>CM077080.1:79496117-80096117 GCA_039513925.1 Platanthera zijinensis | reverse complement strand
CTAGGAGTACCACTACAAAAGAGGTACTCGCGATTACAATTTATATTATGACACACAATCTGATAATGAGAGAATGTTTGGAACGTTTCAACATTCAACAGAAATAATAAGCTGATATTTTTCAAAAGGACTAGATGCTTTAATAAAGCTATCGCATGAGATTATTGCACCAGTTGACGATCAATTTACACATATCCCCACAAAGATTTTAAATGAAGATCGATACATGCCCTATTTTAAAGATTGCATTGGTGCAATTGATGGGACGCATGTTGATGCTCGCATCCCAGTGAAGAAGCAAGTTCCATACATTGGGCATCATGGCTTTCCAACTCAGAATGTTATGGTTGTATGTGACTTTGATTTGTCATTCACTTTTGTCATGGCTGGTTGGGAGGGTTCAACACATGATAGCCATATTTTCCAGAGTACAATTACAAATCATCGATGGAACTTTCCTCATCCACCGTCAGGTAACTTATATAAAATATTTTCTAGAGTGCAATTACAATTAATATGTCACTAAAATATTATTCAATATACAGGAAAATACTACTTAGTTGATGCTGGATATCCCTTGCAAGAAGGGTATATTAAACCGTATGCTGAAACGTGGTATCACTTGCTAGACTTTACACGTGGTCAGCGTCCGATAGAAGGAAAAAAAGAAATATTCAATCAGGCACACTCATCATTGCGTAGTGTTATAGAACGTACGTTTGGAGTGTGGAAGAAGAAATGGCGAATTCTTCGTGATATGCCACCGTATAGCTTTAAAAAACAGCGAAATATTGTGGTGTCTATGATGACACTACATAATTTTATACGTAGGCATCATTCACGTTTAGACAGAGATTTCTTCCGATGTGATAATGATGAGACATTTGTCTACCCTTAGGCCCATATAATTAGAGAAGGAGTGCAAATGACAAGCAACACAAGGAGGGAGGACAATGAGAATATGAGGGGTGCAAGGAGCAAGTCGAGTCAAATGGCTGCACATCGTGACTCTATTACAAAACAGCTATATGAGGCTGTCAAACTTTAATGTTGAATATTTTGTTGATATCATGTTGGCAACCCTCCTTTGAGCATATAAGATACTAGATGTGCTGGAGATCCAGATTAGGGTCATTATGTATAGTTATGCAAATGTTATATTTAACTACGTGCTCATTTTATGAGCACATATGATGAACTATATAAAATTTTATAAGTTTCGTGTCTTTATACATTAGGTTTTATATTTTCACAATTTATATCATTGTTGTGTCCTTGTGATGGTTATCATGTATAATATAAAATCATCAGCTTCATAGTTCATTATTATGTCAATATCTACACCAGAGTTGCATTATTTCAATGATGTCATTTTAAAATATTTTATTAAATTTATTGAATATTTAAAAATGTTTCTTTTTAAGCCGACATTGGAATAGTAGTTTCCCAAACAGATATATTATTTTTCAATTTTGAAACTGACTAGAAATGGAGATTATCCAAACTGTTCTCAGTTTTGAAAATATAGTTTAAAACTCTCAGTTTTATACTACTCCCTTTTAAACTGGCACTAGTTTCACAAACAGAGCCTAAATTGTGAGTATAAAGTCCACCTAAAGAACTTCATTCACTTTTATGTTCAAAGGGATGATGTTTGTTAGGTGATTCTTGATTTAATCCATGTGTTTACGACCGCCATCACTGTGGGCCAAACAGAGCCATAATTCCATGTGTGTATTAGATTTCTCTTCAAAGTAATTAGGGCTATTTTTCACACACTGATTTCATGAACAATGGAACAATCAATATCTTTCATTTGCTTTCGATTTTTATTCATCTTTTTGACTTCATAGCTTCATTTATTTCTGCATGCAAGGAGCCAATAACGCTTTCTTTATGGAGAATGGAGAAAATACAGGTAATAAATCGATTTTGATAGATTTCCTAAGCCATTGCACTATTTATCATGTGGTTAATCCAGGAAAGTAATGTTGAGATCCTATTGATCATCCAAGAGATCAAAAATGACTATTTTTTCTATTTTTGATCCAGGAAATGACTACTACTCTTTTTATATATCATTTTTATTGGACGTTAATAGTACAACAACTGATGTTTTTTCAATAGTTGATAGTAAAGATGATGCTTATAATTTGTATTGTCGATATGCTACTATGATTTGATTTAGCGTGCGTAATGAGCACATATTACTATGGCTTGGTACTAAAATTTTAAAGTCACGTGAATATTCTTATTGTAAAGGCGAATCAAAAAAGCATCAAAAGTTTTGGGTTGAGAATTTAAATTTTGTCAGTTAGATACTATGATAAATTGTTCAGCTATTATTAAATTTAATATGAATAAAGAAGGTAAATATTTGACTGTTGACAAATTTGTTGGAGAACATAATCATCACCTTGCTACAAAAACTGAAAGACACTGTCTTCTATCAAAGTGAAGTGTTAGTAAGGAAAGTGGCGGTATTCTAAAGTCAATGACTGAAAAAGACATAAGAACATAAGATGCATACTTTTGCCTATCTGATGAAGTAGGGGAATCTTAGAATTTGGGTTTCACTAAAGGTGATGCATATAATTTTATTAACAAGTGAGAAAATCTAAGATAAATGACGGTGATGTTTCTAGTCTTTTAGAATTATTTAAAGAACATCAATTATTGGAGAATATGTTCTCCTTCGATGTTCAAGTTGACGACACTAATAGGTTGATAAATTTTTTTATTGATTGATGGTCATGACAAAATAGATTATAATTATTTTGGCGATGTAATTACATTTGACATTACATATATAATGAATAGATATAATCTTGTTTGTGCTCTATTTGTGCCTATAAATCATCATTGGCAGAATGTAGTTATTGTGATAGCTTTTATATTTTAGTAGATCGTAGAAACATTCACATGACTTTTTGAAATAATAGAAATTGAGAATGAAAAAAGGCTAAATATTTATTATTCTCATAAAATAAGCATTTTAAATACCTCACATTGAACAAATGGGTCACCTTTTATTGAAAGAGAGAGAGCTAAATGTAAACTAAAGATGTAAGACTAAAAGAGGAGCTAGAGAGGAGAGGCCTTATGGGCCTAAAAACATTAGTTTTTTATTTATTTCTTGTAACACTCCCCCATAAGATGGAGTGTATAAGTCATAGGTGCCAACTTGGAGAGGAATTACTTATATAGTAGGTGAGACAAGGCCTTGATGAAAATGTCAGAGATTTGATCGGTAGCGCGCACATGTTGTAGAATCAGTTTCTGAAGTTGAACCTTTTCTCTACAAAAAGGCAATCAACTTTAATATGATTTATTCGTGGTTGTTGGGATACCAAGCAGTGGAGATAGCAAAATTCCAATAGGTAGTGGGGACCTGCATCTAGAATAAGAGAGACCGTACGACTTTGAGAAGGTGACAATTCTTCCGCTCAGCAACACCATTTTGTTGTGACATGTAAGCAGAAGAGGTTTGGTGGAAGATACCCAAAAATGTACAGAATTCCTGGAAAGCATGCCCAATGTATTCACGCACATTATCAATACAAAGAATTTTGACAACACGGGTGAATTGTGTGTGTGGGTTCCCGCAGTAAAGAAGCGAAAATGGGTAAAAGCTCAAAGCAATCACGCATCATATACAACCAAGTCATGCTTGAATAATCATCAATAAACGTAACAAAGTAGCGATAACCAAATATACTATTAGTTTTGTTCCTTGTATTGATCATAGATATCAGAGAGAATTAAATCAAAAGGAGAAGCGCTCCGAGAAGAATGAGGAGGAAAAACAGAGTGATGTTGTTTACCAGTTATATGTTTCACAATTAAAAGGGGAAAAGATATATCTGGAAGAGCCTTTCAGACAAATGGGAAGACTAGCATGTCCGAGATGTCGATGCCAATGATCCATAATATTAATCCCATTACACAGCTGCCACGTACCAATGATTTTCTATGTTTGCTTATTTAGCACAACAAAAGAAGTGAGAGAAAAGGTAATTAAGCAATCATGATCATGAGTTAGGTGGTTGATAGAGAGATAAAAATTAGTGTTGGGGACATGAGGAACAAAGTAAAGAGTTAGAGAATGGGTGAGCAAAAAAATGCTAGAACCGGCATTGGGAGTGGTATCGCTGTTTGCAACATTAATGAACTTCGGATACAGAGTGTCCAGGTACCAGGGGTTATTGTGGAGAGACATGTGAAATTACTAAGAACTATGTCTTAAATGCAATGGAAAAAAATCTCGGTGTGCAGACTCATGTTTGGATAATAATATGGCAGGTTTAAACATAAAAAAATCCTCTATTAAGGATCCACCTCGCTTGTGGTCTAAAGGTATATTGAATGCTCTACTAAAAGATAATTGGAAAATGCCAAGTTAGTTTTTTTCTTCATTACTCTATATATTTTATTGTTATATAAGCATTTGATAATTTAAATTTTCCTTTATTTCAGGATGAAAACATAAAATGAAAAGAGTAGGGCCATGGCCTCAAATGAATATCCAATTAAAGAAGAACCTCTGATATATTAAGAACATATTGACATCATGTCTCAATCAATGCAACATCTCGAAGAGCAAATTGCACTCCAAAAAGAATATCTAACAAGATTCGGTTGTACTATTTTTGTTTCAATATGTAATGCCTTTGTAACATTTAATTTTTGAACATAATGGATTTATTTTCCGAGAGATCCAAGAGATTTTTAGTACTTAAGATTGATCTCCCAGGAGATCAATCTTGATCTCCTAGGACATCAATCTTGATCTCCCAGGAGATCAATATTTATCGCCCAACATATCATTTTTGACAAGGAGGTACTTCTAACTTAGTTACAAAATTATTGTACGTGAATGAATAGGCATATGCATTATGAGTTTGTTTATTCAATCAAAATGAAACGTACTGTCATTAAAACTTAAATTTTTGATAAAGACAAATCTACTTGAAATTACATATACTAACAAGTGTAAGAATACATAAAAAAGGGGAAATTCCAATTTGGTTCATTAACTATAATAAGATATAGTATTAGAACTTTTCCAGCAAAAGTTACTATTTTGCACTTTTCCAACAAAAGCTAACTATGATTCCAACAAAGGCTAACTTTGATTCCAGCAAAGGCTAACTTTGATTCCACCAAAATATAAAATTCTAGCAAATCATAACTTTGATTCCAACCAAAAATATAAATTTGATTCCGATAAAATATAATTTTGATTTTAATTTTGGATATATACTCGAATTTAGACATCTGAGCCATTATAATTTACAATTGGCTGAATATCTTAATCTTAACATATCAATTTAAGTTTAAACATCAAACAACTAGCTAGATATCAATTTAAATATAAGCCTATAAATATTTACTCCATTTCATTGGAGATCAATTTTTAACTACAGTAAACATCATTATCATTAAAAGGCATAAAAATGGCATACGTTATTTCTGCCTTGAATAAGGGCATTTTCTCTGCCTAGTCTTCGCATGTTTTTTAATCTATTACACCTTGATTAAGAATTTGCTCAATATATTTGATTACATTGACACCGCAATCTTATGAAATATTTTGTCAGGGAACACCCTTAGCTAAAACCAAATTTCAATTATTGAAGTTAGTATTTGTCCTCTTTTTGGTCTCCTTTTGAAGAACTTTAATCTGGAAAATGAAAATAAAAAATATTGAAACAAGCCCATGACTCCTAGCAAACTCCCAGCACTATGATGCAAACTCCCAACACTATGATGCAAACTCTCAAAATAATCATATACAGATATACTCATGCCATATACTTGTTCTTTTCATTTTGGATTCAAAAGCAAGTCGTGTACAACCCTTGTCTTTTTACTGGCAATACCCATTGATAAAAACCAATGATTAACATGGCACACTGACAAAAATATGAAGAGGATCAGGAAGCACAATTTGGAAGTGTGGGTAAAGAAAGGAATTAAATAAAAGAAGCAAGAGATTACTAAGTATAAATTTGACCAGATGGTATGGTCGAATACTTGTTGATTAGACCAGATGGTCTAGTCAAATATCTAGAAGAGATGAGCAGGCATTTGGAAGACAATAATTCCACTAAGTATAAATTTGATTGGTTACTCGGTCAAATGGAAAGTGGGTCTGGTCAAAGGAACAAATGTTTTGAACGAATTTTTGCATGTGCAGAATTTGCTTAAGTATTTATTCGACTAGATGGACAATCAAACTAGTGAATATTCTGATTAAATATATAGGAGTATCAAGACGAATAAGTCATCAATCTTTAGGAAGAAAAAGGTTTTTGACTAAGTACAATTTAGACCTGATGAATTAAAGTCATTCGTGTTAAAGTCACTTGAAAGCAAAAAACCTGCCTAAGTATAAAATCGGGCAGAGATCAAGTCACTACATCAATCATATTCGGGGTGAAGAACTTAGATTAAAAGAGGTAGTGAATATTCAGTCGAATCATGAAATCGTGCAGAAGCATCATGGTGATTCAGCTAGATCATAAATATTCATAAAGAAGCTTCAAGCCGATTCGACTGAACATAGCTTGAAGATTTCAACTGCTGAGAAATTATTGCGCTAAGCCCAAATTTTACTAGAAGAAGAAACTGTATCAAGTAGATTCAGGTAGAAGACTTGTGATAGTAATGTAGTTTACTTTACTTACTTTAACTACACGCACTTTACTGACTGCTTTTACTGTTTACTGCTTCTATTGTTTACTGCTTACCTGATTACTGCTAGCTTAGTTTTTACATACTATTGTAGTAAATATATATACAATTGTTAGTTAGAGCCACGCCACATTCTTTTTTATACTACTTTGTTGTCCTCCTCTTTCTTCCTCCCGCGTAGTAGCTAGGAGTCGAGGGGGTGAGGCGATGACAAAGCGACTTAGTCTTTTTGACTAACGGTCGGTGGACCACATCATTTTAGGAGCGTATAGAGCTGCAACAACATTACTACCTAGAGGACCAGTAATATGAGAGGGAAGGACCTATGGAGCAGTTGTCACGCACTACTATTACCACTACCAAGCACTAGGTTGATGAGTGTTCTTATTAGCTTCCACATTATATTATAGAGTGAGAGAGTGTGTTTTATATTTTGGACATGTACGGGGCTTAATCCCTTATTACTCATCTCATTTGATATCTCATTATGGATAATTCATAGTTTTTTTATATATATATTATGCTTGGATTGTGGACTTACCTTACTTTACTTCTTTTCTTGTTGGTCATGTGATATGATCGTACCTGCCTGCATGATCAGCATCTTGTAGTGGTGATTAACTTATATGTTTGTGTTACTGTAAGGCAGTGGTTCTGAGCATAAAATCTTCCCTCGGTCCTATTGAATTACCGGGGGTGGGGGTGGGTGGATTTTACAAATGTAGTCGACGTTACATCGATTAGGATTCAGAGTAGCTTCAAAACTACCATATCAGACTTTCCATCGATGCATACGTCAATTTATATCGATGTTGCGTCCAATGAATTCAAGCTCTTCATAGTCGTTAGCTCTGGACGTTGCGTTGAATAATAGTCTATGTTGCTCCGATTTCTAGTCGACGTGACATCGGGTGCCGACTTACATTTTCAAGTTTATTTTTATCTCTTGAGAAATAGCTTTTCATAGATTTTATGATTTAGAATCATTATTATATGAGATATTAGTACTATCAAGCCTCCTCAATACCTTGCTGGAGTCCTTTTGACTTATCGTTATCAAGAATCCTTGTAAATATATCAGTCTCCCTTGACTTTTAGTTGACCCTATCAGTACTACTCCCCTTTAGGAGTTTATCAAAAGTCTTTTAAGCCTTTGTAAGGATTGAATTTTACAGGTTCATGAGCACTAAGTGAAGTGATCTAGGTAAATTATTCTAACCAATTAGAAAGAATGACAACTTAGTTTACTTTCTTGATTTAGAAATTCTTTCATAACTACCTTGTCTTATGATTACCAATTGGTAAGACTCTGGCTAGACTCTCCTTATCCAGATTATCAAAGATCAGTATTATCTGTATGATAATTAGGTGGTCAAGCTTTAATTAAATGAAAATTTTATTTCAAATACATTTACATTACCCATTTCTTTAGTCAAACTGTCCTATGACACTCAACCTGCACAAACAATTTAAAAGTTTGTTAGGACCCATGTTACCTTGGGCATATTACTTCTTTTGTCAGTATAGGGTGTGATGAAAGTATAAGATGGCCTTTCATGATACCCTTTGGATGAAAGAGCGTTGGTTTGTTAAACCAACAACTTCTAAAATTATGACCTTTTCTCAAACAATTAGTACTTTCATGTTTATGTGAATAGTATCAGCAAATATAATTATATTAAACATATTAAAATTAGGTACTAGGAAGTTGCTTCGACTAGAACTCGATGCATATGTAGGGTTGCATTGATATGAGGTCAACACAAATTCATGCCTGTGTTGAGTTAAACTCAACACATCTACAAAGAAGCTTCGATAAGAAGTCGATGCATGTTCCTAGTGTACTGAATTTTTAGATGTTAGGGCTTTATTATCTATGGGTTTCTTCCCTAAAATACCCTTATTGTTAGGTGAACAGACCATGTTAAACACATTGATCTTCTTACAATGACTTTGGGTTGTGCTTCTTTAGGTTTAACAAAGGTTATGAGATTTTCCTACGCAGGTGTGCTGGATACTTTACCTATGCTTGTTGTCTTAGCACCCAAACTTAGGTGATTGAACCTCATAGTGAGATTCTCAGTTATGTCCTTGAGCTTTTGACTCCTTCCATTTAAGGAGATCTCAAAGGCTTTTGTATTTTTTATCTCATCTTTCAATTTAGTATTTTTTATAGTCAATTCAGTTATCTCTTTCTCTAGTCTACCTAGTGAAACTCTAAGTTTATAATTTACATAATAATGATTTTCACTTCTTAATTCATCTAATTCTTTTCTTAGCGACTTGATTTAATTTTCATCTTCTTTCTGGTCTTTACAAAAATCTTTAAATTATACTTTAAATCACTTGAAGAGAAATTAATGTCATCAAATAATGATACTTGATCTTCATTATCAACTGAATAAGCTTATAAAGCCATCTAGAAGATTTCTTCAGCAACAACTTCATCTTCACTCTCAAAAGAGGAGTGTGACTCTGAGTCTGAATCACTCCAAGTTTCTGCAATGAAACCATTTTCTTTCCTCTTATCCTTCTTCTTAAAGTACTGATTCTTATGCTTCTTCTTGTTGTATTTGTACTTCTTGTCTTCAAGACAATCAAGAGCAATATGGTCCAGATTCCTACAAGTAAATCAAATAACCTCCTTGCTGGTCTTATCAAATCTTGGCTTGCATGAGCTCCTTTCTCTTTTTCTAGAATCTTTAGTATTGATACCTTCTAAACCTTTTGGCCAGGAGATTAAATATCTCCTCTTTATAAGTTGAAGACTCTCCCTCAGCTGCCTTCAGAGCAATGGAATTGTCTCTAGGGGTAGAGATTTTGTCATTTACTTCAAACTCAGCCCTACTCTTTAGGAGAAGTTCATAGGACTTGAGTTTGCCTAATATGCCATTAGTTGTGATTTCCCTGTAGAATATGGACTCTATAATGGCAAAGATCCTTGAGTTTAATGTGC
This sequence comes from Platanthera zijinensis, assembly GCA_039513925.1. NCBI lineage: Eukaryota > Viridiplantae > Streptophyta > Magnoliopsida > Asparagales > Orchidaceae > Platanthera > Platanthera zijinensis. The sequence goes on along the minus strand of CM077080.1, from coordinate 80,086,465 downwards.
TTGGGATGTACATGAGAAGTTTGTCATTGATCTTTGTGAGTGAGATCTCTTTATCTAATCCCTTAGGTTCACTCACAATAATGATGAATCTCTCATAGATTCTAACAACTATTTCTTCAGCTTTTTATGAAAGTTCTCATATTAGGATATGAGAAGGGACTTCTTGTTCTTTCTTTCATCAGAACTCCATCCACAATCTTGGATTGAGTCTCCGATATTTCTTTAGCTGACTAGCAAGCATCCACTTTCTAGAAGATTTCATCTGATATAGTAGACACTATGATGTTCATTGATTTAGCATCCTAGTCTTTAACTCTCTTTTCTTCTTCTATACATTCAGACCTGGGGACTGGTTCTATTGTGGTCTTCCCACTAGCATCCTTGCTGAAAGGCATAAGTGGTCTTGTAAGAATAGAACCAAAAATACCTTCATAAATAGAATTCATATATAGTTTAATTCTAGCCTTCTAGAGTGTGAATTTCTCTAGATTGCACACTAAGGGTCTTGTGGATGCAAATCCTTTAAAGTTATTAGAATTCATTTTGAAAATAGATTTCTATAATAATATGTGTAACTTTATAACAGTTCAAATCTTTTGATCAAGGTGTTCTCTTTATTTAATCAACCCGACTCTGATACCAATTAAAAGTGTGAACAGTTGATTAAAACCTCAAAGAATTCTCTAGGGGGGATAGAGATTTAAAAAGATTTAAGATATTTTACATTAGTTATCTGAGTGTTTTCATATTTTCACTTACAATTTCTATCCGCAATTAAATAAATGCAAGAAGTAGAGTGCAGAAAAGTAAACACATCATAATACATAATCACAGAAAGTCATACTATAGAAGACACCAAAACTATAGTGGTTCCCCAAAATATGGGTACATCCACTCTTCTACAACTTTGGTAGGAATACAATATCCCAGTGCCTTAGTTTTTTTGATAAAGAGACTTTCAAAACCAACAAGTAGATCTTTTGATAAAGAAAATCTTGAACCAATGACACGATCTTCTAATAAGGATATCTTGAACTAAGGACAAAGACTTTTGATAATGTGACTCTCAGAACCAGTATCTGAATCCTTTGAAGAGGGATTCTAAAAACTTTTTACTCAATAATACAAAATGAGAAGAGTAAGAAATAAGGAGTTGAAGAAAAGTCTTCAAGATGAGTCCTCTCACAATAATAATCTGAGGACTGTTAAAACTAAGTATTATGGATCCCTTTAATATAATGAATCCTTGCTTGTGAATAAGTTATCTAGATTATAAGCCCTGGATCTATAAAAGATTGATTATTCTTATTGCAGCAGTAGCAAAAAAAGAATGAAGAAGAATAATCAAGAACTACGGTCAGCTCTGTCAATAATTATTTTTTAGTTCACTCTGTTGTATCTCATCTTCTTTATTATCTAAGAATATCCTTCTTCGACCAATTAAAATTTCTATTCTTCTTGGTAGATATCTTCAGAAGGAATGATATACATTTCTTCTAAATCTGACTTAATGAATTCTGAATATCTTTTCAAATTTCTTCCATATACACTCTTCTAAAATTGGTGGAGGATTCTTTTCTTTAAGCCCCTTTTCAACAGCTAAAAGTATTTGAAAGAATTCCATAAAAACTTTCTAGAAATAAGTTTGGACTGAACCTCTATTAATTCTATATTGAGCTCTATTTGATGCAATTCCGAGTTCTAATGAAAGTTACATCGAGATCTGCCTCTTAAATGTTATCCAGTCGACTTGACTATATAATCGATGGTGCGTCGATATCATATTGATGCATGCACCATAATCTCCCTTGCGTCGGCCTAACTTTTGGGGTTGCTCTGACTTCTAGTTAAAGTGGTATCGACTTCGAGTTGGGGTTGTGTCGACTTCTAGTCGATGCATGTTGACTTCTCTTGAATTTCTTCTTAATTTCAGTGTGTTTGACTCGTGCCCTTGACTCAACTGACTTCCTAGGACATCTATGACCATTTTGCCCTCTCTATACAACATGGGTAATAATCTTAGATTGTAAAATCACTTGTAATATAATTTGTTAGGTTAAATCAAAAGAGTTTTTCTTAACAATAAGTGTAGAATGTGCGATTTTGAGAGTCCAACCACAATAACTTGGGAACTCAAGAGATATCTAGTTATCCGTAGATTCCTGGATATAGTATTATCTCATAAAATCATACAAGTGGAGAACCTCTTCCTTGAATATCAAGAGATTATAATTCTAAGATGTGCATGCATAATTATAATAACCACACATAGAATGATTGTTTTAATATTTTGAGGAATGGCAATATGTTCCTTGTGTTAATATGTGTAACCACATAATACTCTCACTTATACGTACATATCTTGAATGACGTAAGCAAGTCTTCATAATAAATAATATAGGCAAGCTTTGTCTGAGTTTTTATGCACATATATTGGAGAAGAATTATAACGGATAAGCTTGCAAACTCAAGATGAGTAACCTCACATTAAATAATAAATATTTATGAAAGCCTCTGAGATACGTTGATTATGCAATTGAAACTGGTGCATTTACCATATGAATAACCTCTCATTATAATAATTCTCACTGCGAATATTTTTATGTCATGGGCTTAAATAAAGTTATTGTATATGCACTCTCTATATGAGTAGTTGCACATTATAAGATCTTTCTCATATATAAATAATTTGATTCCTTTCATACTTGGGTGATTTCCCATTGATGTTGTTTCCTTGAAAATAACTACCCATTATATAGGAATTTTGTTCATAATAAAGAACATAACATGGTTGTTCTTGATCATGGAAAATATCCAGATAACACACATCAAGTCCACCCGAGGAATCTAAATCTAGAGGCTAAGGTGGACTAGGTGGTTACATGGCATACATGGAGCATCCCCCTACTAGCACCATCCAATTGGGATGTTGATGTGTCAAAGGGGAAACTATACCAACTATCATCAAGTAATAATAAAACGTAGAGTCACGCCCAAGTATCGATCTCAAGAAACACGACGGGGTGGACAAATCTTTTGAGACAAGACTTAAGGTAGAAGTCTTTTTATGTCAACATTTTATGGGATTTTAATTATGAACTCACAACGAATTGCAAATTAAATAAAACTAATTAACAATGTGGGTCGTCGGCCGCACATCGCTCCTTCGCGGGTCGCCAGCCTTTGCTTCACACTTCTGCGGGTGACATTCCTCCATTTCACACCTCTGTAGGTCTCCTTCCTCCGTTTCACACCTCTGTAGGTTACTTCCTCCACTTTGTTCATTGTCATAGCAACAGGAAACACGACCAAACACAATCACAAACCACAAGTTATCTTAACCAAACCATCCATAATAAAAAATATACATATAAGCATATACACCCAATGATCATGGTGTGCATATGTTTTATAATATATTACATTAAGCTTACTAACATCCCAAATGATAGAGAAGAGATACAAGTTAGCACTCTGAGATATGGAGGAGACGAGAGACTCTTTCTCAGGTTCATAGAAGAGATTGTATTTGTCTACCGACTCTTCCCATTCTGCCTTGGCTGTCGTCCATGATATGGGTAAAGCTGTCACCAAATCCTAATCATGTCCTCTCTCGAGGTTGGTCGACTCCATCTCAAGTTCTCTGCAATTAGATCTCCAATGACAGCTTGCAAATTGACTTCTATACCTTTGAAATTCTTAGGGAGGTTGGAGGAGTCCTAGGGACGAAACCCAAAGTCTTGCGGCGGAATTGGATAAAATAGCACTGAAAAATCAGAGCCGACGGAAGAAATCATGAACCTGCATAATTATAGTCAGAGCGGGATTTTGATTAGCGTACGAGTAGAAATGCAACCAATGGTCATGCGAGAAGGGTAACCCATTGCTCGTGTGCAAAGTAACCTGGACTGGAGGGAAAACTTGAGGTTTTGTGGGTAATTTATTGATCACGCATGACCAGTGGTCATGTTATTATCCTTGTATGTATCATCATGCAAAAATACGGGGCGCTTGGTTCGAATTTTGTAAATTGTTGCGCAAAATTAGTGGTCGTGCATAGAGAGAGGGGGCACTGCTTGCTTTCATCAATATATGTACAAATAACGTGCACAACCAACGGTCTTGTACATAGGGGTTCACTCCTCATGCTCCAAGGAAAATGCACGAGTAGTGGTCACCTCTGGATGATCTTTATGAACACTTGCCGACAACTGCAAATGACCAGACATAACTAGTGGTCGTGCACAGAGGGGGGCACTACTCGTGCAAGAAGAAAAATGCATAAGTAGTGGACTCCTCCTTAGAAAAGGACCAAGATGCTTAAGAATAATAGTACAACTACTGTACCTGGAGGAAAACATTCAAGACCTCCAAAAAAACTTATTTGCACAGCCACACACATCAAATTTAACAATATAAATGAAAAGAGAGGTAGAAAATGTTTCCCACATGCATGAAATGACTAAAATATGTCCTATCCAGCTCAAATGTGCTCATATGACATACAATTGGATTATCAATGATTTTTTTTTTGATGAAAATAACAAATTTAAGAGCAAAAAGAAAAGAAAACTAAGATAGAATAGGGCCTAAAACACTATATAAAATTCTCTTATCAAATATCCCCATACTTTAATTACTGTTGATCCCGAGTAATCCATCTATCTATGGAGAGTATGATAACCTAATTAGAAATCAATAATGAAATAAGGTGGTGGGATGAGAAGTCTTATGTCCACAGGGAATAAAGCAAGTTAGAAAAAAATTCTAAACATATATTTTAACTGTACACTATTTAGATAAACTATACTCTATCCACTCCTAAATAGAAGAACTAAGCAATCCATCATAAACATTGTGTACGGAAAGTAATGACATTGAGTATGGTATTATGTACTTAGAACTACTAGGTTGTCCTCCAAGGAAATCCATTAATGTCGATGGCCATAGGCTCGCCCGATCAAACCTTCTCCACTGCACTCAATACTAACTAACTCTATGAATCCTTAAGACTTAGGTAGGATGGAATTTTAGGCTTAGGCTTAAGGTGAGGATTTTGAGTGAGGACAGGACATGCTAACTCACACTTAAGCAAATATTTTAGAGCTCCCATAAAAATAACTACTGAAGACAAATATGGGTAATTGACACCACCGGGCTTAGCTTTTAGCTTATAGGGTCAATCTCCACTTGCCAAACACCGCACACGTAAATATTTTCTTATTTTTTTTCTTTTTTCTTTTATCATTTTTTCCATTTCTACTCATTTTTTCAAAATTTCATGATAAAAGTACACCCACATATACAATTTGAAATGCACCACACTAACAGAATGCTCTACACTACCACAATTAGCAAAAAATAATTAGTAAAGCTGGTCAACGCTAAGTGTGATCTGGATTTTGGATTTTTTGCTTTTGTGTTAGTGAGGTAGAGGTGTGCAAAAGAAGGGTCTAGGATCAACTTAGCTCACAAAGGTAGTGAAGGTCAGCTTAGATACAAAGGCTCAAACTTTCCAATTAAAGGCCTAAATCATTTCATAGATTTAAACACTATTTAGTGCATATGCTTTGAAGGTCACTAGGGGCGAGTTCTATACACCGAAAAAGGACACCTCCTCATCGTGAGCCTATATTACAACACTAACGACACTATGCATAACTATATACTAGTGTTGGACTCGATCGTGTTCTAGCAAAGAGTGGTTATACAATAACCAATAGTAAGTAAAAATGTAGTGTATATAATATATGCAGAAAAATTAACTCTAAATCAAATCTGAGAACATAGACACTCGATTAGGAGCACTCTACGAGTCTATGGTTCCCTTCCCAATTTCAGGTTTTTATTATAAATTAATCTATCCTACATACCAAAAAGTACATAGTAAAGTAAGGAATTTGCAATTACTCAAATTGAACGTATATGTGCAACAAAGCATGAACATAACCAAGAAAAATTGAATATTTTTGAAATATTTTGGGCAAAAATATGCTAACATAAATGCAAAAAATAATATATGCTAAGGCAAATGAGTGAGTAATGAGACGCAAATTAACCCCCCCAGACTTATATATAGTTTTATCCTCAATGTAAATAATCATGATGAATGATATGAGGAATACAAGAAAAATGAGAGGGGATAGAAACACATTACCCAATGCCCGAGAATTGGCCATTCTAGAAATGAATAAGACATGCGACAAAAAACTATTGGGCAAGGGCAGACCAATCTTCCTAGAAAATTGCTCGGCCTATAAACATCAATGTTCTTGTCCATGTTAGCCCAACAAAGACTGTTGGAACACCCTATTACTAATTTGGGTCAGGATCACTATGTTTATAGGATTATTGCTTTGACCTTATTGTATAGAGTAAAGGTCAACTAGTTAAGGTCTAAGGCTTAGGACTTAGGTTTGAAGCTTTCCCCAAGACCACCTAGTTCAGATGAGAAGCCCAGATATAGAGTTCAACTTGTCGTCGAGATCAGATCGACAAAGCGTCGAACCCAGTTCAACTATCTCTGAGCTCAAGTCGATGAGGCGTCGAACTCAGTTCGACGATCGCTGAGCTCAGATTGACGCTTTCTGTCTAAGATTAGTTCCAATATCTTTGAGCTCAGTTTGACGATAGTTGAGCTCAGATCGACGACTATCTTTTGAGATCGACGATTTCTGGAATTCTGTCAGCTTGTTAAGGATTTCAAATGTCTTCAAGTCAGAGCATTTATTGAAGAAGATTTTTAGCCGTTATATTAAATCTGGAGCAAGTTTCAAGGAAACAAAGAAGGAATGTTATTTAGGTTTTTCCTCCAGAGATAGTTGACATTTAAGGAAAGCCTTTATGATTTTGCTAATGGCTATCTAGAATATTTGAAGACTGGATTTCATATTATGATTTAGAGATGAAGATCAATCATACAGAACAGAGAACAAGATTTCTATTCTTTCTGATTCTTTCTGATTCAAAGTTTCTCAAGTCTTCATCATTCATACTCCAGACAACACACATTTCAGTTCTTGCTGAAATCATCTTTTGCTGGAGCATTCTTTTCATTGAAGACCTATCACCCTTGCAAAGCTTCTATTCTTGAACTCTTTCTAATCTCAGGGAGAACTTTGACAACATCAACATCCACTTGTGCTTCTCTCTAATTGTTGACAGAGAAGACAACCTAACCCTTTTATTTTTCTTTCCTATAAAAGGGTTCTTTAAACTCCCTTCAAAAGTTTTGTTTTGGTTTCTGAGACCTGATCAAAACTCAGTGGTGGCAAGACACCTGATCAAAAAAATCTGGTTTGGTTTTTGAGCACCTGATCAAAAGCTCATTGGTGCCCAAGACACCTGATCAACTCATGCTGTAGTGGATTCCTACCAAGGGTGGTAGAAGAGTGGATGTACCCAGGTTTTGGGGAACCATTATAGTTCCTTGTGTCTTCTGGTTGCTTGTTATTTTGTTTGCTGTTTTCTGTGGATTTGCTTCTTGTATTTGTTTTATTCTGATTACTGTTAAGCACTCTACACTAAGTAAATTAAGTCTTCCACCACTAAAGTAGTTTTTAAATTTGCAAAATTATTTTAAAACACTCTATTCACCCCCCTCTAGAGTGAAGGGTTGATCTTACACTCACTTTCAATTGGTACCAGAGGGAGGTTGGTTGTTCATACAGGCTAACACCTGAACCAAAAGATCTCTCTTAAGATCCATCCTTAATAGAGGGTTATTTTTATTATATTTATTTTAATCCAAATTCATGGCACAGAACAAAGATTATGCTAGCACCAGACCTCCATTGTGCAATCTCTCCAAGTTTGCACTTTGGAAGGCAAGGATCAGATTATACATGAATTCCATTGATGAAGATATTTTTAATTCTGTTTTGACAGATTGCCCCAAGCCTCCTACAGACACAAGCACAAATGTTGTTCCACCCCCTTCAGGAATAGATGCTGACATAAAGAAATGGAAGGTTGCTGATGCTAAAGCTATGAACATACTAGCTCAGACAATGTCTGATGACATCTTCCAGAAGGTAGCTGAATGCAACTCAGCTAAAGAGATTTGGGACAAGCTATCTGAGCTTGTGTCAGGATCAGCTTGTAACACCTCCCCTATAAAGACCATATAATATGGGTCCGGCCGGGGCCCCACAACATACAGACGCCACAGCTTTAGTATTATAAGATGATATGAACACTACCCAATCACAAAACTCCAGACCAACACAGCGGAAACATAAAACTAAAAGACAGAAGTTATCCACTAACAATAGAGTATCGAAATGGCCTTAAGGCCTTACACAATATAAGTCCAAAAAATATGAAAGTGCCAAGCACTCCTAGGCTACCTTGGCATGCAAGCCGGACATGATCAAACAACATCAGCAAAACAAAGAAAAGAAACTAGCCAAGCACAGCAACACTTCATGAGGCTTAGGGCTTTTCGCCCGGCGCGCTAGCTCCTGCATGCGATCCTTGCCCTGTAAGGATTTGAAGTAACGTGGGTCAGCAAAGGCTGACCTCTACTGTGTAACAAGCACATCTCCTCCCGGCCGTCCCTAACGGACCCCGGGGTACCACTCCACCTGCAAGTTAACACTTCGTATACCAAAAGAGCATATATATCAAAGCGGTAAAACAGGCTTGGATGTCTCATACAGCATACATGTTCTCTATGTTTTGTACAAAATAAAAGGGGCCTACTATGCAACATGAATGCAACTCGGGTTTCACCCAAGGCACCCTAGCTCGTATGCATCCTAGCACAACATCAAACATTGGGTACTTCCGTTTCCCCATTGGCTTAAAGCCGCAAACAAAAGGGAAACACCATGTCCCCAACGGCACACAGGCCGTCACACGGAACCTTGCAATGGCCCCACCCGCACATGGGTCTTAAACCCCGGGCTTGCCCGCATATTCTGACTTCGCACGTTAGGGTTCCGTCTCACACTAACCGATTCTAAGAAGCCTTGCTGGACCCCACCCGCTCATGACCACATTGCCCGGGCTTGCCCTCCACTCGGCATTCTCGTCAGTCTCACACAAGGGCTAGTCTCGCCGGGACACTTTCCCCACATGGCTTGCGCGTCACGGGATAGCCAGCCGACCACGGAGACCTAGCCGCACCTTTGCACAGCACAAAACAAGGTTTCCCCACCCCAGTTACCATTCGTACCGCATCTTTCCCGCGCTCCAAGGAAACCATCTACCGCACAAAGCGGAGCTAACCTTGTCCGGTTCTGACTGCGAGTACTCACTCAAACAAAAGGGGAAAAACGCATACATACAACGACGTATTGCCGCAACGGATTTTCTACCAAAGCTCGCTATGCAACATCACCAGGTCGGACTATCGGTCGTGACAACGGCTTCACCCACAATGCCTAATCCGCTAACGGAGCGGATGTCTAATGCAAGCATGCCGGGATGAACATACTCAACCCGGAGGTTCCTCTTGAACCGCTACACGAATCCCTCTCATTTGAGAGATTCGGCGCTCAAAATAGGAAAGGAAGGGGATGCTATTCATGCATCCTAAATCCTAAAAACCGAGAGGAGAAGTGTCGTTACCTTCCGTCCCCTCTTCCTAGCCATGGAGAAGATTTGCTCGGTTGGTAACCACCGCAACGCTCCCACCTTCGCGGATCTGAACTCCGCTCGCGAAACGGACCTCCGAAGCTTCGCCGGCGGCCGGATCTTGGCCTCCTTGCTCTCCCTTCTCTCTAGAACTTAGAGAGATAAAAGAAAATGGGGAATGAGGGTTTGGAACCCTATTCCCGGCCTTAAACCGCCCAGGGAGGCCCCCCACCGTTGGATCTTCCAAAGACAAGAACGAACGGCCACGATCGGAACCCAAATTAGAAAATCTGGGCCGAACACGGGTTGCAACACGGCCGTGTGCATGGCCTTGTTAGCCATTCACCGTCTCGATCGATTCGAAAACCAGCACACGGCTCCTGACACGACCTTCGACATGACCGTGTCTCGCTCCACACGTCCGTGTCGTGACCCGTGTCACGGCACCCATTTTCAACATTTTTCAGTCAGAGAAGTACACGGCCTCAGACACGGCCCCTGACACGCCCGTGTCACCTGGGACACGGCCGTGTCCGGACCCGTGTCATGCCCTGTGTGCAATACCTCAGAAAAGTTCGAAACGATCCGATGCTACACGGCCTGGGACACGACCGTGAGCCTGGCCGTGTTCCATACCCGACTATCGTCGACCTTAACATGGTCGACCACATGGCCAGCTCGACGACCGAGCTCGACACAGCCGACACGGCCTCCGACACGGCCGTGTCGGGACCCGTGTCACCTGCTCAAAAAAAACTGTCTTGGCCAAAAGCGATCCCCGTCGCTCCTACCATATTTTGGGGCGTTACAATTCTCCCCCCCTTAAAAGAATTTCGTCTCAAAATTTAAAACATGGAAAGAACACAAATTCTAAACGATACCTGAGGAGAAAAGCTCGGGGTACTCCTCCAGCATGGCCTGCTCTCGCTCCCATGGGAGCTCCTCGCAGCCACAATTGTCCCAACGGACCTTTACGAGTCGGACCTCCTTGTTCCGTAGCTGCCGAACCTCCGAATCTTCTATCCCGACAGGACGTACTCGCGTCCTCAAGTCTTTCTCTACCGGCACCGCTGCCGGTTCAATCACCACGCTGGCCTCTAACAAGGCTTTCCTCAAGACGGAGACGTGAAAAACGTCATGCAAACTGCTTAGCTCCATGGACAACGCCAACCGATACGCTGCCTCTCCCACTCGCTCGATGACCTTGAATGGTCCCAAAAATCTCGGACTCAGCTTCTTGAGTCGGCGAACTCGTGAAACGCCTTTGAACGGCTTGATCTTAAGATACACCCAGTCGCCCACCGCGAATTCCACATGTCTGTGGCAAGCATTGAAATACTTCGACTGCCGATCTTGAGCTACCTTCATGCGCTCTTGGATGGTCCGCACTAACTCACTAGCATCGGCTACCACTTCTTTCCCCGAAAGCTTTGTGTTTCCCGCCTCTGTCCAAGACATCGGTGTTCGATACTGCCTCCCATAAAGAGCTTCATATGGCGCCATCTTGATACTAGCTTGGTAGCTATTGTTATACGCAAACTCCACCATGAAGAGGTGATCCTCCCACTTCTTGCCGAAGTCGAGAGTACACATCCTTAGCATATCTTCCAAAGTACGGTTCGTTCTCTCAGTTTGCCCATCGGTTTGAGGATGAAAGGCTGTACTGAACTTGAGTTTCGTGCCCAAGCTCTTCTGCACCAACCGCCAATCCTTAGACGTGAAACGTCCATCCCGGTCACTGACAATACTCTTCGGAATCCCATGAAGTCGTACAATATTGCGGACGTACAACTCCACCAACTTTTCCACACCGTCCTCCTTCCGGGTTGGGATGAAATGTGCCACTTTGGTCAAGCGGTCCACAATCACCCAAATGACATCATTACCCTGCTGCGATCTAGGCAACCCATGCACAAAATCCATGGAGATGTCATCAAATTTCCATTCGGGGATTGGAAGAGGCTTCAAGAACCCGCCCGGCTTCTGACACTCGGCCTTCACCAAGGCACAAGTTTGGCACCGACTCACACATAAAGCTACATCCCGCTTCATCCCAGGCCACCAATAGGACTTCTTCAAATCCAAGTACATCTTTGTACCACCCGGGTGAACGGAGTACTTAGTGAAGTGGGCCTCATACATCAACTCCTCGCGGAGCTTGCCGAACTGCGGTACACAAATCCTTCCGCCCTTCCTCAGAACCCCATCAACCATCTCCCAGGCGCTACCCTCGCCCTTAAGAGCTTCCTCCACGAAGGGTTGGAACTCCTCATCCACACAGGTCGCTTCCCGAATACGATCGCATAAGTCATTCTGCATCTCAATCCAGTTTAGCCGAGCCACGCTAGACTCGCCTCTTGCCACACATTCCAAACCAAGGGACTCCCAGTCCCGCCTTAACCGCTCATCGTGAGCTTCAATCCAATTTCCTTGCCCCGAGTATTTCTTACTCAAAGCATCCGCCACCACATTGGCTTTTCCTGGCGTGTACTGAATCGCCACCTCATAGTCCCCAAGGAACTCGACCCACCTATGCTGCCGCATATTTAGGTCTTTCTGATCCAGGAGATATTTCAGGCTCTTGTGGTCCGTGAAGATCTCCACCTTCGCACCGTAAACGTAGTGTCTCCACAGCTTCAAAGCAAAAATTACCGCCGCCAATTCCAAATCATGGACGGGGTAATTTCTCTCATGAGGCTTCAGCTGCCTCGACCCAAAAGCTATCACACTGCCATGCTGCACCAACACGCACCCTAAACGCATCCGGATGCGTCGCTGAAAATCTGAAATCCTTCGGTCCCCTTTGGTAGACTTAGGATCGGTGCCATCATCAGCCTCTCCTTCAGGGTTTCAAATGCCTGACTGCACTCTTGAGTCAACACGAACTTCTAATCCTTGCGAGTTAGCGAAGTGAGGGGTAGAGCTATCCGCGAAAAGTTTTCCACAAACCTTCGGTAGTACCCGGCTAGTCGAAGAAAGCTCCGGACTTCCGCCACAGTCCTCAAAACTGGCCAATCTCTGATGGCTTCCACTTTCGTTGGATCTATCGCCACCCCATCCCCACTAATCACATGGCCTAAAAACGCCACCTTCTCCAACCAAAACTCGCACTTGGAGAACTTCGCATAGAGCTGGTTCTCTCTCAATACTTGCAAAACTGTCCTCAAGTGCACCTCGTGCTCCGCTTCCGACTTGGAATACACCAAAATGTCATCGATAAAAACGACGACGAACCTGTCCAAGTATTCGCGAAACACTCGGTTCATCAAGTCCATGAACACGGACGGCGCGTTCGTCAACCCGAACGGCATCACCGAGAACTCAAAATGACCATATCTCGTACCAAACGCTGTCTTGGGTATGTCTTCGTCACGAATCCGCAACTGATAATATCCGGACTTCAAGTCCAACTTGGAGTACACCACCGACCCTACCAACTGGTCGAAGAGATCGTCTATCCGAGGAATCGGATACTTGTTCTTAACCGTCAATTTGTTCAACTCTCGGTAGTCTATGCACAGACGCATGCTACCGTCCTTCTTCTTTACAAATAACACCGGCGCACTCCACGGTGAAGAGCTGGGCCTGATATACCCTTGCTCCAAAAGCTCCTACAACTGAACCTTGAGCTCGGCCAACTCCTTTGGTGCCATCCTAAATGGTGGACGTGACACCGGTCTAGCCTCGGGCACTAACTCGATGGAGAAATCAATCTCCCGCCGAGGAGGTGCTCCCGGTAGCTCCTCGGGAAAAACATCTCCAAACTCCGCCACCACGGGCACTTCCCCAAGAGACAGCCTGGAAAGGCTAACCTCCAACAACGCTACTAGAGCTACACCTCCCTGGTTAACAGCTCGCATTAATTGAAGTGTCAAAACTAGGGAACAGGCCACTCCATGCAGGCCCTCAAACTTGACTTCCGCTTGCCCCATGCCCCTCAGGGTTACCACCTTGGACAAGCAGTCGATACTGGCACGCTGCTCCGCTAGCCAGTCCATCCGCAAGATCACATCGAACTCGGACAATGGCAAGATCGCCGCTACCAACACGAAGTCGACCCCCTCAAGACTCCAACAAATCCGGCCTCTAGCCCTGGTAGTCATCGATGACCCATTGGGCATGCGCACCTTCAACTCTGAGTCCGTTGAGAAGGACTCAACTCCAATCCTCCGGATGAAACTTTCCGCAAGGAAGGAGTGCGACGCTCCCGTATCGAAAAGTACCCTAGCGGGGTACCCTGATACCACTACAAAGCCTACACACATGCAACAAACATAAAAAGGCTTGAAAGGAAGAAATCTAAGGTGCAGGTTGAATTCTCGTACCTGTCACCACATCGGGTTGACAGATTGCTTCCTGCTGCCCAAGGTTGTAGGCCCTTGGCTGTACTGGTTGAAACCGGGAAGCACTCGACTCCGCCATCTTCCCTTTCTCTGCGGCACTGGGGTCGGAGCGCACAGTCTGCTCCTGCCTTGGCTCTTGCTCAGCGCCCCCTTGGGTACAAAATCTTGCTATGTGGCCTGGCTTGCCACAACTGTAACACGTCTGCGGTCCCTTAGAGCGTGACCCTCCGGACGTCCAATTACTTTTCTCGCCCGACTTAAACGGGGGAGGCTTCTTCTTCCATCGGCTCCCTTCTGCCTTTCCATGGGACTGAGCCGACTTCTTCTCTTCCCCCTGCTTGGGTGTGAAACCCTTGCGACGCTGGGATCGCTCCATATCACTCTCCAAAATTCGGGCCGCCTCCACCAATTCGTTGAAGCCCGCACGCTTCATCGATATGAGGGGTTGTCTTAGATTCTCCCTCAATCCATGGTAGAAGAGATTGTCCCTCTCTTCATTGTCCGCCATGGTCGTCCCCGCATAACAACCCAATCGAGTAAATTCCTGAACATACTCATCCACTGTCCTGTCTCGCTGCACAAGATGTAGAAACTGCCTCTGGAGGGCTAACCTTGTTGATGCGGTAATGTACTTCTTCAGAAAGGCATTCCCAAACTCCTCAATGGATGGTGTGCGTCCTAAAAACTGCCGGCCACTATTGCTCACCCACCATAACTTGGCATCTCCTTCTAGCATGAAGGCTGCGAACTCCGCCTTTTTCTCATCCGGCGCCTCTGCTGCCCTCAAAAGCTCTTGAATTCTAGCCCACCAGTCCTCTGCATCTGTGGGCGTGCCGATTCCCTTGAAGGTTGGAGGGTGGAAACTCAGAAAGTACTTCATTTGCCGGTCCCCATGCCCGACAACCACTCTCTCGGCCTGCGGCTCCGCCCGCCTGGCCTCCTCAACCCGCACGGTCGCTGCCGTGACCGGGGTAGCAGGAGTTGCTACCTGAGCAACGGGAGCTGCTACCTGTGCTGTCGCTGCAGCTTGGGCCGCCACCATCGCTTCTGCAAGCATGCGGCAGAAGTCGGCCGGTGTGACCCCCATCCCTAGCGGACCTTGCGCGGTCGCACTACTTGCCGAGAGCTCTTCTCTTGGCCTCGAGGTCCCAGCCTCGTTGCTTGCACTCTAAACACAAGCAAGAAAACGCAAATCAGTCTCTAATTGCAAGACTCGAACACAAGGACACTCATGGTCCCGCGATACTCCTATGTGGATAACTTCTTATACGCGACTCGACTTATACTTTCGACCGCGAAACTTCTCATTGGACGAAAACCTCCATATGATACCAAATTGTAACACCTCCCATGTAAAGACCATATAATATGGGTCCGGCCGGGGCCCCACAACATACGGACGCCACAGCTTTAATATTATAAGATGATATGAACACTACCCAATCATAAAACTCCAGACCAACACAGCGGAAACATAAAACTAAAAGACAGAAGTTATCCACTAACAATAGAGTATCGAAATGGCCTTAAGGCCTTACACAATATAAGTCCAAAAAATATGAAAGTGCCAAGCACTCCTAGGCTACCTCGGCATGCAAGCCGGACATGATCAAACAACATCAGCAAAACAAAGAAAAGAAATTAGCCAAGCACAACAACACTTCATGAGGCTTAGGGCTTTTCGCCCGGCGCGCTAGCTCCTGCATGCGATCCTTGCCCTGTAAGGATTTGAAGTAACGTGGGTCAGCAAAGGCTGACCTCTACTGTGTAACAAGCACATCTCCTCCCGGCCGTCCCTAACGGACCCCGGGGTACCACTCCACCTGCAAGTTAACACTTCGTATACCAAAAGAGCATATATATTAAAGCGGTAAAACAGGCTTGGATGTCTCATACAACATACATGTTCTCTATGTTTTGTACAAAGTAAAAGGGGCCTACTATGCAACATGAATGCAACCCGGGTTTCACCCAAGGCACCCTAGCTCGTATGCATCTAGCACAACATCAAACATTGGGTACTTCCGTTTCCCCATTGGCTTAAAGCCGCAAACAAAAGGGAAACACCATGTCCCCAACGGCACACAGGCCGTCACACGGAACCTTGCAATGGCCCCACCCGCACATGGGTCTTAAACCCTGGGCTTGCCCGCATATTCTGACTTCGCACGTCAGGGTTCCGTCTCACACTGACCGATTCTAAGAAGCCTTGCTGGACCCCACCCGCTCATGGCCACATTGCCCGGGCTTGCCCTCCGCTCGGCATTCTCGTCAGTCTAACACAAGGGCTAGTCTCGCCGGGACACTTTCCCCACATGACTTGCGCGTCACGGGATAGCCAGCCAACCACCGAGACCTAGCCGCACCTTTGCACAGCACAAAACAAGGTTTCCCCACCCCAGTTACCATTCGTACCGCATCTTTCCCGCGCTCCAAGGAAACCATCTACCGCACAAAGCGGAGCTAACCTTGTCCGATTCTGACTGCGAGTACTCACTCAAACAAAAGGGGAAAAACGCATACATACAACGGCGTATTGCCGCAACGGATTTTCTACCGAAGCTCGCTATGCAACATCACCGGGTCGGACTATCGGTCGCGACCACGGCTTCACCCACAATGCCTAATCCGCTAACGGAGCGGATCTCTAATGCAAGCATGCCGGGATGAACATACTCAACCCGGAGGTTCCTCTTGAACCGCTATACGAATCCCTCTCATTTGAGAGATTCGGCGCTCAAAATACGAAAGGAAGGGGATGCTATTCATGCATCCTAAATCCTAAAAACCGAGAGGAGAAGTGTCGTTACCTTCCGTCCCCTCTTCCTAGCCATGGAGAAGATTTGCTCGGTTGGTAACCACTACAACGCTCCCACCTTCGCGGATCTGAACTCCGCTCGCGAAACGGACCTCCGAAGCTTCGCCGGCGGCCGGATCTTGGCCTCCTTGCTCTCCCTTCTCTCTAGAACTTAGAGAGATAAAAGAAAATGGGGAATGAGGGTTTGGAACCCTATTCCCGGCCTTAAACTGCCCAGGGAGGCCCCCCACCGTTGGATCTTCCAAAGACAAGAACGAACGGCCACGATCGGAACCCAAATTAGAAAATCTGGGCCAAACACGGGTTGCAACACGGCCGTGTGCATGGCCGTGTTAGCCATTCGCCGTCTCGATCGATTCGAAAACCAGCACACGACTCCTGACACGGCCTTCGACACGGTCATGTCTCGCTCCACACGGCCGTGTCGTGACCCGTGTCACGGCACCCGTTTTCAACATTTTCAGTCAGAGAAGTACACGGCCTCAGACACGGCCCCTGACACGCCCGTGTCACCTGGGACACGGCCGTGTCCGGACCCGTGTCATGCCCCGTGTGCAATACCTCAGAAAAGTTCGAAACGACCCGATGCTACACGGCCTGGGACATGGCTGTGTGTCTGGTCGTGTTCCATACCCGACTATCATCGACCTTAACATGGTCGACCACACGGCCAGCTCGACGACTGAGCTCGACATAGCCGACACGGCCTCCGACACGGCCGTGTCGGGACCCGTGTCACCTGCTCAAAAAAAACTGTCTTGGCCAAAAGCGATCCCCGTCGCTCCTACCACATTTTGGGGCGTTACACAGCTGATGAGAGAAAAGACAGGAGATCTCATCTTATCACTCAGTATGAGAATTTCAAGAAAGCATAAAATGAATCAGTAGCTGGCATGTACAACCGACTAAGTCTGATTGTCAGTGAACTCAAGACATTGGACAAGGAGATCTCTCTCACAGAGATAAATGACAAAATCCTAATGTGCTTCCCCAGTACTTGGGATTCAAGGATCTGGCCCATCAAGTATGCCAGAAGTCTAAATGAAATCACTACAGAAGCTCTTTTGGGCAAGCTCAAATCTTATGAGCAGCTCATCAAGAATAGAGAAGAAGAGCAGAAGATAACTTCACCAGCAATCAGGAAGGAGAAGTCAATTGCTTTCAAGGCAATAGAAGAACAGCCTGAAGACAAAGTCAAAGGCAATGAAGAACTGATGAGCCTCCTAGCCAAGAGGTTCTACAAAATGGCCAGGAAGGGCTTCAGAAAAAGGTCATCCAGAGGCCAAGAAAAGCCAAGGTATGATAAATCAAATAATAAAGAGATTATTTGTTATGGTTGCAGGAAACCAGGACACATACTTCCTGATTGTCCAGAAAGTCAAAACAAGGACAAGAAGGACAAGAGAGAAAAGAGAAAAGATAAAGACTCCAGAAAAAATCACTATGACAGATCCTCTTCCAGCAAGAACAAGCACACAAGGAAGGGATTTGTTGCTGAAACATGGAGTGAAACAGAAGAAGAATCTGGTGCATCATCAAGTTCAAGTGATGATGAGGATGATGCACAAGAAAAAATTTCTACATGATGGCAATCAATGCATCTCAGAACAACACTGATTCAGAACATGAATCTGAATTTGAATCTGAACCAGAGCTAGAAGAAGACCAGATAATTGATTCATTTTATTTTAATTCTAAGGACTTCAAGTCTGAATTTAAAGCACTGTGTTTAGATCTACTTAAGTCTGAGAAAGAAATTATCTCTCTCAGAAATCAGTTATCTGAATACAATACCTTAAGTTCAGATAACCTCAAACTCTCAGATGAGTTAGAATGTTGTAGGGAGCAGATAGCTTCACTGAAAAGTGAACTATTTGAGGCCAAGAAGTTTGAAGAATCCCTCAATGGGAGAAGTATCAAACTAATGGACATTACAAACACAGTGAACTCAAGATTCAATAGTACATTGGGCTTGGGTGCTTCATACAACCAACCTATTGTGTTAACAACTCCCATTAAATTTATCTCTGATAAAGGAAAAGGAGTTGTGGAGGTAGCTAGAAAAAATTCTGATCTACCCAAAGAGAACAAAGTTCAACAGAAATCGTCGAACGGAGCTCGACGATCTCCGAACGGAGCTTAGCGATTTCATGCTGAATCGTCAAACTCAGGTCGACGATCTCTAATCTCTGAACACAAATAAGATCGATCGCTGAACAGAGCTTGACGATCTGACCCAAGATCGTCGAACTCAGTTCCACGATCGTCGAACGGAGCTCAGAGATATGACCAATTCTCAAGGGGTACATCAAAAATTAATTCTAGATATCCTACACCTCAAAGGTTCAACCCTTATACTTAAGTGATAATACCCCCTAGGAGATATCATCCTGAAGGATATAAGAGTCAACCAGAGATGTATTTTATTTCTGATTTCAAAGGTTATCAAGCTAGACCCAAGGTAAACTGGGTCAAAAACAAATGAACTGTTATTTGTGCAGGTGAAAACCTATCCAACCATGGACTATCACTAGTATCTGGATAGTGGGTGCTCCAAGCACAAGACTGGAAGCAAGGGTAATCTAGTGTCCTTCAAGGTTAAGCATGGACCCAAAGTGATGTTTGGAGATTCAAACTATGCACAGACCAAAGGATATGGTGTAGTTAAAATTGGGTCAGTGACATTCAAAAAGGTAGCATATGTGGAAGGACTGAAGCACAACCTTATTAGTATCAGTCAGTTATGTGATGAAGGTTACAAAGTCACATTCAACAAATCTTCATGCTTCATCAAATCAGAAGACAACACAACTATGTTGACAGGTAACAGAAAGGGTAACATCTATCTAGTAAATTTTCATTCAACCAAGGTAGATATCTGTTTATTTAATTCTCTTAGCAAACCTAATGAATTATGGCATAAGAGATTAGGACATGTTAACCTTAGAACCATTGCTAGGCTATCCAAGGACAACCTTGTTAGAGGACTACCTTCTGGCCCCTACAAGAAGGAAGGACTCTGCAGGGCTTGTCAATTAGGCAAGCAAACTAAAAACAGCTTTAAGTCACTTAATAAGAGTGATTCACCTAGGATTTTGTACTTGTTACATATGGATCTGTTTGGACCCATTACTGTACAAAGCCTAGGAGGGAAATCTTATACTTTAGTAATTGTAGATGACTTCTCTAGATTCACATGGGTGTTCTTTCTGAGTAAGAAGTCTGATAACTTCAAATGTTTGACAGAGTTTCTCAAATGTATACAGATTGAGTTCAATACTCACATAGCCCTGATCAGAAGTGATCATGGGACAGAGTTTGACTCTCTTCTTATGCAAGAGTTCTGTCAGAAGGAAGGGATCAGGCACACTTTCTCAGCTCCTAGAACTCCTCAACAGAATGGGGTAGCTAAAAGGAAGAATATAACCCTTATTGAATCTGCCATAACATTATTAACAGATGCTCACCTTCCTCTGTCCTTTTGGGCAGAGGCTGTGAACACTTCAAATTATGTTCTGAATAGGAGTTTGATACATAAGCTAAAGGGCAAGACTCCCTATGAATTACTCAAAGGAAAGAAACCTAAAGTTGATTATCTTAGAATTTTTGGTTGTATTTGCTACATTCATAACAATGACAAGAAATACTTAGCAAAATTTGAAGCCAAAGCTGATGAAGGAGTGTTTCTGGGATACTCCATGATCAGTAAGGCCTATAGGGTTTATAATAAATCATCTCATAAAGTTGAAGAAATAGTGCATGTCTCTTTTGATGAAACTAATATATCTTAAAAGGAGAAGAACACTTCTACCATAGACGCTTTGCAGGTACATTCTCTATCAGAGAATTTGGACAGGCTGAATATCATTGAAAAAGATCCATCACCTTCATCCACTCAACAAGAAGCTGAAAGTAGTGAAAATGAAGATGATAGTCAGATTTTAGCAAGTCATGGTGACAATCAAAATGAAGAGCCAGTTGTTGTTCCACAAGAGGAAACAACAATACAGGTTGGTGAACAATCAACACCCATTGTTGATTTAGTAAAACAAAAGATCATCCAATCTCTCAAGTGATTGGAGACATCTCAGCAGGTGTGCAAACTAGAAATCAGATTAATCAACATCTGATACACACTTGCTTTCTGTCTCAAATTGAGCATTAATCCATACAAGATGCAGAATAAGATCCAAACTGGATCATTGCTATGCAAGAGGAATTAAATCAATTTGAAAGAAACAAAGTTTGGGAGCTAGTGTCAAAGCCAAAGAATCATCCCATTGTTGGAACAAAATGGGTATTCAGAAACAAGTTAGATGATCAAGAAGTTATTGTAAGAAACAAGGCAAGGTTGGTTGCTCAAGGATATTCTCAAGAAGAAGGCATAGACTATGACCAAACCTTTGCACTAGTTGCAAGGTTAGAGTCCATAAGAATCTTCCTAGCATATGCAGCTCACAAGAAGTTCAAAGTATATCAAATGGATGTCAAAAGTGCATTCCTCAATAGTGATATCAAGGAAGAAGTTTATGTAAAACAACCTCGAGGTTTTATCTCTCTAACTCACCCTGATTTTGTTTATAAATTGCATAAAGCATTATATGATCTCAAACAAGCTCCTAGAGCATGGTATGAGACCCTAACTTGCTTTCTCTTAGAAAATGATTTTAAAAGGGGTAGAGTAGACCAAACTCTTTTTACTAGAACCCATAAGTCCAATATCATACTAGTACAAATCTATGTAGATGATATTATTTTTGGTTCTACTGATTCAAATTTGTGCAATAGGTTCTCCAACCTAATGCATACTTGGTTTGAAATGAGTAGCATGGGTGAGCTATCCTTCTTTCTAGGATTGCAAGTCAAACAACATGTTGATGGCATCTTTATTTCTCAAACCAAGTATGCAAAAGAATTGGTTAAGAAATTTGGTATGTCTGATGCATCCTCTATGAAAACACCCATGCCTACAAATGCTATATTAGATGCTGATGAACACGGGAAACTAGTTGATCAGACCACATATAGAGCAATGATTGGCTCCTTATTGTATCTTACAGCTAGTAGACCTGATATAATGTTTGCTACATACATATGTGCTATATTCCAAGTCAGCCCTAGAGAGTCACACCTCACATTAGTTAAGAGGATTCTTAGGTATGTGAAAAGTTGTCCAAATCTAGGTCTCTGGTATCCAGCTGATTCAGGATTTGATTTAACTAGATTTTCAGATGCTGATTATGCTGGATGTAGAGTAGACAGGAAAAGCACCAGTGGAACTTGTCAGTTTCTTGGTGACAGACTTGTCTCCTTGTTTTGCAAGAAACAAACATCTGTGTCCACATCAACTACTGAAGTTGAATATATGGCAGCAGGTAGTTATTGCTCACAGATATTGTGGATTCAAAATCAGCCCCTGGACTATGGCTACAACTTAGAGAAGTCCAAAATATTTTGTGACAATATTAGTGCTATTTCCATAGCTCAAAATCCAGTCCTCCATAGTAGGACCAAACACATAGAGATTAGGCATTACTTCTTAAGGGATAATGCAGAGAAAAGTAAAATTAAACTAGAATACATCCCAACTGATTTACAAAGGGGAGATATTTTCACCAAACCCTTGGATGAAAAGAAACACACTTTCTTCCTTAATCAGTTAGGAATGTTAGATGGAGGCAGTCCTAATTAAGTTTCAAGATCTTAAAAAAAAACCTAAAAAATTGACAAAGACTAGGTTAAAAATTTTGGGTTTCCTAGTGTCTGTAGGTTTTCTCTGAACTCTGAACTGCGCTCGACGTTTTTAATGAAGATCGTCGAACGCAGCTCGGCATTTCCAGATAGTGCTAGACTATCCTTCTTGGTCAGTGATCTCATATATCGTCGAACGGAGATCGACGATGTTGAGACCCTTCAGTTTCCCCTAGAGCCGTAGATCGTCGAACAGAGTTCAACGATCTTTCCTCTTGTGCGTCGAACCCTGATATAAAATCATTTTTCAGGCGTCGTTCTCTTTTGCGCTTTCATACCTTCTGCAAGAATTTTCTTTCCCTCCAAACTCTTCTACACTTGATCTTGTTTATTTTTGCAGAAAATATGTCGGTATCAGTCGCCGTTCTAGTCGCAATGAAGTTCAACACCTGCTTTGATATTGACATGGAATCTTTTGAGAAGACTGTTCAGATGTTTAAGGACATTCTGGAACTCTTCAAGGAAAACCAACTTGTTAATATTATGTCTACCAGAATCAAGTTAGCAGCAGATGAGATAAAAGAATGGGTCTATACTACCCATAATCTGGATCAAAATACAGTTGTTGGAACCATCTCAGGGACACAGGTATCCCTAACCCCAGGTATTCTTACAGAAGTTTTTGGATTAAGTACTGGTAATGATAGCATAGAACTATCAGGAGTAGAATTTTCTTCAATGTTAGATAGAATGGGTCATAATTCTCAGAACCCTAATAAACTGCTGAAGAAGAATCTATCCATGGAATATAGATTTTTAGCAGATGTTGTAGGAAAGGTCATTTTGGCCAAGCATTCAGCCCATGATACAATTTCCAGGTATCAATTTTGTTTAATGGCTGCAATAGTGGATAAGAAGCACCTGGATTGGGGAGCAATTTTCTTTGATTTGTTTAAGAAAAAGATAAATAAGAATTTTGTAAACTTTGGAAGAATTTTGGGCCTATTCCTGCAGAATATGTGCCCACAGTTATTGGTGTCCAATGGGATGCATATCAATGCATCAAAGAGGCTTTCTTCTGCCTTATTTGGCAAGTGGGAGAGACATATTGTCAAACCTAACAGGGCTCCTGCAGCTAAATCTTCTTCAGGCACAAGGACTGAAACAGTCACTCCTCCTCAGTCCACTGCCCCAGTAGAAGTTTTGCCATCCCATTCCATATCCTCTCCTCTTTCTCCACATCCAGTTACATCATCCATACTTTCATCTCAAATAGCTTCTCCACCTCCTCTAGCCACTCATCAAGAATATTTCCATCCACTACATTACTTCCCATCAATAGATTTAGAATCATCCCCCCATCTTCTATCATTCCACCTTCTAGATAATTCTTTCATGGATGCTTCTCCATCTTCACCTCAAGCCATTCCATCCACCTCAACATCCTTACAATTAATCCTACATGATATCATATCTCAACCATCCTTTCCCCCTTCCATCTCCTCATTCCTACCATCAATCACTATCCCAGTTCCATCCATTACATCCATTCCAATATCTCAACCATCCATACCACTTCAATCTGCATCAACTCCATCTCTCTCTGCAGCTACTTCCTCTACCTCTACTCAAGTTAATCTTGAGCAAGTAGATCTTATTCCCCTAGCAGACAAGCTATATGAGTTATTGGCCCCAAGGCTAAATCTTCTATTGGAAGCCACCTTGGCTCCTTTAGTTAAGACTTTACATGAGTTATTTGCTAGGATCTCTTCCTCCTTCTCCATTCAGGACATCCCTTCTTCTGGGGGTCTAACTGAATCTAGGCAGGGGGAGATGCCATATGAAGAAGTGTTGCCCTCAAAGATTTCAGAAATGCAAGTATCAGAAGTTCCAGCTTCAGAGAAAGTTCCAGTTCCAGCTCCAGTTCCAGCTCCAACCCATCAGTCCTGTAGTAGACCTCCATTCATTACTGTCATTATTTGATTCATTTTATAGCAGTTATCTTCCAGTACCTCTCCCTACTGAAGATTTAACCAAGGCTATAGTTCCCTTCTCCTGCTGTGATCCCAATCTACTACAGATGTATATCAATTCTGTTAAGACTGTGGAAAGTGTTCCTTTGGTTCATGCTGCTGCTGCTGTTATTTTCTCAGAGGCTGTGATAGAGCCAGTTTGTTTAGTTTTTGAGCCTACTGCTTTAGTTGATGCTCCTGCTATTTCAGCTGCTGCTCTTGTTATTTCTACTGCACCTCCTGTTTCAGCTTCTGTTCCTGTCTCCATTTCTAAAGAAGTGTTAAGGCAAAAAAATGCTTTATTTGATGAGTCTCAGAGCTTTGATGATGATGAATTCAGAACAGACTCTAATGACTCTTATGCAACTATTGCAAAGAAGAGGAAAGCTAGAAGTAAATCTATGAAAAGAGTCTCAATTGAAAAAGACTACTTTTGATCATGATATTCCATATTATATTCTGCACAACTGCCCTATAACTGAGCACTGGATGCAATATTCTAAAAATCAGTTGAAGGCCATGAGGAAGAAAATGAAATATGATAAAGGAACCTCTCATTATAATCCTCTACCTTCTTCTTCTCCAGGTACAGGATCTGGTGGAGACTTAGCTCCTCATTCCACCATTATCTCTTCTCAAAGATCCTCTCAATCCCAGTTTCAAGGAAGATCTCAATCTAGAGGATATCAGCAAAGAGGTAATCAGTCAAGAGGCAGTCAGTATAGAGGCGCTCAAAGAGGTTATCAGGTTTATTCCAGAGGACAGTCCATGCATCAACCTTATCAAAGGAAAGGACAAAGCCCAAGTGATTCCACTTCTGGTCCTTTTCCTTATAAGCTCAAAGAAGGTTTTCGTCAAATAGCTCCTCCCGCTGACACCATAAATAAGTATGAGCCATCAGTTCCATTTGAAGATCAAGAGAATAACCCAGTCTCCTGGACAGCAAGACAAAAAGAGATGGCTGCATTAAATCAAATCAAGAAAGCCAGAGAAAAAGGCCAAGATTCTTCCAACATTTCTACTCTGTCATATCAAAGAAGACAAGAACTTGAAAGGTACAGCTCCAAGAAATTTTTCAATACTGAGAAGTATATGCAGCTACATCCTGAAGCTGTAGTCCCTAGAGGTAGAAGCCAGAAGTCTCTTGGTGCTGCTGATGATATGAGATCAAAGAAATACTCTGAAAATCTTAGCAGGGAAATTCTGTTTAAGAAAGGTACTGACAAGGAAAGTTAATGTAAGCTGAACAATCTCATTTCTGCTGAACTGTTTGCTGTGATATATTTATATATCTGTGGTTCTGCAATGTTTTATGTATTATGTTTTTGTTGATTTTATTTCCTATAATTCATGTAAATAGTAATCCTAACCCAAATAGGGGGAGATTGTTGGAACACCCTATTACTAATTTGGGTCAGGATCACTATTTCTATAGGATTATTGCATTGACCTTGTTGTATAGAGTAAAGGTAAACTAGTTAAGGTCTAAGGCTTAGGACTTAGGTTTGAAGCTTTCCCCAAGACCTCCTAGTTCAAATGAGAAGCCCAGATATAGAGTTCAACTTATCGTCGAGCTCAGATCGATGAAGCGTCGAACCCAGTTCGACTATCTCTGAGCTCAGGTTGACGAGGCGTCGAACTCAGTTCGATGATCGCTGAGCTCAGATCGACTCTTTCTGTCTAAGACTAGTTCCAATATCTCTGAGCTCAGTTCGACGATAGTTGAGCTCAGATCGACGACTATCTTTTGAGATCGACGATTTCTGGAATTCTGTCAGCTTATTAAGGATTTCAGATGTCTTCAAGTCAGAGCATTTATTGAAGAAGATTTTTAGCCGTTATATTAAATCTGGAGCAAGTTTCAAGGAAACAAAGAAGGAATGTTATTTAGGTTTTTTCTCTAGAGACAGTTGACATTTAAGGAAAGCCTTTATGATTTTGCTAACGGCTAACTAGAAGATTTGAAGAATGGATTTCATATTATGATTCAGAGAAGAAGATCAATCACACAGAATAGAGAACAAGATTTTTATTCTTTCTGATTCCTTCTGATTCAAAATTTCTCAAGTCTTCATCATTCATACTCCAGACAACACACATTTCAGTTCTTGCTGAAATCATCTTTTGCTGGAGCATTATTTTCATTAAAGACCTATCACCCTTGAAAATCTTCTATTCCTGAACTCTTGCTAATCTCAGGGGGAGCTTTGACAACATCAACATCCACTTGTGCTTCTCTCTGATTGTTGACAGAGAAGACAACCTAACCCTTTTCTTTTTCTTTCCTATAAAAGGGTTCTTGAAACTCCCTTCAAAAGTTTTTTTTGGTTTCTGAGACCTGATCAAAACTCAGTGGTGGCAAGACACCTGATCAAAAAATCTGGTTTGGTTTTTGAGCACCTGATCAAAAGCACATTGGTGCCCAGGACACCTGATCAACTCATCCTGCAGTGGATTCCTACCAAGGGTGGTATAAGAGTGGATGTACCCAGGTTTTGGGGAACCACTATAGTTCCTTGTGTCTTCTGGTTGCTTGTTATTTTGTTTGCTGTGTGCTGTGGATTTGCTTCTTGTATTTGTTTTTTTTATTACTGTTAAGCACTCTACACAAAGTAAATTAAGTCTTCCACTGCTAAAGTAATTTTTAAATTTGCAAAATTATTTTAAAACACTCTATTCACCCCCCTGTAGAGTGAAGGGTTGATCTTACACTCACTTTCAAAGACAAACTAGCAAATAACACAAAAATTGAAAAACAAAAAGATGCAATGAGAAATAAAAATTGAAATTTAACTACTTATGCAAAACTAAAATAATAAACTTCAAATAAAAATAAGATAAGTACTGGGTTTATTGTCTTTCCAGCATGACTGTTGGGTCCATTGTCCACAATGTCCTAGATTTGAAGAAGTCAAATATGTCAATGAGCATACACAATGGTATATTTAATACATGTTCAAGTTCATATATGCAGGTTGTCTTTTAACATTGATGGGACAGATAGCCTAAGTGGCTAAGTTAAGTAAACTCTTATATATGGTGTGGTTAGACAAAAATCTGTCTAAGTACACATGCGTTGAGTGAAGTCAACTCACTCATCGCCATACAACAAAAGGCTGTGAGATAGGATAATGTTGTAATAGCCTAAGTAGAAATGAGCAGAAAAGTGTCTAAGTCCATAGGCGTTGAGTGTAGCTCACTCACTCAACTCCATAGATTCATAATCATTGAGTATAGCTCATTCAGCCAACGCCATAGGAAAACTATCAATATTTACTAAGTCCACAGGCATTGAGTGAGGCAAGCTCACTCAACGCCATGTGATATTGCGTTGACTAATTCTCAAAGGGAGTGTTCTTTTTAGACACATAAATTTGGCTAAGTCCAAATGCGTTGAGTGTAGCTCACTCACTCAATGCCAGATAACAAAAAAGTCTGTTAAGTAGTTTGGTGTTGAGTGAAGCTTACTCACTCAACGACAAGTAGCAGAAAATTGGCTAAGGAAAAAGCATTAAGTGAGGCATGCTCACTCAACGCTCTCAACGCTTAAGATGCTGCAGATGCAGAAAATTAGCTAAGGTAAAAAATGTTGAGTGAGGTATACTCACTCAATGCTCTCAACGCTTAAGATGCTGCAGACGCAGAAAAATTGGCTAAGGCAAAAAGTGTTGAGTGAGGCATGCTCACTCAATGCTCTCAATTCCAAGCATGCATAAGTGGCTGAAGAATATGCTAAGGAAAAAAACATTGAGTGGGGCTTGCTCACTCAATGCTGTCAACGCCTAGATAGATAGAATTCTATCTAAGTGTTTTGGCATTGAGTGAAGCTCATTCACTCAACGACTATTCTACCGATGCTCGATTTTGGCTAAGTCCACAGGTGTTGAAGTCAGCAAAATCGACAAAGTCAACTGATTTCAAATCAAGTACGGAGAAGCTATAGAACACGACAAACTCTGCCGAGAAGCTACTATACATCTTCTTCTGTTAAAGCAAGGTTCAGCTGGAAGCTGCAGGATGGGCCCACTGATCTCTAAGAGCCGTTGATCGGCGAACAACAAAAGGAAGAGATTGGCCAAGATGCAAGATAACTTTTAGGGCATTATCAATTTCAAAAGGAAGCAACCGACTTCTTCTTTCTCGCCATTATCGCCGAGAAAGAGCTTGAAGTCTTCCTGTAGGAACGAAAAGTTCAGTGAGTTGTAGCTTCTTCATCTGCTATAGCATAATCAGAAAGATTTCTGATAGAGGAAGAAAGTAGAGCCATCATTCTCCAGTGGGCTGAGTTTGCTGTTTGAAGAACACAAGTTCACCTTCTTCTTTAGCAAGATCAGAATCTTCATTCCAAGTTTCTTCTAGTAGAATTTCTACCTGCTGCTGTGAAGTAAGATAGTGCTGAGATAACTCAGCACTAGCTTTTGACACAGAAATTTCCCTGTGTTAAAACATTCAAATACTCATCTTTCTATAGGTTCCAACTAGATTTGAGATTGTAGGGACACTGGCCTGAGGTTGGGCAATATTGCCTAAGTAGTAGGAGAGTGAAGCTCTCTGAGTTGTTGTATCCAACTGGATTTGAGCTATAGGGACACTGGCCCGAGGTAGGGAAATATTGCTTGAGTAGTAAGAGAGTGAAGCTCTCTGAGTTATAAGATCCTTTGGATCTGAGGTAGGGTTGTCATCCCAGCTTGAGTGTAGGGCCTTTGGCCTGATGTAGGTGATTAGCTGATCATTGAGTTGTAGGCCCTTGTGGCTGAGCTGTAAGTCTTGGAGAAGACTAAGATCCTGAGGGATCTGAGGTGTAAGCTCCTTGGAGCAGTGTTTTGGAGAAGTGCCTTGACCAATAGGAAGTTGGCAAGGTGGGGGAGAGTGGATATACCCACGAGTTGGGGAATCACTATAAATCAGTGTGTGCTTTTCTGTATTGTTTTCTTTGTGTAGGTTCTTGAAAGCAAACTACTGCCAACACATTTAGTGCTTAAGGAAAAACCAATAAGAGAATAATAACAGTACAACAACCTATTCACCCTCCTAGGTTGCAAGCTAGCTTGAAAACAAAGACTTTCAAGTGGTCTCAGAGGGAGGTTGCTCAAAAAGGATCTAACCATCTGAGTGATTCTCCAAGGTAGCTAAAGATAGTCCTTATGGGTTTAGGAGTGAACTACAAGGAGCTAGGTTCTATGAAGCTTTCTATCTGCAGGAAAGAAGGTTTTGGCATCTGGAAGGAAAGGGTTAGGCTGTTCATGGATGTAGCTAACCCTAGAATCTTTATAACAGTTAAGGAAGGACCTTTCATCCCTATGAAAGTGTCTATTCTGGATGCAAATGTCCAGACACCCAAGACATTTGCTGAGATGACAAAGGATGAAGTCATTCTTGCCACCATGGACAAGAGGGCTCAAAATATCATTGTCAGTGCTATTGATGATTCTACTCTTCAAAATCTGATTCACTGCACAAATGCAAAAGAAATGTGGGACACTCTGGTGATCTACGTAGAAGGCATAGAGGAAGTCAGGGATGATAGAAACTCCATGCTCAACCAGGAGTATGAAGCTTTCAGACAGTCTAAGGGAGAAGACATAGCCACCTGTTATGAAAATTTTTTTAGGATAGTGAATGAACTAAGGACCTATGGAGGGATCTTTAGTCATTATGAGCTAAATGATAAGTTCCTGAGATCTCTCACCAGAGGCTGGGACATAAAAATCTGTTCCATCCAAGAAGTGGCCAAGCTGGGTGACACTCCACCCCACAGCCTATTTTGTAAACTTCTCTTATATGAGATGTAGTTAACTGTCAGGAAAGAGGAAGAGACCAACTTCAAGTCTCAGGCCAAAGAGAAGTTTGTGGACTTCAAAGCTCAAGCCACAAAGAAAAGTAGGAGGAAGACCCCTTCTCCTCCAAGATGACCAGCAGATTCAGACTGCTCTGAATCAGAAGCATCAGACAATAATATGTCTGATGAGGACTTTGCTGTCTTCTCCAGGCAGCTCTATAGGCTGATGAAGAAGAATCACTGGAAGAGCAGACCCTCCTACTCAACACATCACTGTAAGAAATCCTTTAAGGAGGACAAGTATGGATCTAAACCCAATAAACACAATTTCACTAATATTATTTGTTACTGCTATAGTAAGCTAGAGCATGTCATTGCTAATTTCCCAATGAAGGGAAAGGAGGATAGTGAGAAGAAATCTCACCAAAAGCACAAGGGTGATAAAGAAAAGTCCTTTGTAGCTAAGAAAGAGAAAAGCTGGACAGACTCATCATCATCTGAGTCTGAAGAAGAGGAATCATACATTAGGCTAGTTGCTGCTACTACTAAAGATAAAGCTATTACAATAGAAGAAGTCTATCCTCTAGTGAGGATAGGAATAAGGGCCCCTCTAACACTATCAAGCAGTGGCTCAGAGGTGGATGAAGATGCCCACAGCTACAGAGGGCCGATGGCAATGACTTTTGAAGAGGGCAGCCAGGATCAGCCTGGTCAAAGTAAGGTATATTCCCTATCCAATTCAGTATCTGGGTATGAGACTAGTCCTTGTACATAAGCCTCTTCATCTAATGGTGAAGATGATTTTGGCTCAGAAGGTGATGTCAATCAACTGATTGATGGATATGCTGAACTTCTTGATGCCTGTAAATAGTGCAAGAAGTTGACTAAGATAAAGGCTAAGGAGATTCTGTCTCTTCAGCTAGTTGCTTCCCAGCTTGTTGAAATAACATTTGTGCTGAATTAGACCATGAGGGAACTCAGTCAACTGAAAACCCTTTCAGACATCCAGATGGAGGATATCAAGAGGAAGAATAGTCTCATTAGAGATCTTGAGGAAAAGATCTAGAGGGAGAAAGGTATTGTGGCAAGTTTCTCATAACCCAATACAATGTTGCCCTTGATAGACTCCTTCTCCTCACAGAAGGGTAAGAAGTGGTTGGGCTTTAAGGGTAACACAAGACCAGCCCATCCCAAAGGGAAAGGGAAAGTTCCAGTTGTGCCAATGACATCTAGGCTATCTATCCCATTCAAGAGGGTAATATTTCCTTCAAATAGGTATGACCCAGAAAGTATATATGGTCACTATATGAATGGTGCTTCCACAAGTGGAACAAAAGGTGTTCTCAGCCATTGTGAAAGGCATAACAGGGTAAGTGACTTTAAGGCTTCCCATGAAGAAATTCAAATGACCCATCATAGACCATTTGTTTTTGGTTCTACAACCCCCTCTCTCAAAAATGTGGCTGCAACCCATTCTTAGAACGTGTCAGCACAGAATCTGACTAAGGGTCAGTCTGCCAGCTTGCCTAATATGGTTGTTTCTGATGCTATCAAGAGCACACTGTCTGAAAAGAAAGTTACTGCTGATAGGATTCAAAACAGGCCACATAAGCCAGCAAGCAAACTAACCTCAAGTCAAATCCATGCTGAAAGAATTCAGAAAATTGCTGCTTCACCTCTTCCTTCTGTTAAGACTGCAGTCAATCCAACTGCTAGGCATACACAAAAAAGAAGATACAACATACCTGATTATTGGTGTTGTGGCAAGGTAGGCCATTATGCCATTGACTGGTGGCATCATCCTAATGTGGTCAGGACCAGAGTTAGTCCACAAGTCAGAAAACTTGCTAGTGGACATGTTCAGTTTCAGACTAATATGCACCTAGGACCCAATAGATATTGGAGTCCTAAGGTAAAGTAAACTGTATATTGCAGGAGAGTCCAAGTGGCCATGCCCCTATATGGTTCTTGGATAGTGGTTGTTCCAGGCACATGACTGGGATAAGGGGCAACTTGTATGAGTACACTTCAGTAAAAGATGGATCCAAAGTAATCTCTGGTGGTTCAGATAGAGGGGTAACAAGAGGCTATGGTAAGATCACCAATGGCATAGTCACTATCACTATGGTGGCTTATGTTGAAGGGCTGCAACAAAATATTATAAGCATAAGCCAACTCTCTTATCTTGACTATATTATTGTATTCCATAAGGATGAGTGCCTAATCAGGAGGTCAAGCGACCAAGAGGTCATATTGACAAGCACTAGGAGTGGAAATGTTTATTGCTTAAACTTTCTATATTTATATACAGACTCTCATATATGTCTAGTGGTAAATGAGAAAGCCT
Source organism: Platanthera zijinensis (assembly GCA_039513925.1). Taxonomy (NCBI): domain Eukaryota; kingdom Viridiplantae; phylum Streptophyta; class Magnoliopsida; order Asparagales; family Orchidaceae; genus Platanthera; species Platanthera zijinensis. The sequence goes on along the minus strand of CM077080.1, from coordinate 80,053,896 downwards.
CTTATTGTGTCATATGACACAATAGGCTAGCCCATGTAAATTACAAGACTATTGGTAAGCTCTTTAGTCAAGAGCTAGTTAGGAATGATACCAATGTGAAGTACTCCAAGGAGGGCATATGTTTTGCTTGTCAAAAGGGCAAGCAGACAAAAGCTTCCTTCAAGGGCATTGGGACCAAAGATTATGTGAGGTGCCTATACCTCCTGCATATGGACTTGTTTGGTCCTATGCCAGTTCATAGTCTTGGTAGGAAGGTCTACACTCTTGTGGTTGTTGATGACTTTTCCAGGTTTGCTTGGGCATTCTTCCTCAAGAGAAAGAATAAATCCCTTGATATCTTCATTAAGTTTATCAAGAAAATTCAGAATGAGTTTAACAGGTCTATAGTCAAAATCAAAAGTGACCATGGGACTGAATTCCAGTCTGATAATATGACAAGGTTCTGCAAAGAGTATGGGATTCATCAAGAATTCTCTTCACTAAGAACACCCCAACAAAATGGGATTGTTGAGAGGAAAAATAGAACTCCCATAGAGGCTGGAAGGACCCTACATAATGACACATCTCTCCTAGAATATTTCTGGGCTAAGGCAGTCAACACTGTATGTTATGTCCTCAACAGAGTCTCTATCACCAAGAGCCACAAGAAAACTCCCTATGAGATCTTGAAAGGCAAAAAACCAAACCCGAGCTATCTCAGAATCTTTGGTAGTAAGTGCTATGTTCTTCATAATGGAAAATCCTATATAACTAAGTTGCTGCCAAGTCCTTTGATGGGATTTTTGTTGGGTACAACAACCATAGCAAAGCTTATAGGATCTACAACTTGAAAAGCCAAGTTATAGAAGAGTCTGTACATATAGTCTTTGATGAGTCTACCATGATTTACAGTGAACTACCAAGCTCCTCTTCTAGTACTGCAGATAACGAAATGTTGGTGGAAAAGCTAGCCATCAAAGATGCAGCTCTTGTGATGCAAGCTGAAGTGGATATTCTAGAAGGTTCACCATACACACTTGGAGAAGATGAAGATCAACCATAAGCTATTCCTGAAGCTATTGATGAAAGAAGATTGCCTCCTACAATCAGACATTTGAGAGACCATCGTGCACACCAAATCATTGGTGAAGCTAGCCAAGGCATAGTAACAAGAAACAAGAATCTGAATACAGCTTTGTATGCCAGTTTCCTATCACAGGTGGAGCCAAAGAAGTTTGAAGAAGGCAACATAGATCAATTTTGGATATTGGCTATACAAGAGGAACTGAACCAATTCAAAAGATGAAAGGTCTGGAAGCTGGTTCCCAGACTACAAGGACACAATATCATTGGATTCAAGTGGATCTACATTAATAAGATATATGAAAATGACATTATAGTCAATAACAAAGCAAGGATATTGGCTAAGGGGTACATGCAGGAAGAAGGTATTGATTTTGATCAAACTTTTGCCCCTGTAGCAAGATTGGAGGCCATCAGACTGTTCCTTGCATATGCTGCACACAAGGGATTCAAAGTCTACCAGATGGATGTAAAGTCAGCCTTCCTAAATGGTGACTTAAGAGAAGAAGTCTATGTTGTGCAGCCTCCAGGTTTTGTTGTTCCTAATTCTGCTGATTCTGTTTATAGACTTAGGAAATCTCTACATGGGCTAAAACATGCCCCTAGAGCCTGGTATGAAACCTTGTCTAGGTTTCTCATTGAAAACAAATTCTCAAGGGGAAAGATAGACAAGAACCTATTCCTAAGGGAATCTAAAGGTAAGATCATCCTAGTCCAGATCTATGTAGATGTTATCATCTTTGGATCTACTGATGACAACCTCTGTAGGATGTTTGCTAAACTTATGCATGGGAAGTTTGAGATGTGGAGTATGGGTGAACTTAAGTTCTTCTTGGGTCTCTAAGTAAGATAGACTGATGATTGCTTGTCCATATCCCAGTCTAAGTTCACTAGGTAGTTAATAAAAAAATTTGGTATGGAGAATTCCTCCACCATAAGAACCCCCATGAGGTCAAATATGCCTAAATGCAAGGATGAAGCAAGGAAGCTTGTTGATGAGACCTTGTATAGAGGGATAATTGGCTCCCTTCTTTATCTTCCTGCAAGTAGGCCAGACATTATGTTTGCTACACGTGTTTGTACTAGGTATCAGGCTTGCCCTAAAGAATCTCACTACTCTGTTGCAAAGAGAATTTTGAGGTATCTTAAGGGCACACCAGATCTTAGCCTATGGTACCCTAGGAATGGGGAGTTTGAACTAACATGCTACCCAGATGCAGATTTTGCAGGCTGTAAAGAGGACAGGAAGAGAACTTCTTGCACTTGCCAACTCTTGGGTGGAAGACTAATGTCTTGGAGCAGCAAGAAGCAAACGAGTGTTGTAATCTCAACTACAGAGTCAAAGTACATCTCAACAGGTAGCTGCTGTGCTCAGTTTCTGTGGATCCAACATTAACTCTAGGACTACAACATCCAGATAAGTAGAAGCCCCCTATTTTGTGATTCTACTAGTGCTATACCAATTGCTAGGAATCCTGTTTCTCACAGCAGGACTAAACATATTGAGGTAAGATATCATTTCATTAGGGAACATGAGGAATGTGAAGACATCACCCTTGTATTTGTCCCAACAGACAAGCAAGTGGCTGGCATCTTCACTAAGCCATTAGACGAAGCAAAGTTTAACACCTTCAAGTTTTAGTTGGGTATATTTAACCTAGTATAGCTTCAGTTGCTCCTTAAATTATTGCAGGCCATATTATATCTTGTAGATGGAATTGCTCTTCAATACATTGAAGACATTTCAAGTAGTGTACCTTCAATGGTATCATGTTCAAGATACTGCTTCAGTTGAGGGGAAGCATGTCCAGCACTACTCTAAGATGTTCAAACTGCTGCCTATTAGAAATCAAAGAGGGGGAGCAGAATATCCTCCCTAGCTATTTATATAAGTCAAAAAGGGGGAGAAGGACTTGAATCATCTTACTAATTCAAGTACTTGAAAGAGTTATCAAATTCATAAGACATAAGGAAAAGGATACAAGTGGTTTCAAATTCATCAAAAGCAGGTAGTAGCTATTAAGGGGGAGCAGGTACTGGTATGCCCTACAGACAAGGAAGTTTATTATAACTTATCTTCTTATCATATCTTTTTCTACTGTATTACTGCAATTTGTTAGTGTATGTCATTGACTCAGATATTTGGTGAAGAGTTTTTATTTTTTCAAATATGGGGAGATTGTTGGGTCCATTTCCCATAATGTCATAGATTTGAAGAAGTCAAATATGTCAATGAGCATACACAATAGTATATTTAATACATGTTCAAGTTCATACTTGCATGTGTCTTATAACAATGATGGGACAGATATCCTAAGTGGCTAAGTCAGGTAAAATCTTACCTAATGTGTGGTTAGACAGAAATCTGTCTAAGTTAGAGGCATTGAGTGAAGTCAACTCACTTAATGTCATACAACAAAAGGCTGTGAGATAGGCTAATGATGTAATAGCCTAAGTAGAAATGAGCAGAAAAGTGGCTAAGTCCACAGGCATTGAGTGTAGCTCACTCACTCAATGCCATAGCTTCATAATTATTGAGTATAGCTCAGTCAGTCAACACCACAGGAAAACTGTGAATATTTACCAAGTACACAGGAATTGAGTGGGGCAAGCTCACTCAATGCCATGTGTTAATGCGTTGACTAATTCTCAAAGGGAGTGTTCTTTTTAGACACATAAATTTGGCTAAGTACAAATGCATTGAGTGTAGCTCACTCACTCAAGCCAGATAACAGAAATGTCTGTTAAGTAGTTTGGCATTGAGTGGAGCTTACTCACACAACGCCAAGTAGTAGAAAATTGGCTAAGCCAAAAAGCGTTGAGTGAGGCTTGCTCACTCAATGCTCTCAATGCTTAAGATGCTGCAGATGCAGAAAATTTGCTAAGCCAAAAAGCGTTAAGTGAGGCATGCTCACTCAATGCTCTCAACGCTTAAGATGCTGCAGATGCAAAAAAATTTGCTAAGGCAAAAAGCGTTGAGTGAGGCATGCTCACTCAACGCTCTCAACGCCAAGCATGCAAAAGTGGCTGAACAATATGCTAAGGAAAATAATGTTGAGTGGGGCTTGCTCACTCAACGCTGTCAATGCCTAGATAGACAGAATTCTGTCTAAGTGTTTTGGCATTTAGTGAAGCTCATTCACTCAACGCCTATTCTACTGATGCTCGATTTTTGTTAAGTACACAAGTGTTGACATCAGCAAAATCGACAAAGTCAACTGATTTCAAATCAAGTACGGAGAAGCTACAGAACACGACAAACTCTGCCGAGAAGATATTGTACGTCTTCTTCAGTTAAAGCCAGGTGCAACTGGAAGCTATAAGTGGGGCCCACTGATCTATAAGAGCCGTTGATCGACAAACTATAAAAGGAAGAGATGGGCCAAGATGTAAGATAACTTTTAGGGCATTATCAATTTCAAAAGGAAGCAACCGACTTCTTCTCTCTTGTCATTATTGTCGAGAAAGAGCTTGAAGTCTTCCTGCAGGGAAAAAAAGTTCAGTGAGCTGTAGCTTCTTCATCTGCTACAACATAATCATAAAGATTTCTGATAGAGGAAGAAAGTAGAGCCATCATTCTCCAGTGCGCTGAGTTGGTTATTTGAAGAACAGAAGTTCACCTTCTTCTTCAGCAAGATCAGAATCTTCATTTTGAGTTTCTTCCAAAAGAATTTCTACCTGCTGCTGTGAAGTAAGATAGTGTTGAGATAACTCAGCACTAGCTTTTGATACAGAGAAATTTCCCAGTGTTAAAATATTCAAATACTTATCTTTCTATAGGATCCAACCGATTTGAGATTATAGGGCCACTGGCCTAAGGTAGGGCAATATTGCCTGAGTAGTAGGAGAGTGAAGCTCTCTGAGTTGTAGGATTCAACTAGATCTGAGATGTAGGGCCACTGGCCCGAGGTAGGGCAATATTGCCTGAGTAGTATGAGAGTGAAGCTCTCTGAGTTATAGGATCCTTTGGATCTGAGGTAGGGCTGTCCTCCCAGCCTGAGTGTAGGGCCTTTGGCCTGAGGTAGATGATTAGCTGATCACTGAGTTGTAGGCCCTTGTGGCTGAGCTGTAAGTCTTGGAGAAGACTGAGAGATCCTGAGAGATCTGAGGTTTATGCTCCTTAGAGCAGTGTTTTGGATAAGTGCCTTGACCAATAGGAAGTTGGCAATGTGGGAGGAGAGTGGATGTGCCCACAAGTTGGGGAACCACTATAAATCCGTGTGTACTTTTCTGTATTATTTTCATTGTGCAGGTTCTTTAATGCAAACTATTGCCAACACATTTAGTGCTTAAGGAAAAACCAAAAAGAGAATAATAACATTGCAACAACCTATTCACCCCATAGGTTGCAAGCTACCTTGAAAACAAAGACTTTCAATGACTTATTCAGAAAGTAAAAAGGTTTTGGCTTATTGGAGTTTTAAAAGAGAAGTACACATGTAACTATTCTAATATTTATGTTGGTAGTGGGTACCGATATGGTGATAGAATAGTTACTCTTAACCTAAATAATAATGCCTAAATTTTATAGGTAAAGAAAATAGAAAGTAGGAAATGGTGGAGTACTCCTCACTAATCACTCCAAAATGCACATTCTTGCCCGACAAGATGTCGTCTTCCATTGGGGGAGAATGGGAGGATAAGGTAATAAGTGGATCTACCTATAAGGTGGGTGGGGGGGGTCAACCTTCTTATAAGAGAGAATACTCTCCTCAATGACATGAATGTAGCATTCACTTTCCACTAGGAATACCTGCAAAAACTTATCATGCATTGGCTCAAATGCTGAATGGAGGTCAGGAAATAAAATGGAAGAAAGATGTAAATAATTAATAATTGGGGGAGTGGTTCTGGTCTCACTCCCAGATGGCTCCAAAAATTTATCATTGTTGGTGTCAAACGAATCCTAGCGAGGGGACCTAAGAACTCAAGGGCCTTGATAGTGAATTATACCTTGTCCAATGAAAAATTTTAAACCTCCTCACCAAAAAGGATATCCTCCTCAGACCACATTTGTGCATCATCATGCCCTAGGAATAATTCTACACATCAAAGAGAACAATATCTTTGTTCCACTCTAGGTAGGCCCAGGCTCCAGATCATAGAATATTGGTGTATAAAATTTTTTCAAAGAAGAAAAAGGAAGAATGGTAATATTTAAATCAGAGAATATATGATTATATTCCTCCACGGATGAATCAAAAATAGGAGATGGATGCACATAGAGAGATGACCCCACAATATCAACATACAGAACTGCCTCCATTCTGAAGGGCAAATTTATGGCAGTATCGAGAAAATAAGGTCCCTCTATGTTGGAACCGGGATTCGGCCCAACGAGGAGTTTAGTGAAAGTCTTTAGTTTCAAGGATAGCTAAACACCTAGAGGGGGGGGGGGTGAATAGGTTTTTTAGTCTCTTTATATTTTTCCTTCTTTAAGTGTATTGTTGGTTAGTTAATTTCTGCTTTCAAGACAAACAACAAAAGTACACAAAAGATTTATAGTGGTTCCCCAGATTATGGATACATCCACTATCCCTCCCATATTTCTAATAGTGTGTTAGACAAGGAACTTCTCAAAACTTGTCTCCAAAGAGCTTACAACACAGATATCTCAGGATCTCTCAGTCTCCTACAAGACCTACAGCTCAGGCACAAAGCCCTACGTCAGAGCAAGCTTGCTCCTATAACTCAGTGATCTATAGATCACCTACCTCAGAATTGAGAACAATTCGTACACTCAGGCTTGGAGGATAGCCCTACCACTTAGAGAGAATGACTCTCTTACAGCTCAGGCACAAAGGCCCTACCTCGGATCCACAGAAGGATCCTACAACTTAGGCACAAAGGCCCTACCACTTAGAGAGAATGACCCTCCTACCTCAAGAAAATAGCCCTACCTAAAATCCACACAGGATCCTACCTCAGACCAACAAATGATCCTACACTCAGACTTTATAATTAGGCCTACACTCAGATCCAAAGGATCCTACAAAAAGTAAAGTTGGTATTGATGTTGATTTGACTCTAGAGAAATATTCTCTGAGCCTTATGCTTCCTGAGTTAATATGAACTCAGCCATAACTTCTTTACAATAATAAGAAAGACAATCTTCAGGAAATTGCTGATTGTGCTAAATTAACTCAGAAACACAAGTTTATGAACTTACTAATGCAGACAAATGAGTTGTCAGTTCTTTGTATTCTTCACTCAGCTAACCTTGACTGCAGATATCAGATAGCTCAGCTACTTCTTTCTCAGAATATCTATCTGAACATGCTGTTGTAGGTGAAAATTGCAACAACAAACAACTTGAACTTTTAGATCAACGGGTTGAACATTAGCTTCAGGATCTCCAATAATGGAGAGAGGAAGAAGATGAAGTTCCACCTTTTTGAGAAAAGATAAAACCCTAAAAGTTGATTTGCTTCTGCCAATCTCAATCCTTTTATCTTCCGCCGTCCAACGACTCTTTGATCCGTGGGCCTAGCTGAAGTCATTGGCTGCAACTTTACTTTTATAGAAAAAGTCATACAGTAGGCCTGCGGTGCCATTTTTTGTGTACTGTAGAATTCCCGCAATGAGTTTGAATTTTGCTGACTCTTGCTGACATCAGCATCTGTGGACTTAGCCAAATTCAGCAGGTTCATCCTAGACATTGAGTAAACAACCTTCACTCAGTGCAAAAATACTTAGCCCAATAATCTGCACTACCAGGCATTGAGTGAATCTTCATCACTCATCAAATTTGGACTTAGCCAATATCTCTAACCATTATGTGTTAAGTGCGTTGAGTGAACCTTCATCACTCAACGCATTCAGACTTAGCCAACTACTTCTGCACTGCTAGGCATTGAGTGCGTTGAGTGAAACTTCATCACTCAACGCATTTGGACTTAGCCAATTACTTCTGCACTGTTAGGCGTTGAGTGTGTTGAGTGAATAGCCTTCACTCAATGCTTTTAGACTTAGCTGTTTCTTTGATTGCCTGCCATCTTGCTGAGGCGTTGAGTGAACTGTCTTCACTCAATGCTTCTGTACATAGCTGATCTTCTTGATGAGCATTGATGATTACTGAGTATAACTTGATGCGGATTCATTCTACACTCTAATATAAAATATGTAGATATGCATAAGCTAAATTGATTTAACTTTCAGGCAAGTGCACCTATCAATCATAGTATAGGAGAAATCTACATCTCACGTCGTATTCCACAGGGTCGTTTCAAATACTCGTACTCACCCTCACTCTATTATCATACCTATAATTTAAAATTGATTTTTAACCTAGATTATCCTCACTATAACTACTTGGATAAAGAAACATTGGAGTATTAAAGATGTTAAAAAGCCGAAAGTCTAAGAGCATTCACATGAAAATAATCACATATTAATTCAATTCTATGTAATCATGTAATAACAGGGTTATCAAATTTGAAGTATTGTAAGGGTTAAACATCTATCAAATTCTCTCTCGAGCAATTCAAAATCTAAACCTAAGTTGAGTAAATTTTCTCTCGAACAATTTATAACACTCAAATTCACATTAAAATTCAGTACCATTTCTATTACATAAATTCATGAAATCCTATCTCTAAAATACCATGAATCCATTTATCCGTATCATAATTATCCAAACAACATATCTCTCGATCATGCAATTTGAAATACAAAGAGACATAACACCAAAATATGAACATATAAACATCACCACAACCTTCCAATTTCTAGTTCAAAAACATTGGGATTCATGTAAAACAAATAATAAATTCACATATAGGAAGAATCTCTTTGGTTTAAAGCCTACATATGAATAAATAAAACAAATTTGACATTAAAATTAACATACATGATTATCGAATTGTTCAAATAGAAGTTTCATGCGAAATAAAAAATAAATAAAGTTAGATCACCAAGAGAAAGGAAAGATTAAAAGAGATACATGAAGGATTAAAAGCATACAAAAATCTCCTTCAATTCCTCCTTCTCTTGGGTGCTCCACTTTCGTCCTCCAGAAGATCTCCAAATGAAATGTGAAAGTGAGGGGATAAGATGTAAACTACTCTAGAGGGGGGGTGAATAGAGTATTCAAATTTTATGAACAACTAGTCAGCTCCCTTGGAGTTTATTTGCGGAATAAATAATCTGATACTTGAACCCTAAGAGCCTAACACAGTGAAGTGCACAAGTGAGAGAGCTAACTGAAATTTCAGTTTAACTATAAGCCTATCACAGCAACTAGCAATCCTAGGTAGTTCTATCACAGCCACAGAATAAGCAATTAAACAAAACAGCCAGAGAGACATAGGATATATAGTGGTTCCCTCTTAATAGGTACTCCACTCTTCTACCACCCTGGTAGGAATCCACTGCAGGTTTTTGCTAAGGTGCCCTGCCACCAATGATCTGATTCAGGTAGATCAAACAAGACCCTTTGAGCTTTTGATAAGGATGCTCAACCACAGGTTGTTGATAAGGTGCCCTGTCACCAATGTTCACTTTTGAAGAGGTGTGAAAACTCTTTTACAAAGGGGTTGAGAGGGTTAGATTGTCTTCTCTGTTGTTAATAACAGATTAGAGAAGACTTGTGGATTCTCTAAAGAATCAAAGTCTCCCCCTGGCTCAGTGGAAGTCCAGGGAAAGCCTTTGCTTCAGGATGAAGGAGTTTCAGATATACTGAAACTAAATCCTCAGAGATTTGTAGACTGATTTTTATCAGGTCTTCAGATTCTGGAACACTTGAAGCAGAACTGGAGCTGGTCTTTCTGAAGTCTTGAAAACTCTAAGCAGATGCTCAGGAGACTTGAGAAAGAAAATGATTGCTCTGGGCCTTTGCTTCAGGAAAACTTTTCTTCTCTTCTTGAGAGATGGTGAAGAGCTGCTCTGATGAAGCTTGAGCGAATGAAGCCTTGAGAAGAAAAATCTCTCTGTGTCTGTAACTTTCTATCACTGCTGAGAGAAAAATCTCTTTTAAATATATCTTCTCTTTTTCCCTTGAAACGACTCTATTGATTTGAATATCTCGAGCCCTGCGACAGGTTATCTCAATATAGAATAGAATGAGCTATTAACTCTCTGTCAGTCCCAATAAGGAAATAAACTGAATGGGAAAATATCTCAGCATAAAGACTTAACATACTCGGAAATAGTATACAGCGCCAACGGCTAGAATACAGCCTGGAAAGATAAAGTCAACATATTTTGTATAATAGGACAAAATACTTTATCAAATACGAAATCCCGTAATTTGTGCTTAACATATTTGGTAATTAATTCATTTGAATTTAAGCCATAAATTAGCAAAAACAACTTCAGAAAATCTCTCTAACCACAAGCTAAAACACTTGGAAATAAACCAAGGAATAGAGTAAAATACAAACTGTTAAAGGCAGACAATAATCGTCGAACAGGGGTTCGATGATCGTCGACCTAGCCAACAGATCGTCGACTAAGGCAGAAATCGTCTGGGAAAGAAAACGTCGAACAGCTCATGCTATCGTCGACCAATGGTCAACGATCGCAAGGCCTCGTTCGACGATGGTCGAACGGAAAATGCCTTAACCATATATTCAATCTACAACTTCTAATCTAAGCTCTAGGTCAGTTATAAGCTGCCCTAGGGAGACTAAACAAAGTCTAAGCATGATCATATATAGTTATATGGATCAAGAGGGGCTGGAAAGGGATTACATGAGCCAAATCACATCTAGGGTACCAACAATCTCCCCCTATTTGGGTCATGTCATCCAATCCAATCTAAAAACTAATACAAACAAGAACAAATGCAAAGTTTAACCATAATATCAAAACACAGGCAATCCACAGAAAACATATAAATCATAAATCAGCAGAATTATAGAGTATCAGGCAGATTTATCAGATGGTTTAGCATCAGAGGAGTTCTTTGGGATTACAGCAGGTTTGAAAATGATTTCTCTGTTTAGATTAGCTGCTTGTCTTTTGGATAACATCAGATCATGTTCACCAATGATCTTCTTTTCACCATAGCTTGGCAGGACTGCAGCAGGATGCAGCTTCATGTATTCTTCAGTATCAAATATTTCTGAGTTGACTTGAATCTTGCTGAGTTCTTTTTCTCTGAATTCAGACATAGTTGAGTATGCTGAAGGGTCCAGTCCTTGAGCTTTGGCTTTCTCCATCATGCTTAGTGCCATTGATTCCTTGAATCTTGCCATAGAGGCAATTCTTTCAGTTTCTGTCTTGTCTGAGGGAGAAGGTGGTCTATCAGTATCAGTTTGAGCTGCAATCTCCATATTCCTTTGAAGAGCTGTGGCTAATCTGCTTGAGTCAATAGGAATCTGTACAGCCTTCTTAGGATCAGATTTAGCATATAAAGATCTTGGAGGTGCAAGTTCAATAAATTTCTTGTTGGACTTCTCTGAATAGACAACTCTTTTTCCTTTTGTATCAACTGTCTTAGGAATAGCAGATTTCCTTGATGTAGAAGATGAACCTCTCCTAGGAGGAGAAGGTTTCCTTTCTGGAGCTTTCCTTTTGAGAGAAGGAGGAGGAGAGAATGTTGGTTGCTGAAAGGTCATCTCCTTTATCTGTTCCATGGGAACACTTTCATTTCTTTGCCTTCCTTGTCCTGATTTATCTTGGCCTCCTTGACTTTGATTACTTCTTCTCTGGTAGTTCTGAGAAGGATTGGATCTAGCTGATTGAGCAGATGGAGCAGAAGAAAGATTTCCAGAGGCTCCAGCACCAGGAGGTGGAGGAGGACCTTTGGGAGGAAATTTCTGAACTGGAGTATCATATCTCTTAGACTTCTTCCTCTCTTTCTGCTGGTTCTTGGAGAACCACATCCAATGTTGAAATTCCTTTGATTTAGGATCAATCCCTTTCAGAATATAATATGGCGTTTCATTATCTTTACTGGGAGGAGGAGGAGCAACAGCTTTTCTTTTCTTAGGTGCAGCCTTTTTCTTCTTCTTGGTGTTATCAGAATCTTCAGAATCATCATCATCATTATCAGAAGAGTGAGATGAGTTTTTGCCAGCATAGTCATCAAAGTCTTGCTCTGAGGGATCCTTGGCAGCTACAGCATGTTCAGCTTTTTCTTTCTCAGGCTTCTCTCTATCTTCCTTTTCTCTTGCCTCCTCAATGGCATCTTGCTCAAGGAGGGCATCAAGATCAATATTAGGAGTACTCTTCCAAAGTTCTGATTCAGGATACAAATCAGGAACTGTCCTGGGGACCAGTTCTGCAGTTGGGGCTTCAGCTTCCTTTTCTTTAACAGATCCTGGAGCTTGCTCTGGAATTAGTTCAGCAACTGTAGGAATGGATAGAGGGTAGGTAAGAATAGGTGGAGAAAAGATGACAATATCTGCAGGGGCAGATGCTTTCTCTAGAGAGATGGCTAGGGAATCCATATAAGAATTAGCCAACTCTTCAATGTACTCAGAGGCAATATTCTCAGCCATAAAGGCTATATATTGTTCAAGGTTTAGAGTACCTGAGCTTGAATCCTTTTTAGTCATCTTGGAAGCATTTTCTGCACTATCTTGCACAGCTTCAACTTATTCAGCAGCAGCAGCAGCAACGTTGGTTGTGCCTGCATACAAAGAAAGATAAGTTAACAACCAAGTGGGAATAAAATATTCCCCCCAAGGTGAACAACCACAGGTAATTGATAGAATTACCTGAAGATCTACACAGGATACCACTTTGCATCTAGGAAGGAGGTTATAATTCCTTCTAGATGTTCAGTGACATCAGGGATAGACACCTCTGCAAGGCACAAGAGGAGTGCCATACAGGAAAGGAAGAGAGAGTCCTTGACCAAGGGGTCATCAAGGTACTCAGGTCTATAGGGGACCATTATCTCTTGAAAAGGAGGAATATAGGGAGTAGATGTGAGTGTGAACTCACAGTCTGAGTTAAGAAAGGATTCCAAATCTTCATCAGAATCAATGGAATTTGCAGCATCAACTTGCAACACTGATGCAAGATCATCAGCAGCTGTGATGGGTAGGAAGGAATAAGAAATTAACTCAAAGTTGGAGTTTGAATTAATTAGAATCTTAAATAAGACTATACCATCTGGTTGAGAAGCATCATTCTCAAATTTTTGAACCACTACTTCTGAATCAGTAGTGTTCACTGGAACTTTTTCACAAATGTCCATGGGGACTTCCTCATTGTCTTTCTCAGGGACTTCCTCCTCAGAAGCTAGATTCACTAGGGAGTGAATGTCTTTGTTAGGTACAAATATTATTTTAAAGTCCTGAGTATGATCTTTTTAGAGAAAAGGTTTTACCTTCTGGTTGCTCTGAATCTTTGTTGGCTTCTGGGACCACTACTGCAAGATCAGTAGTGTCCACTGGAATTTCTTCCTCTTGAAGCTCTTGAGCTTCTTCTGCAATGGCTGGAAGGGAAGGAAAGGAAGGGTTATCCTGAAGGGTCAAGACATCACCTGAGGCCACTTCAAACGACATCTCCCCCTGCATGACTTCAGTTGGGGCTGGAGTCATGCACCTCACTGAAGAGGGCTCAGCAGAAGATGGAATGGATTTAATGGCTTCTGTAAGTGCATTTATGGATGCAATGATAGGGGCATTGGCTGCCTCAATCATGGTTTGGATGGATGGGGTGATGAGCTTCACAATGTATGCAAGCAATTCAGGGGTGATCTGAAATACTGAGGGAGCGGATGTGGATGGATGACTGTGGGATGCAAGGTGAGGTAGTGATGGAATGATATCAGTATGATCTGCCACATGATCAAATGGATCATGTGGAGATAGGGAATCATCAACATGAGTTTGGGATTCATGTTGAGATAGGTTGGTGAGGATGGTCTCAGTCACCGTGTCAACACTGGCTGAAGCTGCCATATGTTGTGGTGTTGGTGACTGGGATGCAGTGATGATGAGTGAAGATGGATGGATTGTTGAGCCTTCCCCAGCAAGATGGAGAGTGGGTGAATCAGCCCTGGTGTCTGATGAAGGGTTAGGATCAACCCTGACTGTCTTCTTGATAACCCTTTGGGATTTCTTGAAGAGGGAGGGGTCCAACCTCTTGCTTGCATTGACTACAGAGGATGTAGAAACAAGCAGCAGGGGTGCTTTCTCAGATAGAAAGACACCCAATACTCTAGCAAGAGTTACTTTCTTCTTGCTATTCTTTCTCCTTATCAATTCATACAAAACTTTTCCCCAATTCATCTGAGTCTTGTTCACCAAAGCCGACATCAAGGCAAACTGTTGCCTGTTGATGTTATCATGAGCAGAGTGTTTACCCAAAACAACTTTGCCCACCAGGTCTGCCAGAAACTTAAACTCTGGAGACAGGTTGATCTTCAGCAGCTTTGTCGGAATACCATCAGCATGGCCCATCACTGTTAGCATGCGGCCATACTCCGCTGTATCTTGTTCATATTCTTCAGTTCCAGTTGGTAAATCAAACAGCTCTGTCAAAATATCAGGAGTCAGAATGACCTCCTCTCCATTAATCTTTCCCGTCATTGCTTCGTCGCTGGAAGACGAAGTATACACCCATTCTTTAATCTCTGGTATATTGATCTTGGGCGCGGATGACATAAATTTCTTCAGACCTTGATCTTCACATATCTGCAACATGTCTCTGATTGATTGATCGCAAAGGCAGAAGGAATCGAAGTCGACACAGAATCCCGTGTCGAACTTCATCCCGGAAAGAACTGCTGGAAGAATCGCCATTTGATTTGAGAGAGAATGGCGAATCGAGATGCAAGGCAAGGGGAGAAGAGAATCGCGCGGGATTAGAGTTCGAGAGCGAATTCTAAGCCAGAAGACAGAATATGAAAAGACGAAACTAAAGGAAGACGATCTCCAGACCTAAATCGACTATCAGATAAAAAATCTGCGATCATCGAACACGGATTAAAATCGGACGTCGAACAATGACTGACGATAGTCAATATTTAACTAATCGTCAAACATCGACCAACTACAAGCAAACACCACGATCGTCGATCAATATATGTTGGTCGACGATTCACCACACAGCACAACAAATCTGTCGTCGACCAATTGGTCCACGATAGATACCTAAGGAGATATCGTTGACCAGTTGGTCGACGATTTCTGCCTTACTACAGAGCGAACTGTCATCGACCATTGGTCGACGATAGTCCTGACCTGGTCGAAGATCGTTGAGCAGTTGTTCGACGATTTTAGACAGAAAACAGATCTATCCTAATTTTCACTACTCTGAACCATTAATCATACCAAGCTGGTTCAGGAAGAACAAATGCTTTTGTTCATCAAGGGGCTTAGTGAAAATATCTCCTCTCTGCAGGTCTGTGGATATAAATTCCATAATTATCTTGTTCTTTTTCCACATTATCTCTCAGAAAATGATGTCTAATCTCAATGTGCTTGGTCCTGGAATGGTGCACAGGATTTTGAGCAATTGATATTGCACTGGTACTGTCACACAAAATTTTTGTGTTTGAGTGTGTGTACCCATAATCCACTAGCTGATTTTGAATCCACAGGATCTGTGAACAACAACTAGCTGCTGCTATATATTCAGCCTCAGCAGTTGAAGTAGACACAGATGCCTGTTTCTTACAAAACCAAGAGACAAGTCTCTCTCCCAGGAACTGACAAGTCCCTGAGGTGCTTTTCCTGTCAACTCTACAACCAGCATAATCAGCATCTGAATATCCAATTAATTCAAATTCTGACTCAGCTGGGTACCACAGTCCTAAGTTAGGGCATCCCTTAAGGTATCTCAAGATCCTCTTGAGAAGAGTTAAGTGAGATTCCTTTGGGTTGACCTGAAACCTAGCACATAGGCATGTAGCAAACATTATGTCAGGCCTACTTGCAGTCAAATACAGCAGGGAACCAACAATGGCTCTATAATTCTTTTGATCAACAGACTTGCCATTGACATCAGAATCAATAACTGCATTTGAGGCCATAGGTGTGCTCATTGATGAAGCATCAGACATTCCAAATCTTTTAACCAGCTCTCTGGCATATTTTGATTGAGAAATGAAGATACCATCAACACTCTGTTTCACTTGGAGACCAAGGAAATAGGATAACTCACCCATGCTGCTCATCTCAAACTTGGAGTGCATTAGTTCAGAGAACCTCTTGCATAGTTTGGGATCAGTGGAGCCAAATATAATGTCATCTACATAGATTTGAACTAACAGTTGTGAGTCCTTATGATGTCTAATAAACAGGGTTCTATCTACTACACCTCTCACAAACTTGTGTTCTAGAAGGAAATTTGCTAAGGTCTCATACCAAGCTCTAGGAGCTTGCTTAAGTCCATATAGAGCCTTTTGTAGTTTGAACACATGAGTGGGTAAGGTTGATGAAACAAACCCTGGTGGTTGTTCAACAAACACTTCTTCCTTTAAATCTCCATTGAGGAAGGCACTCTTCACATCCATTTGGAAGACCTTAAATCTCTTATAGGCAGCATAGGCTAGGAAAATCCTAATGGCTTCTAATCTAGCTACAGGGGCAAAAGTCTGATCATAGTCTATGCCTTCCTCCTGTCTATAGCCTTGAGCTACTAGTCTAGCCTTATTCCTAACTACTATGCCTTGGGCATCAAGCTTGTTTCTAAACACCCACTTGGTGCCTATGATCCGTTGGCCTCTTGGTCTTGGAACCAAGGTCCAAACTTTACATCTTTCAAATTGGTTAAGCTCCTCTTGCATGGCTATAATCCAGTGTGGATCAAGCTCAGCATCTTTAATGGTTAGGGGCTCAACCTGAGAAAGGAAACAAGCAAACATCACATCTTTGTTGAGTTGATGTCTTGTCTGGACTCCTACTGAAATGTCTCCAATCACTTGAGATACAGGGTGATCTCTAAGTGTGACAAGATCAGTAGGTTCAACAGTGATCTGATCTTCAACAGTTTCAAGATTTAATTCCTCATGTGGAATTTGATCAACTGTTGGTGCAGGTGCTTTAACTTCAAGAAGTTCTACATCAGATTCAGAATCTGAGGAAGCAACCTGAGGAGTTTGTTGGGGATGATTCTCCTGTGTGAGTCTCAAACCTTCCAAATCCTTACTTAACTCTAGGACTTGCACTGTACTATTAGAAGAAGAATCCTTCTCCTTATAATACATGACTGTCTCATCAAAAGAGACATGTGCAGACTCTTCTATCTTAAAAGAAGATTTATTAAGGACCCTATAGGCTTTGCTTACTTGAGAGTATCCTAGAAAAACTCCCATTGAAGCTTTTGCCTCAAATTTTCTAAGGTATTCTTTGTTATTGTTATGAACAAAAGCTACACAACCAAATACTCTAAAATAGTCTATTTTAGGTTTCACTTGCTTAAGTAACTCATAGGGAGTCTTACCCTTATGTTTATGTATCAGACTTCTGTTCAATACATAGTTAGCTGTGCTAACTGCTTCAGCCCAAAAGGATAGAGGCATGTTAGCATCTGCCAACAATGTACTTGCAGCTTCAATTAGGGTTCTGTTTTTCCTTTCAACTACCCCATTTTGTTGAGGAGTTCTAGGAGCAGAGAAGCTATGTTTGATACCTTCCTTCTCACAGAATTCTTGCATAAGAAGAGACTCAAACTCAGCACCATGATCACTTCTGATCAAGGCAATCTGAGTAGAATACTCACTCTGTATACACTTTAGAAAATCTGTAAGAACCTTGAAGTTATCAGCCTTAGTTCTCAAGAAGAATACCCAAGTGAACCTAGAGAAGTCATCTACAACTACTAGAGTGTAAGACTTTCCTCCAAGACTCTGTACAGCAATAGGACCAAATAAGTCCAAATGTAGCAAGTACAGGATCCTGGGAGAATCACTTTTATTAACTGATTTAAAGCTATTCCTTGTTTGCTTACCTAATTGACAAGCTTTGCAAAGGCCTTCCTTCTTGTAGGGGCAAGAAGGTAAGCCTCTTACAAGATTGTGTTTAGCCAACCTAGAGATATTTTTCAAATTAACATGACTAAGTCTCTTATGCCAAAGGGTATTATTACTGGTTACTTCATTAAATAAGCATATTTCAGATTTGGATGAATTAAAATCTACAACATAAACATTACCAATTCTAATGCCTACTAACACAACAATATTATTTAAAGCAATATTACAAGCAGTGTCAGTAAACCATACCTTGTACCCAGCATCACACATTTGGCTTACAGAGATTAGGTTGTGCTTTAGTCCAGAGACATAAGCTACCTTCTTGAAGGTTACAGCTCCTATGGTGAAGCTGACATACCCTTCAGTCTGTCCACAGCTGGAATCTCCAAATACAACTTTTGGTCCCAGCTTGGCTTTGAAACCTGACAGGTTCTTCTTCTTTCCTGTCATATGCTTTGAGCATCCACTATCCAGATACCATTTGTCATGTATGACTGGATAGGTCTTCACCTGCAAAGATATCAATTATACATTGTGGACCCAGGTTACCTTGGGTCCAGTATTCTTCACAAAAGAAAAGCTAGATATAAAAGATCTTGCAGGCTTAGATTGATATCCTGAAGGGTGTGATCTCCTAGGTGGGATAATCCATTCAGTTGAGGGATTAAACAACCTAGGGTAGTGATTAGGATTTGCAGTTCTGGAAGTTTGAATTTTATTTTCCAGCTTAAGTCCAGATCGTCGATCAATGGTCGACGATCGCAAGCCATATCGTCGATCATTTATGGTAGAACGATGTTCTGGATTCCACGATCGTCGATCACTGGTCGACGACTCAGGATGAGATCGTCGACCTCCTACACCAAAGCTATTATACTCAGTGTAGGTGTTCAGCGATCGTCGATAGATGTTCGACGATTGGTTTGACGATAGTCGATTAATGTTCGACGATTTCTGTAGAGCTAGAAATTTTTTCTTTCTGTTCTCTTTCTTGATCTTATTACGAATTTTCTTATACTTTTCAATTTCCTCAGTATTCTTTATTCCTGATTCAGAAATAAATTTTACTGGAGTGCTAAATCTCTCCTTTGTGAGGAGGATGGGTTCACTAGGTGTAGCACCTAGGCCTAGTTTATCATTACCAACCCTAGTGTTTGCCATACTGGTTATTTCAGATAGTTTAAGGCTTCTGCCATTTAATTTTTCTTCTAACCTCTTAGATTTAGCTAGTTCTAATTTTAGGAATGTTACTTCTTCTTTTGAGCTTTCTAATTCCTTTTCTAATCTAATTATTTCAGTACTTTCCATGTCTAGTTCCATTATCTTTAATCTAAGTGACTTAATTTCTTTTTCAGATAATAGTAAATCTAAACACAGAGTTTTAAATATTAGTTTGAACTCAGGAGATGAAAAATCAAATGAGTTGATTACCTGGTCTTCCATAGGAAGATCTTCTTCATTGTCTCCTTCTTCTTCAGAATTCTCTACAGCTGACAGAGAGCTGCAGGCATTAATAGCCATGAGGCAGACCTCTTTGGCTTTCTTCTCTTCTTCTTCTTCTGAATCACTGGAGCTAGAGGAGCAGGTATCCTCTTCTGTTTCACTCCAGGTAGCAGCCACAAATCCCTTGTCCTTCTTCTTGTATTTGTGTGAGGAGGACTTGGAGTGGTGCTTCCTGTACTCTTTCTCATTTTTCTTCTCCTTGTGTTTCTTCTCTGGACAATCTGGGGCAATGTGTCCAGGCTTGCTGCAAACATAACAAATGATTTCTTTAGAAGGAGTCTTGTCATACCTTGGTTTATCCTCATACTTGGAGAACTTCTTTCTGAAGTCTCTTCTTCCCATGTTGAGGAACCTCTTGGCAATGAGTGCCAGCAACTCCTCATTTGATTGACTTCCTTCAGAAGTCTCAGCAGCCTTGAGAGCTAGAGAGTGCTCTTTCTTTGTAGGTGTAAGAGTTTTTACTTCAGTTGCAGCAGCTCTGCTCTTCAAAGTTTGCTCATATGACTTGAGTTTTCCCAACAGAGCTTCTGTGGAGAGTTCCACAGTGTTTTTGCCATCCTTGATGGGCCATATCCTTGAGTCCTAAGAGATGGGAAGGCACATCAGGATCTTGTCATTGACTTCTGTCAAAGTTATCTCCTTGTCCAAAGACCTTAGTTCACTTATTATTGAACTGAGTCTTGTGTACATTGTGTCAATGTCTTCAGCATCATTCTTCTTGAAATTTTCATACTGAGAAGTGAGGTTGGATCTCCTGTCCTTCCTCTCATCAGCTGAGCCAGCAACTATGTGGTTGAGGGAATCCCACATAGCTTTGGCTGAGGTACATTCAGCAAGCTTCTGGAATATTTCATCAGACATTGTCTGAGCTAGGATGTTCATTGCTTTTGCATCAGCTGCTTTTGCCTTCTTGTAAGTTTCATTGTAGTTAGGTGGTGGCACAGCACTGAGATCAGCAGAAGTGGAAGCAGCAGCAGGCCTAGCAGGTGGTCCTGTCAAAATAGAAGAAAAGATATCTTCATCAATAGAATTCATGTATAGTCTTATCCTGGCCTTCCATATGCCAAACTTGGACAAGTTGCATACAGGAGGTCTGGTGCTTGAATAATCCTTAGACTGGGCCATGTGTGAAAGTGTTTGTGAATGGTATCAGGAAACAACTTATCGCTGGATCTTTTAACTCAGGTGTTAGCCTGTATGAACAGCTAACCTCCCTCTGATACCAATTGAAAGTGAGGGGATAAGATGTAAACTACTCTAGAGGGGGGGGGGGTGAATAGAGTATTCAAATTTTATGAACAACTAGTCAGCTCCCTTGGAGTTTATTTACGGAATAAATAATCTGATACTTGAACCCTAAGAGCCTAACACAGTGAAGTGCACAAGTGAGAGAGCTAACTGAAATTTCAGTTTAACTATAAGCCTATCACAGCAACTAGCAATCCTAGGTAGTTCTATCACAGCCACAGAATAAGCAATTAAACAAAACAGCCAGAGAGACACAGGATATATAGTGGTTCCCTCTTAATAGGTACTCCACTCTTATACCACCCTGGTAGGAATCCACTGCAGGTTTTTGCTAAGGTGCCCTGCCACCAATGATCTGATTCAGGTAGATCAAACAAGACCCTTTGAGCTTTTGATAAGGATGCTCAACCACAGGTTGTTGATAAGGTGCCCTGTCACCAATGTTCACTTTTGAAGAGGTGTGAAAACTCTTTTACAAAGGGGTTGAGAGGGTTAGATTGTCTTCTCTGTTGTTAATAACAGATTAGAGAAGACTTGTGGATTCTCTAAAGAATCAAAGTCTCCCCCTGGCTCAGTGGAAGTCCAGGGAAAGCCTTTGCTTCAGGATGAAGGAGTTTCAGATATACTGAAACTAAATCCTCAGAGATCTGTAGACTGATTTTTATCAGGTCTTCAGATTCTGGAACACTTGAAGCAGAACTGGAGCTAGTCTTTCTGAAGTCTTGAAAACTCTAAGCAGATGCTCAGGAGACTTGAGAAAGAAAATGATTGCTCTGGGCCTTTGCTTCAGGAAAACTTTTCTTCTCTTCTTGAGAGATGGTGAAGAGCTGCTCTGATGAAGCTTGAGCGAATGAAGCCTTGAGAAGAAAAATCTCTCTGTGTCTGTAACTTTCTATCACTGCTGAGAGAAAAATCTCTTTTAAATATATCTTCTCTTTTTCCCTTGAAACGGCTCTATTGATTTGAATATCTCGAGCCCTGCGACAGGTTATCTCAATATAGAATAGAATGAGCTATTAACTCTCTATCAGTCCCAATAAGGAAATAAACTGAATGGGAAAATATCTCAGCATAAAGACTTAACATACTCGGAAATAGTATACAGCGCCAACGGCTAGAATACAGCCTGGAAAGATAAAGTCAACATATTTTGTATAATAGGACAAAATACTTTATCAAATACGAAATCCCGTAATTTGTGCTTAACATATTTGGTAATTAATTCATTTGAATTTAAGCCATAAATTAGCAAAAACAACTTCAGAAAATCTCTCTAACCACAAGCTAAAACACTTGGAAATAAACCAAGGAATAGAGTAAAATACAAACTGTTAAAGGCAGACAATAATCGTCGAACAGGGGTTCGATGATCGTCGACCTAGCCAACAGATCGTCGACTAAGGCAGAAATCGTCTGGGAAAGAAAACGTCGAACAGCTCATGCTATCGTCGACCAATGGTCAACGATCGCAAGGCCTCGTTCGACGATGGTCGAACGGAAAATGCCTTAACCATATATTCAATCTACAACTTCTAATCTAAGCTCTAGGTCAGTTATAAACTGCCCTAGGGAGACTAAACAAAGTCTAAGCATGATCATATATAGTTATATGGATCAAGAGGGGCTGGAAAGGGATTACATGAGCCAAATCACATCTAGGGTACCAACAAAATGATCCAAAAGTTCCTATTCTAATTTTTATACAGGTTTTTATAGTCTCCTTGCAAACAGGGTTGGACACAGGTTCCAACACGGCCGTGTCACAGGCCGTGTTGACGGTTCAAAGGCGCTTCCACACGAATAGGTGTGTCTTGTTGTGGGCTGTGTCATCTGATACGGGTACTGACACGGGCATATTGTTCATCGTGTTCTTCACACACGGGTTGGTTAGCATCAGATGTTGAATTTATATAGAAAAGGACACGGGTGGGCACACAGGCGTGTTCCCACCCATGTGGTGCTCTATCATTTTCTTCCAATTCTTCTGATCCATACCAAATAGGATACGGGTAGGGACACGGGCATGTGCCTACTCGTGTTCGCCCAATTCTTGTCCTGTCCTCAGCTATGTTGAATTCGTGAACTCCTCTGTTTGCTCCAAGACTTTTAGTTCCACTGGTTTGCAATACCTGTATTAAGAAAATGAAGGAATAAATAAATAGCTTAAAATAGGAAATAATAGAAACTCCTAACTATGCTCTTCTATTCATGATAAAGCAAATTCTTAACTATTCTTGCGAATTTAATACATAGGGAGGTAGAAAATAGTGGACATGATTACAATTATGATAGTAAAAAGCCGATCATAATTGTACTCATCAAATATCCCTAGACTTAAATGTTTGCTTGTCCCTAAGCAAACTAATTCAAACACTTGGGTTACGAATAAATTATTTTTCTTCTGCACACTGGCTTCTATGAATTTAAAGAGAAATTTGATGTCGTAATTGTATAGGAAATAGTATGGGAGACTTTTCTAAATATACCTTTATCTTAAAATTTCTCCAATATATCCATTAAATATCTTTCACTCGTTCTTAAAAATAGGAGTAGAGTCATCCATAATAATTATGAGGAGAAAATAACAATTTCAATAAGATATGCATTAGTATTTCAAAACTTATAAGTACCAATATTGATAGTCATGAGCTTGCCTTTTCACCCCCTCTCCACGACACTAGTTAGAATTAGTGAGGTTGGATCCTTAGGACTTGTATTGTGGCGTAACCTTTTGATTTAGGATAGGAGATTATAGGTGAGGTAATCAAAGATAACTCGTTGGTTTTTATCACACCTAGATCACAATTGAGCATTTTTGTTTTGTAAATACCTTAACATACATCAATATTATAAAAGCACCCCCAGAATTTGCAATTATTATGCATCCCACATTTTTTTGATGGATACTCTATATTTTTATTTTTCTTAACCAAGGGTCCATAGTAGGGATCATTCCGAGTGGGTGCAACTATACACGCACTCATGCCACATATCATTATGTTTATTTTTTTTCAAGGGTCCATAGTAGGGATCATTCCGAGTGGGTGCAAGTGTACATGCACTCAGGCCACATATCACTATGAACAAACTCATTCCAAGAAGGTATCAATGATAGGTCTGCTAATAGGTAAGGATTTGGCCTTGGTGAATTTTAGTAGTAGAGTATCAAAAGGCATAGGGATTAGGTCCAAATTGGGTGTGCAAGGGTATAATGTTTAAGGTTTTGGGGTTGCAAGGCTCAAGCTATCCAAAAGGAGGCCTAAGTCATTTCCGCCCTCACTAATTAACCTATGTAAAAGTTTTGAGGATTACTAGAGGGTAAGTTCTAGACACCAATAGAGAGTATTTTTTTATTTTGATTCCTTAATACAAAATTATCAAAATGTTACACTCAATCGACTCACTTTATTATAAATAATTATATTTTCTAAAATAGAGTGATTAATAGTTAATAATATATAGGATAAATCTTAAAAATAAATTATATAGAGAAAATTAGGCTAACGAATTTCTATACATAATTACTAATCAAAAAATTTGAACACTCAAGGAGTATACATCAATTCATTTTAATCAGCGTGCGAAGGTAAATTTGTTAATTATAATCCCAAATGAGTGAATTAATGAGAGCTTAAAGGAGTAAAAAATTTTTTGTAAAAAATTTTGTAGGGGTGTATAACAATATTGAGTACTATGATAGCAAAAATGTAACTAATTCTAATCATGTCCATCACAGAAATTATAAAATTGAAGAACATCCACCCCCAGACTTAAAATTTGCAATGTTCTCATTGCAATATAAAGAACTGAGAGAGTAAATTCACCAACATATAAAAGAAGAATTGACTACCATGAATATAAAAAAGCACACGAAGTAAAAAGAGCAAATGTGATAATATATAGTTTAACTTATAATACATATACATTAAAATAGGAGACTAAATACATGTCCATAAAAAAATGATACAGATCAAAAATATCCAGGATGGTCGCTCTGATCATCCTTGAAGTGAGGTGGGCGAGGAGCTGCCGGTGGTGGGCTGGATATCCCCAAGTGAGCCCGGATCTAAACTATGGCTTCCTCAATCCTCCTCTGGGACTCCTCTATACTCTAAAGGTGCGGTGAGAGCTGGGTCTCATAGAAATGCTAGAAATCGCGCGAGTACTGAGATTGCGGAGATGATGGGTAGTAGAAGACTCTCCCTGAGTGTAAGTGGACTGGGCTGGGGGGATTAGTGGCTCATCGAGGTCAGGATCTACCACGTCATCATCGTCGGCATCCACCTGTGGTATACGCCTTGCAAGGGAATATATAATGCCACCCCGGCCCTAACGGGCGTTGACGAGGCGGAGGGATCGAAGACTGGCCATGGTGATAGGCATGGTCTTCGCGACTACGGTCATTGGGGTAAGGGACGAGAATATGTTCATATTCTTCTCCAAGCAGGTAATATAGGGTGCTACACAAATAGACCATATGTGAGAGTTGTCGGCCTGGTGAAGGATGAACTGTGCGAGCATATAACCCAGATTGATGGGATAACATGACGACATGCTGTATAGGTATAACATGTCCTGCCTACTAACTACACCGAAGCTTTTGCCCCGGCCGCTCAAGGTGTGGCTAAGTAGGTGGTGTATGTAATGGACGGCAGGAGAACTTAGCTTGGAGGCCTTAAAACTCTTGGCCTCATAAGGATTTAGGTCGAAGGTGAGGCGAGCCCAGATGTTGCCTACATGGTCATGAGTGGGGAGATCGAAAAAAAGTTCGGGGTAGGCGGCACTAAAGAGGAATGAGTCCTCATACAACCCTAGGTATTGGGTGAACTGGAGAAGGGTGAGTGTATGAGTAGTGCCCGCTACTCGAAATGAGATGATCCTCTCTTGCCCGTTTGCATGCTCAGTCAAGGCAGGTCTAAGGTTTAAATAAAAAAAAGACATAAACTCGAGCATGAGTTCCTTAAATCCTAGTTCCTCTATAGCAAAAAATTGTTGCCACCCTACTACGAAGATCAACTCCCTAACATCTCCCGCTAGATTTATTTTCTCCAAGACGTCCCAGTCAATTGTTCAAATGTCCTGGTACTTCTTCGACTGGAGGCGGTTGTAGCAGTTGATGTGCGCTGGATTCGTGAATATTAGCGGTACAGTAGCTTCGCGCCTTTTCGTTGACAATGCCTGAAGCTCCGGGCGACATCGGCGACCATCTTGTGCATGTACTAAATACATGATCTGTGGACAATGAAAGGATGTTTAAGACATGAAGAAGAGATAAGAGGAAAGGAAAAAATGAGGAAATGAGAACAATAAGAAGGTGAAGAGAGTGAAGAGGAAGAAGAGGTTGAATAAGAACATAAACCCAAAAACTTTTACCTAGGAGGAATGCTTCGCGATGAGAGGAGGCGAATCCACTGACTTTGAAGGCCAAAAGGCTTCAACCAGCTCTGGAAGTAAGGTGCAGGTGATGAAGTTTGGAAACCAGGGAAGGAGATGGAGATGACCAGAATATGGCCATATATAAAGAAGAAGAACACGGGTTCACACACGACCGTGTGTTCACCCGTATTAAGGCATCTTTTACCGTGCGAAACACGGTCTCCCATGAGATGTGTGGTCAAACTAGCGTGAAAGCAACGCGCTTGGCGGACACGGTCAACAACACTGGCGTGTAGCGACCCGTGTCCTGCTCGGGCGCTGAACATTAAAATACACACGGCTATAGACATGGCTGGGTAGGTAGCCGTGTCCTTCTCGGGATAATTTACGTTGAACTGGGACACAGGTTTGAACATTGCCGGGTGTCAAGCATGTACTTCTCGGGATGAACATCATTTACCAGCTATACAGCAGAGAACATGACCAGGTGGCTACCCATATCCTGCTCGGGATAAACT
Organism: Platanthera zijinensis; assembly: GCA_039513925.1. Taxonomy (NCBI): domain Eukaryota; kingdom Viridiplantae; phylum Streptophyta; class Magnoliopsida; order Asparagales; family Orchidaceae; genus Platanthera; species Platanthera zijinensis. The sequence continues at coordinate 80,027,313 of CM077080.1, read as the reverse complement.
CCGTCAAAATAAGAATAGGAACATGGGCAACAACACGAGTGTGTGTGTACCCGTGTCCTTCTCTAGATGCCTATGGGAAAAATGAGCGCTTAAGAACATGGCAACACACACGGGTGTGTGTTAACCCGTGTGGTGCTTGGGATAAAAGCTTCCTACTCCAGGTTTTATACTTATACGGCTGGGTGAGAATATGTATTACGAACATGGCTTGACACACGGGTGTGTGTCCAACCATGTGGTGCTCGGGAAAAATTGACTCCCACTCATTTTTGCTAGAACATGGCTGGGTCCAAGGGTATGTTATGGACATGGCCAGGCACACGGGTGTGTTGTTACCCGTGTTCCCCTCTAAATTTTAAATTCCTCCTAAGTGATTTTTATAAAATTTTTTATCTTAACATATAACTAGAATTTTACTAAAATTTTTATAAACTTAGTAAAATTATTACAGTTTACGTAATCCTAGTCTAGACGGAGGCATGAATCTTGACGAGCGAAATCTTGAGGAAGCGCACCGTAGTAAAGTTTTAATCAGTGCCCATTGACTTTAAAATCGCCCTTCTTAGGGTGGGTTAGCTCGACGGTGCCATAGGGAAAGACTTCTTTGACTTAGAAGGGTCAGGACCACTTAGAACTTAACTTCCCTGGAAATAAACGCAGTCTGGAATTAAAAAGGAGGACTTAGTCACCCTTTTGTAATGTCTTGGGTTTGTGAAGGTGAAGGCCATGGAATAGTTTAGTTTTCTCCTTATAAATTCGGGAGTTCTCATAAGCCATGGTTCTCCACTCATCTAATTCGTTAAGCTGAAGTTTTCGTTTCTCCCTTACAGAGTTAGTATCAAAATTCAAAGAGTGTATTGCCCAATACAACTTGTGTTCTAATTCTATAGGTAAGTGACATGATTTACCATAGACTAATCTAAAGAGGGTGGTCCCTATAAGTGTTTTGAAGGCGGTCCTATATGCCCAGAAACAATCGTTTTGTTTCCTAGACCATTGCTTCCTATTCCCTTCTATAGATTTTTTTATGATCCTCTTAAGTTCTCTATTTGAAACTTCAACTTGACCACTAGTTTGTGGATGGTAAGGTGTGGCTATCCTATGTGTAACTCCATATTTTTGTAATACTTTGTCTAGCTGTAGATTATAAAAGTGTGAACCCCTATCGCTAATAAGTGCACGTAGTGTGCCAAATCGTGCGAATAAGGATTTCAAAAACAGGATTTCTACTTTACTATCATTAGTAGGCAAAGCTTGCGCCTCAACCCACTTTGATACATAATCTACGGCTACCAAAATATATTTATTCCCGTAATAAACTGGAAATGGTCCCATAAAATCAGTTCCCCATACATCGAATACTTCACATTCAAGAATAAAATTTTGCGGCATTTCATGTAATATAGAAATATTACCTGATTTCTGACAAGAATCACAAGAAAGCACATACCTTTGGGCATCCCTGAATAGAAGGGGAAATTAAAAACCAGAATAAGAACCTGTTTGGCCGAGCGATTTGCTCTATAGTGACCACTAGTAGGACCTGAATGACACTGCTCCAGGATTCTCTAACCCTCCTCCGCTGATACACACCTTCGAATAATAGAATCTGTACATATCCGAAAAAGAAAAGGGTCCTCCCAAAAGTAATATTTCAAGTGAAAGAAAAATTTCTTTTTCTATTAATATGAAAAATCCTTTGGAAGGAACTTATCTATGAGATAGTTTGCATAATCGGCAAACCATGGATAATCAGGATTTATATTTGTAGATAAGGCAAATAATGACTCCTTAGGTAATGTATCAGAAATCTCAGATTCATCTAACATTGCTCATAGTGGATTTTCTAATCGTGAGAGATAGTCTTCCGCTAAGTTTTCTGCTCCTCGTTTATCCCTAATTTCCAAATCAAATTCTTGTAATAAAAGAACCCAACGGATTAAACGAGGCTTTTCTTCCGCTTTGGCTAGCAAATATTTAAGGGCAGAGTGATCTGTGTATATTACCACCTTAGATAATGTTAAATAAGATCTAAATTTATAAAAGGCAAATACCACTGCTAGAAGTTCTTTTTCCATAGTTGTATAATTCTCCTGCGCATTATTAAGTGTTTTGCTAGCATAATATATAGGGTGAAAGTGTTTGTTTCGGCGTTGTCCTAAAACAGCTCCTACTGCAAAACTGCTAGCATCACACATGATCTCAAAATGCTGAGTAAAATCAGGTGTGATCATAATAGGAGAATTAATTAGTGTTTCTTTTAAAAACTCAAAGGAATTCAAACACTCTTGATCAAAAATAAAAGGTGTATCTTTTTCTAAAAGCCTAGTAAGTGGTTTGGCGATTTTAGAGAAGTCTTTAGTGAATCAGCGATAAAATCTGACGTTTCCTAAAAAGCTTCTCACTGCCTTAACGGAGGTTGGTGGTGGTAAATTTTCTATGGTTTCTATTTTTGCTCTATCTACTTGAATTTCTTGGCTTGAGATCTTGTGGCCAAGTACTAACCCTTCTTGCACCATGAAATAACACTTCTCCCAACTAAGTACTAGGTTTGTTTCCTCACACCTCCTAAGAACTTTTTCTAAATTATTCAAACACAAATCAAACGAGTCACCAAACACAGAGAAATCATCCATAAACACTTCCATAATATCTTCAACATATTCTTTGAAGATGGCTAACATGCATATCTAAAAAGTGGTGGCTGCATTACATAAAACGAATGGTATACGTCTATAGGAAAATGTACCGAATGGGCAAGTGAATGTTATTTTCTCCTGGTCTTTTGGGGCTATAGGAATTTGTAAATATCCAAAAAGTCCATCTAGAAAACAATAATAAGAATTTCCTGATAAACATTCTAATATTTGTCAATAAAAGGTAGAGGGAAATGGTCTTTCTTAGTGTCATCGTTTAACTTCCTATAGTCTATACAGACACACCAACCTGTTACTGTTCGCGTTGGAATTAATTCATTCTTATCGTTTGCTACCACTATTAGACCACCCTTCTTAGAATGACTTGTATAGGACTAACCCATGAACTATCTGAAATAGGGTATATCATACCAGCATCTAACAACTTAACAATTTCATCCTTAACTACCTCGTTCATATTTAGATTAAGCCTATATTGCGGTTGAATAGAAGGTTTATAGTTTTCTTCCAAAAGGATTTTGTGAGTGTAAAAACTAGGGTTGATATCTTTTTTATCATATATTTGCCATGCTATTGCACCTTTACATTTCTTCAGCATAGTTATTAATTTAGCATTTTCAGTATTAGAAAGTTTACAAGAAATAGTAACTGAGTAAGAAGTATTAGTTCCTAAGAATGCATACTCAAGATGATCCGGTTATTTTTTAAGTTCTACTACCGCTGGATCCTTAGTATTATTCTTATGAACTTCACGATCTCCTTCGGTAATCAAACTATACTCAGTCATTTTATTCATTGAAACGGAGTTATCTAGAAAATATAAATGTTCAACAATATCTTGGTTTTTATCTTCTTCTAGATAATAGTTAGTGATGCAAATTTCTAAAGGATCTCTATAATATAAATTAGAATTCATAGCAGTCATAAAATTATCAACACCATGGGAAAAATAACAATAATCATCATTATCTAAGGATTATTTCATAGTATTACCAATTTGAAAAGTGACTTCATCTTCCCCTACTCGCAAAACTAATTTACCATCAAAAACATCAATAAGAGCTCTAGATGTGGCTAGGAATGGACGACCTAGTAAGAGTGGCACTTCACTATTTTTGTCCATATCTAGAATAACAAAATCAGTAGGAAATATAAACTTATCTATCTTAACCAATACATCCTCTACTATTCCTCTAGAATACTTAACCGACCGATCTGCTAGTTGAATACTCATTCTAGTAGGGCTAAGTTCTCCTAGACCTAGTTTCAAATATAGTTTATAAGGCATTAAATTTATACTAGCTCCTAAATCCGCTAAAGGTTTATTCACTTGTAAATCACCGATTAAACATGGAATTGAAAATGAACCGGGATCCTTAAGTTTTTGTGATAATTTGTTTTACAAAATAGTAGAACATTATTCACTAAGTGTTACTAAAGATAATTCTTCTATTTTCTTTTTATTTGAGATTAAATCCTTTAAAAATTTAGCATACTTAAGCATTTGAATGATTTCAGAAAAAGGTAAATTAACATGCAATTGTTTAAACATAGATAAAAATTTACCGTATTACGCATCCATGCGCTCCTTGTTCAGCTTTACTGGATACGGTATTGTTTGTTGATACTCCATTGGTTTCACATTTATTTCTTTCGGTGCTTCACCGCTAGACTCCTCTTGGGGTGCTTCCTTTGTAAGCCTTGGGTCTTGTAACTCCTTTTTGCTTCTCAATTGAATTGCTTTTGCATGCTCCTTCGGGTTTATCTCAGTATTACTCAGAAGTGTTCCTTGTTGCCTTTCAAATACCATCCTTGCGATCTGACCAATCTAGTTCTCAAAATTACGAATTGAGCCCTCTTGATTCCGGAAAGCTACATTAGTAGTTTGCATGAACTTGGTAAGTACATCTTCCAATGTTGGCTTCCTTTGCTCTAGTTGTTGTAGTTGTCCAAACACAGGTTGCTTTCCTTGATTTCCTTACCCTCCCCAAGAGAAATTCGGGTGGTTCCTCCATCAAGGATTGTATGAAAAACTATATGGGTTATTTGCTGGGTTGAAAGGTGGTCTAGTATTGTTACCCATATAGTCAACATGTTCTCGCATTTGAGGTTCACCACTAGGCATTCCACTAAGTGAAGGGTCCCATTATTGAGGTACTATGGAGGGTGATGCTAAAGAAAGGTTATCCGTCTTTTGGTGAAGCTTCTCCACTTGAATGGCTAAGGCAGTGACAACATCCACTTCATACATTCCTGCAGGCTTATTAGGCTTTGGTCTCACGGTAGTCCATTGATAGTTATTCATTTCCATGTCTTCTATCAACTATTGAGCCGCTTCAGGTGTCTTATTATTCAAGGTACCCCCACTATCCATATCAATCATCTGTTTAGTGGCTTAATTGAGACCATTGTAGAAAGTCTTAATCTGAAGCCAGGAAGGTAGTGCATGATGGGGACATCTCCTTAATAGATCCTTGAATCGTTCCCATGTGTCGTACAACGATTCAGATTACAATTGAATATACATAGAGATGTTATTCCTTAGCTTTGCAGTCTTCGCCGGTGGAAAATACTTCATTAAAAACTTCTCAACCATCATATCCCAAGTAGTAATCGACCCTCTAGGTAATGAGTTGAGCCACTGCTTCTCTTTGTGCCTTAGTGAGAACGGAAACAACCTCAATTGAATGGCATCATTGGAAACACCATTGATCGTGAATGTATCACATATCTCCAAGAATCCAGCTAAGTGTGTGTTGGGATCTTCATCTTGCGGGCCATCATATTATACATACTGTTGAACAATCTGTATAACACTAGGCTTCAATTCAAAATTGTTGGTGACTATTGGTGGCCTAACAATACTGGACCCAGTACCCTTGAGATTGGGTATAGCAAAGTCAGACATGGTTTGCTCGTTCTGGTTTTCCATATTATCTAAATTTTCTGGATGATGCTCTCCTTGGTTTACTGTTTACTCTTCTGAAAGTCCGTTTGAAATATCCGTGGTATTAGTTCCCACGTACCTTTGTTTAGTGTTGTGAATAATTCGTTCCGGGTTAGGATAAAATGGTGCTAGCCCAGAATTTCTCCCCTGGTCATAGACTAACAAACTTGAAAACAGAGATTAAGTGATATAATTATACTATAAACTAATTTACATTTATTTGTTAGCAATCAAAAATTGGTTGATTAATAGAGTTTAAGCTTTCAAAATATTGAAATCGAGTCCCCGACAACGACGCCAAAAACTTGATGATTACTGAGTATAACTTGATGCAGATTTGTTCTACACTCTAATATAAACTATGTAGATGGGCATAAGCTAGATTGATTTAACTTTCAGGAAAGTGCACCTATCAATCATAGTATAGGAGAAATCTACATCTCGTGTCGTATTCCACAAGGTCATTTCAAATACTTGTACTCACCCTCACTATATTATCATACCTATAATTTAAAATTGATTTTTAACCTAGATTATCCTAACTATAACTACTTGGATAAAGAAACATTGGAGTATTAAAGATGATAAAAAGCCCAAAGTCTAAGAGCATTCACATGAAAATAATCACTTATTAATTCAATTCTATGTAATCACGTAATAACAAGGTTATCAAATTCGTAGTATTGTAAGGGTTAAACATCTATCAAATTCTCTCTCGAGCAATTCAAAATCTAAACCTAAGTTGAGTAAATTTTCTCTCGAACAATTTACAACACTCTAATTCACATTAAAATTAAGTACCCTTTCTACTACATAAATTCATGAAATCCTATCTCTAAAATACCATGAATCCATTTATCCGTATCACAATTATCCAAACAATATATCTCTCGATCATGCAATTTGAAATACAAAGAGACATAACACCTAAATATGAACATATAAACATCATCACAACCTTCCAATTTCTAATATCTAAAACATTGGGATTTATGTAAAACAAATAATAAATTCACATATAAGATGAATCTCTTTTGTTTAAAGCCTATATACAAATAAAATACAACAAAGTTGACATAAAAATTAACATACACAATTACCGAATTGTTTAAATAGAAGTTTCATGCGAAATAAAAAATAAATAAAGTTAGATCACCAAGAGAAAGGAAAGATTAAAAGAGATACATGAAGGATTAAAAGCATAAGAAATCTCCTTCAATTCCTCCTTCTCTTGGGTGCTCCACTTTCGTCCTCCAGAAGTTCTCCAAATAAAATGATCCAAAAGTTCCTATTCTAATTTTTACACAGGTTTTTATAGTCTCCTTTCAAATAGGGTCGGACACGGGTTCCAACACGGCCGTGTCACAGGCCGTGTTGATGGTTCAAAGGCAGTTCCACACGAATAGGCGTGTCTGGTCGTGGGCCGTGTCATCTGATACGGGTACTGACACGGCCGTGTTGTTTATCGTGTTCTTCGCACACAGGTTGGTTGGCAGCAGATGTTGACTTTATCCAGAAAAGGATACGGGTGGGCACACGGGCGTGTTCCCACCCGTGTGGTGCTCTGTCATTTTCTTCTAATTCTTTTGATCCATCCCGAATAGGATATGGGAAGGGACACAGGCATATGCCTACCCATGTTCGCCCAATTCTTGTCCTGTCCTCAGTCATATTGAATCCGTGAACTCCTCTATTTTCTCCAAGACTTTTAGTTCCACTAGTTTGCAATACTTGCATTAAGAAAATGAAGGAATAAATGAATAGCTTAAAACAGGAAATAATAGAAACTCCTAACTGTGCTCTTCTATTCATGATAAAGCAAATTCTTAACTATTCTTTCAAAATTAATACATAGGGAGATAAAAAATAGTGGACATGATTACAATTATGATAGTAAAAAGCCTATCATAATTGTACTCATCAAGCATGCGTTAAGTGAGCTATCCTCACTCAATGCATCTGGACATAGACAGATTTTTCTGTCTATATCTCATTAAGCTTTGACTGAACTTTGTTCTTTCGATGCTTTCTTCTTTGGGAATTGAATGAGCTGTCGTCACTCAATGATTCTGGACTTAGCCAGAATTCAGCTATGATTCTCAGTTGCTTCGACTACTTGAGCTTGACTCGACGCTTCTTTCTTCAGGAGTTGAGTGAGCTGTCCTCACTCAATGCTTCTGGACTTAGTTGGAATTCTTCCTTGCCAATGTTGAAGCTTTGACATACTGAGCTATACTCGATGCCTCTTGTCATATGGAATTGAGTGAACTACCTTCACTTAAAGCCTGTGGACTTAGCCACAAATCTGCTTTGCAAACTATTAAGATTTTACTGTCCATGCATTATTCAGTGCTTTTTGGCATCTGGCATTGAGTGAACTGGCTTCACTCAATGCCTGTGGAATTAGACGAATTTTGTTTTTACTGCATCCTTCCTTTACATCTGGCATTGACTGAACTGACTTCACTCAATGCCTATGGACTTAGATATATTTCTGTCTCTCTAACATTCTTCCTTGTGACCACTTGTCACAATCACTTAGACAATATGTCAAAACTTGTTCCAAGGAACATCCTTCACATATTGAACTTGAACATACATCAAATACAATTATGCTCTTAGTATTTATTGTGATGCCTCTTCAAATCTAGGGAATATTGAGGGCATTATTCCCAACAATCTCCCCCTGTTTGAAGAAGGAAGAACACATAACAATACTAAGAAGCATTATCACATAAAGCATTTTAATTCAATGTAGCTACAAGCTAGCAGATGTAGCTTTCTCATACCACTTGAATTTTTGTCTCTCCAGCATATTAATTCAATGTTATCTAATGCATTGACTCAACATGTCAAGTCATTATTTTCTCATACCACTTGAACATTTGCTCAAGTAATATGCACTTTCCTCATACCACTTAAATGGAGCACTTTCGTCATACCACTTGAAGCACTTCCCTCATACCACTTGGAGGTGGTTCAAGTAATATGCAATGGCTCAACATGTAGTCATTGCACTCCTCATACTACTTGAAATTTTCCAAATAATATGCACTTACTCAACATGACCTAGTCATGTCAAGTATTACCTACACCTCCCCCTTTCTGGCTTCTTCAAAAAGACATTTTTCTAATGAGGGAGGTTAAAGGATCATGGGAGAATTTATCTCTTGATCCTAGCCAGAGTCCACTACACTAGTGATCAAACTACTTGACTAGAGATCATACCTCTTGTGTTGATACCACTGATACAACACTTCACTACAACCACTTGACACTTGAGTGGTCCATTGATCCACTTGAGCTAGCTGCTATCATTGATCCACTTGAGCTAACGCCACTCCTCCCCTTTCATGACTTTTGCAGAAGAAGCTATAGTCAGGGAGGTGCTGGCTTTTCCTCTTCTCCTACAACAGTATTATCTTCTCAGCAGCAGCAATCCACTAATGTTGATCTCCCCCTCAGTCTTTGTATTGTCCTGAGGACATATAGATCAGTAATGTTGATCTTTGATCAATTATTGTAGCTGCTAGACTTGCTCCCCCTGAACGTCTTTAGTTTTCAAGGGCAACTAAACATCTAGAGTGGGGGGGGGGGGGGGGGGTTAATATGTTTTTGGTCTCTATTGAGATTTCCTTCTTTTATGTAAGTTGTGAGTTAGTTGTTAATCGCTATCAAGACACACCACAAAGCATACACCAGGTTTATAGTGGTTCCCTAGATTATGGGTATGACCACTATCCCTCCCACCTCTCTAACAACTTGTTAGACAAGGTACTCCTCCAAATCTCGGCTCCTAAGAGCTTACAACACAGATCCCGCAGGATCTCTCACTCTCCTCCAAGACCTACAGCTCGGGCACAAAGCCCTACAACTCAGTTATCCAAAGATCATCTACATTATGCCAAAGGCCCTACAACTCAGGCTATCAGGATAGCCCTATCTCAGAGAGAATGACTCTCCTACAGCTCAGGAACAAAGGCCCTACCTCAGATACAAAGCTGGATCCTACCTCAGACCCAAAGGTCATACACTCAGAGAGAATGACTCTCCTACCTCAGTCATAAAGGCCCTACACTCAGATCATCAAATGATCCTAGCTTAGCCATTATAAAATAGGTCTACAACTCAGATCCAAAGGATCCTATAGAGAGAATTGAGTTTTGTTGATGTTGATCTGACACTCGAGAAATTTCTCTATGTCTTCTTCCTGAGTTAAGTTTACCTCAGCCCTACCTTCTTCTCAGCAACAAGAAAAAAATGATCTTCAATAAACGACGGCTTGTGCTGGAAGTAACTCAGAAATAAGGTATCTGAACTTGCTGTTGATATGCTCTTCAATCAGCTAACTTTGACTTCAAAAGTTTGAAGGCACTGCTTAGTCATCTTTCTCAGAAAGCTTTTCATATCTTGCTGTAGTTGGTGAAGATTGCTATAGCTAACACACTAGAATGTTTAGTTTAGCTGGTTTAACTTCCTGCTTCAAGCTCTGTAACAATGACGAGGAGGAAGACGAAGTCCATCCGCTACTTTTTGAAATGAGTAAACCCTAAAAGTTAAGTTCCATCTTCCGATCTTGTGCATTTTATCTTCCATCATTCAACGACTCTTTCAGTCAGTAGGGACCACCTGTAGTTGTTGAATGCTACTTGTTTTAACAGTAAAAGATGTACAGTAGGTCTGCGACAACATTTGTCATGAATTATTGCTTTCTCACAACTAATTTGAATTATGTTGACTTTTGCTGACATCAACATCTGTGGACTTAGCGAAATTCTCAGTTTCCTCTCAAGCATTGAGTGTGTTGAGTGAACTGGCTTCACTCAATGAATCTGGACTTAGCCATTTTCTTCTGCACTGCAAGGCGTTGAGTGCGTTGAGTGAACTTTTATCACTCAATGCTTCTGGACTTAGCCGTTTTACCGATTTCCTGCCTTTGTTTGGCTTCTTGTTGATGAGGCATTGAGTGATCTGCCTTCACTCAATGCTTCTGTACTTAGCCAATTTTCATGATGAGCTTGCGTTGAGTGAGTTGTCCTCACTCAACGCATCTGGACTTAGATTTTCCTGTCTATCTCTCTTTAGGCTTTGCCTGATCATTACTCTATCGACAACTTTTTCTTTTGCATTGAGTGAGCTTTCCTCACTCAATGATTCTAGACTTAGCTAGAATTCTTGATAGAATCTTCAACTGCTTGAGATTGACTCAATGCTTCTTTCATCAGGCGTTGAGTGAGCTATCCTCACTCAATGATTCTGTACTTAGTCGATTTTTAGCTTGCCAATGTCGAGGCTTTGACAGACTATGATGTACTTGACGCTTCTTGCTATATGGCGTTGAGTGAACTATCTTCACTCAATGCCTGTAGACTTAGCCGCAGAACTACTTTGCAAACTATTGGGCTTTGACTGTCCACACCTTTACTCGAAGTTTTTTGGAATCTGGCATTGAGTGAACTGGCTTCACTCGACACCTGTGGACTTAGATGATTTTCAGTATTTCCAGCATCCTTCCTTGGCACCTGGCGTTGAGTGAACTAGCTTCACTCGAAGCCTGTAGACTTAGACAGACTTTCAGTATTTCCACCTTTCTACCTTGTGATCACCTGTCACAACCACTTAGACAACCAATTTAAACTTATTCTATGGAACATCCTGCACATGATGAGCATGAACAACATGAAATACAACTATGCTCTTAGTGTTGATGGTGATGCCTCTTCAAATCAAACCTATGGAATATTGAGGGCAATATTCCCAACACCACCTCAACGAGAGCATCTTGACTTGATCCCCCTTAAGTGGAGCATCCTCTATCATTCTCTTTACTGGACACTTGTGTCCACTTAAGTCTTGATACCAATTGAAAGACTTGAAAGCCTTGATACCACTTAAGAGACTTATCTACCTACAAGAAAAGTGATTCCTGCAATAGAAACAACGTAAAGAGCAACTGAAGCTATACCAAGTTCAACATACCCTACTCAAAGTTGAAGGTGTTGAACTTGACTTCATATAGTGGCTTAGTAAAGATGTCAGCCACTTGTTTGTTTGTGGGGACAAACTCAAGGCTTATGTCTTTCTTTTCCACATGCACCCTAATAAAATGATACTTAATCTCTATATTCTTAGTCCTGCTATAAGAGACAGGATTAATAGCAATGGAGATTGCACTAGTTGAATCACAGTACATGGGAGTGTTACTTATCTTGATATTGTAGTCCTAGAGCTAATGTTGGATCCAAAGCAACTGTGCACAAAAACTTTCTGCTAAGATATACTTTGACTCAGCTATTGAAATTGCAATATTGGTCTATTTCTTGCTGCTCCAAGACACAAGTCTTCCTCCCAAGAACTGACAGATGCCTGATGTGCTCTTCTTATCCTCTTTGTAGCCTGCAAAAGATGCATCTGAATAGCCTATTAGATCAAAATCCCTATTTCTAGGGTACCATAGGACAAGATCTAGTGTGCCCTTAAGATATCTCAAAATCCTCTTAGCATCAAAGTAGTGAGACTCTTTAGGGCTAGCCTGATATCTAGCAAAAACACATATAACATAAATGATGTCTGGCCTACTAACAGTCAAATATTGAAGGGAGCCAATTATCCCTTTATACAAAGTTTCATCAACAGGTTTTCCTACCTCATCTTTGTTTATAGGCATACTTGACCCCATGAGAGTTTTCATGGTGGAGGCAATCTCCATTCCAAACTTTTTAATTAACTCGTAAGTGAACTTAGATTGAGATATGAACAATCCATCTTCAGTCTGCCTTACTTGGAGGCCCAAGAAGAACTTAAGCTCACCCATACTACTCATCTCAAATTTACCTTACATAAATTTAGCAAACTTCCTACAAAGTTTATCATCAGTAGACCCAAAAATTATATCATCTACATAAATTTGGACTAGGATGACTTGCCCTTAGATTCCATTAAGAATAGGGTCTTGTCTATCTTCCCCCTTGAGAATTTATTCTCAATGAAGAAGATATACAATGTCTCATACTATGCTCTATGGGCTTTCATCAACCCATATAAAGCTTTCCTTAGTCTATTAACAAAATTAGAAGAGTTAGAATCAACAAAACCTGAAGGATGTTCAACATAGACTTCTTCCTTTAAGTCACCATTCAGTAAGGCTGACTTCACATCCTTCTTGTATACTTTAAATCCTTTATATGCAGCATATGCAAGGAATAGTCTGATGGCTTCTAATCTTACTATAGGGGTAAAGGTTTTATCAAAGTCAATAAATTATTCTTGTCTGTACCCCTTAGCTACCAGCCTAGCCTTATTCTTGATTATAATGCCATTTTTATAAAGATTATTCATGTAAATCCACTTGGTTCCAATGACATTATGTTCTTGTGGTCTGGGAACCAGCTTCCAGACCTTACACCTCTTAAACTGGTTCAGTTCCTCTTGTATTGCTACAATCTAGAACTAATCTGTATTGGCCTCTTCAAATCTCTTGGGCTCAACCTGTGATAGGAAACTTGAATACAAAGCTGTATTAAGGCTTCTGCTCCTTGTCACCACTCCATGGTTGGCATCACCAATAATCTGGTATCTTGGATGATCCCATAGATGCCTTACATCTAGAGGCAATCTTCCTTCAACATCTTGAGCTTCAGTGGCTGGAGCTTGCTGATCTTCATCCATGTCATGTGAGCTTTGCCCTTCTTCTGGAATGCACACTCCTTCATCTATATCTTGGGCATTTAGAGCAACTTCCTTGAAGGTAAGCTTGTCCAACATCAGCTCTAAAACTGTAGGTCTAGAAGAGGAGCTTGGCAGCTAACTGTTAATCATAGTTGACTCATCAAATACTATATTAACTGACTCTTCTACAACTTGACTTGTCAAGTTGTAGATCCTATAGGCCTTACTATGATTGATGTTCCCAACAAAAATCCCATCATAGGACTTGACAACAAACTTAGTCACATAGGACTTCCCATTATTCAACACATAACACTTGCTACCAAAGATCTTGAGATAGGACAGGTTTGGTTTTCTGCCCTTCATAATCTCATAGAGACTCTTCTTGTGGCTTTTGGTGATAGAAGCTCTATTAAGGACATGACATGTAGTATTTACTAACTCAGCCCAGAAATATTCTGGGAGAGATGTGTCACTTAGCTAGGTCCTACCAGCCTCTATGAGAGTTCTATTTTTCCTCTCAATAGTCCCATTTTGCTGGGGTGTTCTTGGAGAAGAAAATTCTTGATAAATCCTGTCTCTCCACAGAAACTTGTCATGCTTTCAGACAGAAATTCAGTCCCATGGTCACTTATGATTTTGACCACAGTATAGTCTAGCTCATTCTAAATTTGCTTGACAAATGTCTTGAAGATATCAAGGGTTTCATACTTTTTCTTAAGAAAAAAACCCAAGCAAACCTAGAGAAGTCATCAACAACCGCAAGGATGTAGAATTCCTACTTAGACTATGAACTGGAATAGGACCAAAAAGTCCATATGCAGGAGGTATAAACACCTCATAGAGTCTTTGGTTCCAATGCTCTTGAAGGAAGCTTTGGTCTGCTTACCCATTTGGCATGCTGAGCAAATGCCTTCCTTGATGCATTTCATCTTGGGACCAATCCTAACTAGCTCTTCACTAAAGAGTTTGCCAATGGTCTTATAGCTTAAATGAGCTATGCTCCTGTGCCATTCTACACAGTATGAGACTTTCACCTTTGCAACTATATATGGGAGTCTTTATTAAGACATAAAAATATTAAGCAATAAATATTTCCACTCTTAGTGCCTGCAAAGATGACCTCTTAGTCACTTGACCTCTTAATTTGGCACTCATCCTTGTTGAATGCAATGACATAGCCAAGATAAGAGAGTTGGCTTATGCTTATCAGGTTGTGTTGCAACCCTTCAACATAAGCCACTTTTGAGCTAGTGACTATGCCATTGGTAATCTTACCATAGCCTCTTGTCACTTCTCTATCTGATCCACAAAAGATTACTTTGGGTCCATCCTTCACTGGAGTGTACTCCTTTAGGTTGCTCCTTGTTCCAGTCATGTACCTTGAACAACCACTGTCCAAGTACCATATAGGGGTATGTGCACTTGGAATAACCTGTAAAACATGATTTAATTTATGTTAGGACCCCAATATTTATTTGGTCCTAGGTTCTGATTAGCCTGAAAATAAACCTATCTTCCTGAAGATTTTTTGACAGGAAGACTAACTTTTGCTCTGGGTACATTAGGATTGTGCCAGCAATCTAAAGCAAAATTCCCCACTTTACCACAACACTAGCACTTATGAATATTATACCTTCTCTTCTGAATCGGTTTGGTAGCTAGGCTGACAGCAGCTGTCTGTTCAGAAGGAAGAGCAACATCCTTCTTCAGGTTCCTTTCAGCAAGGATTTGACAGAAAGTGAGTCTTCCAGTAGACTTATTTGGTTTGCTCTTACTTCCATTAACAATAGTCTTCTTTGCAAACAGCTAGCTCTTAATAGCATCAGAGATAGCCAAATCAGTCTTACTGATAGACTTACTCTTAGTCTAGGTCTTTGTTGGATGACCTTGAGAATTGGCCACTGCCTTATTCTTAAGTGAGGGGCTGGTGCACCATATACAAATGGTCCTTGATGGGCCATTTGAATTTCTTCATGGGGAGCCTTGAAGGCACTCATCCCCTTGTTTTATCTTCTATTATAGCTGTGAACACTTTTGTTTATACTTGTGGATCTAACATTCATCCAGTGATCGTAGATGCTTTCTTGGTCATACCTATTTGAATGTAACATCACCTTCTTAAAAGGGATGGGAGGCTTAGATGCCAGTGGCTGAATAGGAACTTTACCTTTCTCTTTGGGATGGGAAACACTAGTGTTTACTTTGAATCCCAACCCCTTCTTACTCTTTTAAGTGGAGAAGGAGTCTATCAAGGGTAACACTGACTTTGGCTTAGAGAAACTAACCACAATCTTTCTCTCCCTTTGGAGCTTTTCTTCCAAATACCTAATGAGACCGCTCTTGTACTTAATGCTCCCAATCTGGATGAGAGTTATGATCTAAAGTTGGTTGGCTTCCCTTATCTTTTGATCTAGTATGGAAGCTGTATCATCTTGCTGGGAAGCAGCTAGCTGAAGGGATACAATCTCCTTAGCTTGCTTTTTGGTCAACTTCTTGCTCGTTTTAAAAGAATCTAGAAGGGCACCATACTTGCCAATCAATTGATTGACATCTTCCTCAGATTCTGACCCATCTTCAACACTGGATGATGATGTATCAAAATTTGGATCAGTCTCATTATCTGAGTCAGAAGATGAGCTAGATATAGAGAATACCTTTTATGAACCTAGGCTGATCCTGGCTGGATTCTTCATCAGACCTTACCATCAGACCATAGTAGTTGTTGGCATCTTCTTCATCATCCTCCTCCTCGGAGTCACTATTTGAATGTGACAGAGGGGCCTCAATACCTTTCCTGGCAGCAAGATAGTCTTCAACTTCTTCAACTACAAAATGCCCTATGTAGGCTTCTTCTTCTTCAGATTCAGAAGATGCTGAGTCAGACTGAATCCAACTCTTCTCCTTCTTTGCAATGAAGGAATTTTCCTTATTTCACTTATGCTGGTGGACCATTTTCTCATCAGACTCTCTTTTTTTGACTGGGCAGTCAGCAATTACATGCCCAGATTTGCTGCAGCAATAACAAACAACTTTAGAGGAAATATGTTTACTAGGTTTAGTGTCATTCCTGTCTCCCTTAGAGTGTTTCTTCCTGTGATGAGAGGAGGAGGAAGGTTTGCTCCCCCACTGCTTCCTCTTAATCAACTTCTGAAATTGCCTAGAGAAGGCAGCAAAATCTTCATTAGACAAGCTGCTGTCTGATGATCTATGCCTTGTGCTGTCTAAATCAACAGGCCTCCTTGTAGGAGAGGCAATCCTCTCCTTGCTCTTCTTAGTGCTCTAAACTTTGAAGGCCAAAGACTTTTCCTTGGCCTGGGATTTGCTGATAGTCTACTCCTCCTTTATGGAAGATAGCTGCATCTCATAGGAAAGTAGCTTCCCAAACAGTGTGTGAGGTGGAGTATCAGCCAACTTTTCCACCTCTCTGATGGCACAGATTTGGTGTCCCAGTCTCTAGTTAGATACCTTAGGAACTTGTCATTAAGCTCATAATGGCTGAAGACCCTCCCATAGGTCCTCAACTTATTCACAATTCTGAAGAATCTTTCATAGCATTCTACAATGCTATCCTTCTTATTCTGCCTGAAAGCCTCATACTCTTGGTTGAGTAAGGACTTCCAATCATCTTTAACCTCCTATGTGCCCTACTTGTAGACCACCAAAGTGTCCCACATCTCCTTGCAGGTCTGAAAGTGAACTAAGTTTTGGAAGGTTTAGTCATCTATGACACTGGCAATGATGTTCTATGCCTTCTTATCCATGGTTGCCAAGATGACTTCATCCTTGGTCATCTCAAAATATTTCTTTGGTGTCTATACAATTGCATCCAGAAATGAGACTTTCATAGGTATGAAAGGTCCCTCTTTAACTGTAATAAAGATCCTTGGGTTAGATTCTTTCATAAAAAGCCCGACCCTCTCCTTCCAGATTCCAAAGCTCTCCTTCTTGTAGATTGGAAGCTTCATGGAACCCAACTCCTTATGGTTTTGTCCTGAACACATAAGTATAATACTTATAGCTACCCTTAGAGATTAACTCAGATGGTTAAGTCCTTGAGCAACCTCTCTCTGATACCACTTGAAAGTCTTTAGTTTCTAGGATAGTTAAACACCTAGAGGGTGGGGGGTGAATAGGTTTTTCAGTCTCTTTATATTTTTCCTTCTTTAAGTGTGTTGTTGGTTAGTTATTTTATGCTTTCAAGATAAACCACAAAATCACACACAAGATTTATAGTGGTTCCCTAGATTATGGGTACACCCATTGTCCCTCCCACCTTTCTAACAGTGTGTTAGACAAGACACTTTTCCAAAACTCGGCTGCAAAGAGATTACAACACAGATCCCTCAGGATCTCTCAGTCTCCTCCAAGACCTACGTCTAAGGCACAAAGCCCTACCTCAGAGCAAGCTTGCTCCTACAACTCAGTGATCCACAAATTACCTACCTCATACTTGAGCACAAGTCCTACACTCAGGCTAGTAGGATGGCCCTACCACTCAGAGAGAATGACTCTCCTACAGCTCAGGCACAACAGACCTACCTCAGATCCATGGAAGGATCCTACAACTTAGGCACAAAGGACCTAACACTTAGAGAGAATGACTCTTCTTCCTCAGGCAAATATCCCTACCTCATGCACACAGGCCCTACCTCAGATCCACACAGGATCCTACCTCAGATCAACAAATGATCCTACACTCAGTCTTTATAATTAGGCCTACGCTCAGATCCAAAGAACCTTATAGAAAGTAAAGTTGGTGTTGATGTTGATTTGACTCCAGAGAAATATTCTCTGAGCCTTCTGCTTCCTGAGTTGAGATGAACTCAACACTAACTTTTTCACAGTAACAAGAAAGTTGATCTTCAGGGAACTACTGCTTGTACTGGAAGTAACTTAGAAACACAAGTTTCTGAACTTGCTGATGTAGATAAATGAGTTGATAGTTCTTTGTATTCTTCACTCAACTAACCTTGACTACAAAAATAGAATAGCTCAGCTTCTTCTTCTTTCTCAGAATATCTTTTTGAACTTGCTGTGTCTTTGCTAAACACCTAGAGGGGGGGGGGGGTGATTAGGTTTTCTAGTCTTTTAAGATTTTCTTTAACTTGGTGTGTTGTGAGTTAGCTAGGTTAGCTTACTTTCAAGACAATCCACAAAGCACACACAATATTTATAGTGGTTCCCCAGATTATGAGTACATCCACTATCCCTCACCTTTCTAACAACTTGTTAGATGAGGCCCCTTCTCCAAAACTCAGCTCCTTAGAGCTTAGAATACAGATCCCTCAGGATCCAAGACCTACAGCTCAGGCATAAAGCCTACCTCAGAGCAAGTTTGCTCCTACAACTCAGTGATCAAAGGATCCTCTATATCAGATTTGAACCCAAGTCCTACAGCTCAGGCTATGGAGGTTTACCCTACAACTCAGAGAGTAACACTCTCCTACCTCAGGCACATATGCCCTACACTCAGATTCACATAGAAATCCTACCTCAGATCAATAAATGATCCTACACTCAACCTTTTTAACACATGCTTACACTCAGATCCAAAAGGATCCTATAGCTCAGATCCAAGAATGGATCATACAGAAAGAAAGTTTGGTTTGTTGATGTGGTTGATTTGACACCAGAGAAATTTCTCTGTGCCTGTCTTCCTGGACTGAGTTAACCTCAGCACTACCTTCTTCTCAGCAACAAGAAAATGAATTCTTTTGTAGACTGCTGTATGTGCTGGAAGTATCTCAGAATCCAAAGTCTCTGAACTTGCTATTGAAGATAAAGGAGTAGACAGTTCTTTTTCTTCTTCAAATAGCTAACCTTGACTGCAGAAAATTAAAGTCTCTGCTTCTTCTTCTTTCTCAGAAAAACTTTTCTGAACTTGCTGTAGCTGACGAAATAGCTACAGCTAATATGAGTAACTTATAGATTGATTGATTCAACTTCTTGCTTCAAGAACGATAATAATGGCGATGAAGATGAAGTTCAGCCGCAACTTCTCAAAATGAATAAAACCCTAAAAGTTAAGTTTCGTCTCCTGATCATGTCACTTTTATCTTTAGCCATCCAACGGTTATATGACCCATGGGCCCCACTATAGTTATTGGCTGCAACTTTGCTTTTATAGAAAAAGTCTTCCTATAGACCTGCAACGCTATTTGTCCTATTCTATAGCTTTCCGGTAACTAATTTGAATCCTGTTGACTTTGGTTGACTTTTGCTGACGTCGACATTTTTGGACTTAACCAAATTCTCAGATTCAATCCAGGCGTTGAGTGCGTTGAGTGAATGACCTTTACTCAATGCCTCTAGACTTAGCCAATTCTTCTACCTTGCTTAGGCATTGAGTGCGTTGAGAGAACTAGCTTCACTCAACGCCCCTGGACTTAACTATAACTTTCTTTATCTGCTAGGTGTTGAGAGCATTGAGTGAACTAGCTTCACTCAAAGCATCTGAACTTAGATTTTTCTGTCCATCTTTCCTTGAGCTTTGACATCACACAGTGCTTTCTTCTCTAACGTTGAGTGAGCTGTATTCACTCGACGCTTATGGACTTATCCAGAATTCTAGACAGATCTCTAACTCTTTTGAATGCTTGAGCTTGTCTCAATGCTTCTTGGTATATGGAGTTGAGTGAACTGGCTTCACTCAACGCCTGTGGACTTAGCCGCATTTTCTTCCTTACCAATGTTGAAGCTTTGATAGGCTCAGTTATACTCGACGCCTTTTGATATATGGCGTTGAGTGAACTTCCTTCACTCAACGCCTGTGGTCTTAGCTATAGAATTTCTTTGCATACTCATGGGCTTTGACTATCCATACCATACTCAGCTCTTTTGGGGCTCTAACATTGAGTGAACTAGCTTCACTCAACGCCTGTGGACTTAAGGTAATTTTCAGCCTTTCCAACATTCTTCTTTGACTTCTGGCATTGAGTGAACTGGCTTCACTCAACGCCTGTGGACTTAGGCAATTTTCAGCCTTTCTAGTATTTGACTTAGACAGATTTCTGTATCTCCACTTCTCTATCTTGTGACCACCTGTCACTACTACTTGGAATAACTATCCAATCAATGTGACAAGGACCAACCTGCATGCATGAACTTGAACATACATCAAATACTACTATGTGTATACCATTGACTTGTTTGACTTCTACAAAACTGGGACAATGCGAGTAATAGACCCAACAATCTTCCCAAATTTGAAGAAGTCAAAACCCTCAAACAAAATTACGAGTCAATGATATACACTAACATATGCAACAATAAAACATTAAATTGAAAAACTTATAACAAGAGAACAAGAGTATCAAGTTATAGGTTACCACACTTTCCTTGCCTATAGGGTGATCATCATCACTTCTGTTCCCCCTATTTTGCTGCTGCCTGACCTTAATAATTTCCTTGATAATTTCCTTCTCCTCCCCCTTTTTAACTTTTGTAAATAGTCAAGGAGGTGCTGACCTCTGATTATCTTCTCCCCCTTTTTGAGTTCAATAATCAACTGTTGTAGCTGCTTGCTCCTTCTCCACAGGAAGCTGAATCTATCCTTATAAGTGTTGGACTTGCTCCCCCTCAATTGAAGCATCTTTTATCATCCTTCTTGGTAGACACTTTAGTCTATTCCAGTCTGGATAGCACTTGAACCACTTGAACCAGGCGCTAATGCCGCGAGCTAACTTCTACCGCCGAGCGGTATGATCCCGAGAACCATAGCAAAAAAATTGACCCAGCTATCACCAGTAGTAACCCTATCACTGGGCGATAGCTTCCTGAGAGGTCTGCCAGATTAAATCCCCTGCTACCGCCACGCTATAAAACCTTTTTGCCATGCGGTAACGTCTTTCTTGAGAGCTCAACGCTTTCTTGAGAGCTTGACGTTCTTGACGCAAACCCTGGATCTACCGCCGCATAGTAACTAGCTTCCATCGGGCGGTAACCCCTAGAGAAGCATCTTACGCCTCAAGAAATTTGGGGCATTAGTATCAAGACTTTCAAGTCTTTCAATTTGTATCAAGACTTAAGTGGACTCAAGTGTCCAGTAAAGAGAATGACAGAGGATGCTCCAGTTGAGGGGGAACAAGTCAAGATGCTCCTGTTAAGGGGGGGAAGTCCAGCAGCTGCAATAGTGGATCAAAGATCAACACTGCTGATCTGTATATCCTCAGGACAATGCACAGACTAAGGAGGAGATCAACACTAGTGGATTGCTGCCATTGAGAAGACAATGTTGCTGCAGGGGAAGAGGAAAAGCCAACACCTCCCTGACTATAGCTGCTTCTGCAGAAGTCAAGAAAGGGGAGGAGTGGCATTAGCTCAAGTGGATCAATGATAACAGCTAGCTCAAGTGGATCAATGGACCACTCAAGTGTCAAGTAGATCAATGGACCACTCAAGTGTCAAGTGGTTGTAGTGAAGTGTTGTATCAGTGGTATCAACACAAGAAGTATGATCTCTAGTCAAGTAGTTTGATCACTAGTGTAGTGGAATCTGGCTAGGATCAAGAGATAAATTCTCCCATAATACTTTCACCTCCCTAATTAGAAAAATGCCTTTTTGAAGAAGCCAGGAAAAGGGAGGTGTGGGCAATACTTGACATGACCAGGCCATGTTGAGTAAGTGCATATTACATGGAAAAATTCAAGTAGTATGAGGAGTGCAATAACTACATGTTGAGCCATTCCATACTACTTGAACCACTTCCAAATGGTATTAGGGAAGTGCTCCAAGTGGTATGAGGAAAGTGCTCCATTTAAGTGGTATGAGGAAATTGCATATTACTTGAGCAAATGTTCAAGTGGTATGAGAAAGTAATGACTTGACAGGTTGAGTCAATACATTAAAATGGAGTACATTGAATTAATATGCTGAAGAGATAGAAATTCAAGTGGTATGATAAAGCTACATATGCTAGCTTACAGCTGCATTGAATTAATATGCTTTATGCGATAATGCTTCTTAGTATTGCTATGTGTTCTGCCTTCTTCAAATAGGGGGAGATTGTTGGGAATATTGCCCTCAATGTTCCCTAGATTTGAAGAGGCATCACAATCAATACTAAGAGCATAATTTTATTTGATGTATGTTCAAGTTCAATATGTGAAGGATGTTCCTTAGAATAAGTTTATATTGGTTGTCTAAGTGTTTGTGATAGGTGGTCACAAAGAAGAATGCTGTAAAGACAGAAATCTGTCTAAGTCCACAGGCGGTGAGTGAAGCCAGTTCACTCAATGCCAGATGTTAAGGAAGGATACAGGAAAGATAGAAATTCATCTAAGTCCACAGATGTTTAGTGAAGCTAGTTTACTCAATGCCAGATGTCAAAAAGCGCTAAGTAAGGCATGGACAGTCAAAGCCCAACAGTTTGCAAAGCAGATATACGGCTAAGTCCACAAGCATTGAGTGAAGGCAGTTCACTCAATAACATATAACAAGAGGCATCGAGTAAAGCTCAGTCAATCAAAGCTTCAGCATTGGCAAGGAAGAAATCTAACTAAATCCAGAAGAGTTGAGTGAGGACAGCTCACTCAAAGCTTGAAGTTTGAAGCATTTAGTCAAGCTCAAGTAGACGAAGCATCTAAGAATCAGAGCAGGATTCTGGATAAGTCCAGAAACATTGAGTGAGGACATCTCACTCAATGCCCAGAGAAGAAAGCATCGACAGAACAAAGTTCAGTCAAAGCTAAAGAAGATATAGACAGAAAAATCTGCCTAAGTCTAGATGTGTTGAGTGAGGACAACTCACTCAACACAAGCTCATCAAGAAGATCGGCTAAGTACAGAAGCATTGAGTGAAGGCAGTTCACTCAATGCATTAGCAAGATGGTAGGAAAGAGAAATAGCTAAGTCTAGAAGCATTAAGTAATGAAGGCTCACTCAACGCATAGCAGTGCAATACTAATTGGCTAAGTCCAAATGCGTGAGTGATGAAGGTTCACTCAACGCACTCAATGCCTAGCAATGCAGAAGTAATTTGCTAAGTCCAAATGCATTGAGTGATGAAGGTCCACTTAATGCTTAATGGTATAGAGATATTGGCTAAGTCTAAATTCATTGAGTGATGAAGATGCACTCAACGCCTGGCAGCATAGATTATTTGGCTAAGTGTTATTGCGCTGAGTGAAGGCTGTTCACTCAACGCACTAAGCACTTGGGATTAACTAGCTAAATTTGGCTAAGTCCACAGATGTTGTCGTCAGCAAGAGTTAGCAAAATTCAAACTCGTTGTGGGAAATCTACAGTACACGACAAATGGTGCTGCATGCCTACTATATGACTTTTTCTATAAAAGCAAAGTTGCCACCAACAACTTCAGCCGGGCCCACGGATCAAAGAGCTATATGATGGCGGAAGATAAAAGGATTGAGATCGGCAGAAGCAAATCAAATTTTAGGGTTATATCTTTTTGTAAAGAGGCAGAACTTCATCTTCTTCCTCTCGCCATTGTTGGAGATCCTAAAGAAAAAGTTCAACCCGCTAATCTAAAAATTCAAGCAGTTAGCTTTTACGATTTTCACCTAGAACTGCAAGTTTAGAAAGATATTTTGAGAAAGAAGAAGAAGCAGAGCTATCTGATTTCTATAATTAAGGTTAGCTGAGCAAAGAATACAAACTATCAACTCATTTGTCTTCATCAGCAAGTTCAGAAACTTGTGTTTTTGAGTTACTTCCAGCACAAATAGTAGTTTCCTGAAGATCATCTTTCTTGTTGTTGTGAAGAAGTTAGAGTTGAGTTCATCTCAGATCAGGAAGAATAAAGCTCAAAGAATATTTCTCTGGAGTCAAATCAACATCAACACCAACTTTACTTTCTGTAGGATCCTTTGGATCTAAGTGTAGACTTAATTATAAAGGCTGAGTATAGGATCATTTGTTGATCTGAGGTAGGATCCTGTGTGGATCTGAGGTAGTGCTTGTGTGCCTAAAGTAGGGTTGTTTGCCAGAGGTAGGAGAGATATTCTCTCTGATTGGTAGGGCCTTTGTGCCTGAGTTGTAGGATCCTTTTGTAGATCTGAGGTAGGGCCTTTGTGCCAGAGCTGTAGGAGAGTCATTATCTTTGAGTGGTAGGGCTATCCTCTTAGATTTAGTGTAGGACTTGTGCTAAAGTCTGAGGTAGGTCATTTGTGGATTACTGAGTTGTAGGAGTAAGCTTGCTCTGAGGTAGGGCTTTGTGCCGGAGCTGTAGGTCTTGGAGGAGACTGAGAGATCCTGAGGGATCTATCCTGTAAGCTCTTTGCAGCCGAGTTTTGGAGAAGTACCTTGTCTAACACACTATTAGAAAGGTGGGAGGGACAGTGGATGTACCCATAATATGGGGAACCACTATAAATCTTATGTGTGCTTTTGTGGTTTGTCTTGAAAGCAGAGAATAACTAACCAACAACACACTTAAAGAAGGAAAAACATAAAGAGACTGAAAAACTTATTCATCCCCTCTTGGTGTTTATCTATCCTTGAAACTAAAAACTTCCAATATGTAAATTGATATTATCAAACTAAGGATATGTGAATTATTGGGTCAACAAACTCCCCCTTTTGTTAATATCAAATCCCATTCTTGAGATATAATGGTTGAGATGCATGATATAGTGTAAATAAGAGATAAGCTTTAAATAGTTAGTTTTCAGGTTACTTGTAACTCCCCCTACAAACGTGCTCCCCCTATATACGTGCTCTACTCGCTCCCCCAATCCACGTGCACAAACAGTTCAATAAGCTCCCCCTACATGTGATCTTCCCTAGCTCATGACTAATGAACATTCTATTCTCTCCCTTTTGATATTATCAAAAGGGGTGGGCTAGATCGAAAAAATGACTATACGCATATGCGGGAGAAAAATGCAGGCTAAATAAGCGTTATAAATATAAAAAAATACACGTTATTAAGTAAATATAGAAGCAAACATAATAGGGGTGACCAAACATACATTATAGAAAATAAAGCATACGGGTCAAATATACGAGCAGAGTACACAAAAGCAAATCATATGAGTTTGTAGAGTAGAAAGAATCAAACAAAACAGGTGAAACTAAGTACACAATGATTTGGAGTACAATGCTAAGAGATTTATAGAGTTAACACATTGGAACATTGCAAAGTCAAGAATAGAAATCGTACTATAGATATATAGTGCAGTTTCAGTCCAATTTTTATGCATGGAAGCGTTAGATAGAGCAATGGCATGTGTACGTGTAGCATCAAAAAGAGAAACATCAAGTATAACTAATCTTTAGTGCATGTTTATCTTAGCAATTCAGTTATGATATTACAAGAGAAATAAAGTGAAAAATCACATCACGTGTCTATCAACTTCATACCAAGACTAGAATAAGGGGCACTACACTAAAGGTTTAGTCATTGAACACGATCAAAATGATTATTTTAACTAAGGTGCTCATCCTCACAATACTCATGAAGACTTATCAGGAGGAATGAGTAGTGCTTGGGAGGTATCCTTGACACATTAGTTGATAGCATGAATAGTTTTTATTTATTTTCTTTGTACTATTTTTATTATTGCATTCAGTTTAAGGACCCTAGATCAATCAAAATCTATCCACATAGGTAAATGCACTTTAACTTGCATACAAAAGGTATGATCACTAATAATTTGGCCCAAAGTTCTAACCTTTATATAAGCACATGTATATCGTGAAATTGATTATTCAAGTTATTTCTAATGTATTGGACACAATATCACGAGTTATAACATGTACATTTAGAAGTTCTACATTAGTGCTTCGTCTAGGGTTGTGTGAATAGTGTAAAGTCATTACGTTACCTAAATTCTCACACATACTTAGAAGCACGTTCAACAGATACTATTATGTCAAGTCGCACTCAGTAGCTAAGCAACTATAAATTTGACACATCATGACAAAAGTAGACAATGTTCACAGGGATTAACACCCCTAAATGAAACATTGTACGTAATTACTATGCTCTAGGTTCTAGCCATGTGTGTCCGAAGAATGAACGATCCATAGTTTTTTCATTTATTTTGGGTTTTATAATTTGTTTTGATCGAAAAATTAAATAAAGCAATAAAAAAAACAAACAAAAAACATTGCAGAAATAAATAGAACATCGCGATAGAGTATTATGCTTGATATGGATGACCATGAGACATGCAATAATGTTCGTGGTCTGTATAGGAACATGCATGAGAATGCTCAAGACACAATCGACCCAAGCTATGTGTCATCACCCTAGCCTCTTACTAAGTGACAGATGGGCATGAGGAGCTGCATAAGTGCTATTGGGTGGGGTGTTAATCCCATATACACACACAAGGACCCTCTCAACCTAACACTCTTTTCCCCTAGTGCCACACAAGGACCTACTAGAACAAGACGTGGATTATAAGTTAGTATTCCTAATACATACAAACCTACGCTCGCGCTATTATGAGACATATTACAGTGAATCTTGTGTTATTTTTCATATCAATTTAGAGACACTGAAGATACCAGTGCAAATCATCAGAAATTTGTACAAAATGGTGCTACCGCGGGCGGTAGAGATACCGCTGTGTGGTAGCTCAAAAATATATAAGATCCGGTCCATGCCGAATTCTTCATTCTTCTATTTCCATTCTTTCTCCTTCGAGTATAGTGCTTATGCCAGTGCTTCTAAGATCTAGGTAATCCCCTCCCTTTTTTCTCTTTAGTTTTGTGTATGATGAGATTAAAAGTCTAATTTGTGGAGTTCTAGTCATTTTGGGCATGATCCGTGGTGGTTTTGCGAAGTTTTTGAGTTGGATTTGAGATTTTTCGCC
The DNA here is from genome assembly GCA_039513925.1 of Platanthera zijinensis. NCBI lineage: Eukaryota > Viridiplantae > Streptophyta > Magnoliopsida > Asparagales > Orchidaceae > Platanthera > Platanthera zijinensis. Next base: position 80,000,257 of record CM077080.1, on the reverse strand, counting down.
ACAGACCTTCCTTTATTTCACGGATCTAAATTCTATGATCTTGGATCTCCTTTCCCTTAAGGTTTTTAAGAGAAATTTGTGAAGAAATGGATTTTTGGGGGAGATTCGATTGAAGGGGAAGGAGTCCAGTCCATCATGCTACCGCACAACAGTAGTAGATTACCGCATCACGTTATCCCCTAGAAACTATTTTCTCAGAATTTTATAAAATTAATTTTCCGTGTTTTGTAGATTATGGATTCTTCCAGCTCTCAACCATAATGACGGAGTTTCTCCAAGCGATCTTGAGTACCCATGTCCACATTATCGACAATAGACAAGGCCACCGTAAGTGTGTCGATGGTCATCGACATCAATGATGGTTACACTCACATTTATAGTTACCTGGATCATTCAGGAGTTCTCTCCGTAATTTCAACTGGTGATCCTTTTTTGTCGGTGATTACTTGTGAGTTCTATAACAACCTCAGGGATCCAGCTCATACACAGCTGGATGTAGGAGTGCAATCATGTATTGGTACTGAGATTGTGACTATACTCCGTGAGGCTCTTGAACGGAAGTACGTCCGGTTCCTCGGTGGGGAGCGACTCGACATTGTTGAGTCCTTTAGATCTATGCAGGACTGGAGAGAGATCAATGAGGTTCTCCATGGTGTGGAGGGGCGTCGAAATCTCATCTCCACCATGGACACACTCATGCCGGATGCCCGCATCATCCAGGATGTTCTACTTTACTCCCTGATGTTCAAGGCTGGGGACATCAAGAAGATCACAACTCAGCTTTCTATGGTGACATTTTGTATCCTAGCCGGAAGGCACTTCAGCATATCTGATCTTATCCTATCGATGATGCTCTACATATATCAGCTCAAATCTTCCGACCGCCAGCTGATGAACACTCTACCATTGGGCGGAGTGATCAGAGTATCCTCATGGAGAAGTACCATGCCATCGACTGGTCGCCGTACCCTACTGATAACTACCCCCAGATCTACAGAGTAGGTGAGATTCCTACTACGTCATGAACACGACCACCTACTACATAGCCTCCGTTACCACATGCAGTTTCCCTTAGGGATACCAGTCAGGATATCTACGGGATGGTGAAGGAGAAAGGGCGGTAGATTAGACTGACGACAAAGGAGGTGAAGGGCGTGAAGAAGATCCTTAAGAAGATGATGAGCAAGCTCAACATTTCTCCGACTTCTTTAGAGGAATAGCTTCTATGCTTCATCACTTCATATTTTGGTGTTTGATTGTATTGCCCCCTTTGATGTTATTATTATTATTCTTCATGTTTGTAATAAGACAAGTTAAAACATTTTGCTGGTAGTTATTCTACTTGTATTATCATTCATGCATTTAGTTCTATTTCTATTGATTAGATTTGTGATACTAACCTGCATAGTAAGATTTTTGTCGTTCTTATTATTTTTGTGGATATATTTATCGTGCTAGTTCTAACATATAACAAGAAATAAAACAAAATAGTGGAACAGAAGAAGAGAGGAAAATAAAACTAGTTAGCATAACGTGAAGTAAGACATATTGTAGTTTGTTTTGAGCTTACTTCACGCAATGGGTGGATGTTATCTGAGAGGAGATTTAGGTATCCAAGTGAGATTGTGTGTGGTGATTCTCTTGGGTACCCAAACACTGCATGTCATCTTATAGGATGGTAATGATAAATGTGCCCTTTCGAGTAGTATCAGTGCGTAATTTTTAACTATGGGCCTCCATTCATACTTCAGTTTTAAGTTTCTATTTATATTATAGATTTCCATTAAGATTTCTACGTGTCTTTCTGTGATGATCTTCAATTGAATAATATTGCGTTGGAGGTTTATATATATTGTGTTTTTTCTCCAAGTTAAAAATCTTTGGCTTGACATAGGGACTCATAGTGTAGTGATCGTTTAAAGGAAATCTACATTCATTAGATTTTAGGTAAGGAGTAGTTTATTTTTGTAAGTGAGGATAATTTTTATAATTAGAAATTTCACTTACTTTAATTAGAGGTTTCTACTCCCTTTGATTGACCTAATAGTTACATGATGGTTCATATTCAACATGTTCTTGGGTTTTTCGTAAAACTTAAAAAGTTGTGTTTAGTGAGTTTCAAAACATAATTTCCTTAAGCATGTTGATCTTTGTTACTAATTCTCTGTTTTTAGTTTTAAAATTATGTCTAGCTTTGTTGTACACGATTGTGCTATCTTTAAGAGTGGAGACTATATTTTTGATATGGGCTTCATACTTATTTCTGTATTCCTCAAACGTCTCATCCATCTCTTTTATTTCAATTCTATAGTTCTTGCACCACGCACAATCACTTACTAACGATGAGTTTTCTAAAAATAATTTATCATTTTGTTCTTTTGCAAGACAAAACTCTTTTTCAAGCACCTTATATTTTTCTTTTAATTCATTATAATCTATACAAGGCGTAGAAATATTATCTAAAGTACATGTGAGAGAGCTAGACAACTACAAGTAGATTCTATATTGGCGTTTGCTTTCAGCCTATTATTTTCTAAATGTAATTTTGAGTCAATACTCATCAACTTCTTAATTCTACGTTTAACATTGTTTAGCACACACAATGTAGAGATAAAATTATAAGAGAAACGATAATGTGACTGTCTTATTGTGCTCTTGGATGAGGCAAGATTGGAGCATAGGGTTTCTTTGGCTCCTTCATGTGTCTCCTCATCCAATGTTGAGATCTCATCTTCCCTTCCCAATGATATGGTTGTCATGTCTTTCTCTAAGAGCAAGTCTCCATTTGGTTCTCCACTTGGATCTAGGAGAAATAGCTCAGACTCATCATCTGTAGAAGGAGATTGATAATTAGGCTCAAGAAATTTCCATATATCATAGGCAATGGAAAGCATGCAGATGAGTTTAAAAATTTCTTGACCAAGCCCACAAAATAAACTATTCATAGATTTAGCGTTTATATGACACTCACAGTTAGTTCAGTTTTTTGGGGCTTGATACAAGTTATATTCCACACTTCGTTTGGTGTGGTTGCAGCGGTCGTGAACGCGATGGTCATGAACTGTAGTTTGTGAACGCCCGCCCTAACTTAAAAAAAGTCATGCATTTTCTGATCTAAATTAGTTTTTTTATTGGTAGCGGTCATAACCTTTGTCTTGTCAAACATACATTTTAAGATAATGGCATTTTTGACCAAACTCACAAGATTAAATAAATCGCGACAAACTAAGCCTTGGTCTTCACTATTAATATGTTATTATACGTTACAATTAATTACATAGAGCTGAGCTAAGCTATTAAAAATCAAGAATATTAATTACTATTTATTAAGACTTAAGAGTTAAGATCAAGGATTGGGGTCTAAGAGGGATAATCAATACTCATGTGGCCGTCACGAGCAGTTTTTAACATTTCACTTTACACTCACTGTTTACTAATTTTACTTTTCTATTCTTCTAGGCTACGATTCATGGAGGCCGGAATAATTAAATGTTGTTTTATTGTACTCATGTTATTTTTAGACTACCTTTTGCAAAAAAACGACAATTATTCCTTTATATGTAGGATCATTTAAATGACTAATTACTAATGAGAAAATCACTTTTCCTTTAATTATTAAACCACTCAAACCGAACCAAACCAAACCGAATGGTTCAGTTCGGTTCCAATGGTGTGCTCGGTTTGGTTCGGTTTCAAATTTTTAGAACCACACGTGGGTGGTTCGGTTAGCGATTTTGATCAATAACCAAACCAAACCAAACAGTTACAGCTCTAGAGGGAACCTTCATCACTCAACGCATTTGGACTTAGACAATATCTCTATTTTGCTAGGCATTGAGTGCGTTGAGTGAGCCTTCATCACTCAATGCATTTGTCCTTAGCCGCTTCTCTGAATCATGCCATCTTGCTGAGTCGTTGAGTGAACTGCCTTCACTCAACTCTTTTATACTTAGCCGATTTCCATCTTTATGAATGCGTCGAGTGATCCTTCATCACTCAACGATTCTGTCTTTGTCTGTCTTCTTGATGAGGCATTAAGTTAACTGCCTTCACTCAATGCTTTAGTACTTAGTAGAATATCTTGATGAGCTTGCGTTGAGTGAGCTGTCCTCACTCAATGCATCTAGACTTAGCCATATTTTCTGTCTACATATTCTTAAGCTTTGACATCACACAGGTCTGTCGACGCTTTCTTCTTTGGGCGGTGAGTGAGCTATCCTCACTCAACTCTTCTGGACTTAGCTAGAATTCTTGACAGATCTTCAGATTGTTTGACTACTTGAGCTTGACTCAATACTTCTTTATTTTGGCATTGAGTGAGATGTCCTCACTCAATACTTTTGGACTTAGCCAGATTTATTCCTTACTAATCCTGAAGCTTTGACAGACTGAGCTTTAATCGATGCCTCATGTTATATGGTGTTGAGTGAACTAACATAACTCAATGCCTGTGGACTTAGCCAAAATCCTGCTTTATCAACAACCAGGCTTTGACTGTCTATGCTTTACTCAGCGTTTCTTGGCATCTGGTGTTGAGTGAACTGGATTCACTGAATGCTTGTGGACTTAGACAAATTTTTTGTCTTTCCAGCATTCTTCCTTTTGACCACCTGTCACTATCACTTAGACAACCTTTCTAAACTTGTTCAAAAGAACATCCTGCACACATTGAACTTGAACGTATATCAAATACAATTATGCTCTTAGTATTGATGGTGATGCTTCTTCAAATCCAGGGAACATTGAGGGAAATATTCCCAACAATCTCCCACTATTTGAAGAAAGCAGAACACATATCAATACTAAGATGCATTAACACATAAAGCATATTAATTTAATGCAATTATAAGCTAGTAGATGTAGCTTGTTCAAAGTTCTCCAATTTAATGTATTGACTCAACATGTCAAGTCATTGCTTTTCTCATACCACTTGAAAATTTGCTTAAGTTATATGCACTGACTCAGCATATAGTCATTGCTCTCCTCATACCACTTGAAACACTTTCCTCATACCACTTGAAAGCGGGAAAGTAATATGCAATGGCTCAACATGTAGTCATTGCTCTCCCACTCCTCTAAGTATATGCACTTACTCAACATGTCCTCATATCAAGTATTGCTTTCCCACTCCTCCCCGTTTATGGCTTCTTCAAAGAGGCATTTTCTAATGAGGGAGGTGAAAGAATCATGGGAGAACATTTCTCTTGATCATAAACTGATTCCACTACACTAGTGATCATACTACTTGACTAGAGATCATACCTTTTTATTTAATACCACTGATACAACATTCCAATGCAACCACTTGACACTTGAGTGGTCCTTTGATCCACTTGAACCAATGCCACTCCTCCCCTTTATGACTTATACAGAAGCAACTATAGTTAGGGAGTTGCTTGCCTTCACAACTTTGAAAGTCTTCTTTTGCAGCAACAACATTTCACTTCAAACTCAAAGAAATTTATGACTGTCATACATAATCTCTATAGCAGGGAGTTCAGGGTTGATCTCCCCCTTAGTCTGTGCATTGAATTGAGGACATACAGATCAGTAGTGTTTATCTTGGATCCACTATTGTAGCTTCTTGCACCCTCTCAAAAGGAAGCTGAACCTGTTCCTGCAACTGCTGGACTTGCTACCCCTCAACAGGAGCATCTTGACTTGTTCCCCCTCAATAGGAGCACCTTATATCATCCTCTCTAATAGACACTTTAGTCCATTAAAGTCTTGATACCACTTAAGAGACTTAACAACCTGCAAGAAGAGTAATTCCTGCAATAAATATAATATAAGGAGCAACTGAAGCTATACCAAGTTCAACATACCTAACTCAAATTTGAAGGTGTTGAACTTGACTTCATTTAGTGGCTTAGTGAAGATGTCAGCCACTTGCTTGTCTATAGGGACAAACTTAAGACTGATGTCTTCCTTCTCCACATTCTCTCTAATAAAATGATACATAATCTCAATATGCTTAGTCCTGCTATGAGAGACAGGATTCCTAGCAATGGAGATTGCACTAGTTGAATCACAATATATGAGGGTGTTACTTATCTTGATATTATAGTTCTGGAGCTGATGTTGGATTCACAACAACTGTGCACAACAACTTCCTGCTGATATATACTCTGACTCAACTGTGGAAATAACCATACTGGTCTACTTCTTGCTGCTCCAAGACACAAGTCTTCCTCCAAGAATTGATAGGTGCCTGTTGTTCTTTTCCCATCCTCTCTACAACCTGCAAAGTCTGCATCTAAATAGCCTGTTAGTTCAAAATCCCTATTTCTAGGGTACCATAAGCCAAGATTGGGTGTGCCCTTAAGATATCTCAAAATCCTCTTAGCAGTAGAGTAGTGAGACTCTTTAGGGCTAGCATGATATTTAGCACAAACACATGTAGCATACATAATGTTTGGCCTACTTGTAGTAAGATATAGAAGGGAGTCAATTATCTCTCTATACAAAGTTTCATCAACAGGTTTCCCTGCATCATCTTTGTCTATATGCATACTTGACCCATGGGAGTTTTCATGGTGGAGCCACTCTCCATTCCAAACTTTTTAATTAACTCCCTATTGAACTTAAACTGTGAAATGGACAATCCATCTTCAGTCTGCCTTACTTGGAGGCCTAAGAAGTACTTAATCTCACCAATACTACTCTTCTCAAACTTCCCTTGCATAAGTTTGGCAAACTTCTTGCAAATGTTGTCATCAGTAGTAGACCCAAAAATTATGTTATCTACATAAATTTGGACTAGGATGATCTTGCCCTTAGATTCCCTTAGGAATAGGGTCTTGTCTATCTTCCACCTTGAGAATTTGTTCTCAATGAGAAAGCTATGCATGGTCTCATACCATTCCCTAGGGGATTTCTTTAACCCATATAGAGATTTTCTAAGTCTATAAACGAAATCAGGAGAGTTAGAATCAACAAAACCTGAAGTATGTTCAACATAGACTTCTTCCCTTAAGTCACCATTCAAGAAGGCTGACTTCACAACCATCTTATAGACTTTAAATCCTTTGTGTGCAGTATATGCAAGGAATAGCCCGATGGCTTCCAATCTTGCTATAGGGGCAAAGGTTTGATAAAATTCAATACCTTCTTCTTGTCTATACCCATTATTTACCAGCCTAGCCTTATTCTTGATTATAATGCCATTTTAATCAAGCTTATTCCTGTAGATCCACTTGGTTCTAATGACATTATGTCCTTGTGGTCTGGGAACAATCTTCCAAACCTTACAACTCTTAAACTGGTTCAGTTACTCTTGTATTGCTATAATCTAGAACTGGTCTATGTTGGCCTCTTCAAATCGTTTGGGCTCAACTTGTGACAGGAAGCTTGAGTACATTGCTGTATTGAGACTTCTGTTTCTTGTTACCACTCCTTGGTTAGCAACACCAATAATCTAGTGTCATGGATGATCCCTTAGATGCCTGACAGCTGGAGGCAATCTTCCTTCAACATCTTGAGCTTCTATGGCTAGAGCTTGCTGATTTTCATCCACATCATGTGAGCTTTGCCATCCTTCTAGAATGCACACTCCTTCATCTTCATCTTGGGCAGTAGGAGGAAATTTCTTGATGGTTAGCTTGTCCATCATCAACTCTATACTTATAGGTCTAGATGAGGAGCTTGGCAGCTCACTGTTAATCATAGTTGACTAATCAAATACTATATTAATAGACTCTTCTACAACTTGACTTTTTCAGTTGTAGATCCTATAGGCCTTACTATGATTGTTGTACCAAAAAAAATCCCATCATAGGACTTGGTAGCAAACTTAGTCACATAGGACTTCCCATTATGAAGCACGTAATACTTACTACCAAAGATCTTGAGATAGGCCAGGTTTGATTTTATGCCCTTCATGATCTCATAGTGAGTCTTCTTGTGGCTCTTAGTGATAGAAGCTCTATTTAGGACATGATATGCAGTATTTACTGCCTCAGCCCAGAAATATTCTGGGAGAGATGTGTCACTAGCAAAGTACTACCAGCTTCTATGAGAGTTCTATTCTTCCTCTCAACAATCCCATTTTACTAGGGTGTTCTTGGAGAAGAAAATTCTTGATGAATCCCTCGCTCTTCACCGAATCTTGGCATGCCTTCAGACTGAAATTCAGTCTTATGGTCACTTCTGATTTTGACCACAGTACTGTCTAACTCATTTTGAATTTGCTTGACAAAAGTCTTGAAGATATCAAGGGCTTCAAACTTTTTCTTAAGAAAGAAAATCCAACCAAACCTAGAGAAGTCATCAACAACCACAAGGGTGTAGACTATCCTACCTAAACTATAAACTGGCATAGGACCAAATAAGTCCATATGTAGGAGGTATAAACACCTCATAGAGTCTTTGGTCCCAATACTCTTGAAGGAAGCTTTGGTCTGCTTGCCCTTTTGGCATGTTGAACACATTCCTTCCTTGGTGCATTTCATCTTGGGACCATTCCTAACTAGCCCTTCACTAAAGTGTTTGTCAATGGTCTTATAGTTCAAATGAGCTAGCCTCTTGTGCCATTATACACAATATGAGACTTTTTCATTTGTAATTATACATATAGGAGAGTTTTATTTAGACAAAGAAAGTTTAAGCAATAAAAATTTCCACTCCTAGTGCCTGTTAAGATGACCTCTTGGTCACTTGACCTCTTAATTTGGCACTCATACTTTTGGAATGCAATTACATAGCCAATATCATAGAGTTGGCTTATGCTTATCAGGTTGTGTTGCAACCCTTCAACATAAGCCACTTTTGAGATGGTGACTATGCCATTGGTAATCTTACCATAGCTTCTTGTCACTCTTCTATCTGAACTACCAAAGATTACTTTGGCTTCATCCTTTACTAGAGTGTACTCCTTTAGGTAACTCCTTATTCCAGTCATGTGCCTAGAACATCCACTATCAAAGTACCATATAGGGGTATGGGCACTTGGACTATCCTGCAAGACATAGTTTAATTTACCTTAGGACCCCAATTTTTATTGGGGCCTAGGTTCTGGTTAGCCTGAAATAGAAACTGTCTTCCTGCAGATTTTCTGTCAGGAAGACTACCACTTGCTATGGGCATAGTAAGATTATTCCAGCAATCTAAGGCAAAATGCCCCACTTTGCCACAACACCAACACTCATGAATATAATGCCTTCTTTTCTGAGCAAGTCTGGTAGCAACTAACTATTCAGAAAGATGAGCAGCAACCTTCTTCAAGTTCCTTTCAGCAAGGATCTGATTGAAAGTGAGTTTTCCAGTATGCTTTCTTGGTTTGATATGAATGCCATTAACATCAGTCCTCTTTGTAGAGGACATGCTCTTGATAGCTTCAAAGATAGCCAAATCAGGCTTACTAATATACTTACTCTTGGTCTGGGTTTTTGCTGGATGGCCTTGAGAGTTGGCCACTTCCACACTCTTGAGAGTGGGGGCTGGAGCATCAAATACAAATGGTCTATGATGGTCCATTTGAATTTCTTCATGGGGAGCTGTTGGAACACCCTATTACAAATTTGGGTAAGGATCACTATGTGCTTAGGAACTTGTTTTGACCTTGCTGTATAGTCTGATAGGTCAATTAGAATGAGTCTTATGGTTAGTACTTAGGTTTGAAAGCGGCCCTCAAGACCTTCTAAAGATCAGGATTCAGTGCTGAGGACAAAGACAATTTTTGTCGAGCTCAGGTCGACGAAACGTCGAACTCCATTCGACGATCTCTGAGCTCAGTTCAATGAGTCTTCGAACTCCGTTCGACGATCTTCGAGCTCAGATCGACGTTCTGTCTCTAGCTATAATTCCAAGTCTCTGAGCTCAGGCCGACGATAGTTAAGCTCAGGTCGACGATTTCATGTTTTCAGTCTAAGCTCAATCTCTGAGCTCAGGTCGACGATAGTTGAGCTCATATCGACGCTTTATCTGAGAGATCGACGATTTCAGGATTCAAATTCAGGACAATTATGGAATTCATTCAGACTTATTTTCAGCATTTATGGCAAAGGATTTTGTAGCCATTTTAATCAGTCTGGAGCAAGTTTCAAGGAAGACAAATTGGAATGTTCCTTAAGGACTTTCCTCCAGAGGCAGATATCAGTTAAGGTAGTCATTTATGACTGATTAACGACTATCAAGAAGTCAGAATCTGATATACTCCCAAAAGAATCATTCTGAAGAAGAGAACAGACAAGATTTGAAAAAGAATACAAAAGAGAAAACAAGAAAATTATTCATCAAGAATTCATCTTCTGGGAATAGACTCAGTAGACAAAAGTTTACAGAATTACTGAGTCAGAATTCTTCAAGAACACAAGGAACATTACTGTGAAGGAGATCATCTGCTATTCTACTCCTTCAAGCATCAAGTGTTCAAAAGCTTCTTCATCAAGGACTCCAGACATCACACATTTCAGCATCTGCTGAAATCATCTATTGCTGGAGATCTGAAGTAACTGAAGGCCTATCACCCTAAGCAAAGCTCATCTTCATGAACCCTTACAGATCTCAGGGAGAGCTTTGACAACATCTTCCACTTGTCTTCTCTCAGATTATTGACAGAGAAAAACAACTCAACCTTTTTGTTTTTCTTTATTCCTTCTATAAAAGGGTTTCTCAAAACTCCCTTCAAAAGTTTTGTGGCTGGTTTCTGAGACCTTGTCAAAACTCAGTGGTGGCAAGACACCTGATCAAAAAATCTAAGTTTGGTTTTTGAGCACCTTATCAAAGGCTCATTGGTGCCCAGGACACCTAATCAACTATTCCTGTAGTGGATTCCTACCTAGGGTGGTAGAAGAGTGGATGTACCCAGGTTGATTGGGGAACCACTATAGATCCTTATGTCTTCTAGTTTACTGTGCTTTTGCTTTGCTGTGTGCTGTGATTTTGTTTATTGCTTCTTAGTTTTATTTTTCTGTAAGCACATTACACATATACTTAAATCAAGTCTTCCACTGCAAATAATTTTTTATCTGGAAAAATTATTTTAATATACTCTATTCACCCCCCTCTAGAGTAAAGATAGATCTTACCCTCACTTTCAATTGGTATCAGAGGAAGGTTGGTTACTCAACCACTGAATATTCATTAGATTGGTTGTTCCTACAGGCTAACACCTGAACCAAAAGATCTCTAATAAGATCAATCTTATATAGAGGGTTATTACTTTTTGTATTATATTTATATTCATACAAAACCATGGCACAACACAAAGATTATGCTAGCACCAGACCTCCAGTGTGCAACCTTTCTAAGTTTGCACTTTGGAAGGTAAGGATCAAATTATATATGAATTCTATTGATGAGGACATCTACAATTCTGTTTTGACAGTTTGTCCAAGACCTTCAGAGATCACAAGTACAAGTGCTGTTCCACCTCCCTCAGGAACAGATGAAGAAATAAAGAAATGGAAAGTTGCAGATGCAAAGGCTATGAATATCCTTGCTCAGACTATGTCTGATGAGATATTCCAAGAGGTGGCTGAATGCAGTTCAGCAAAAGATATATGGGATAAGCTTTCTGAGATTGTATCTGCATCTGCTGATGAAAGGAAGGACAGAAGATCCCATCTCATATCCCAATACGAGAACTTCAAGAAAGGAGAAACTGAGTCAGTTGCTGACATGTACAACAGGCTCAGCCTAATAGTCAGTGAGTTAAAAACACTGGACAAGGAGATCTCTAACTGAACTAAATGACAAGATCCTAATGTGCTTCCCTAGCACTTGGGACTCAAGTATCTGGCCAATCAAAGATACCAAAAGCCTAACTGAGATTACTACTGAAGCTTAGTTGGGCAAGCTCAAGTCTTATGAGCTGCTCATCAAGAATAGAGAGGAAGAACAAAAGGTTGCTTCTCCAACAATCAGGAAGGAGAAGAAAATTGCCTTCAAAGCTACCGAAGATCAGCCTGAAGACAAGGTCACAGGCAATGAAGAATTAATGAGCTTACTGGCCAAAAGATTCTATAATATGGCCAGGAAAGATTTCAGAAAGAGGTCATCCAGAGGGCATGAGAAGCCAAGGTATGACAAATCCAATAATAAAGAAATTATTTGTTTTGGATGCAGGAAACCAGGCCATATTGTGCCTGACTGTCCAGAAAATCAGAATAAGGACAAGAGAGACAGGAAAGATAGGAGAAAAGACAAGGACTCTAGGAGAAACAACAATGACAAATCCTCCTCTAGCAAAAACAAACACACCAGGAAGGGATTTGTAGCTGAAACCTGGAGTGAAACTGAAGAAGAGTCAGAGGCTTCTTCAAGCTCAAGTGATGATGAAGATGATGCTGAAGAGAAGGAGTTCTGCATGATGGCTATTAATGCCTCCCAACATAATTCTGATGCAGAACATGAATCAGAATCTGAATTTGAGCATGAAGATGAAGAAGACCAGGTAATAGATTCCTTTGATTTTAATTCAGAGGACTTTAAATTTGAATTTAAAGCACTTTGTTTAGACCTGCTAAAGTCTGAGAAAGAGATTATCTCTCTCAGAAATCAATTGTCTGAACATAACACTTTAAAATCAGACAACCTCAAACTCTCCGAGGAGTTAGAATGCTGTAGGGAGGAGATAGTTTCACTGAAAAGTGAACTATCCCAGGCAAAGAAGTTTGAAGAATCCCTTAATGGGAGAAGCATTAGACTGATGGACATCACAAGCACAGTGAACTCTAGACTTAATAGTACACTGGGCTTTGGTGCTTCATCCAGCCAACCTATAGTATTAACAACCCCAATTAAATTTATCTCAGATAAAGGAAAGGGTGTTGTAGAGCTAGCTAGGAAGAATCCTGTTTTACCTAAGAAAAACAAAGTTCAATAGAAAACGTCGAACAGAGCTCGACGATCGTCGAATAGAGCTCGATAATCTAAGGCTGAATCATCAAACTCATGTTGACGACTTCTGAACTCTGAACTCTGGCATAGTCGATCTTCGAACGGAGCTCGACGATTTGACCCAAGATCGTCGAACTCAGCTCGACGATCGTCGAATGGAGCTCAGAGCTTTTAACAATCTTTCAGAGGTAAATCTAAAATCAATCCTAGAAGTCCTACATCCCAAAGCTTCAACCCTTATACTGAATGGATAGTACCTCCTAGGAGATACCATCCTGAAGGATATAAGAGTCAGCCAGGGATGTCTGTTATTTCTGAGTTTAAAGGTTATCAACCTAGACCCAAGGTAAAATGGGTCAAAAATATATAAATTATTTATGTGCAGGTGAAGACCTATCCAGCAATGAACCAACAATGGTATCTGGATAGTGGGTGCTTAAAGCACATGACAGGAAGCAAGGAGAATCTCATATCCTTCAAAACCAAACTTGGAGCCAAAGTAATATTTCGAGATTCAAACTTTGGACAAACAAAAGGATATGGTGCTGTCCAGATTGGCTCAGTCACATTCAAGAAGGTGGCTTATGTGGAAGGACTGAAGCACAATCTAATCAGCATCAGTCAACTCTGTGATGAAGGCTATCAAGTGATATTCAACAAATCCTTATGCAAGATCAAGTCAGAGGATAACACAACATTGTTAACAGGTAAAAGGAAAGGTAACATTTATCTTGTAGATTTCCTTTCAACCAATATAGATATCTATTTATTTAATTCAGTTTGCAAACCAAATGATCTTTGGCATAAGAGACTAGGACATCTAAACCTTAGAACCATTGCTAGGCTATCCAAGGACAACCTTGTTAGAGGACTACCTTCTGGCCCCTATAAGAAGGAAGGACTCTGCAGGGCTTGTCAATTAGGCAAGCAAACTAAAAATAGTTTTAAGTCACTTAATAAGAGTGATTCACCTAGGATCTTGTATCTGTTACACATGGATCTTTTTGGACCCATTACAGTACAAAGCTTAGGAGGGAAATCTTACACTTTAGTGATTGTAGATGACTTACTTAGATTCACTTGGGTATTCTTTTTGAGGAAGAAGTCTGATAACTTTAAGTGTTTGACAGATTTTATCAAATGCATACAGATTGAGTTCAATACTCACATTGCCCTGATCAGAAGTGATCATGTGATAGAGTTTGATTCTCTTCTTATGCAAGAGTTTTGTCAGAGTGAAGGGATCAAGCATACTTTCTCAGCTCCTAGAACTCCTCAACAAAATGGGGTAGTTGAAAGGAAAAATAGAACCCTTATTGAATCTGCCACCACATTGTTGATAAATGCCCACCTTCCTCTATCTTTATGGGCTGAGGCAGTGAACACCTCCAACTATGTGTTGAACAGAAGTTTGATAAATAAACTGAAGGGCAAGACTCCCTATGAATTACTCAAAGGGAAGAAACCTAAATTAGACTATTTCAAGATTTTTGGTTGCATTTGTTATATTCACAATAATGACAAGAAATACTTAGCAAAATTCCAAGCTAAAGCTGATGAAGGAGTGTTTCTGGGATACTCCATGATCAGTAAAGCTTATAAGGTGTATAACAAAACTTCTCTTAAAATTGAAGAATCTGTTCATGTATCATTTGATGAGACTAACATGTTTTATAAGGAGAAGTCTACTTCTACCATAGAACCATTGCAGGTACACTCTCTTTTAGAAAGTATGGACAGATTGCATATTAAAGAAAAAGATACAGCTCCTCCACCTATCCAGTAAAAGGATGAGAGCAGTGATGATGAAAAGGAAGCTCATCATCTAGAAGAGCCAGTTGTTGTTCCACAAGAGGAAATAACAACATAGGTTGGTGAACAATCAACACCCCCTGTTGATTTAGTAACATCAAGAGATCATCCAATCTCCCAGGTGATTGGAAACATCTCAGCTAGTGTGCAAAACAGAAATCAGGTCAACCAGAACCTGATGCACACTTGCTTTCTATCTCAAATTAAGTCTCAATCCATTCAAGATGCAGAACAAGATCCACACTAGATCATTGCAATGCAAGAGGAACTACATCAATTTGAGAGGAATAAAGTTTGGGAACTAGTGCTAAGGCCTAAGGATCACTCCATTGTTAGAACAAAGTGGGTGTTCAAAAACAAGTTGGATGATCAAGGGATCATTGTAAGGAACAAGGCAAGGCTAGTTGCTCAAGGATATTCTCAAGAAGAAGGAATAGACTATGACCAGACCTTTGCACCAGTTGCAAGGTTAGAGGCCATAAGAATATTCCTAGCTCATGCTGCTCACAAAGGATTCAAGGTCTACCAAATGGATGTGAAGAGTGCATTTCTCAATGGAGACATCAAAGAAGAAGTCTATGTTAGACAACCCCCAGGTTTTATCTCTTCAACTTATCCTGACCATGTTTTCAAATTACATAAAGCATTATATGGTCTTAAGCAAGCTCCTAGAGCATGGTATGAGACCTTAGCATGTTTTCTTTTAGAAAATTATTTTATAAGGGGTAGAGTAGACCAAACTCTTTTTATTAGAACCCATAAGTCCCATACCCTACTAGTACAAATATATGTAGATGATATTATCTTTGGATCTACTGATTCAAATTTATGCAAAAGGTTTTCCAACCTGATGCATTCTAAATTTGAAATGAGTAGCATGGGTGAGCTTTACTTCTTTCTAGGATTGTAAGTCAAATAACATGCTGAAGGCATATTTATTTCTCAAACCAAGTATGCAAAAGAACTTGTTAAGAAATTTGGTATGTCTGAAGCATCTTGCATGAAAACACCTATGCCTACTAATGCTGTATTAGATGCTGATGAACATGGAAAACATGTTGATCAGACAACATATAGAGCAATGATTGGCTCTCTATTGTACCTTACAGCTAGTAGACCTGATATAATGTTTGCTACATGTATATGTGCTAGGTTCCAAGTAAGCCCTATAGAGTCACACCTAACATTAGTTAAGAGGATTCCTAGGTATGTAAAAAGTTGTCCAAATCTAGGTCTCTGGTATCCAAAAGACTCAGGATTTGAATTAACTGGATTTTCAGATGCTGATTATGCTGGATGTAGAGTAGACAGGAAAAGCACCAGTGGAACTTGCCAGTTTCTTGGTGACATACTTGTCTCCTAGTTCTGTGAGAAACAAACATCTGTGTCCACTTCAACTGCTGAAGCTGAATACATGGCAACATATAGTTGTTGCTCACAGATTTTGTGGATTCAAAACCAGCTCCTAGACTATGGTTACAACTTAGAAAGGTCTAAAATTCTTTGTGATAATACCAGTGCTATTTCTATAGCACAAAATCTAGTCCTCCATAGTAGGACAAAAACATATAGAGATTAGACATCACTTTTTAAGGGATAATGTTGAGAAGAATAAAATTGAAATTCATTATATCCCAACTGATTTGCAAAGGGGAGACATTTTCACCAAACCATTGGATGAAAAGAAACATACATTCTTCCTGAATCAGTTAGGAATGTTAGATGGAGGAAGCTTAAAATGAGATCCAAGATTTTAAAACCCTAAAATTAACCAAGACTAGGATAAAAACATAATTTTTCAAGTGTCTATAGGGTGTTTCTGGTCTCTGAACTGCGCTCGACGTTTTTCCCCAAGATCGTTGAACGGAGATCGACGTTTTCCGAAAATGTTGACCGGAGTTCAGCGCTTTCAGATAGCGCTAGGCTATCTTCTTCTGGTCAGAGATCGTAGAGCGGAGATCGACACTCTCCAATATCGTCGAACGAAGATCAATGTTATTGAAGACTCTTCAGATTCTTTTAGAAGCCCAGATCGTCGAACGGAGTTCAATGATCTTTCCTTTTTGGCGTCGAACCCTAATATAAAACTCATTTTTCGGCTGTCGTTCTCTTTTGCGCTTTCATACTCTCTGCAGAATTTTTCTTTCCCTCCAAACCTCTCTCCACTTGGTCGCGTTTGTTCATTTTTGCAGGTATA
The DNA here is from genome assembly GCA_039513925.1 of Platanthera zijinensis. NCBI lineage: Eukaryota > Viridiplantae > Streptophyta > Magnoliopsida > Asparagales > Orchidaceae > Platanthera > Platanthera zijinensis. The sequence continues at coordinate 79,983,408 of CM077080.1, read as the reverse complement.
CAATGGCAGTGTCTATTGCCGCCCTCGCCAAAATGAAATTCGACACAGGTTTTGATATAGACATGGATTCCTTTGATGACAACGATCAAATTTTCGAGGATATACTGGAACTTTTCAAGGAACAACAGTTGGCCCTGATTATGTCTACAAGAATAAAGCTGGCAGCCGATGAGATAAAAGAGTGGGTATATACTGCACAGAACATGGATTCAACCACAGTGGTCGATATAATAGCAGGAACACAGGTACCTCTAACACCTGCCCTGCTTACAGAGGTTTTTCAGTTAAGTTCAGGACAAGATTCTGTTGATTTGTCTGGAGAGGAATCTGAGATGATTTTAGATAGAATGGGGCATTCTGCAGCAACCCTAACAAGCTGCTAAAAAGGAATCTGTCTATTGAGTACAGATTCCTTGCAGATGTTGTGGGCAAGGTCCTGCTAGCCAAACATTCTGCCCATGATACCATTTCCAGGTATCAATTCTGCTTGATGGGTGCACTGGTTGATAAGAAGCACTTAAACTGGGGAGAAATTTTCTTTGAGCTGATTAAGAAGAAGGTAAACAAAAACCTTGTTAATTTTGGGAGGATCTTAGGACTGTTCTTGAACAACAGGTGCCCTTAGCTGCTGGTGTCCTCTGGCATGCATATTAATGCCTCCAAGAGGCTTACCTGTGCCCTTTTTGGCAAATAGGATAGGCAGATTTTTAAGCCAACCAGGACTACTGCTTCTTCAGGCACAAGGACTGTTGCAGTCTCTTCCCCTCAGGCAACTGCCCTCATGGAAGATTTGCCTGCCTCCTCCTCTTCTCCACCTTCTCAAATTGTTCCTTCAACCATCCCCTTATCCACCATCACCATATCTATCTCTTCCCCCATAACCATTTCATCTCCACCTCCAACCACAAAATACCAATTCCATCCCCTACACTTCTATCCACCTCTTGACCTAGACACCACCATACCATCCTTCAATCTCATGGAAGATTCCTTTATGGATGATTCCCCCTCCTCACCTACTGAGCTTCCATCATCCACCACATCCAATCAATAATTCCTTCATGATATTCTTTCCCAACCATCATTCATTCCATCCACTTCTATTACCATAACCTCTATCTCCACCATTCTAATATCTCAACCATCCATCCTACCATTCACATCTTCTACTATAACTTCTGCAGCCCCTTCTACTCTAATCTCTACCTCTACTCAAGTCTCACTTGAGCAAGTAGATCTTCCTTCCCTGGCAGACAAGCTGTATGGGATGTTAGCTCCCAGGCTAACACTCCTGCTGGAGACCTCCATGGTTCCACTCCTGAAATCAATACAAGAGCTATCTGACAGGCTATCCTATCTTTCTCCTCCTCAGGCAATCTCTTCTATTGGGTGCCTTGATCCAGTTAACACTGAATCTAGGCAGGGGGAGATGCAATATGAAGAAGAGTTAATGCCTGCTTTAGAGACTCCAGAAGTGCAAGCTCCAGCTCTAGCACCAGTAATAGCAGTTGACCTAAAGTCAATGTTATCCAATTTTGACATTCTTCACTTCAACTATTTTCCAGTACAAGAAGTGGAAGATCTGTCCAAGGCCATTGTGCCTTTTGATTGCTGTGATCCCAGCCTGATTGCTTCTTATATCAATTCTCTTAAGGCTGAGGAAATTATTGGTTCTGATTGTGTTCCTGCTACTGCTGATATAATTGCTGATACAGTTTCTGATGAGATAGTTTTTGATGCTCCTATTGAGCCTGCTGTTGCTGATAGTGTTTCTACTCCTGCTAAGCCTGCTGTTGCTGATAGTGTTTCTGCTCCTGCTACGCCTGCTGCTGCTACTGTTATATCTGAGAGTGCTGCTTCCATCACTGTTGCTGAATAAACCAAACAATAGCAGAAATATATTCAAAGGATTGATGAGCTTTATGATAATCCTCCAAGTTCAGACAGTGACCAACTCTATACTGATTCTGATGACTCCTCTGCAACTATTGCAAGGAAGAGGAAAGCAAGAAGCAAGGCACTGAAAAGAGTTACTCCAGAAAAAGTAAAATATGACAATGATATACCTTATTACATTCTTCATGACTGTCCAATTTATGAGCCTTGGATGCAATATTCCAGAAATCAACTTAAGGACATGAAGAAAAGGAGAAAACTTGATATGTATGAAAAGGGTTCCTCCCAATTCCATCCTCCTCCTCCAGATTCAGGATCTGGTGGAGGTTCAGCTTTTTAGTCTTCTTCTGCTGCTAGGCCAAGCTCTTACCAGTCTCAAGATAGATATCAACCAAGAGGCCAACAACAAAGAGGATATCTGTCAAGGAGAGATCGGTCAAGAGGCAGACAGAGAGATTACAGGACTCATTCCAGAAATTAAGCTAGACAACACCCATATCAAAGGGAAGGACAAGGCCTTACTGATTCTACATCTGGTCCTTTCCCTTACAAGCTGAAAGATACAGTTGTCACTAGAGCTCCTCCTACTGACTCGGTGGAATTAAATAGATATGGACCTCCAGTTCTATTTGAAGACCCTGAGAACAATCCACTATCATGGACAGCCAGAATGAAAGAACTTGCAGCATTAGATCAGATCAAGAAGGCAAGAGATCAAGGTAAAGATACTTCAAACATCACAACCCTATCAGAGCAGAGAAAGAAAGAATTAGAAAGATATGCTTCCAGAAATTTTTTTGATCCTAAGAGCTACATGAAGCTGCATCCTGAGGCTGTTGTTCTAAGGTCAAAATCTCAAACCTCCTTAGGTGCAGATGATGATAGAAGATCCAAAAAGGAAGCTCTAAATCCTAACAGGGAAATTCTATTTAAGAAGGGCAATGAGTAATTTGTGTAAGCTGATACTTATATCTATTTCTGACTGTCTGCTGAATTCTGTCTATGCTTCTGCATTGCTGCAATCTCTTTTCTCTGCATTGTTGTTTTAACTTTTGAATGCTATCTGTATGCTTGTTATTTCATATTCTGTCATGTAAATAGTAATCCTAACCCAAATAGGGAGAGATTGTTGGAACACCCTATTACTAATTTGGGTAAGGATCACTATGTGCTTAAGAACTTATTTTGACCTTGCTATATAACCTGATAGGTCAATTAGAATGAGTCTTAGGGTTAGTACTTAGGTTTTAAAGCTGCCCTCAAGACCTTCTAAAGATCAGGATTCAGTGCTGAGGACCAAGACAATTTTCGTCGAGCTCAGGTCGACGAAATATCGAACTCCATTCGACGATCTATGAGCTTAGTTCAACGAGTCGTCGAACTCCATTCGACGATCTTCGAGCTCAGATCGACGTTCTGTCTCTAGCTATAATTCCAAGTCTCTGAGCTCAGGTCAACGATAGTTGAGCTCAGGTTGATGATTTCTATTTTCAGTCTAAGCTCAATCTCTGAGCTCAGGTCGACGATAGTTGAGCTCAGATCGACGCTTTATCTGAGAGATCGACGATTTCAGGATTCAAATTCAGGATAGTTATGGAATTCATTAAGACTTATTTCTAGCATTTATGGCAAAGGATTTTGTTGCCGTTTCAATCAATCTGGAGCAAGTTTCAAAGAAGACTAATTTGAATGTTTCATAAGGACTTTCCTCTAGAGGCAGATATCAGTTAAGGTAGTCATTTATGACTGATTAACGGCTATCAAGAAGTAAGAATCTGATATACTCCCAAAAGAATCATTCTGAAGAAGAGAACAAACAAGATTTGAAAAGGAATACAGAAGAGAGAACAAGAAAATTATTCATCAAGAATTCATCTTCTGGGAATAGACTCAGTAGACAAAAGTTTATAGAATTACTGAGTCAGAATTCTTCAAGAACACAAGGAACATTACTGTGAAGGAGATCATCTGCTATTCTACTCCTTCAAGAATCAAGTGTTCAAAAGCTTCTTCATCAAGGACTCCAGACTTCACACATTTCAGCATCTGCTGAAATCATCTATTGCTGGAGATCTGAAGCAACTGAAGGCCTATCACCCTAAGCAAAGCTCATCTTCCTGAACCCTTACAGATCTCAGGGGGAGCTTTGACAACATCTTCCACTTGTCTTCTCTCAGATTATTGACATAGAAGAACAACTCAACCTTTTTGTTTTTCTTTATTCCTTCTGTAAAAGGGTTTCTCAAAACTCCCTTCAAAAGTTTTGTGGCTGGTTTCTGAGACCTTGTCAAAACTCAGTGGTTGCAATACACCTGATCAAAAAATCTAAGTTTGGTTTTTGAGCACCTTATCAAAAGCTCATTGGTGCCCAGGACACCTGATCAACTATTCCTGCAGTGGATTCCTACCTAGGGTGGTAGAAGAGTGGATGTACCCAGGTTGATTGGGGAACCACTATAGATCCTTGTGTCTTCTGGTTTGCTGTGCTTTTGCTTTACTGTGTGCTGTGATTTTGTTTATTGCTTCTTAGTTTTATTTTTCTATTAGCACATTACACATATACTTAAATCAAGTCTTCCACTGCAAATAATTTTTTATTTGGAAAAATTATTTTAATATACTCTATTCACCTCCCCCTCTAGAGTAAAGGTAGATCTTACCCTCACTTTCAGGAGCCTTAAAGACACTTATCCCCTTGCTATATCTTCCACCATAGCTCTGAACATTTTTGTTCACTCTTGTGGATCTACCATTCATCCAGTTACCATAGATATTTTCTTGGTCATAACTATTTGAAGGTAACATCACCTTCTTGAAAGAGATGGGAGGCTATAATATCAGGGGCTGAACTGGAGCTTTGCCTTTCCCTTTGGAATGGTCAATTATAGTATTTCCCTTGAATCCTAACACCTTCTTGCCCTTTTGAGAGGAGGAGTCAATCAAGGATAACACTGACTTAGGCTTAGAGAAACTTGCCACTATTCTTTTCTCCCTTTGGAGATTTTCTTCAAGATCCCTAATGAGACTATTCTTATAGTTAATGGTCCCAATCTGGATGAGTGTAATGTTCTTTAGTTGGTTGGCTTCCCATATCTTCTGATCCAGCAAGGATGCTGTCTCAGCCTGCTGGGAAGAAGCTAACTGAAGGGAGGTGATCTCCTCAGCTTACTTCTTGGAAAACTTCTGCTTCTTTTCAAAGCATCTAGAAGGGCACCATACTTGTCAATTAATTATTTGACATATTTCTCAGATTTTTACCCATCCTAATCACTGGATGATGATGCATCAGAATTTAGACTAGTCTCATAATCTGAGTTAGAAGAGGAGCTTGATAGAGTGTATACCTTGTCTAGACCAGGCCGATCCTGGCTGGATTATTAATCAGATATGGCCATCAGCCTATAGTAGCTGTTGGCATCTTCTTTATCATCATCCTACTCTGATTCGCTATTTGAATATGATAGAGGGGCCCTAATACCTATCCTGGTAGCAGGATAGTCTTCAGCTTCTTCTTCAGCAGCATATAGCCCTATGTAAGCTTCTTCTTCTTCAAACTCAGAAGATGTTGAGTTAGTCTGATTCTAGATCTTATCCTTCTTTGAAATGAAGGTATTTTCCTTCTTTACCTTTAGATGGTGGAGCTTTTTATCACCAGCCTCTCTTCTCTTGAGTGGGCAGTTAGCAATTACATGCCCGGGTTTGCTGCAATAATAACAAACAACTTTAGGAAAAACATATTTACCAGGTTTAAATTCATACTTGTCTCCCTTGGAGTGTTTCTTCTCAGCCTTATAGTGTTCTTTCCTATGATGAGAGGGGGGAGGAAGGTATGCTCCTCTACTGCTTCCTCTTCATCATCTTCTGAAACTACCTAGAGAAGGTAGCAAAATCTTCTTCAGACATGCTGTTGTCTGATGAGCATGGCCCCGTGTTGTCTAAATTTGCAGGCCTCCTAGGAGGAGAGGCAATCATCTCCTTGCTCTACTTGGTGCTCTCAACTTTGAAGGCCAAAGACTTTTTCTTGGCCTAAGATTTGCTGGTAGTCTCCTCCTCCTTCATAGCAGATAGTTGTATCTCATAGGAGAGCATCTTCCTAAATAGTGTGTGAGGGGGAGTATCAGACAACTTTTCCACCTCTCTGATAGCACAGATCTTTGTGTCCCAGTATCTAGTTAGAGACCTGAGGAACTTGTCATTGAGCTCATAATGGATGAAGACTCTCCCATAAGTCCTCAGCTCATTCATAATTCTGAAAAAATTTTCATAGCATTCTGCAACGCTATCCTTCTTATTCTGTCTGAGGGCTTCATACTCTTAGTTGAGCAGGGATTTTCTATCATTCCTGACCTCCTCATCTCCTTCCATGTAGACCGCCAAAGTGTCCCACATCTCCTTGGAGGTTTTGCAGTGAACCAAATTCTGGAAAGTAGAATCATAGATAGCACTGACTATGATATTTTGAGCTCTCTTATCCATGGTAGCCAATATGGCCTCATCCTTGGTCTTCCCTGAATACTTCTTAGGTGTCTGGACAGTTGCATCCAGAGCTGAGACCTTCATGGGGATGAAAGGTCCCTCTTGGACAGTAATGAAGATCCTAGAGTCAGATGCCTCCAAGAAAAGCATGACTGTTGGGTATTGTATCCACAATAACTCTGATTTGAAGAAGGGTCCAGTTAAGCTAAGATGAATTGTGACTGTATCTGATAGTGTATTTTTAGTTATGTACTTGTAGGTTTATAATGCTAAGTACACACCAATATCAGGTTACAGTGGGTCAGTAAAGACGTGACTATACAATATAATCCTTCACTATATAGGCAATTATGTTGACTCACGTGTAATATCTCTATTAGAGAGTACTTCTATTCCAAGTATATGAGGAGGTTCAAGAAAGAAGATGATCTCAAAATTCAATAGAATAGAATTTTACCTAAGTAAAATTCGTCGAGTATCATAAGGGATATTTGTCGAATTCGTCAAGTATCATTTATATTCGTCGAATTCATCGTATATACTTACTACAACTCTTCGAATTCATCTTATATACTTGTGTTAAAATATCTGGAGAGATTCGAAAAATAGTTAAGTAAAATTCGTCGAGCATCATCAAGTATACTCGTCGAATTCCTCGAATGTATCTAACGACACTCGCTGAATTCATCAAATATACATGACGATACACTCCGAATTCGTCAAGTGCATCTTGGCATCGAGAGCGTCGAGTGCATCTTAGCGCCGAGAGTGTCGAGTGCATCTTGGCATCGAGAGAGTCGAGTGCATCGTATCGAAAGCATCGTGTGCATGGATGGCGTCGAGTGAGTCGACGACGTCAAGAGCGTTGAGTCTACTAGCCTATACTCGTCGAATTCGTCAAGTATACTAGCCGATACTCGACGAATTCATCGAGTATGATTCCAGCCTTGGCGTTGAGTGGCTAGCTAGCTTGAGCTGCATTTCTCTAAGTCAAATTAGTCGTATATCAATGACTATTCAGCGAGTATACTAGCGATACTCGACGATACTCGACGAATATGACTTAGGTCATTTTTCCGACAATTTTTATTCAATCCAGGCTTGGGTTGCGGCGGCCATGCACAATAATTTTCGGAAGTTTTTTTTGAAAATTATTTTATAGCCGTTGCTATTGAAGATGTTTATATATATTTAGGGAGGATTACTAATCTTACTAATCTTGCTAATCGTGCTAATTACTCTCAATTTCAAATCGAATCTTTCCAAAAGAACGAACCCGTCGGCCTTCTGTACGATAGACGACATATCCAATCAGCCGACAACTGCGAATGCTACACGATTCAATCTTCATTGACCCATACGACGAGATTACTACTCTCTGAAGATCTCTATTTATCTAGATCTAGTCGATTGAATATTCAAGATTCAAGGTCTTCAAAGATTTCTATTTTCTGAGTTCTCTAAAATTTCAAGATCTACATAATCGAAGAACGTCGGAGTGAAGACTTTTAATCTTTATTATATTGTAATATTCCTTTTCATTTGTAGGAGATTTTTCTCCGAGTTGTATATCTAGTTGTTGATCGAGTTGTCAATCTATTTGTGGATTGAGTCGTAGATCTTGTTGTGGATCGAGTTGCAGGAGAGGTTATTCTCCGAGTGGTAGGAGCATCATCTTTGAGTTGTAGGAGTTGCGGCTCTGAGGTGTAAGATTTGTAGAAATCTGAGTTTGGTGAAGTAGACAAATCTAACCCTTCGTGGTAGATAAGCGAGGTGGGAAAGTGTACGTACCTAACTCGGGGAACCACTATAAATCTTGGTGTTTGTGTGCTTAATTTTTTAAGTAGTTTTATTCCACGAAAAGACACAAACATCACCTATTCACCCTCTCTAGGTGATATCACTTCATCTGAGAGCATGTGGAGAACAAAGATATAGCCCTCAGATATATACTGACGGATAAGCAGGTCACTACTATTTTCACGAAGTCGTTGGACGAGGCCAAGTTCTCGCTTTTCAAAATGGAACTAGGCATGTTGAGCAAAGACTCATGAAGAAGGCCAAGAAGACAGGAACTCTCTCGGGAAATTCATTAAGGGAGAAAATTTTCCTACGGGAAATTGGTCAAATATCAGACAACAATTTCGATGATTCATCGGAAATACACATCTATACTCGATGAATCTGACCTTGCGTCCGGTGAAACTAGTCGAATTTAACTTAGATCAAAATTTCTCTTTTTATATTTGATCCGAAGAGCCGCCAACTATCAGTTACGCACCTTATAGGTTAAATTTAAAATTATATATAAAAATAATCAAGAGTCAGGGAAACTGCGACACATTACGTTGAAACCATAACAACAAAATTCTTTGAACTGTCCTCCCGAACCTTCATCTCCAGCGCAAGTTTCATCGTCTCCATCCCGTGGGCTTGCTCCCATTCTCTTCGATTAGGTTAGAGCAAGGGTTTCCAACAAAGCTTTCCAATTTCAAGATGCAATTTCACTCAGTGGTGTGATTATGACGGCCTATTCTCGCCGATCCGTCAGTGACAGTGATCCGTTCCAACTAGCAGTACAGTCCAAACTTTTCACTTTCATTCTCTGATTCTCCATGGATCCTTGAATCACCAATGGTCTGCTAGGTGGTGGAGAATTGGTTCGAACAGGTTTTTCCTCTGCGTTAGATGAATTCAGGAATGTGATCCTGATGCTTGAGATAACCGGTCTCTCATTTATCCTAGAACACCCTTGCATAATTTTGGACAAGGACATTCTTGAGTTCTTCCAGAATGCCAAGCTCCGACATGAAGATTCTGTCATCAAAAGTAAGGTTCGTAAGACTTCAGTTAAAGTGAAGGCCTCTAATCTCACCCGACTCTTAAGGCTTCTAGCCTGTGAAGAGAAGATCACCTCGAAGAGGAAGACTTCTCAAGGGCATTGCTGTTCTGTTGATTTCCAAGGGGCACAAAGGCTGTTAAAAGGAAAGGGATTAATGAGGAAGGGAAGATACTATCAGACATTATTAGTAAAGTGATATTATGCAAGACAGGATCCCATGACTATCTGTCATCAGAAATGTTCAAGATTCTAGTAATGATCATCTACAGAAAGAGAATGGACTGGGGTGCTATGTTGTTTGAGAAAATTAAGGACCGTCTCTATAGACCAAACTTTGGGAGGATTATCAGCTTGTACCTGAATAAAATGGACGGTGACAAGTTCTATATGACCAAAGGTGTGCCTATCCATCACCTGAAGAAGATCGACTCAACTATCTTCCCAAGGTGGGATAGGAGGATCTTGAGCCAAGGGGGAGCCCCAAATTTTACTATTGAGGAGGAAGATCAAGCTCCTGAGGATAGGATTCCTACTCCACCCCCCCAATGAGATTCCTGAGAGCTTGAGTGTAGGAATGGAGGGGGAGCTAGCTAATACACAAGTGGACACTCAAAGAGTGCCCTTGAGTGTTTCTTCTGTGTCAGTGCCAGATGCTCCAGTTGCATAGATTATAGTGCAAGATGTTCCAGCTGCTCCTGCTGTGTCAGAGCCTGCTGAGGTTGAGGATGCTACTGCTGCTGCTGATGATGATCTGAATGTTGATGATTATGAGATTGCTGCTTTTGAGGTTATGGTCATTGCTGATGAGACCAAAGCTGCTGATAATGCAAATGATGGTTCTGAGCAAGTTTTAATAGAGAATGTGATTGTCCCTCTCCCAAAATTGTTCTTACCTCATCTTATAAGGGGGAGGTGACTCAGTCTGCGATATCAGTTGCTACTGAGGTCAACAGGATTATCCAAAAACTTGAGAAAAGAGTTGCCAAGGCGACAGGTACTCCTCCAGTTATTCCAGAGGAGGTAGTTGAGGTTTTTTATAAGGAAGGAGATGCAAAGGAGCATCCTCCTATCCTAGATATTGCATAGCCTTTGCTAATTTCCAAAGCTAAATTATCTCCAATCTATGAGTCTCCTAGTGAAGATCTGTCCTATCTCCCAAGTATTCCTTCTAATGATGTTGCCACCTCCAGTGTTGACAGTTCCATTTTGAAGACAATAGAGGTTATATTGGTAGGACATCAAACACAATTTGAAGCCTGCATGCAGAAGGTTCTGGACAAGGTTAAGGAAACTGAGCAAGATGTTAACAATGGTCTTGTAGAAGTTAAAATTCAGATTGAAAAGCTTGATACCAAGCTTGATTCATTCTATGCAAAGGGTGGAAAATCTATCATGCTTAACATGCAAGGACTCAAGTATGCTTCAGAAGTTCTCGGTATTGTTGATAAGAATGCCATGACAATGATTGATTCCCATAACAGATCAATGTCTCACTTTGATAACACTATTCCTGCTTATTCTAATGCTGTCATTGATGAAGTCAGAAAGGGGGAGGAGGCTATGAAATCTAAGGTTGTTGCAGTTGAATCTGCCATGTTAGAGAATTTCAAACAAACAAATGACTACTGCTATGAAAATTTTGTGTGGCTACATGGTCATATATTTAGCTCTCAAGTACCTATTGTGCATGCTCATGTTGAAGTTTATCCTGGTGAGGATTACTCTCAACACTGGACAGACACACAAGAATTCTTTCAGGACACTACTGCTGTTGCTGAAGTTCAAGTGGTAGAAGACATTCCTCCTGCTATAGTCTATAAGAGAAGAAAGTATGGTGAAGGCCCGTTTATTGTAAGATTAGACCCTGCCAGAGAATTGCCTGCCAGAGATAGAAATTGGTGAAGTGTGGAGTCCTACTTCAAGAAGAATCATTCTATACACCTTCACCCTAGTTGATCTTGGAAATGAAAACAGATAGAACCATTATGATCAAGAAGAATGGCATAAGTATGAATTGGCCTCTGCCAAGAGAAGAATACATTTCAGAAATCACAAGAATGACGAGTCGCACCTCCAACCCCTCAAAAATATTATTCTAATCCAAGGGCTTATTTTGTTATACAGCGTAAGAAGGATCATGGAAGGCAGGCCTGATGTTCATGTTTTTGTTTGGTGTGATTTAGATGTGGTTGTGGTTTCCCTAAAAACAAACTTAAAATCTTATTGATATATATATATGATTTATATGTCTTGGCTGGAATGTGCGCTGTATTTTAATTTTCTTTAATGTACTTATCTTGTTAATTTTATGCTCTATGATTATTTTGTTATGTGCAATTCACCTTAGCTTATATGATTCTTACTTCTTCAAATAGGGGGAGATTGTTGGGTATTGTATCCATAATAACCCTGATTTAAAGAAGGGTCCAGTTAAGCTAAGATGAATTGTGACTGTATTTGATAGTGTATTTTTTGTTATGTACTTGCAGGTTTATAATGCTAAGTACACACCAATGTCAGGTTATAGTGGGTCAATAAACACGGGACTATACAATGTAATCCTTTATTGTATAGGCCATTGTGTTGACTCACGTATAATCTCTCTATTGGAGTGTACTTCTATTCCAAGTACATGGGGGGGGGGGGGGTTCAAAGAAGAAGAAGATCTTAAAATAAAATAGAATAAAATTTTACCCAAGTAAAATTCGTCTAGTATCGTAAGGGATATTCATCGAATTCATTGAGTATCATTGATATTCATCAAATTCGTCGTATATACTTACTATCACACGTCGAATTCATCTTATATACTTATGGTAAAATATCTGGAAAGATTGGAAAAACAGTTAAGTAAAATTTGTCGAGTATCATCAAGTATACTCGTCGAATTCGTCGAATTTATCTAACGATACTCTCCGAATTCATCGAATATACATGACGATACACGCCGATTTTGTCGAGTGCATCTTAGCATCAAGAGCGTCGAGTTTATCTTGGCGTCGAGTGTGTCGAGTGCATCTTAGCGTCGAGAGCGTCGAGTGCATCTTAGCATCGAGTGCATCGTGTCGAAAGCATCGTGTGCATGGATGGTATCGAGTGAGTTGACAACTTCGAGAGCGTTGAGTCTACTAGCCTATAATCGTAGAATTCATCGAGTATACTAGCTGATACTCGACGAATTCGTCGAGTATGATTCCAGTCTTGGCGTTGAGTGGCTAGCAAGCTTGAGCTGAATTTCTCTAATTTAAATTCATCATATATCAATGAATTTTTGACGAATATACTAGCGATACTCGACAATACTCGATGAATATGACTTAGGTCATTTTTCCGACAATTTTTTTTTAATCCAGGCTCTGGGTGCGGCGACCATGCAAAGTAATTTTTGGAAGTTTTTTTTTGGAAATTCTTTTATAGTCGTGGCTATTGAAGATGTCTATATATATTTACGGTGGATTACTAATCTTCCTTATATTGCTAATTGTGCTAATTGCTCTCAATTTCAAATTGAGAATCTTTCCAAAAGAACAAACCCGACAGCCTTCTGTACGATACACGACATCTCTGATTGGCCGACAACTGCGAACATATCACGATTCATTCTTCAACGACTTGTACGACAATATTGCTACTCTCTAAAGATCTCTATTCCTCCAGATCTAGTTGATTGAAGATTCAAGATTCAAGGTCTTCAAAGATTTCTATTTTCCGAGTTCTCCAACATTTCAAGATCTACATAATCGAAGAACGTTGGAGTGAAGACTTGTAATATTTGTTATATTATAATATTCCTTTTCATTTGTAGGAGGTTTTCTTCGAGTTGTAGATCCAGTTGTGGATCGAGTTGTATATCCATTTGTGGATTGAGTCGTAGATTCGGTTGTGGATCGAGCTGTAGGAGAGTTTTTTCTCTGAGTGGTAGGAGCGTCGTCTCTGAGTTATAGGAGTTGCGGCTCCGAGGTGTAAAATTTGTAGAAATCTATGTTTGTTGAAGTAGCCAAATCAAGCCCTTCGTGGTAGATAGGTGAGGCAGGAAAGTGGACTTACCTAACTCGTGGAACCTCTTTAAATCTCGGTGTTTGTGCTTAATTTTTTAAGTAGTTTTTTTCCGCGAAAAGACACAAACATCATCTATTCACCCCCCGCTAGGTGATTTAGGTAGACGCTAGAAACTTTCATTGACCCTTTCCTTCCAGATCCCAAAGCTCTCCTTCCTATAGATTGAAAGCTTCATGGAACCCAACTCCTTATGGTTATCTCCTGAACCCATAAGTTCAATCCACTTTGCTACCCTTGGAGATCAACTTAGACTGTTAAGTATTTTTTGAGTAACCTTCCTCTGGTACCACTGGAAAGTCTTTAGTTTCAAGGATAGTTAAACACCTAGAGGGGGGAATAGGTTTTTCAGTCTTTTGAAACCTTTTTCAATGCTTTAGTGTGGTGTGATTTAGATTATGTTAGCTTTCAAGAAATCACACAACACACACAATATTTATAGTGGTTCCCCAGATTATGTGTACATCCACTGTCCCTCCCACCTTTTTAACAATGTGTTAGATAAGGAATTTCTCCAAAACTCGGCTCCTAAGAGCTTACAACACAGATCCCTCAGGATCTTTCAATCTCCTCCAAGACCTACCTCATGCACAAGGCACTACCTCAGAGAAAGCTTGCTCCTACCACTCAGTGATCCAAAGATTACCTACCTCAGACTAAATTAATAGTCTTACAGCTCAGGCTAGGAGGATAGCTTTACAACGCAGAGAGAATGACTCTCCTACAACTCAGGCTGAAGGATGGTAAAAGCTTAACCACCTGAGGGGATAGACCTATTTAACTCTAGAGGGGGGGGGGGTGAATAGAGTATTTTAAAAACTTAATTGGTTTTTATAGCGGAATTAAAATAATGATATGTATAACTTAAGAAAGTGCAGGAATAAAAAGCTTGCTAACACATCACACAACACACATCAATAAGAAAACAACAAACAACCAGATGACACAAGAAATTTATAGTGGTTCCCCTAAACTTGGGTACATCCACTCTTTTGCCACCCTGGTAGGAATCCACTACATGTTTTTGATTAGGTGTCCTGTCACCAATAGGTTTTTGCTCAGGTGCCCTATCACCACAAGATCTATTTGAAGGGAGATCTCATAACTCTTTATGCTTTTGATTAGGTGCCCAAAAACAAGCTAAGTCTTTTGATAAGGAGACTTAAGAACCAAGTGGTTAACTTTTGAAGGGAGTTAAAACCCTGTGTACAGTGGGGTGAAAGATGTGATATTGTCTTCTCTTTCTCAAACAGCTGAGAAGACTTTAGTGGATTGCTTGATGTTGACAAAGCTCCCCATGAGATGATTATTATTCAGGAATTACTGGAAGCTTTGTAGGGTGTAGGTCTTCTTGATGATCTCATGAAGCTTTTACACTGATTGAGTTTTGATGTCTCTTGAAAGCTTGGAGAAGATTTCTAGATGATGAAGACTGTATGAGTATGCAGACTGGATATGTTTCTCTCTGTCTGCCTGTAACTCTTTTATAATTCTACAACTTCTTGTATTTAATCTTCTTGAAAACTATTTTATATTTCCTGCATAAATTCTATCTATGAATTTGAATTCTACTCCTTGATTGATTGCTGAAATCTTGGAACTTGGACAAATGGCTAGAAGGGAAATAAATTGATTCCTTAACTGTCCCAAATATTAAGCCGAATATTGACTCTGTGAAATCCAGTAATTAATGCTGCCAATGAACGGCTATATTCATGAGAATATATGCATTTAATTACTCAGAGCAATATAGGCAATAATATATTATATAAGCCTTAGTCAATCCAGAAATTAACAGTAGAGAATAGAGAAAATGAACTAACAGATTTCGTCGACCTCAGAAAAGATTTCTTTGACCTGAACTCAAAGTTCGTCGAGCTGAGAAATCGTCTTCGTCGACCTGAGCTCAAAGAAAAAATAGTCTGGAAGGAAACTTCCAAAGCTGAGCTCCAAGTTTGTCGAGTTGAGGTAGAATATCGTCGACCAGATAAACTGAGAGAGAAGGGAGTTCGTCGACCTGAGCTAGTATTTCGTCGAGCTCAGCTCAAAATAGAAACTTTGAGTTCGTCGATCTGCGATTGACGATCGTCGAGTTGAGTTCTAAGAACATCGAACTCATTTCTAAACTCTCTTAAAAACTGCAATTCTTCTAAGTCTGGATCTCAGAAGTCTTCTCAAGGCTGGATCATAAGATGTCTAACCTAGTCAGACTATCCTAACCTTAGAACTAACAAATTGACCCTAGGCTATACATGATGGGTCAATAACATAATAGTGAACCTTAGCCCAAATCCAAACTAGGGATCCAACACCAGCACAAAGGCCCCACCTCAGATCAACAAAAGGATCCTACAACTTAGGTATACATGCCCTATAACTCAGAGAGAATGACTCTCCTACCTCAGGCATACTACCCTACCTCAGGAACACAAGCCCTCCCTCAAATCCACAAAGGGATCCTACCTCAGATTCATAACTTGGATCCTACCACTCAGCCTTTATAATCAGGCTTACACTCAGATCCAAAGGATCTTACAGAAAGAGTAAGGTTGGTGTTGATTTGGCTCTAGAGAAATGTTCTCTGAGCCTTCTGCTACCTTAGTTGAGATAAAATCAGCCCTAACTTCTTCACAGTGGCAAGAAACCGATCTTCAGGAAACTTTTGCTTGTTCTTGGAAGAAACTCAAAAACACAGGTTTCTGAACTTGCTGATGAAGACAAATGAGTTATCAGTTCTGTGTATTCTTCACTCAACTAACCTTATCTGCAGATACTAGACTTGCTCTGCTTCTTCTTCTTTCTCAAAAAAATTCTCTGAACTTGCCGCTGCAGGTGAAAATCACAACAAAGAACTAGCTTGAACTTTTAGATCGGCGGGTTGAACTTTTGTTTCACGCTCTGCAATAATGGCGAGAGGAAGAAGATGAAGTTCTGCCTCTTTGCAAAAAGTTAAAACCCTAAAAGTTGATTTCTTTCCGCTGATCTCAATCTCTTTATATTTCGCTGTCCAATAACACTTTGACCCATGGGACCAGCTATAGTTGTTGGCTGCAACTTTGTTTTACAGAAAAAGTCGTACAGTAGGCTTGGGTGCCATTTGTCGTGTACTGTAGACTTCCTGTAACAATTTGAAATTTTACTGAATTTTGTTGACGTCAGCATTTATGGACTTAGCCAAATTCAGATAGTTCATCCCAGGCATTTAGTGCGTTGAGTGAACCTTCATCACTCAACGAATTTGGACTTAGCCAATACTTCTGCACTGCTAGGTGTTGAGTACATTGAGTGCGTTGAGTGAACCTTCATCACTCAATGAATTTAGACTTAGCCAATACTTCTGCACTACTAAGCGATGAGTGCGTTGAGTGAACCTTCATCACTCAACGAATTTGGACTTAGCCAATACTTTTGCACTGCTAGGCATTGAGCGAACCTTCATCACTCGACGAATTTGGACTTAGCCAATACTTCTACACTACTAGGCATTGAGAGAACCTTCATCACTCAATGCATTTGGACTTAGTTAATATCTCTATTCTGCTAGATATTGAGTGCGTTGAGTGAGCCTTTATCACTTAATGCATTTGTCCTTAGCCGCTTTTCTGAAGCCTGCCATCTTTCTGAAGCGTTGAGTGAACTGCCTTCACTCAATGCTTTTGTACTTAGCTGATTTCCATCTTTATGAATACGTTGAGTGAGCTTTTATCACTCAATGCTTCTGCCTTTGCCTGTCTTCTTGATGAGCTATTGAGTGAACTGCCTTCACTCAATACTTCTGTACTTAGTAAAATTTCTTGATATGCTTGCATTGAGTGAGCTGTCCTCACTTAATGCATCTAGACTTAGAAAGATTTTTTGTCAACAACTTCTTAAGCTTTGACATCACACTGGTCTGTCGACACTTTCTTCTTTGGGCATTGAGTGAGCTTTCCTCACTCAATGCTTTTGGACTTAGCCAGAATTCTTGACAGATCTTCAGATGATTTGACTGCTTGAGCTTGACTCAATGCTTCTCTCTTCAGGCATTAAGTGAGCTGTCCTCACTCAATTCTTCTAGACTTAGCCAGATTTCTTCCTTGCCAAAGCTGAAGCTTTGATAGACTGAGCTTTACTTGACGCCTCTTATTATATGGCATTGAGTGAACTGGCTTCACTCAATGCCCGTGGACTTAGCCAAAATCCTGCTTTGTCAACATTCAGGATTTGACTGCCCATGCTTTACTTAGCGTTTCTTAGCATCTGGCGTTGAGTGAACTGGCTTCACTTAATGCCTGTGGACTTAGACACATTTTTTTCTTTCCAACATTCTTCCTTGTGACCACCTGCCACTATAACTTAGACAACCTGTCTAAACTTATTCTAAAGAACATCCTGCACATATTGAACTTGAACATATATCAAACACAGTTATACTCTTAGTATTGATGGTGATGCCTCTTTAAATCCAGGGAACATTGAGGGCAATTTTCCCAACAAAGAGTATCCAAGAAATATTCCTTCATCAGATTTTTCGCCAAATTTTCCTAGTGCATCTTTAGTGTTTAAAATAAAGCATTTACCAAAAACACAGAAGGAAGATCCATTGGGTTTATTTTTGTATTAAAGTTCATCAAGTGTCAATTTTAAAATTGGGTGAAGCATGACTCGATTTATTATATAATAGGATGTGTGTATCGCTTTGTCCTAAAATGATCTAGGCAACCCACACTTGGATAACATATTCTATACTAATTCTTGAAGGATTCTATTTTTCCTCTCCACCACACCATTTTTTCGTGGGGGTGCGTGGAGCAGAAAACTCGTGTTTGATGCCTTTATTCTTGTATAAATAGAAATTAGTAAATTTTTCATTTTCAAATTTTCCTCCATGTTTTGATCGGATACATTTAATTTTTAAGTCATGTTTATTTTGTATTGGATTGCACAATTTTAAAAATTCAAAAAAAAACATTGGATTTGGAGGTACGATATAATGTGCAACAAATCTTAGAGTAATAATCAAACAAAACATAAGTGTACTTTCTACCATATAGACTAGAAGTGCTAATTGATCCAAATAAATCAATGTGAATTAATTATAGTGGTCTAGAAGTAGAAATATTAATTTTGTTTTTAAAAGATGTTATAAAATTTTTTCCTTTCTGACATGGCGACAAAGTGAAGATAAATTTCTATATAGTCTTGGTAATCCCCTAATTAATTTTACTTTTGATAATTTTAAAATTAACTTGATGCTAGAGTGACTAAATCGCCTAGTTCTTCATTTTTTGAAATCAAGCATTTTAGAGTAGCAAGAGAAAGATCATGAAATGAAATCATATAGACATTGTGTGTTCTAGGTGCAATTAGTATAACTTCATTAGACTTATGATTTATATTTTACATAAATTTGTTGATGACTCAAACAAAACATTTATATATTTATTACAGAGTTGGCTAATAGAGGTTAAATTGTGCTTCAAACCTTCTATATATAAAACCTTTGTAAGAGAAAAAGAGTCATTAAACATTATACCAATTCTCATGAATCTTCCCATTTCGTTGTCGCTGAATGTCACCATTCCTCCATTACTCTTTGCGAGGCTAAGGAACTTTCTTTTGTCATATTTCATGTGTTTAGAGCATCTGGAGTCTAGGTACCACTTGAATCCTTTGTCCATAGCCTGCCAACACACCTAATAAGAAGATGAGAGTAAAGATTTGGATACCCAAGTGGTTCTTCCCATATGATAGGTGAAAACCTTAGGCACCTAGATTTACTTCAAAGAATATTGTCCTCTTGTCTCACAAGACCCAAAGTTGTGACTAAAACAAAGGCATTTTGTATAAGAAATAAATAGGGTCGAGACCCTTTTCTATTTTGGAACTCTTATTGGAGGACTGGGAATAATAAGATATAAGTAGATTTATTATAGGACGTGTTATTATTTCTATTACTATCGCCAGCAGTAGATGTTACCGTAAGGCAGTAGTGATAGAGACCATAACCAAGTCCTTGTTTAGTATTTCCATAGCGCTGGTTAGTCAGAATCATATCCAACATTTTTTGACCAATTCCAAATTTTTCTATAGTTATGGTTAGATTATTTATTCAATCTTTTAAAGAGATGTTTTCTATGACTAGGATTCCACACCTATTTGTGAAATTTTTCTTTCCGTGATTGATTTGGGTGAGAGAAGTTGTAGGCCCTTTCTAAGTCCCCCTTTTGATTGTTGAGAACTTTATCATCTGAGTGGGCCTTAGAGAGGGCATCTTTGAGTTCTTTTATCCTTCCCAAAGAGTGATCACACTCTTGGCAAAAAATCTTCTCTTTTCCTAAAGTTTTTAACTTCCTTATTTATTTTTTTATTTTGTTTCAAAAGGATTTTATTTTCAGATTTTAGAAGATCAACTTCTTTTATACATTTGTCAAAAATTTTGCAAATTTTTATATACTTAATACATAGATATCATAAGAGGAAGGAAAAACCTCAGTGTCGCTCTAGAAATTGTACTCGTCATTAGATATCTCGTGATTGTTCCCCATAAGGTACATATTGGCCTCTTCCTCATTGTTAGACATAGTCCTGCTTGATCCTTCGGATGAAGAGTCCTCCCAAGTTGACACATTCAAAACTTTCTTCTTCTCTTTGGCCTTTGTGCTGCTTTTCGTTATGCTTTTTTATGTACTTTGGGCACTGAATTTTGATATGACCGGTCTTCCTATAGTAGAAGCATTCCAGTGGAGCTCGCTCGTCTTCATCATCACTGACTTTCTTCTTCTTGGAAGCCGATCCATTCCTCCTTGCATCCTTGTTGAAGTACTTGCAAAAAGATTTCATCCTCTCTATCTTCCTGAATCTCTTAAAGTTTTTCACGAAGTGTCTTTCTTCATCCTCCGCCTCCTCATTATCTTCTCTCCATGACTTAAGTGCCAAGGCCTTTTTATTAGGCTCCTTTTTGTATTCTTCATCTTGGATCTTGAGTTTTACCTCATGGGTTTGTAGGTTCCCTGTAAGGCTCTCAATCTGGAGCTGTCGCAGATCATGTGACTTAGAGATTGCGATCACCTTTGGGTTGAACTTTGGCGGGAGTGACCGAATGATTTCACACACTAGATCACCATTGGAGAAGGTTCTCCCAATAATTTTTGAAGCATTGACGATCTTAGTGACTTTTGTACATTGAATCAGCATCCTTATCTGCCACTATATGGAATTTCTCATATTCCGACTCAAGTTAAAAAAATTTTAAATCTTTCAACTCTAAAGTGCCTTCATGTGTTAGTTCAAGAAGATTCCAAATATCATAGTCTATTTCACACGCACAGACTCTATTAAACTCAATCCTATCTAGAGCATAAAAAGGCGTTCATTGCTTTAGTATTATTTTTACCACTCTTCCAACTTATCTTTAGGTTTGTCTACGTTAATTTCTCTAACAATATAAATAGGAGATTTATACTACATTTCTATCATATTCTAGGCCTTAATATCTAGAGTCATTAAAAAGCATTGCACGCATGCTCTCTAGTAATTATATTCAATTGTAGTAAAAAGTGGTGGTCTACTTATTCCATGCCCCTATTAAAAAGCAAGATCATGGAGCGCCATTATTCCTGGGTGTTAATCTAATTTGGAATAACCTCCCTCTTATATCACTTATTTGATCTTATAGTTCCCTTAGAGGGAGGATGAATAAGGGTTTTTACAAATTATCAGGTTTAATAATAGAAAGAGTAAGATAAGTGGTTTTTGTTGATATCGCCAGTGGTAGGAACTACCATTGGGCATTAGTAACAAAAAGTCCCTTTTTATTGTAACTCAGAGTTTAAGCTTTGACAATCAGTAATGAAAGAAAGAATGATTTTTATTATTTCAGAAAAGTGATTAGAAAATTGTTATACCACTAATGCTAGGGATTGAGGCAAAAATTGAAACCTTTTGGTTTTCTATAATGACCCTTCTCCTAAGGACCGGTTGGTTCTAGCCTATCTCTCCCAAATATGGCCCCGAACTGCCCCTAGATCAACCTTAGACCAAGTCGCCATAATATGCAGTGAAATGTAGAATCCTGCCTAGAATATAACGTCCACATAAGACAATTTACCTCCTAAGTCTCGCAAGACTTAGTTGCTCAAACTTGTTGTGATTTTACAACACTTAGAACTTATAAGAAAAAAATAAAATACAATTATATTAAAAACTCCCTTCAGACAGGACGAACGAGCAATCTCCAATTCCCGCTAATCACCCTACTCCTCCTGCAAACCATTGATGAGCCAGCCGAGCTTGAGCTTGGAGAGGGTGCACGAGTGAGAGATAAGAAGGGTCTTGTTCTCTACCTCACACATATCTCTCTCCACTTTCAAGCACAAAGGGATCTACTGTATGCCTTCTCGCCTGCCAGAAGAACCTCGTCATCCTCTTCGCCTATTGAGCCTCTTTCTAGTTGCTCAGCTCCTTCTCCGCACTAGCAACCAATTCAATTGGGTGTGTGTTTTTGTGTTGTTTGCTGTGGTGCTTGAGTTATGTTTGATGTGCTCATTGATTAATGGAAATGGTACTCTAGCTTCAAATCCAATTGTCAAATAGCAAGTTTGTGAACTTTCAATTGCTTATAGAATTGAGTCCCATATGTTAGCATAGAGCTCCTTCACTAGTTGTTCCGGATAGATAGAATTCACCACTTAGATCGAGCAGAGTATGGAAGCCTTTAGTCATGGGAGGGGTTCGAATCCAGCTCCTGACCAGCGAGGGATGCTCGCTAGCAGCTCAAGGGGATTGAAGGCTAAGGCAGGGCTCTAGTTGACAAAGAAGGTCTAAAAAGGCAGCAAATTAATGCATTTGAAGCACCCTACTAGTATAGTAGAAAGACCTATAGGACCAGTGAAAGTCTCGTTTTTGACTGAACTAAAAAAGACGGGCTTTGCTGCGACGAGGATGCCTTTTTTCATCTTCCATCGTCAAGACCTGCAACAGAGTCCTACCATGTTAAGGGAGAGCACCCAACTTGCTTGTTGACACGTGAGGGAAAATCAGGAGTTTGAGGTGGCAGGATTGACCACTAGAGCCCTATGGTAGTGATGGTTGATCCCACTACTCTTTCGAGTGCTGCGCTTAGCGTCGGAAAGAGGTTACAGCGAAGGTGCTAAAACCTCAAACTAGGCGAACTTACTTCGGAAACTGAAACGAATCCATTCCCACTTGGCCCATTCTTCTGACTGCGCTAGCATCATCGGATACGGCAAAAGAGATTCTTCTCACTTCGCTCTCAGGGGGGGAGTCAAGTAGACTTTCTTCTCCGTCTCATCCATGAGCGTAGATTGATCGAGATGGCTTTTGTGCCGGTCAATCTGTATCCCATTCTTCAGGTATAGTTTGATCACAGATCGGCGGGTGAGATGATTCTATTTGCCTTTCTCCTCCTTTCGTCCCGGAAAAACGTTTAGGTCCCTACTAAGTAGAATTAGTAAAAACTCTCGTTCAACGTATGCTTAAGGGTATGCTCACTAATCTAGGGCATATACCTTTGAACTAATGAAGGAGATTGTTGAAGAAACTCTTCCCAAATTGTTTCTTGGTGATATACCAAATGGGAGTCAAAATCGACTGAAAAGTGTCTTTCGTTATCCTCTTAGCAATCAAAAGAACCTTACTAAGAGTGAATCTTTCTAGATAGAATTGTATGAAACTATCCGCCCGATCACCCTTCTTTTATCCCTCCTATGGAATGAAGGCGCGTAGAAAGACACGCGGACGAAGTTGAAGGATGCAACCTTCGAGGAATGAACATGTTGGTTTCTTCATCTGGATCTCAATCTCTTGAATGATGCAGGGAGAATTCTTTGTTGTAGAACAAACTCAAGATTTGTGGCTTTTAATCAGTAGTCTCTTTGTGTTGTATCTTTTTTGTCTCTCTATGTGATCTACTTTGTCTCTTTGTATCATCTTCTTTATCTCTCTGTGTCATCATCTCAAAAAGGAGGAGGTCTACTCTTTTTATAGGCTTGGGATCTAATGCCAACATTAGTACTTCCGCTCGGCAATAGCTACTTTGGAAACATTTTTCGCCTTTGGAAAGCAGCATTTTAAACAACCTTTATATCTTTGGAAATCCGTCATTATAAGCAACTTTTCTATCAGCATTTTAGGCAATTTTTGATCTTTGAAAATCAACATTTTTGACAACCTTTTCTTCCGAAAATGGACTTTTCAAAAGATACTGCCTGGCGTTAGTGATACTACTTGACAGCAGTACTTTCCTTTTTAACAACATCCTTCCATGTTTTGCAAACTTTCCTTTCTCGGGGACTTTTCTTTTCTTTCACAGGTACTAGCACGAGTGGTTATGTTAATGCCTAGTGGTAGCACCTGATTTATACAATATCTTCGAGATCATTAAGATTGTCATGTACGCCATGTGCTAGCATGGGTGGTAGTTGTTACTGCCGCTAATAGCAATAGAGAAAGTTCCCTCTTTAATATTTCAACTTATCTTCCAAGGATTATTGGACCTATAGTTCCTACGCACTATAAACACACAGCAAGCAAGATCAAATATAAATTGAGTTTTGTTATTCTCAAACCAAGAGATGTGGAATATATGTTCCAACACTATGCCCTTCAAGAAGGATGCCAGTGGGAACATTATGACGATTTTCTCCACGCTAATGCGTGTTTCCAATCGATGAGGCAAGAATACCTATCATTTAGAGTATAGAATCAAGTGTCGTATTTCGACTCGGGGCTTATCGAGTACTTGTACTCACAAGAAAGAGATATTATCTTATCAGATGAAAAGTTGGTTTTTGTTTGATACAGAAAAGGAAACGTTACACTAAGAAAGAGAAATTCGAAGTTGGGGAAGCTAGCACTTGATCTAAAATCCCCTTGGGCTAAAATAAACCTTCTTGAAAATTAAAGAAATGCGAGTTCTTAAATTTACTCACTCGACCGTGGAGGTTCCTAAAGTACAAAAACATCTCTCTCGAGCTCATGCTTTTGACTAACCTTAGGTTGATCGATTAAGACCTGTCGGCCAGTCGAAACTCCTAAGCTTGCTTTAGGCGGTGAACCCCACTATTGGATTTGACTCCAATCCAGAAGATTTATGTTGTCCTCTCTCGAGGAGTGCATGCAACTCCTTTTATCTTTGAGCGATCTCCTCGTATCCGCAACCTCTAGGTCATTTAGGATACAGATTTTAGATCGAAAACCATATCCACGAAATATGAATTCGACAAAATATAATTCAAAGATAAATAATTAGTGCGCAAGATTAAGAAAAAGATAATTTTGATAAAAATGAAAAGTTTATTTTATTCCAAGGTTCATCATGATCAAGTGCTAAATGAAAATTTGCTACTCATCATCATTAGGGAAATACAAGATAAGGTAGGGAAAGACATGATTAAAATAAAAAGCAAACTTGAATTGAACTTTCACAATGCAAAGCTAGAATAAGAAATGGAAAATACAACAAAATAAAATAGCAAACTACAAGACTCCAACTCCCAAAATTCGACCCTAGGCATCTGAAGCTATCTGTAATTTATAAGAAAAAATGCTAGTCTGTCACGCCCTTGGTCACATCCGTGACCTAGGGCATGTCAGGCTCAGAACCGTCGTCTTGAAACCCCGGGAATGTTGGAGGAGAAATCACCAAAATCTGTTAAATGACGGGTCACGCCCCTAGGTCGCACCTATGACCTAGGGTGTGTCAGATCTGTTTCTGTAAAATGGCAGGAAATTGAAAATGACGGGAGTAAATTGTGTTGATGGAGGCGTCATGCCCCCTGGTAATGCCCGTGACTAGGGCGTGCCAAGCTACAATGGCAATCTAGTGGCAACGGTAGGAACGACTGATTTATTGGTTGGAAAATGCTCCCGACATGCCCTGGGTCACGCCGGTGCCCATGGCGTGTCAATTTAATCCGACGTGGAAGTGGTATAATGGTTCTTCCAACGGCAGGCAAGCCCCATGCAAGGATGACACAGGCATGTGAAAATCGACACGGGCGTGTATGTTGTAGCTCGACGTTCTTCGATCGACGATGATGTATCTTGGTGTCACACCTATGGTATACGCCAAAAGATGGCGTGTCATAGGGCGTGTCATAGGGTTTGTCTGGGATGAGAAGGGAAAATTTCCAGTTCTGCTCCAAATAATCTACAGATTTTCCTTGCAAGATTGAAAATAATTTTGTTAGAATAAATAAATATAAAATACAAAAACTAGTTAATTATAAACTTAAGATTATAAAATTGATATATAACATCTAACTATTAATAGAAAATAGTAAATAAAAATTGAAATAATTAGAGTTATCAAATACCCCCATACTTACCCGTTTGCTAGTCCCGAGCAAATAACTTCTTATAGGGAGTAGAAAAAATTTTAAATGCTAGAAAAGAAAATTGAACCTGAGGAGTAAAATACAAAGTTTTATGCCTATGCTTGTAGTTATTTCGGTAGAAAAACTTACTAAGCATACAAATTAGGTTTTTTATTTTTCTTAAAATGCGTTTCCACTATTATTTTTACTTAAAAAAAAATCCGGTAAATCTTAAAATTATATTTAGGGAGAATGTAGCGTGTGTACTAAGATAACATTGCACGAAGGAAGATCGAGATACCCTCCAAAGAAATCCATCAATGTCGATGGCCATAGGCTTTTCCTTTCACACTCTCGCCACAACACTAGTTCAACTTATAAACATAAATTAATAGGACAATTCCTAAACTTAAATGCTTAGGTGTTTGGTGAGGGTGGTTAAAGATAAAAGTGATGGCTAGTCACACCAAAACCTAGAGAGAGCTTGCACACAATAATTAACTATGGCTTTTAAGAATGCAGCCAAATTTCTAATCCTTTTGTATTTGTCTCATCATATTGAAAATTTCCTTCTACCTCTTCATTTGTTTTCATAATTTTTTTTCTTTATTTTGAACAGGAAAGAAGAATAAATCAACTCTTTTTTTTATAAGAAAAGAGCCACCAAAAATAAAAAGGCTCCTAATCACTCACAAACCATGTTTGTAAATCTATGTTCAAGCTTGGTCTTAGGTGTGCAATTAGGTTGCTTTTTAGGCTTTTGTAAAATGCTTGGTGGAGCTAAAACAAAAAAAGGGTAATAGGCTCAAAATGGCTTAACA
This sequence comes from Platanthera zijinensis, assembly GCA_039513925.1. Classification (NCBI taxonomy): domain Eukaryota; kingdom Viridiplantae; phylum Streptophyta; class Magnoliopsida; order Asparagales; family Orchidaceae; genus Platanthera; species Platanthera zijinensis. The sequence continues at coordinate 79,957,000 of CM077080.1, read as the reverse complement.
AAGATAAAATTTTAAGTACGGATGCAAAGTCTCAAACTGGCCAAAAGAAGTGCCTAAATCATATTTATGCTAATGAGTTTAACTTATGCAGAGTCTTGAGAATAGCTAGAGGGCAAGTTCTAGACATCGAGAAAGAATACCTTTTTCTTGATCCACGAAATATCTCTCTAGTAAACTTCTACTTACTCACCTGAATTATTTTAGATTTTACCGGTTTTCAAAAATTTCACGCATTTAGAAAAATGAAAATCTAATTATATGCTGAATATTTAGATCTACATAAAATTCTACGTACACGTCCACTTAACTAGAAACACAGCATGACCAACAGTTTTACTCCAAAATTCAAAATTCAATTAAAACATCAAAAATCTCTAAACACTATATAAAAGTTAAATTAGTAATGTGAATAAATATGGAAATAACGACTTCTCTAATTAAAAATTAAACCAATTTTTTTGTTACTTCTTAGACTTCCCGAGGTATACCCTGTGAAGGGCTCTCACCGGTTAGACTTCCCGAGGTATACCCTGTGAAGGGCTCTCACCGATACTAGTAGGTAAGATGGGGTGATATTCTAATCGTCCCTTTCTAAGAAATTTAATTTTCGATTTTCTAAATTTTCTTTTAGTTTTGCTTTTGTTTTTTTTTGTTTTTAGTTTTTGAAAAACAAAATACATAACAAAATATAATTTTTGAAATTTTTGATTTTATTTTTTAATTAAATTTTTTAATTTTTGAAAAAAAATCTTTTTTTTGGTATGTTTTGCTTGAGAAATATCCCTTCCCCATACTGAAGCAATACATTGTCCTCAATGTAAAAATGAAGAAAAGAAAGAAAAGGAGACTTCCCTGAAGATGTCAAAGCAGCACCAAAAAGGTACCTATAGGACATGAGCAAAGCAAAACATAATATTTTATAGATTTTTCATAATAAAAACAAATACATGAAAATAAAAGCAAAGATACAGATACAGAGATAGGCGACCCACTACAAGTCCAAAGAAAAGAAAAGAAAGCTACTCCTGGTTGGGAGCGTCTCCGGGTTGCTGATAGAAAGTCCGCATGGACGCGAACTCGTGGGAAATATGCCCTACAGAAGAAGAGTGACTCTACTCCATCTTGGCAAAGCGCTCATCAAAATGAGTGAAACGGCCGTCAAAATGGGACTGCATCTAGTCTATGCGAGTATGAATTAACCCAAATTGATGATCATAATTTTTTGAAGTATCGGGCGCTGGGGCAGAGTGCAATGGTGGTGGCGGAATCTGGTGAGAGTGATGAGTACCGCTGGGACCGGCACCATGATCATGATCAAGATCCCCGCCACCGACTGATGGGGGAATAGCCTCAAACTCTCCCCACGCCAGCGTGCTAGGCCGAGGGCCTGAAGGGTCGGGAAATAGAGGGCGTGCGGCATCTGCATGCAGGTAAGTCATGGAAGGGCTTCCCAAAGACCAGTCTGCTTGGCGAGGAAAGTGATGAAGTTCTCGCTGTGCACCGCTCCCAATCTCATATTTTCAGCCTCATGCCGAAATAAAATGGCGAGCATATAACCAAGGTTGAGTGGGACCCGGTAAAACATATTATACACGTATAGTAATTCTGCCGGAGACACCACGCTGTGGCTATCGCCGTGTCTGGTAAGAGTAAAGGTAAGGAGGTTGTGGAGAATCCGCAAAGCTGGGGAAATGAGGTGGCTACACTTTGATTTCCTTGGGGTGTAGGGGGCATCGTCATTACTAATTTCCGACCAAAAGGTGAGGAGGTTGAAATCGGGAGGAAAATGAGTTTTGAGGTCGAGATAAGAGCGAGAATGTGAAAATTCCTCCAAGCAAAAGCCCATGGCAGCATTGAGTTGGCGGATGGTGAGCTGATTCATCATCTCACCCATGTAAAAGATGATGAAATCATCATTCGCTGCCCAAAGGAACTCAAAAGAGGCCAAGAACTCAATGGTGAGCTCAAGGAAAGCCGGTTCCAAAATGGAGAAGAGGGGAGTCCATCCCGGGTTGGATAGAAATTCCCGAACCAGCTCCACCGCTCCGCAGGTGGTTAGGATCACCTAGTCCAAGATCCAGAAAATGCCAAAGGGTTTGGCTCATAGTAGCTCGCTTTGGTCCTGCTGGGTCGAGTTTTCAAACAGGAGCATGGCTTTCGCAGAGGCGGGATTCACGGGGTGCTCAGAGGAAGAAGCGTGGAATGAGGGTGGTGGCGAGGCATGATGAGGGAAAAAAATGAAGAGCAGTTTTCAGCCAAAAAAGGAAGGGAATAGGGGGTTTGCGGAGTGGAGGTGTGGAGGGAAGAGAAGGGGTGAATTCCTATTTATAGGAATTCACGGGTCGTTCACGCCCCTATCACGCCCGTGATAGAGAGTGTGACAAGCACGAGTCAAAGTGGGAAGGAATCCGAGGCAGGCCACCTCGGATTTGCGGGTCACGCCCCTGAGTCACGCACATGACTCTGGGTGTGTAAGAGGTATCCTAGGGGGCTGCGTGGGAATCCGAGGCGCTGGCCTCAGATTCTACTATCACACCTCATGGTCACGCCTGTGACCCCAGGGCGTGTCGACCAAATTAAACACACCACGGGAATCTGAGGCGTGACCTGGTTAATGCCTTGGAAACCCATGACACAACCATGACATGCCCGTGACCATCTTGGTCACGCCCGTGTCATGTCCGAAAGACGTTCGACCAAATGGGTGCAGACAAACCATCCACGTGTTTCACAAAAGAGGTTAAACACATCTCTGCCACGCCCGTGACCATCCAGTCATGCTTGTGACAGGGGTGTGTACGAGAAAATAGAATTTTTTTTAATGTTTCTTTTTGTTTTTGTTTTCAAATAGACGACAATAAAAAAAAGTTACCGACTTGAAGAATCATGTAGACTTGACGTTCGACCCCGACCGATCGTCATGCATCGATGTTCTTCAAACTTGCAAAAACTTTTAAAAAAAATTAAACACTAGAAAATATAAGGTAAAAGATAACCATGGGGCCTCCCACAAGCGCTTTGTTTATGGTCGTTGACCTCGACCTTAGTGGTGTGCACGTACTATGGGTTTGACAACACTATGTTATCCAATTGTTCGTTAATATTATCATCAGAAAGAAATAATTTCACTCGGTGCCCATTTACTTTAAAATCGCCTCCTTCCGGGTACGAAATAAGCACCGTCCCGTAGGGCCAAACCTCCTTCACGACAAAGGGGACGGACCAACGGGACTTAAGTTTACCCAGAAATAAGGGCAAGCGCGAGTTATAAAGAAGGACTTGGTCTCCCGGTTAGAAGTCATTTGGGTGCTTAATTTTTCTATCATGATAAAATTTGGTGCACTCCTTATAGATTTTATTATTCTCATAAGTGAGGGAGCGCCACTCATCGAGCTCGATAAGTTAGAATTTATGAAACTCGGGGGACAAATTTTGATCAAGATTTAAAAATTTAAGTGCCCAATAGGCACAATGTTCAAGCTCAACCGGTAAATGACATGCTTTCCCATAGACCAATTGATATGGCGTATAACCGATAACGGTCTTGTATGCGGTCCGATAAGCCCATAGAGCATCATCAAGATTGACCAACCAATCCTTTCTACTAGTAGAAACAATTTTTTCTAATATTCGTTTGATTTAACGGTTAACTACTTCTACCTGGCCACTTGTTTGAGGGTAATAGGGGGTGGCTAACCTATATGTAACACCGTATTTAGATAGAACCTTAGCGAATTGTGCGTTACAAAAGTGGGTGCCCCTATCACTAACTATTGCCTGCGGTGCTCCAAATCATGAAAATAATTTTTTAAGAAATTGAGTCACGACTCGGGCGTCATTAGTGGGAAAGGCTTGCGCTTCCGCCCACCGTGACACATAGTTGACCGCTACCAAAATATACTTATTGCCATAGGACATTGGTAGAGGTCCAACAAAGTCAATCCCCCATAAATCAAAAACTTCTATTTCTAAAAATGAATTTAATGGAATTTCATCATGGCGGTAAATATTACCTGAGCATTGGCATTGTTCACAACGACTTATATGGGCATGAGCGTCCTTGAAGATGCTTGGCCAATAGAAGCCTGCTTCAAGTACTTTCCGAGCCGTTCGATTAGCTTTATAGTGCCCACTGGTGGGCCCCTCATGGCAATGTTTTAGAATTTGGGCCCCTTCCTTATGCGAAACACACCTCCACACTACTTGGTCCGCGCAAACACAAAGAAGAAAGGGATCCTCCCAAAAATAATTTTTCAAATCGGAAAAGAATTTCTTCTTTTCTTGATAAGAAAAACCATTCGGGAGGAATCTCGCAACAAGATAGTTTGCGGAATCGGCGAACCAAGGATTGTAGAGAGTAATTACCTTATGAATAGCGAGAAGGTGCTCCTCGGGGAAAGTGTCATCAATGTCCTCCTCTATGAGCTCCCCCGAATTGGGGTTCTCCAACCGAGAAAGATGATCAGCCGCCAAGTTCTCCGTTCCTCTCTTGTCACGAATCTCCAAGTCAAATTCTTGGAAGAGTAAGATCCACCTAATCAATCGCGGCTTTGCATCTATTTTTGTTAGTAAATATCTCAAAGTCGAATGATCGGTAAAAACAATAATCTTGGACAAGGTTAGATATGAGCGGAATTTATCAAATGCGAAAATAATAGCTAATAATTCTTTTTTGGTGGTCGTGTAATTTTCCTGTGCGGCGGTTAGTGTTTTACTCGCATAATATATAGGATGAAATTTTTTATTTATGCGTTGTCCTAAAACCGCACCTACGGAAAAACTACTAGCGTCGCACATGATCTCAAACAGAAGTTCCCAATTGGGAGTGATCATGATAGGAGCGTTAAACAATTTTTCTTTAATAAGAGAAAAAGCATGCAAACAATTTTCATCAAAAAGAAACGGCACATCTTTTTCTAATAAGTGTGTAAGAGGCTTAGTTTTTTCAGAAAAATCTTTGATAAACCGGCGATAGAAACCGGCATGCCCCAAAAAACTACGAACGGCCTTGACATTTGAAGGGGGAGGTAGCTTTTCTATAGTTTCAATTTTAGCTTTATCTACCTCTATGCCCTTGCTAGAAATTTTATGGCCTAAGACCAAACCTTCTCGTACCATAAAATGGCACTTCTCCCAATTTAAAACTAGGTTCGTGTCCTCACATCTTTGGAGTACACGGGAAAGGTTTGCCAAACATAAATCAAACGAATCTCCAAAAACGGAGAAATTGTCCATGAAGACCTCCCTTATATCCTCCACTAATTCGTCAAAGATCGCTAGCATACACCTTTGGAAGGTTGCCGACGCATTGTATAAACCAAAAGGCATTCTTCGATATGAGAAGGTGCGAAACAGATAAGTGAAGGTTGTTTTCTCTTGGTCTTCGGGCGTGATTGGGATTTGGAAATATCCCGAAAGACCGTCAAGAAAATAATAAAAAAAGTGTCCGGACAACCGTTCAAGGATTTGGTCAATGAACAACAAAGGAAAATGATACTTTCGGGTTGCATCATTTAATTTACGGTAGTCGATGCACACCCGCCATACGGTAACGATTCGAGTAGGGATTAATTCATTCTTATCGTTAGGCACTGCCGTTAACCCTCCTTTCTTGGGCACCACTTGGACCGGACTCACCCAAGTGCTATCCGAAATTAGATAGATGATGCCCGCATCTAATAACTTTATTACCTCTGCCTTGACTACCTCACTCATGTTAGGATTTAGCCGGCGTTGAGGTTTAATGGTTTTATGAGCGTGTTCTTCTAAAAAAATTTTGTGGGTGAAATAGGAGGGATTAATCCCTCTCAAATCCGTTATCTTCCACACAATTCCGCGGCGATGACGTTTTAAAATATTAGATAATTTAATTTTTTTCTTCATCGGTCAAGTAGGCCGACACAATAACGAGAAGTTTGGAATCCTCCGCTAAAAATAAATACTCTAAATGATCAGGTAATTGTTTTAATTCTAGCGTGGGAGGTTCATCATAAGAAGTTTTCAAACGCACACTACCGACTTCCAAAATTTCGAAAATAGGCGTGCGAGTGATCGAAACATTATCACTATTTTCATGAGCAATTAAATCTAAATTTTCAAAATCGGCATCATGATCAATAGATGATAGAGAATATTTAGAAAAGGAAAGGAGTCTTCTTCGGGAGAAGCCTCCAAATAATAACATGAGTCGTTATTTGGGAGCGAAATTTTCATAGACAAGTCAATAGTAAATGTAACTCCTTCATCTCCGACTCTAAGGAGAAGTTTACCGTTACTAACGTCTATAACTGCATGCGAGGTGGCAAGAAAAGGGCGACCGAGAATAAGTGGTACCTCGGTGTCCTCTTCGATGTCAAAGATGATGAAATCTACCGAAAAGATAAATTTGTCAACTTTGACAAGCACATCCTCAATGATCCCCATAGGGAGCTTGACAGACCAATCCACCAATTGAATGCTCATTCTTATGGGCTTAGGCTCTCCTAATCCCAATTTCTTCACTAAAGAATAAGGCATTAAATTAATTGAGACGCCTAGACCGGCTAACACACATTTTACCAATAAATCACCAAATAAACAAGGAATAGAGAAACTACCTAGATCGGGTAATTTCTTAGGCAATTTATTAAGTAAACTGCCGAACACTCCGCGTTCAACTTAACCATGGAGATATCCTCAAGTTTCTTTTTATTGGATAAAAGATCCTTGAGGTACTTGGCATACTTCGGCATTTGTACGATTATTTCGCAAAATAGTAAATTTATTTGAATTTGTTTAAACATATCTAAAAATTTACCGTGGTGCTCATCCACCCGGTCTTTTTTGCATTCTATAAGGATAGGGAAGAGGTGGTTGATAAGCTTTTGGTTTATTAGAATTAGTAGGCTTAAGCGGAGGAGAAGATGAAGAAATTGTTACCTCCGTATCAACCGGAATTGGAGAAGTATCAACCGGAAGTGGAGAAGTGGTTACCTCCTTCCAGCTCCGTAGAGTGATGGCTTTGGATTGCTCCTTTGGGTTAGGCTCCATTTTGCCCGGTAGCGCTCCTTGTTGGCAATCGGAGAGCATTTTAGCGATTTGCCCAATTTTGTTTTCCAAATTACAAAGAGATCCGGTAAGATTCCTGATATTAACATCATTTGTAGCCGTATATTTGGTAAACAACTCCTCGAGATTGGGAGCTTTTGGAGCTTATGGTGGAAAATAACTGGGAGGAATTGTGTTTGGTGGGTGCGACGCGTTCCCCGGATTACTCCAAGAGAAGTTGGGGTGATTCCTTATACCTGGGTGATAAGTATTACCATAATTATTACCCGAATTATAAGGTGGCTGATTCGAATTACCCATGTAATCAACATGTTCGGCAATAGTGGATGACTCCTAATATTGGGGCTCACAGGTAGGTGTAGATGAGTAAGCAGACATCTCATTCATCTGTTTTGTAGTTTCTCAACCTGGAGAGATAAACTAAAAATCATATCTATTTCGTATATCCCAGCCGGTTTAGGTGGACGAGACCGGGGTGTACTCCACTGATATGTATTCATGGCCATACCTTCTATAAGTTCTTGGGTGGCCGCCAGTGTCTTGTTATTTAACGTTCCACCGGCGGCGACATCAATATGTTGCCTCATTTGTTGATTGAGGCCATTATAGAAGGTTTGCACTTGCAACCAATCGAGGATTGCATGATGCAGACAATGGCGAAGCAATTCCTTAAATCACTCCCAAGTATCATATAATGTTTTGTATCAACTTTGGAGAAATAAGTAATATCATTGCGCAATTTGGCCGTCTTAGCGGGCGAAAAATATTTCGTGAGAAATTTTTCCGTCATCTCGGCCCAAGTAGTGATGGAGCCTCTTGGGAGAGAACTCAACCACTACTTAGCCTTGGTGTGTAAAGAAAAAGGAAAAAGTGCTAGTCGAATGGCATCATCGGAAACCCCATTAATTTTAAAAGTATCGCATATTTCTAAAAAGTTAAAAATATGAGCATTTGGGTCCTCATCTTGAAGCACATCAAATTTTACTGATTTTTGTACCGTTTGACTGATGCTTGGCTTCAATTCAAAGTTATTGTTCTCAATAGCTTATCGAACAATACATGATTGCGCCTCATCCAAATTTGGTCGAGCATAATAAGACATAGTCCGTTCTTTAGCCATATTTGGATTTTGGTTACCCAAAATAGAAAAAATTAAGAAGAAGGGGAAGTAGAAGAAGAAGAAGAGGAAGAAGAGGAAGAAGAGGAAGAAGAGATGTTAACTATAGATTCCTCAACTAAATCTCGAGAATTGATGTCATGGAGTCTCAGTCGTCGCCGTAAGCTTTGCTCGATCTCCGGATCTAAATCAAGTAGATTTGACGGATTCCCTCGGGTCATACACCAAAATAAAATAAAAGTAAAAGTTTTAAGATTTAAAAATTTATAAAATAAAATTTCCCCGACTTCCCAAGGGCTACCCAATGACGGGTTCGCAAGGTATTAGGCGGTATTACAGGATGAAACCCGACACAGCCCTTTCGCAAGAAACTTTAATTATAAAAAATTAAAGTTTAAACTTTTAAAGAAAAAAAACAAAAAAATGATAAAAATAATAGATTCTTGCTTTCATAATATCGACAAAGAAAGTCCTCGGCAACGACGCCAAAAACTTGATGACGATTTTCTCCACGCAAACGCGTGTTACCAATCGATGGGGCAAGTATACCTATCATTCAGAGTATAGAATCAAATGTCGTATTTCAACTCGGGGCTGGTCGAGTACTTGTACTCACAAGAAATGGCTATTATCTTATTGGATTGGTTTTTGTTTGAAATGGAAAAGGAAACGTTACACTAAGAAAGAGAAATTCGATGTTGGGGAAGCGAGCACTTGATCGAGAATCCCTTTGGGCTAAAATAAACCTTCTTGAAAATTAAAGAAATGCGATTTCTTAAATTTACTCACTCGACCGTAGAGGTTCCTAAAGTACAAAAGCATCTCTCTCGAGCTCATGCTTTTGAAAAACCTTAAGTTGATCGATTAAGACCTGTCGACCAGTCAAAACCCCTAAGATTGCTTAAGGCGGTGAACCCCACTATTGGATTTGACTCTAATCCGAAAGATTTATGTCGTCCTCGCTCGAGGAGTGCATGCAAATCCTTTTATCTTTGAGTGATCTCCTCGTATCCGCAATCTCTAGGTCATTTAGGATACAGATCTTAGATCAAAAACCACATCCATGAAATATGAATTTGACAAAATATAATTCAAAGATAAATCATTAGTGAGCAAGACTAAGAACAAGACAATTTTGATAAAAATGAAAAGTTTATTTTATTCCAAGGTTCATAATGATAAAGTGCTAAATGAAAATTAGCTTATCATCATCATTAGGGAAATACAAGATAAGGTAGGGAAAGACATGATTAAAATAAAAAGCAAACTTGAATTGAACTTTCACAATGCAAAGCTAGACTAAGAAATGGAAAATACAGCAAAATTAAATAGCAAACCACAAGACTCTAACTCCCAAAATTCGACCCTGGGCATTTGAAGCTGTTTGGAATTTATAGGAAAAATTGCTGGTCGGTCACGCCCTTGGTCACGCCCGTGACCTAAGGCATGTCAGGCTCGGAACCGTCGTCTTGAAACCCCGGGAACATTGGAGGAGAAACAGCCATAATATATTAAATGACGGGTCACGCCCCTAGGTCACTCCCGTGACCTAGGGCATGTCAGATCTTTTTCTTGAAAATGGTGGGAAGCTAAAAATGGAGGGAGTAAACTGTGTTGATGGAGGCGTCACGCCCCCTAGTCACACCCGTGACTAGGGCGTGTCAAGTTGCAATGACAATCTTGTGGCAATGACAGGAATGACTGATTTATTGGCTAGAAAACGAACCCGACATGCCCTGGGTCACGCCCATGCTCTGGGCATGTCAATTTAATCCGACGTAGAAGTGGTCTAATGGTTCATCCAACGGCATGCACACCCCGTGCAAGGGTGACAAGGGTGTGTGAAAATTGACACGGGCATGTATGTTATAGCTCGACGTTCTTCGATCGACGATGATGTATCTTAGTGTCACGCCTATGAGACATGCCCAAAGATAGCGTGTCATAGGGCGTGTCACAGGGCGTGTCTGGGCCGAGAAGGGAAAATTTCCAGTTCTGCTCCAAATAATCTACAGATTAGCCCTGCAAGATTGAAAATAATTTTGTTAGAACAGATAAATATAAAATACAAAAACTAATTAATTATAAACTTAAGATTATAAAATTGATATATAACATCTAACTATTAATAGAAAATAATAAATAAAAATAGAAATAATTAGAGTTATCAGAACACTACAAAAGAACTTGTTCCCAGATTTGAATGAATAGAAGAATAAAAGAGAGTGAAAGATTATAATGTTAAGGCAATGAATATACTAGTGTTAACTATGTTAGATGAAATCATCAAAAAAGTAGCTAAGTTCTAGCCATCTAAAGAAACCTGGGAGTCCTTATCCAAGATTGTGGATGAAAGTTCTGATGAAATAAATCACAAGAGGTCCCTTCTCATATCCCAATATAAGAAATTTCAATAGAAAGTTGAAGAAACTAGTGATGAAATGTATGAGAGGTTCAAAATTATTATATGTGAACTCAAGGGATTAGATAAGGAGAGCTCAATCATAGAGATCAATGAAAAGCTTCTCATATGCTTCCCAAGCACATGGGACTCAAGGATCTAGGTCATTAGAGAGTCCATATACCACATGGATATCACAACTCATGCCTGTTAGGCAAACTCAAATCCTATGAACTTCTCTTGAAGAGTAGGGCTCAGTCTGAAGTGAAGGACAAACTCTCTACCATTAGAGATAAGTCCATTTCTCTGAAGGCAGCTGATGGAGAGTCTTCAACTTCTAAAAAGAAGATGTTTAATCTCCTGTCCAAAAGATTCAGAAAGTGGATCAAATTTGAAGACTCCATAATAAGGTAAAGGAGCTCAAAAAAGCTAAGAATTGACAAGACCCTGACAAAAAGGTCATTTACTTTGCCTGTAGAAAGACAGACTATATTTCTCTTGATTGTCCTGAAGATTAGAAGGACAAATCCAACAAGAAGGAGCATAAGAGGCAACCCTTCAAGAAAAATACAAGAAGAAAGAGAAAGGTTTCATTACAAAACCTAGAATGACTCAAATTCTGAGTCAAGCTCCTCATCTGTAAGTGAAGAAGAAGGTGTTACTAAGGAAGCCTGTCTAATGGATTTGAAAGCCCACTCAGATAATGAAGAAGATTAGGTATCATGATTTGATGTCATTAATGTTTTCTCCAATGATTTTAAAGAATGTTTTAAAGATTTTTATAATGACCAAATATAAGTTAAAAAACATATCAAGTCACTAAGAAAAGAACTAGAAGAATTAAGAAGTGAAAATCATTATTGTGTAAACTATAACCTTAGAGTTGAATTAGGTAGACTAGTGAAACAAATAACTGAATGGATTGTAGAAAATATTAAACTGAAGGATGGGCTAGCAAAGATAAAAGAATTTGAGGATTCCTTAAATGGAATGATTCAAAAGCTCAAGGACATAATTGAGAATCACACTATGAGATTCAATCATTTAGGTTTGTGTGCTGAGCCAACTAGCTCAAGAAAGGTATCCATCACACTTTCTTGGAAAAACTCAATAACCTTTGTTAAACTCAAAGAAACACAACCAATCATCATTATAAAAGATGACCCTGAAAAGATTACTATGTTTAATGGGGTCAATTCACCTAAAAATAAGGGTAACTAGGAAAAAAACTCATATATAATAAAGCCCCAAAATTCACAAACTTAGCATATTGGGAACATGTGCTGACTTTATATCAAGGCAACTCTGTAGATGCGTGGAGTTCTACTCAATGTAGGCATGAATCTATGTTGACCTTATATCAACGCAAACCCTTATATGTGTTGACTCCATATCAACGCAACTAGAAAGTTATGTCGAGTTCTAGTCAAAGTAACTTCCAACAAATAATTTCAATACATTTAACACTACCATGTCTTTTGATTACCATTCTCTTTAACACAAATGTAATAATTGTTTGAGATTTGGTCATGATACTTGAAGTTATTAGTTTAACTAACACTCTTTCATCCAAAAGGGTATGATGAAAGACCATCCTACACTTTCATCATACCCTTTAATGGTAAAAAATCAATGGGCTCAAGGTAACCTGGTTACCAACTAACTTTTAGATGTTTGTCGGGGTGATTAACTATCCTTTCACAAACCAATGCGGTACTTGGACAATAGTTACTTTAGGTATATGACTAGACACAAAGAACTAAAGGAACACTATAAGGCCAAGGATGACCCTATGGCAATTTTTGGTGACTCTAATTATGGTCAAACTAAAGGATATGGTGTGATTAAAATTGTGGACTTCTCATTCTCTAAGGGAGCTTATGTTAAAGGACTTTAACATAACCTTATTAGTATTATATATCTATGTGATGGTGAATACAAAGTTGTATTCAACTACAACCTACGTTAAATAGTCAACACTAGAATAGATGAAATAGTGTTATCCGGTTTTAGAAAAAATAATGTATATATTATTGACTTCAACTCCAATACAAAAAAAATCTTTTTTATTTTTTATATAAACATAAATGAGCTTTAGCATAGGAGGCTTGGTTATCTCAACTATAAGATCATAACCAAGCTTATAAAGAATAATTTGGTTAGGAGCTTATCAAATGGAAAGTATAAGAAATTAAATCCATGTAGAGTTTGCTAGTTAGGTAAGCAAACTAACTCATCATTCATACCAATTGGCAAGAATGATCACCTCAAATTCTATATTTATTGTATATTAATATGTTTGGTCCAATTTGCACTCAGAGCTTAGAGGGAAAGTTCTATACCTCAATAATTGTGGATGATTTTTCTAGATTCAGTTGGGTGTTCTTTCTAGAGCTAAGTTTGATACCTTTTGGATCTTCTCAAGATTAATTAAATAGATTCAATCTGAATTTAACACTCGAGTCTCTATGATCAAAAGTGACCATGGCACAGAGTTTGAAAACTAGTTAATCTATAGATTTTGTAAGGATGGAGGAATAAGATAAAGCTTTTTAGCTCCTATAACTCCTCAACAAAATGGGGGTAGCTGAAAGGAAAAATATAACCCTAGTTGAATCAGGAAAGACATTATTGGCTATGTCAAACTTGCCTAAGTCATTCTAGGTTGAAGTAGTTAATACTGACAACTATGTTTTGAATAGGAGTCTCATCCATAAGACTAAGCTGAAGACTCAATATGAGCTAGTGAAGGGAAAGTCACCTATAGTATCATACTTTAGGATATGTGGCTACACTTGCTACATTCTTAATAATGGAAAGACCCATCTTGCTAAATTTGACAAGAAGGATGATGAAGGGATCTTCCTAGGATATTCATCATCTAGCAAGGCATATAAGTGCTATAACAAAAGGACTCTCAAGATTGAAGAGTTCATGTATATAGTGTTTAATGAAGCTCATCTATTTTCTAAGAGGGAGGAAACTTCTGCTAAAAATATTGTGTAGAAAAAGACCCTTTTGCTACTATACTAGAGCAACTGTGTATTAAGGGCAATAGAGAGGGATCATCTAAAGAGTACTATCATCAACTAGAAAGTGCTAAAGCTAACTCTGATGATGAAACCCTTACTAAATCAAACATTAATTCAGCTCCAATTTTTATCCTGATTTAAGAGTAGGCTATTGAACTTGAGAATATAGATGAAGATAATCCAAATAATGAGGAAGCATATTAAGCAATAATCCCTACACATAGTGAAGAAAGAATAAATCCTGAGAGAGTAATTCTTTGGGATCACCCCCAATCCCAAGTGATAGGAGATTTAAATTTAGGATTAATAATAAGGAACCAACTATTAACTGTGGCTATGCTGGAAGTCTTTTCTCAGGGTAGCTAAACACCTAGAGGGGGTTGGGGGGGGGGGGGTGAATAGGTTTGTTTTAAATCTTTTTGGTCTTTTCAACTTTGTGCTTGGTGTGTGTTTAAGATAGAAGTTAGCTTAAAGATCACAAAATAACACATGATTTATAGTGGTTCCCCTATCTAGAGTATATCCACTTTCCCCCTTCACCTATCTAACAATGTGCGAGATTCTACTAACTCCCCCTTTATACTTGGCTCCTTAAGCTTACACCTCAGATCCCTAAGTATCTTAAAACTCAAAGTTCAACAACTCCTACAACTCAGACTGCTTTCAGTCCTACCTCAAAGACTAAATCCAGTCTCCTACCTCAGGCACAATAGCCCTATAGCTCAGAGTCAAGCAACTCCTACAACTCAGAGATCTATCTGATCTCCTATCTTAGATCTTAATCAAGATCCTACCTCAGATCCACTCTAGTACCCTACCTCATAGTTCAACAACTCATTCCTCAAACTACTTTATAGTCCTACTACTCCGCCTTTATAAATCAGGCTTACAACTCAGATCTCATAGAGATCCTATAGGTTTGAGTAAAAGTTTTATGAAATGGACTCTAGAGAAAAATCTCAGAGTCTTCTTCTTGGACTGTGTAAAAAACAGTCCTTCACAGTAACTTGAAAGTATATCTTCAGTGTTGTATCAGCTTGTGCTATGAAGATCTTCTGCAGAGCTCTGCTCCTCCTTCAAGCTGAGAAAATTGTAGTTTTATATAGCAGTCTTGAAGATGAACATTGAAATATCATGAGCTCTGCTAGCTTACTTTTGTAGGAAAAATTAGTGTTTTTAGAGATAGCCAAAAGTTCTTGTAATGATTGACATTGCACTACTTTTATAAGTTAGTCATAGTAATGACTCTATGCTTCTTTTAGAACGTGGCATGGGCAGCTTTAATTATTGCTTTATCCAAGATAACTCTATCGGATAAGTACGACATTCTTTGTCTTTTAGTGCTCTATCTACTTTAATTTGAATTTAAGAATGACATCAGCATATTTGACGTCCCCCCTATGGACTTAGAAAAATTCTTCCCAACAACTGGTGCAGGCGTTGAGCATAGTTGTATGACTCAATGAATTAACTGTAAATGGTTAAGTCTATAAGCGTTAGGTGAACTCCCTTCACTCGACGTATTTACCCTTATCTGAATTTTGCCTTGTTGAAGAGGCATTGAGTGGATGTTGATCACTCAACGCTTTTGACTTCAACTCCTTTCCTTAAGTAGGCGTTGAGTGAACTGCCTTCACTAAATGCGTTTGAACTTTAGCAGCTTCCCTTCAGCTGGAATTTAGTGAACGTTCTTCACTCAATGCATTTACACTTAGCTGTATTTTTGAGTACGCGTTGAGTGAACTACCTTCACTCAACGTATTTTCACTTAGACAGAATTTCCTGAGTAGGTGTTGAGTGAACTACCTTCACTCAATGCATTTATACTTAGCTGAATTCATTGAGCAAGTGTTGAGTGAACCATCTTCACTCAACGCATTTATACTCAGTCAAATTTAAGTCCTTCTCCACTAAGGCTTTGAGTGACTGAATATCTGTCGATGATTTTTCGCCTCTGGCATTGAGTGATGCGTGATCACTCAACATATATATACTTAGCCAAATTTTTAGCTCTCTCATATGTCTTATCTTCTGTCCAGCCAAACCTCTGACATATAAAACCTTTGTAATCATTGAATAGTAAACTTCCTGCATGTATAAGCTTGAACACATATCAAATGCATGCTTGTGTTTATTATTGACTTATGGTCTTCTTCAAATCAGGGACATTGTAGTCAATGGACCCAACAATCTCCCCCTATTTGAAGAATTCAGAACCCTAATTGATGATATACACTAGCTTATAGAAATAATAATTTCACAGAATAAAGAACATGAAATAGAACACAGACAAATATTAATTAACACAAAACTGGATAACTATTCATAAAAGTGTGCCTACAATAATAATTCATTTTCCTAAGGCCCTAAGGAACCTATTTCAAATGTCATTGTTAGGCATCAGGTTCCTTAATGACTGTGTCCCTAGTTGATCTTTTTTTAGCCTTCTCCTCAGTTTCTTTCTTCTTTTGCCTCTGCCTTTCAAAGTAGCTATATTGCTTTGGAAAGTATCTGCTAGGCTTTATAGCATTTGGCTGAACAGTATCATCTCTCTTATCTCTTTTGAATTTTTTCCTCACTTTGTCTTGCCTTTCAAACTTTGCCCCTTCAATAGAACTTATGAGTTTGGCCCTGCCAGTCTCCATTTCTTCTTTGTGCCTTTTCTTGTTCTGCATGACTTATTCTTCCTCATCTATAATTGACTTGCCTTTGGCCTTAAACAAATGTTGAGTTGTGGGACTGAATATAGGCATAGCAGCAGCTGTATCACCAACTAATTCAGCCCTATCAACAGGAATTGCAGGCGCATTGTATACAATGGGATCAAGTCCCAAAGCTTCTCTGATAACATTAGAGGTCTAGATAACATGATCAACACTTGCCTTTATCATTGATCTCTCCCCCTTTATGACTTCTTCAAAAAAATCTTTACTTAGGAAAGTGGTCATATGATACAGATGATTAAAACCTGCAATGATAAGATTCTTCACCTATAACATGTGATCATCTAAGAATTGGGTGCATGCATCCATTCTTCTCTATAAAATGACATTGTTGGTTTCCATGAGGTTCTTTTGTACTTCATGCACCATATTCATATTTTCAGTAGTAATGCATTGATTCTCAATGATGTCATTTTGCCTTTTCTCAATGCAAGCTAGCTTTTCTTCTGTGTATATAATGACTAGAGCTGCCCTCTTAAAAAATGTCGATGTGTTTACCTTTAGTAAGTTCACTTCAAATCTTATGGATTTGATCTCAGTGGATAGATCTTGTTTCAGTTCCTTTATAAAATGATCCACTAATGCTCTATTTTCCTCCCCTACTCATCTAACAGTCCTTTTAATTGAGCCAGAAAGGAGGAGGACATCTCCATAGCTTGTTGAGTGGTCTCTGGATGCTTGACCTCTTCAACATCCTTGCTTATATCTTCCATTAATCCCAAATCAACAACTTCATACTCAGAGGAGTGAGCAGGAATACCAGCAACATGCTCATCATCATCTGATAACTCAATCACATTGTCAATATCTTGAGTAGGGATCTCAAGACAAGTCTCCCCTTTAACCTCAGCAATATCCATATTAACTTGAAGTACATCAGCATTTGTCCTTGGGAATTCTTCTTGGACTTACTCCCTCTAAAAGTCAGAGGGTATCTGATCAATCCCTTCCTGAAGATTGACCAGAAAACTATCAATCTGGTCCTGTAGACCAACAGGAGAATGTCATTGCTCTCCCTTAGTAAGAGCATCTAAACTCTGGGTCTCCCCCTCAATATCTATACAAATCTTGTTCATAACAATATCAACTAATTTCTCAGCAGGTTCCACTTGAGTGTCTTCTGTTTGAGATATACTTCTTGGCAGGGTTCTTACAGCAGGCTCAAAGGACATTTATACCTATGCACTTACATCCTTCCTAATTTCTTCAGTGAATTCTGATAACTCCAGATCAAGAGATTCTTCACCTCTGCTTTCAGGAGAGCTACAACTGGACCTCTAACAACTTTCTTCTTTTGTTTTTTGTTTGCAGGCTGTGGGTAAGGTACTAAGACCCTATCCCACATATCAAACATCCTCATGTTCATCTTATTCATGTGATGGATCTTAGCTCCTAGCCTCAGATTAATCATTCCTTGAGAAGAATTAAGCAAAAATAAAGAAAGTATTCTACTCAGATTGGGTTCTAGAATACATTCTACAATCCTCTCAAAAAGTATCTTCTCCCAATCAGTCTTCTTTATCAGAATCACTCTTGTCATCAGTTCAAAAAATTTCCTTGAGTTCTTATCATGTGACCCAGTCATACAAATCCATGCCTTGCTAATGTGAACTGCTATGAACTTCCCTTTCAGGTTCATTTCCTTCCTCATGATGGATCCGATGGTGTGCTTAGACAAGCCACACCATTTGAAAGTTTTCTTGACATCCTCAGCAAATAACTCATCTTTCTCATCAGATGCCCTAAACATAGTCAGTTTTAGAGCCTTAGCTAACTTCCTTAGAGTAATCTTGATCTTGTTTCCACTTATTAAGGTTTTAATCTTGCTGGAAGATGAATCTACTTTGGCATTGGAGAAGAGTTCCAACACCTCTCTCTTCTAGATGGAGCATGGTTCTAACAAATGAACTTTAGTTCAGCGACATTTAGAAGTTGAATGACAAGTTGTACTTCCTCAGGTGTGTCTTTGAATCCATTTCTCACAAGTTCAAAACTCTCGAACAGGAAATCAACACCTTTTAGGGCCATTGAATCAGTGAGTCGCTGGAGAGACTAAAAATTTGGCTTGAGAGCACAAGAGAAAGAGCACAGAGAGTAACAAAAGAATAAGGAATTATATATATTATCCTAGGCACACATTTCTATTTATAGTTACCCTGTTCAAGAATGTGGAAAGGCGTATACCTACTGAGATTTACATAAGATGATTAACGATTGTGATTAGTCCCTTAAATTTATCGTATTTTGATTTGTCAGATTATATGCGTTGAGTGCACTCGACACATTTGATGCTCACAATTCCAAGAGTTAACTTAATGCACTCGATGCCTAGAGTTAACACAGTGCTTTCAATGCCTGAATAATTAGTCTTTTTCTTCCTTATTTACCTGCAAAAGGTTAAACTCCAAATGCACACATACATGTAATAGAAATGTATTATCATACTAGTGCTACTTCAAGTTCAACATACCAAATTCAAATTTGAAGGGGTTGAACTTGGCTTCATTAAGAGGCTGAGTAAAGATATCAACCACTTATTTGTCTGTGGAGACAAACTCAAGGCTGTTGTCTTCATTCTCAACATGCTCTCTAATGAAATGATACCTGTTGGAACCCCAATTTGGATTTGGTCTAGGTTCACTATTAGGTTTGTTGACCCAATATGTATAACATAGGCTCATTTGTTAGTTCTAGGGTTAAGGTTAGTCACATTAGGTTAGATTATTAAACCTGCCTTCAGAAGACTTCAGAGACTCAAGACTTTAGAGACAAGTTTGTTTAAAGATTGCAGAAAAAGTCGCTCGATGATAGCTGAACTCAGCCCGATGATCGTCGATCTCAGATCGATGAACTCAGAGTTCCTTCTCTAAGTTGAGCTCGATGAAAGTCTAGCTAAGATCGATTATCTCTGATCTCATATCAGAACTTCAGCTAGACGAAGGACTATCTCAGCTCGACGAACTTGGAGCTCAGATTGGCAAGTTAATTTTCTGGTCGACGATCTTGGAGCTCAGCTCGACGAAAGAGAATTATCAGCTCGACAATCTTGGAGCTCAGCTCGACGAAAAATTTGCTGAGTTGGACTAATTTCTCTTAGGTTCAATTCGACAAATTCTTTGATGATTTTAGTTCGACTAAGGTAGATGAATTTCAAATTATATTATAATATGTATGTAATGCTCTAATAATTAATGAACAATATTCTTATGAATATAGTCGTTCCATGGCAACATTAATTATGGTTTTCACAGAGTTATTACTTGGCTTATTTTACTAGGACAGTTGGGGAAACTCATTAAAGAAAAATTCTAGCCATTCAACTCCCAAAATTTCTGCAGTCAGTCAAGGAAAGGAATTCAAAATTAAAAGGCTGAAATCTACAAGGGATATATATAAGGATTATTTTTCAAGATAGAAGTGAAAAAGCCGTGATAAAGATAATAATTCACAGAAAACTAAAAGAAGAACAGATCTCATACAACTCAAGTTCTTCATTAGTTTTTTGCTTCAGGGCTTTCAAGAGACAATCAATCAACATTTGTGTAAAATCTTCCTGAAGATCAACAAGAAATTTGAAGGCCTACACCCTGAGCAAAGCTTCAATTCTCTTGAACTATTCTACATCTCAGGGGGAGCTTTGATAACAACAACAATCCACTAGTCTTCTCAGAATATTGAGAAAGAGAAGAGAATAACAACTTTCTTTTTACTCTATTGTAAAAGGGATTTTTTTAACTCCCTTTAAAAGTTATCCCTTTAGTTTTTAAGTCTCCTAATCAAAAGACTTAGTTTGGTTTTTGAGCACCTGGTCAAAAGCTCAAAGGGTTGTTAGATCTCCCTTGAAAATAGATCTTGTGGTGACAGGGCACCTGAGCAAAAACTTGTGGTGGCAGGGCACCTGATCAAAAACTTGTAGTGGATTCCTACCAGGGTGGTAGAAGAGTGGATGTACCCAAGTTTTAGGGGAACCACTATAAAATTTTTGTGTCGTCTGGTTGCTCTATTTGTTATTTTCTGTGCTGTGATTTTCTGTATTTTATTTCTACCTATTTACATATAGATATCACTTAGTTTAATCCGCTAAAAAAATTAATCAAAAGATTTTGTAATACTCTATTCACCCCCTCTAGAGTTAGTGTGATCTATCCCTTCACTTTTAATTGGTATCAATGGGTAAGGATGTTTGGTTTCACAAGCTAACACCTGAACCAAAAGATCTTTGATAGATCTCATTTACTCTAGTGTCTTTTTATATCATGGCACAAAATAAGGAATACTCAAGCACCAAATCTCCAGTATGCAATCTTAACAAGTTTGCACTTTGGAAGGTAAGGATTAGGCTTTATATGAATTTAATTAATGAAGACATTTACAATTCTATTTTGACAGGGCCCCCCTACACCAACTGCAACTACATCAGATACAACTGCAGTTTCACCACCAGAGTGGACTGATGCTCAAAATAAAGTCAAGATTGCTGATTCTAAGGCAATGAATATTCTGGCCTAAACCACGTCTGATGACATATTTCACAAGGTTGTTGAGTGTACTTTAGCAAAGGCCATTTAGGACTCACTAAATACAATGGTATCAGGATCTGCTGATGAAAGGAAAGATAGGAGATCACATCTGATCTCTCAATAAGAGAATTTCAAGAAAGAAGAAGCAGAATAAGTTACTAACATGTACAATAGACTCAGCCAATCAAGATTCTTATGTACTTCCCCAACACATGGGATTCTAGGATCTGGCCAATCAAGGAGGCCAGAAGCCTAAATGAGATTTCTACTGAGTCATTATTAGGCAAGCTTAAGTATTATGAGCAGCTTATCAAGACAAGAGAAGCAGTTGAATAAAAGACTTCTTCCTCAAGAAGGCAGGAGCAAAGTATTGCCTTCAAGGCTTCTGAGGAATCAGAAGCACTACCTGCCAATAAAGATCTATTGAGTCTCTTGGCTAAGAGATTCTACAAGATGGCTAGGGAGGACTTCAGAAGAAAGTCTTCCAGAAATGAAGACAAACCCAGGTATGACAAGACTCATACTAAGGAAATTGCTTGTTATAGATGCAGGAAGCCAGGACACATTCTCACAAAATGTCTAGAGGCTCAAAAAAAGGACAAGAGAAAAGAGAAAGAGTCTAAGAAGCACTCCAACAAGACCTCCTCCAACAAATACAAGGAGAAGAAGGAGAAGGGATTTGTGGCTGAGACCTGAAGTGACTTAGAAGAAGAAACTTCATCCAGTTCTAGTGAGGATGAAGAAGAAGCAAAAGCCAGAGAGATCTGCTTGATGGCAATTGATGCATCTTGCAGCCACTCAGAAGCTGAAGAATCAGCAGCAGAATCTGAATCAGAAGAGGACCAGGTAAAAGCTTTTTTTGATTTCACTTCTGATGAATTTAAAACTGAATTCAAACTCCTATGCAATGATTTAATTAAATCTGAGAAGGAAATCAAACTTCTAAGAGAAAAACAAATTGAATATGACAATCTTTTTTCTGAAAAACATCAAACTGAAAGATGAATTAGACTTAGTTTCTGAACAAATTATTTCATTAAAAACTAAATTAAATGAGGCTAAAGAATTTGAAGAATCCTTTAATGGGATAAGAATCAGATTGATGAATATCACAAGAACATTCAATACCAGGGTTAATGGCAAACTGGGCTTGGGAGCTTCATCATGTCAGCCTCCTCTTCATATGAAAAACATTCTTTCTACCCCTATTAAATTCATATCTAAAAAATGCAGAGAAAACATTGAAGATAACAACCAACAAATCGAAGTGTTTCAAAAACAAAAAAAAAAGAATTTTTTTAACAAAAACAATGTTCAACAATTTTCGTCAAACCAAGATCGACGAAATGTATATGGTTCGTCAAAATCAGGCTAACGAACTATGAATGTAGATTTTTTATATAACTATTCTTATAACTATGATCGACAAAATCAATATGGTTCGTCGAACCGTGTTCGACGAAATTGGGGCACAAAAAATGATTATTTTCATTATTTGAGTGGAGTTCGACGAACCCATCCCTATTCGTCGAACACAGATCAACGAACTTATTGCAATTTGTTGAACCCATAAAATTTTAACAAAAACCTAAATTCTTTTAGAAATTCTAATCAACCTAAATCTTTTATTAATCCCTTTACCCAGTAGATAATTCCACCTAGAAGATTTTCACCCATTAGGATATAAAGACCAACCAGAATTCTCTTTCATTTCCAGTTGTAAATTTGAGAAGAATTAAGGACCCAAGGTTACCTGGGTCAAGAACATCTAATCTATTTTCATGCAGGTGATGGACTATCCTACCATAAATCAACATTGGTACTTGGATAGTGGGTGTTCTAAGCATATGACAGGCAACAAGGGAAATCTAACTGATTATAAGTAAAAGCTTAAACCAAAGGTGATCTTTGGAGACTCCAACTGTGGCCAAACAAAAAGATATGAGAATGTCAAAGTTGGAGCTGTCACCTTCAGGAAGGTAGCCTATGTGAGTGGTCTCAAGTATAACCTGATATCCATAAGCCAATTATGTGATGAAGGTTATCAGGTATCATTTAATCAATCTTGTTGTATTATTACTTCTGATAACAACAAAAATGTTTTAACTCGACTTAGAGAAGGAAACATATATGTAGTAAATTTTAAGTCTGCTATTTCAGAAATTGGTTTATTTAATCAGATTAGTAATACTAATGACTTATGGCATAAAAGACTAGGACATGTAAATTTAAGAAATATTGCTAAATTATCTAGAGACAACCTTGTTAGAGGATTGCATTCTAGCCCCTACAAGAAGGAAAGTCTCTGCAGGGCTTTTCAATTAGGCAAGCAAACTAAAAATAGCTTCAAATCTATTAATAAGAGTGATTCACCCAGAATCTTGTATTTGCAACATATGGATCTTTTTGGACCCATTGCTGTTTAAAGTTTGGGAGGGAAATCTTACACACTAGTTATTGTAGATGACTTCTCTAGATTCACTTGGGTGTTCTTCCTGAGAAACAAGTCAGATAACTTTAAAGTTACAGACTTTCTTAGGAGCATAAAGATTGAGTACTCTACTCCAATTGCATTGATCAAAAGTGATCATGATACTGAGTTTGAATCTCTTCTTATGCAAGAATTCTGTAAGAAGGAAGAGATCATGCATTGCTTCTCTGCTCCTAGAAATCCTCAACAAAATGGGGTAGTAGAAAGGAAAAATAGAAACTTTATTAAAGCTGTAGGGACATTGCTTGCAGATGATTACTTTCCCCTATCCTTTTGGGCAGAGGCTGTAAGCATAACAAATTATGTTCTGAATACAAGTTTAATACATAAACTTAAGGGTAAGAATCCCTATGAATTGCTTAAAGGGAAGCAACCTAAAATAGATTATTTTAGAGTATTTGGTTGTAGATGTTACATTCATAATAATAACAAGAAATATCTTAGAAAGTTTGAAGCCAAAGCTGCAGAGGGAAATTTTCTTGGATATTCCCAAGTCAGCAAGGCTTATAGGGTATTTAACAAATCAACCTTAAAAATGAAAGAATATATACATATATCTTTTGATAAAGCTAATATGTATTACAAGGAGAAGGATTCTTCTACCAGAGATACATTGTAGGTACCCCTTCTGTGTGAGAAATTGGATGACTTAAACCTCACCCAAGAGGTTACGTTGCATCCTTCTCCACAGATTGATGAAGAGAGTGAAGAAGAAATTGTTGGAATCGTTGAACCAACAACAACTAACATAATTCCACAAAAGGAATTAATTCCCCAAGCTATTGATGAACCAACTCCTCCTACTGATCTTGTCATACTTAGAGATCATCCCATATCTCAAGTGATTGGAGACATATCAGTTGGTGTGCAAACAAGGCATCAACTCAACCAAGACTTGATGCATGCTTGCTTCATATCTCAGATTGAACCTCAATCCATAAAAGATGCAGAGCAAGATCTCCACTAGATTATTGCAATGCAAGAGGAGCTCAATCAATTTGAGAGATGTAGAGTTTGGGATTTAGTTCCAAGACCCAAAGACTACCCAATCATTGGAACTAAATGGGTTTTTCAGGAACAAGTTGGATGCTCAAGGATCAATTGTGAGGAACAAAGCTAGATTGGTTGCTCAAGGCTATTCACAGGAGGAAGGAATTGATTATGACCAGACCTTTGCCCGTGTTGCAAGGCTGGAGGCTATCTGAATATTTCTTGCATATGCAACATACAAGAAATTAAAAGTTTACCAAATAGATGTCAAAAGTGCATTCCTTAATGGTGAACTCAAAGAGGAAGTCTATGTGGAGCAACCACTATATTTTATCCCTTCAACACATCCCTCTTTTGTTTTTAAGTTGCATAAATCTCTCTATGGTTTAAAGCAAGCTCCAAGAGCTTGGTATGAGACCCTAGCTAGCTTTCTTTTAGAGCATAAGTTCACCAGGGGCATTGTAGATAGGACTTTGTTTATTAGGCATCATAAAAATAAAATTTTGCTAGTACAAATATATGTAGATGACATCATATTTGGCTCTACTGATTCCAAACTATGCAAAAGATTTTTTGACCTGATGCATTCTAAATTTGAAATGAGTAGCATGGGTGAGCTTTCCTACTTCCTTGGTCTTCAAGTGAAGCAATCCCCTGATAGCATTTTCATCTCCCAATCCAAATATGCTAAGGAGCTAATTAAGAGATTTTGGATGTCTGATGCCTCAACTATGAAAACACCCATGGCTTCCAATGTTGTGATTGATTCTGATGAACAGGTCAAAACAGTTGATCAGAAAACATATAGGGTTATTGTTGGGGCCTTATTATATCTCACAGCTAGTAGGCCATATATAATGTTTGCTACATGTTTTTTTGCTAGGTTCCAAGTGAACCCGAAAGAATCTCATCTTATTTTACTTAAAAGAAATTTGAGATATATAAAGGGTTGTCCAAATCTAGGACTCTGGTATCCAACTGAGTCAGAATTTGAATTAACTGGATTCTCAGATACTGACTTTGCTGGATGTAGAGTTGACAGGAAAAGCACATCAGGAATATGCCAGTTCCTTGGTGATAGGCTTGTGTCTTGGTTTTGTAAGAAACAGACATATGTGTCAACTTCAACTACTGAAGCTGAATATATAGCAGCTGGCAGTTGTTCAAAAATTTTGTGGGTTCAAAACTAACTCCTGGATTATGGTTTCAATCTAAATAATTCAACTATATTTTGTGATACTACAAGTGCAATTTCCATTGCACAAAATCCAGTGCATCACAGTAGGACCAAACATATAGTAATTAGACATCATTTCATTAGAGATTGTGTAGACAAAAATAAAATTAATCTTGTCTTTATCCTTACTGATTTACAATGAGCAAACATCTTCACCAAACCATTAGATGAAAAGAAAGATTTGTTCTTCTTAAACCAGCTAGGTATGATTAATGGAGAAGTATAATTTGATTTATGTCTGAGGTCGAAGAATTGATCACCTTTCGTCAAGCGGAGATCGACGATCTGTGAACTCTTCTTGAGATTTTTCGTCGAACGGAGATCGATGAAATCTCTTTGAGAAACATTTTCATCGATCGAAGATCGACGATTTTGCTTCAGAAATAATTTCATCGACCTGAGAATGACGAATTGTTTTCCCCCTCTTCAAACTGAGATCGACGCTTTTATTTCTTCATGAAATTTTTTGTCGACCTGAGTTTGAAGTTGTTCTTTTGCGTCGGACAGAGTTCGCCGTTTCACCTTCTGAAAACTTATAATAGGGTTTTCCTCAAACTCCATCCCGCGCTTTCCAATTCTTTTGCACTTGATCTATTGTTTTTGCAGGTAATGGCAATTTCGGCGGCGACCCTCTCCGGAATGAAATTCGATGCCGGCTTCGACATTGACATCGATTCTTTCAGCCACTTTGATCAAGTCTTCCAGAACATCCTACAACTATTTGAGACTCAGCAGTTAAGGAAACTCATGATAACAAGGATTAAACTTCCAGTAACAGAGATCAAAGAATGGGTTTATACAACAAAGATTCAGGAAACTCCAGTTCTTTTTGGAACGATTTTAGGACACCAGGTTCCTCTTTCTCCAGAACTTTTGACTGAAGTTTTTGAGTTTGTTAATGGTGAAGACGAAATAGATTTGTTAGGCAGTGAATTTAATGAAAAGCTAGAAAGGTTAGGTCATACTGAAGGAAACCCTAACCACCTCCTTAAGAAAAATCTATCAATTAAATATAAATTTTTGGCAGATATTATTGGCAAAGTGTTGTTAGGAAAACACTCTGCTCATGATCATATTACCAGACACTAATTTCAACTGATTTGTGCCTTGGTTAACAAGAAATCAGTGAACTGGTGAGGAATTCTATTTGATTTGATTAAAAAGAAAATCAGTAAGAAGGATGTGAGTTTTGGAAGAGTTCTGGGAATCTTCCTCCAAGCAAAGGTTCCAAAATTATTGGTCTCCCAGACCATTTTCATTAATGCCTCTAAGAGGCTTACCTCTGCCCTATTTGGTAGATGGGAGAGGATTGTCCCCAAGCCCTCTAGGGCCTCCTCCTCAAGGATAGCTTCAGAGGACACAAGGGCTAATACAACCACTTCTCCAACCATAGAAGAAGCTCCTGCTCCTCCTCTATCTCCATCTCATTCTATATTTCCATCATAACTCCACTTCAACAACCTTCTGCCTCCATTCCTCCAGTCTCACCATCACAATCACATCTCAACCACAATCACAAATCCATATTTTTGAGAATACACCATCTCCACCTCCTCAATCACCTCAACCATCACATATTGATGATCTCCCATCCTCATCTACTCATCCAAATCAACCTATATCATTCCCTACATTCAATCTACTCTCATCTCCATCTCCATAACATTCACCTATTCAAGATGAACTTCCTGATGCCATCCCTCCATCAAATATTCCACCAACATTCCCAACCTTCCTACAGTCAGACATCCCTCAGGATTCTCTGTCTGTTCAAACTGTGGTCACCAATCCACCTATACCCCATCTACTCCTGATCCATTGTATCTAGATTTCTATGACAACTCAAATGATATTCTCAAATTCATCACTCCCACTCTTAAGAAGCTAATTGCTGAGGCTATTGCCCCTCTCACTACCTCTATTTCCCTGCTTTCTGCTCAGTTGGCTTCCTCCTCTTCTATCCCTTCTTCTAGGGGCCTGGGTTCAGGTCTTTCTAAAATCAGGCAGGGAGAGATGTCCAATAATGAACTCCTCCAGTAGCAGCAACTTCAGCAGCAGTTCCAACAATAGTAATTCCAACATTGATAATTTAAATTATTGATGATGATACTGAGATGATTTGTTTAGAAGAAGAATCAGTTGATATAGTAATATACACTATTGCGTATTTCATTATAAATCCCTCAGTTGATATTCATTCTTTATTGTATTCCTTTGATACAGTTTATAGCAGAAACATATCAGCTTTTGATTCAGTAGTATCTGATTATTCTAGAGCAATTGTTTGCTATTCTGCTCAAGTTAATTCTTCTATGTTAGAATAAATTAGAAATAGCTTCTATAAAATTTCCTCTAGTATTTCTTCTGAGATTATATCAGTAATTATTCTAGATCCAAAGGCTTTTTCTACTCCAACTTTTGACTGGGCTGAGTCCCCCTTGCCAAATCTTGATGAAATTATGTTTCAAGATATGGATGCAGAAAGTGACTATATTCAGGCTCATGTTATTACAGACATTATATCTAAAGAGCCAGAAGTTCAAGCCAAGGATCAAGCTGACTTGTTTAAGCAAATTGATGCATTATATGATGAATCTGATGATGATGATGATGATTCAGAAGATTTTGGTTCTAAGAAGAGAAATGCAAAGAAGAAAGTTCCAGCAAAGGCTACACTTATACCAAATCCCACAGCTGACACTCCCTACTACATTCTACACAACATTACTCTCACTCCAGATACTCCCGATTGGATGAGACTGTCTAAGAATGAGCAAAAGAGAAGAAAGAAGGTGAAGAGATATAGTTCTCCTCCTAATAAGTCTTGGAGAGGACCTCCTCCTCCTCCTCCTCCTCCTGCAGCAGGATCAGCAGAAAACATTTCTCAAGCTCAAAGGTCTGCTTCTTATTCTTATCATTCAAGACCAACTCATAGCAGCAAGAAAAGATCTTCAAGGTCAGAGTCTCAATTTAGCAACAAACAGAGAAACAACAACAACAGTCTGATAGTCAAAGAAACCAGTAGAAAGTTCAAGATGTTCAGAAAGAAGAATCAAGTCCAGAGAGACCTCCATCTCCTGCTTATGATCCAGAATTGGACCCCAACTATAGAATAATAAGATTTCAAGAGCTTATAGGACCATCTCAAATCAAAAAGGCCAAGGAGGAAGGAAAATATCCCTCTCAATTTATAACCATGTCTTCTTACAGAAAGAAAGAACTGGATAAATATCAGGTACAAAAACTTTTCAATGTTGATTCTTATATGAATTTATATCTAGAAGCTGTAGTGCCCAGAGTTGCAACTGTAAAGATTCTTAGGGCTCAAGACATGAAGATGACCCAAAGAGAAGCAGAAGACCCAAAAAGGATATTGGTTTTCACAAAACCTGCTTCCGATCCATCTACTAATGATTCAAAGAAAACTCTTAATATTCTGATTTTGCATTTTAAACTTTTTTGTTGTGTATTATATCCACAAAGCACATTTGTTCATATCTGCTGAATGATTTAAAATAATGTCAGAGATTTTTATTGCTTTGTGATTTTCTTTATTTTTACTTTTGTATAGTGACCTCATCCAAATAAGGAGAAATTGTTGGAACCCCAGTTTGGATTTGGGCTAGGTTCACTATTAGGTTTGTTGACCCAACATGTATAACCGAGAGTCATTTGTTAGTTCTATGGTTAAGGTTAGTCACATTAGGTTAGATTATTGAACCTGCCTTCAGAAGACTTCAGAGACTCAAGACTTTAGAGACAAGACTGTTTAAAGATTGCATAAAAAGTCGCTCGACGATAGCTAAACTTAGATCGACGATCCTCGATCTCAGATTGATGAACTCAGAGTTCCTTCTCTGAGTTGAGCTCGATGAAAGTCTAACTGAGATCGACGATCTCTAATCTCACATCAGAACTTCAGCTCGATGAAGGACTATCTCAGCTCGACAAACTTGGAGCTCAGATTGGCAAGTTAATTTTCTGGTCGATGATCTTAGATCTCAGCTCGACTAAAGAGAATTCTCAGCTCGACAATCTTGGAGCTCAGCTCGACGAAAAATTTGCCGAGTTTGACTAATTTCTCCCAGGTTCAGTTCGACAAATTCTTTGATGATTTCAGTTCGACTAAGATAGATGAATTTCAAATTATATTATAATATGTCCTTAATGCACTGATAATTAATGCACAATATTCTTATGAATATAGTCGTTCCATGACAACATTAATTATGGTTTTCATAGAGTTATTACTTGGCTTATTTTACTGGAACGGTTGGGGAAACTCATTAAAGAAAAATTCTAGCCGTTCAACTCCCAGAATTCATGCAGTCAATCAAGGAAATGAATTCAAAATTAAAAGGCTGAAATCAGCAAGGGATATATATAAGGATTGTTTTTCAAGACAGAAGTTAGAAAGCTGTGACAAAGAGAATAATTCATAGAAAACTAAAAGAAGAACATCTCTCATACAACTTAAGTTCTTCATCAGTTTTTGCTTCAGGGCTTTCAAGAGACAATCCATCAACATTTGTCTAAAATCTTCCTGAAGATCAACAAGCAATCTGAAGGCTTACACCCTGAGCAAAGCTTCCATTCTCTTGAACTATTCTACATATCAGGGGGAGCTTTGACAACAACAGTAATCCATTAGTCTTCTAAGAACATTGAGAAAGAGAGGACAATATCAACTTTCTCTTTACTCACCTATAAAAGGGTTTTTAACTCCCTTCAAAAGTTTTCCCTTTGGTTGTTAAGTCTCCTGATCAAAATACTTAGTTTTTTTAAGCACCTGGTCAAAAGCTCAAAGGGTTGTTAGATCTCCCTTGAAAATAGATCTTGTGGTGACAGGGCACCTGAGCAAAAACCTATGGTGGCAGGGCACCTTATCAAAAACTTGTAGTAGATTCCTACCAGGGTGGTAAAAGAGTGGATGTACCAAAGTTTTAGGGGAACCACTATAAAATCTTTGTGCCGTCTTGTTGCTCTATTTGTTATTTTCTGTGCTGTGATTTTCTTGTGTTTTATTTCTGCCGATTTACTTATAGATATCACTTAGTTTAATCTGCTATAAAAATTAATCAAAAGATTTTTTAATACTCTATTCACCCCCATTTAGAGTTAGTGTGATCTATCCCTTCACTTTCAATACCTAATTTCAATATGATTGGTCCTGCTACATGAAACAAGATTCTTAGTTATTGAAATTGCACTAGATGAATCATAAAACATATGGATTTAACTTAGCTGTAGATTGTAATCTTGGAGTTGATGTAGAATCTATAGTAGTTGTGCACATTAACTTCTAGCTGAAATATACTCTGATTCCATTATGGAGATGGCTATACTGGTATGCTTTTTGCTGCTCCAAGACACTAGCCTTCTTCCTAGAAACTGACAGGTGCCTGATTTACTTTTCCTGTCTTCTCTACAATCTATAAAATCTGCATCTAAATACCCTATTAGTTCAAAATCATTATTCCTAGGGTACCACAGAGCATGATTACGTGTGCCCTTGAGATATCTCAGAATTCATTTTCCAGCAGAATAATGAGACTCTTTAGGGAAAACGTGGTACCTAGCAAAAACACATGCAACATACATAATGTCTGTCCTACTAGTAGTTAAATAGAGGAGGGATCCAATTATGCCTCTATACATGGTTTCATTAACTGCTTTCCTAGTCTCATCCTTGTTTATTGGCATATTTGCCCCATTGGAGTTTTCATGATGGATGCACTATCCACTCCAAACTTTTTGATTAACTCCTTGGTGAACTTAAACTGAGATGAATAATATATTCTTTGAATATCTAACTTGGAGGCCCAAGAAGTACTTGAGTTCACCCATACTGCTTATTTTATACTGCCCTTGCATAAGTTTAACAAACTTCTTACAAAGGCCATTATCAGTAGAGCCAAAAATTACGTCATCTATATAAATTTCGATTATCTTACTCTTGACTTCCCTTAGGAAAAATGTCTTTTCTATCTTCCCTCTTGAGAATTTGTTCTCAATGAGAAAGCTAGACATGGTTTCATACATGCCCTGGGGTCCAGTTTCAACCCATACAAAGTTTTTCTTAACAGAAATATATAATTAGGAAAGTTAGTGATAGTTTAACTTTCAAGGCAGCCTAAACACCTAGAGGGGGGGGGGGTGAATAGGTTCTGCTTTACTTATAAAAACTTCTAGGCAGAATTCAATTCAATAGCTAACACAATTTACACAGCAATCACAGAAAATAAAACATCACAGATTGCACAATGTTTTATAGTGGTTCCCCAAGGTTTGGGTACATCCACTTTCCCCCTTCACCTATCTAGCAGTATGCTAGATTCGGCCAAACTTCCACTTATCTCAGATCAACAGATCCTACAACTCAGAACCCAACTGGTTCCTACAACTCATGCACAACTGCCCTACCTCAGCCTTGCCCCAAGGCCTACAACTCAGAGAATATCCTTCTCCTATACTCAGGCAAACTGCCCTACCACTCAGAGTTCAACACTCCTACACTCAGCCTTTATAACATAGGCTTACAACTCAGATCTGTGTAAACAAATCCTACAGAAATATAGAAAAGATTATTAATCTGTCTTGCCAAAGTTGAGAGAGAAAAGGCCAAGACAATTCTTGATAGCTGATGCAATCAACTGTATCTGAGCCTTCTTCAAGGCTTCTTGAAAATGAACTTAGCTGAGTTGATTCCAAACAGCTTCTTGAGAATCCACTGGTGGTTTCTTTCTTCTTCTTCTAATTCAGGCTTGATCTCTCTCTATCCAGCACTTTGAAAGATTCTTCTGAATTCTGATTAGAACTCTTCTTAGATCTATCCTTAGATAGTCTTCTTAGATCTCCCGGAGAAGATCTTCTTAAGTGCCTAGCACTTTCTTGAAATGAATTGGATCGTAATCCTTCTCAACTTTTTGATTCTCAACAATGTTTTTCAACAGTTGCTTTCTCCTTCTGAATCCATCTATTTATAGACATTCTTCATGGCAACCGGCTGATCCGGTTTCTAACCGTTTTCTGACAAGTCTGACAGCTTCAGTTAACCGGTGGTAACCCACAGCTGTCAAGTCCTAAAACAAGTCCTGTGCCTTAGTCTTGAACCACAAGTTGTTGACACAGTCTGTCAGAAAGTGTCGAGACCATCTGTCTAACTGTGTCGACACAATTGACTTTGGTGTCGACACAGTCTTCAGTGATGTCGACTAAGTTGCCTTTGAGTCGACACAGCTTCTTCTGAAAATAACTTGGTCTCGACTCTTCAGTGTGTCGACACAAGTCCTGTGTGTCAACACAGTTGTTGTAGAATCATAACTTAGTAAGTGTCGACACAGTCTTCAGGTGTCGACAAATTCTTTTATTAAATCTGCTTTAATGTGTCGACTTAATCACAATGTGTCGACACATTCTGCTGGTGTCGACACATTCTGCTGGTGTCGACAAACTTGAGGTCGACTATTTTCTTCTGTGTCGACACATTCAGCTGATGTCGACAATCTTGAGATCGACTATATTCTTCTGTGTCGACACATTCTCCCAATGTTGAGGTCGACGCTTTTCTTCTGTGTCGACTCTTTTCTTCTGTGTCGACACAAATTCCCAGTGATGTGTCGACTTACTTCTTCTGTGTCAACACTTTTTCCCAGTGTAGTTGTAGACTAACTGCTATGTGTCGACACTGCTTCCCAGTGTTGTGTCGACTCTTTTCTCCTGTGTGTCGACACTGCTTCCTCTGTGTCGACACTTGGACTTAGAATTTTTCTGCATACTTTATCAATTCTTCACCTGCACATGTCAACTTAAAACAACATCAAATACACCTTGATGTATATCATTGAGCTAGGTTGGGCTTCTTCAAATCAGGTACACATTTTCCAATGTACCCAACAATCTCCCCCTATTTGGAGAAGTCATAACCCCTATAGCCAATGATATACACCATTTATAAACAGTACTAAATGATGATTAATGACATAACAGG
The DNA here is from genome assembly GCA_039513925.1 of Platanthera zijinensis. Taxonomy (NCBI): domain Eukaryota; kingdom Viridiplantae; phylum Streptophyta; class Magnoliopsida; order Asparagales; family Orchidaceae; genus Platanthera; species Platanthera zijinensis. The sequence continues at coordinate 79,923,452 of CM077080.1, read as the reverse complement.
AATACTTAATATAAACAACACATAAAAAAAAAATTCACCACAGAATGCACATTATAATATGCCAAACAACATTTTGTTTATAACTGGGTAATGTTTGATTACAATGTTTTACATTTAATGATTACATCACAACATTACAAAACACTATAAAAGAACTTAAAACATAATCAGGATTGATCAGGCTCTCTAATTATAATCCCTTTGCCAGATTGAATTGTAGCTGTCACAGGAGCTTCTGATTCTTCAGCTATCTTCTTTCCTTTAAGATCAGCTTTCTTCTGAGCTTCTTCCTTGATCCTTTGCCTTTCAAAATAATGAAAAGGCTTTGGGAAGTATTTGCTTGGCTCCTTAGCATCTGATGGCAGTCTTCCCAGCTTGGCTTTCCTTCTGAATTGAACTATTGCTTCTTGTCTTGCCTCATACTTCTGCCATTCTATTTCATTGTACCACTTGCCTCTCTCATGAACTTTATCTTGTACAGCTTTCCATGCAGTGAGTATTATGTTCCTTGACGTAGGACTCCACTGCTCATAATCTGGCTTCAGTACAGCCTGCTCTCTGAATTTCTTCTTTGCTACTAGAGCATCTTGCTGTTCTTTTAGAGTAGCCTCAGGCTTATCAACCTTTCCAAAGACAATATTAGTAACCTCCTTTGGAGGACTATACATTCCTTGAACCTTCTGATCAATCATGTCAAAATCTGGAGGGGGGTAAATGACTTGGGCAACCTCAGGTTGAGTGCCTTCAAGTAGATTTGATTGTATTCCTGATTCAGCTACCATAGCATCATCACACAATGGGGGATATCCCAAAGTGGCTCGAATGCTATTGGTCACCCATTTGGAGTGCTCTGAGCCTGCATGTATTAGCATCCTCTCCCCCTTTATGGCTTCTCTAGATACATGATCTCTTAGATCTTCCTTTTGAAATCGGATTTGGCCATCCAAATAATTTACACCGTCTTTAAAAAATGGTTTTAACTTGTTAAGCTTTTCAGATATTTCTTTTTGAGAGGTTGTGATGGCAGTCTTAACAGATGCAATGGCAGCTTGAAAATTCTTATCAAAATCTTCCCTTTCTTTGGCTCTATCTGCAGGCAGACCTGGAACAATCTTCTTTACCTCCTTAATGATCTCATTATGAGATTCAGTTAAATTATCATTCATTCTGATCTGATTTTCCAAAACATAACTTTGCTTCAAAGCAATGTCATCCACCTTTGTAGTGATAGCCTCCTGTTGTTTAGCTAGATAAACCACAGCATTGCCACCCTTGTGGAAGCAATCTGTCATTTCAGTTTTATGCAAGTTGACCTGAAACTGGATGGACTTGATATCCTGAGCTAAGTCAAACTGAAGTGACTTGCTATTCTCATCAACATACTTTTCCAGAGCCAACCTTTGTTCATCCAATTTTACTTGTAGATCTATCATAAATTTGTTGTAATCAAAGGCTGGAGATACTTGTAGAGGTGTGGTCTGTAAAGCCTGCTTATAATTCTTGCTTCTTCTCTTGAAGACAACAAGTTTTCTTTTCTTTGCCACCCTGGCATCTTCAGTTTCTGTTTCAGATGAAGTATCTACATGAATTCTTTCTTGAGGATGATGAATTGTATCTGTTCCAGGGGTCAGTTGCTCAGCTTCAACATCCACTGGCTCACCCTCAACCTGTGGCTCAACTTCAGCTTCCTGCTCAATGTCCATACCTATGGACTTCTCAATATCTGGTCCACCTCCTACTTTTTCAGCAGTAGTATCAATATCAGGGAATAACTCCTCCATAGTAAATTCCAGTTGAGCTGTAACTTCTGCAGCAGTTAAATCTTGAGACAAGTTTAACTGTGCTTCCTCTTGTACTTGCACTTCAGTACTTGTAGTATCTGGAGTAGGAGTGGACACTAGCTCCCCCTGAACCTGTGCAGTAATAAGAATATGAGCAATGTCTTTTATAGTAAAATACATTAGCTCCCCCTATACCTGAGCAGGAGTAGATACCTTTGGAGCAAGAGTGGAAACTGGCTCCCCCTGCATCTGTGCAGGTGTTGACACTTCCTGGACAAAAGTTGTGTCTGGCTGATCTTCAACCTGTGTCTTCAGGGGGTCTTCTTGTAATTGTTCAGATTCTTGATTCTGTGTAGGGGTTTTCACAGGGGTGTCTGGCCTGCTCTCTTCAGGCACATCCTTGGATAGTACCCTATCCCACCTTGAGAACAATCTCATATCCATTCTTCTCATATGATTAATCTTACTCCCTTGCAATTGCTGCAGCACTTCAGGAATCACTCCAGTGAGGTACAGGCTCATGATCCTAGCCATGTTAGGCTTCTTGATTCCTTCTTTGATCTTGTCAAAGATCACCCCTGACCAATCAGTAGGAATAGTAAAAACAATCCTGGTCATCAGGCTGAACATATAGGCAGAAATCCTATCATGTCCACCTGTCTTGCAGAGGATTACTTTCCCAACTACTTCTGACAAGAACTTCCCTTGCTGATTCATACCCTTCCTGTTGAATGCAGCTCCAATCTTCAATCCTGAGTCCAGTCCACACCATTGAAGGGCTTCCCTTGTCTTAGATATAGGAACTTCCTCTTCATTCTCAACTACTTGCAATTGAAAGATCTTTCTTATACTTCTTTGATTAATCTTCACCTTAGTCCCTTGAACAGTGGACTTAATCTTGAGGCCAGTAGAGTGGACTGATGCAGAGATAAAGAACTCGTGCACCTCCTTCTTCCAGATTTTAGTAGGTTGTGAGATGAGAAATTCTAACCCTGACTCAGAGAGGAGGGTGATAACTCCTTGGACATCTGGCGGCGCCTCTGCAAAGGCCTGGCGCACCAACTCATACCCTTCATTGATGTTATCTTCAATCCTTGGCGCCATCGTTTTGTCGAGAAAGCTTGAGAGAAGAGAGAAAGATAGACTGTCGACACAGGGTTTTAGTCTCGAAAACCTTGGAAGCGTGTCGACAGAATGAGATTTTGACCTATTTATAGCCGCAGTTGAAAGAAGTTCAAAAGGCGCCAAAAACAGTCAAAATGTGTCGACACAGACGGAATGTGTCGACACAAACTTCTACCGTCTCGACATTACTTCAGCCTACTATGTGTCTACACCAATTTGTGGTTATGTCGACACCTTAGATAAACAGAAATTCTGTGTCGACTCTAAGGATAAGTGTCGACACATATTCTGTAAGTGTCGACACCATTTTCCTGGTTGAGTCGACATTATATTTCTGGTTACGTCGACAATATAACTCTTAAGTGTCGACACATATTCTCTGTGTCGACACAATATTTCTGACTTGTCGACATAATTTCTCTGAGTCGACACATTACTACTGAATGTGTCGACACATTCTTACTTAGCCAATTTCTGTAACTTCAATGTGTCCTTTTTAACACTTGATTATGTTGTTGTTATTACCTTTACTTATTTATATACCACTTCAATTGCATTGTTAATGATTTTGTTAATACATTAATCAATGGTTAACATACCTAATTCAATTTTGAATTTATTGAATTTGGTTTCATCTAAAGGCTTAGTAAACACATCTGCTATTTGATAATCTGTTTTTACAAATTCCAATGAGATGTCTCCTCTTTCTACATGTTCTCTAAGAAAATGGTATTTGATTTCTATATGCTTAGTTCTACTATGAGAAACTGGGTTATTAGCAATAGAAATAGCACTCTTTGAATCACATAAAAGGGGTGTTCTACTTACCTGAATACCATAATCCTTAAGCTGATGCTGCATCCACAATAGCTGTGCACAGCAGCTTCCAGCAGCAACATACTCTGACTCAGCTGTGGAAATTGCCACACTGGTCTGCTTCTTACTACTCCAAGATATTAGTCTTCCCCCCAGGAATTGACAAGTACCTGTAGTACTCTTTCTATCCTCTCTACATCCTGCAAAATCTGCATCTGAATAGCCTGTTAGTAGAAAATCTCTATTCCTAGGGTACCAAAGACCTAGAGTAGGAGTGCCCTTTAGATATCTCAGAATCCTTTTGACTGCAGTATAATGAGATTCTTTAGGGCAGGCTTGGTACCTAGCACAGACACATGTAGCATACATAATGTCAGGTCTACTAGCAGTGAGATATAGTAGAGACCCAACTATTCCTCTATACAATGATTCATCAACAGGTTTACCTGCCTCATCTTTGCATATAGGCATACTTGTTCCCATAGGAGTTCTCATGGAGGAGGATGACTCCATACCATATTTCTTAATTAATTCTTTGGTGAACTTAGACTGGGATATGGACAATCCATCATCAGTCTGTCTTACTTGGAGTCCCAAGAAGAACTTAAGTTCTCCCATACTGCTCATCTCAAATTTCCCTTGCATAAGTTTGGCAAACTTTTTACAAAGGTTGTTTTCAGTAGATCCAAAGATTATGTCATCAACATAGATCTGGACTAAGATGATCTTTCCTTTGGATTCCCTAAGGAATAGAGTTTTGTCTATCTTTCCTCTTGAGAATTTATTCTCAATGAGGAAGGTAGACAGGGTTTCATACCAAGCCCTTGGAGCTTGTTTTAACCCATACAAAGCTTTCCTAAGCTTATACACAGAATCAGGTTTAAGAGGATCTACAAAACCTGATGGCTGCTCTACATATACTTCTTCTTTAAGATCACCATTCAGAAATGCTGACTTCACATCCATCTGGTATACTTTGAAGTCTTGGTAGGCTGCATAGGCAAGGAACATTCTGATTGCCTCCAGCCTTGCTACTGGAGCAAAGGTTTGATCAAAGTCAATCCCTTCTTCCTGCCTGTATCCTTTTGCAACCAATCTTGCTTTATTCTTTACTATTATTCCACTTTCATCTAGCTTGTTCCTATAGATCCACTTAGTGCCAATTATGTTGTGGCCTCTTGGTTTAGGAACAAGCTCCCAGACTTTGCACCTTCTGAATTGATTCAGCTCCTCTTGCATAGCATCAATCCAGTGCTGGTCTTGGATAGCTTCTTCAAACTTCTTAGGTTCCATTTGGGACAAGAAACTAGAATGCAAAACTGTGCTTTGATTTCTGCTTCTAGTTTGAACTCCTTGTCTTGGATCACCAATTATCTGATCAGTAGGATGATCTCTTAGATATCTTATAGCTGGAGGTAGATTCCCTTCAGGTTGAGCATCTCCAGCTTCTTCATTCTGCTGTTCCTCTTGGTTTTCATCAACTTCCATTATCTCTTGTACTCCCCCTGGACAGCAGCCTTCATTTTCCAATGCTCCATCTTCCTTTGAAGCTTCAGCAATGGAGAGCTTGTCCATCTTCTTGCTTATACCTGTTGAGTCATTTGATCTACAAGACAACTCACAATTGATTAATCTTGTTTCATCAAATACAACATGCACTGATTCTTCAACAACTTGAGTAGTTAAGTTGAAGACTCTATAGGCCTTACTATTTGTGCTGTACCCAACAAATATCCCATCCTGGGATTTGGCAGCAAACTTAGTCAAATATGACTTGCCATTGTTAAGTATATAGCACTTGCAACCAAAAATCCTAAAATAGGATAGATTTGGTTTTCTGCCTTTCACAATCTCATAGGGAGTCTTTCTGTGGCTTTTGGTGATAGAAGCCCTATTGATGACATGACAAGCAGTGTTAACTGCCTCAGCCCAAAAATATTCTGGGAGAGAGGTGTCACTCAATAGAGTTCTACCAGCTTCAATTAATGTTCTATTCTTTCTTTCAGCAATTCCATTTTGCTGAGGTGTTCTAGGTGAGGAGAACTCTTGGAAAATCCCAAAGTCTATACACAAGTTTGTTATGCTTTCAGATTGAAACTCAGTACCATGGTCACTTCTGATTTTGACCACTGTACTATTCAGTTCATTCTGAATTTGCTTTACAAAATTAAGTAATACACTTGGGGTTTCAGATTTTTGTCTCAGAAAGAACACCCATGTAAATCTAGAATAGTCATCTACAACCACTAGAGTGTAGACCTTCCTACCTAGACTGTGAACTGGCATAGGACCAAAAAGATCCATATGCAAGAGGTATAAGCACCTCACAGAATGCTTGTTTTCAAGGCTTTGAAATGAGGTTTTTGTCTGCTTGCCCTTTTGACAAGCTGAGCATACCCCTTCCTTTATACACTTAACTTGAGGCCCATTCCTCACTAGTTCTTTACTAAAGAGTTGGCCAATTGTCTTGTAGTTTAGATGAGCCAATCTCTTGTGCCACTTAACACAATGAGAAGCATTGTCATCAGCTACAAGACAAATGGGGGAAGCCTTATTCTCACATTCAAAATTAAGGCAATACACATTTCTCTTCCTATACCCAGTCAATATGATCTCTTGATCACTTGACCTTTTGATATGACATCCATCCTTACCAAATGAAATGTCATATCCTAGATCACTCAGCTGGCTTATGCTTATTAGATTATGTTTCAAACCTTTTACATAGGCCACTTGGGTGATAGTAATTAGGTTAGAAGAAATGTTACCAAACCCTTTGATGACTCCTTTTTCAGATCCACCAAAGATCACTTTATGTCCATCTTTGACAGATGAATACTCCTTCAGCAGCCCCTTTGTTCCAGTCATGTGCCTGGAACAACCACTATCCAAGTACCATATAGGGGCATGGTTACTTGGATTCACCTGCAATACAGAATTACTTACCCTTAGAACCCAAGTAAGTCTTGGGTCCTTGGTTCAGGTTAGCATTAATAAAGTTATCATAACCTCTTCTAACAGGTAGACTCTTATTCTTTATAACACTTGTGTTATACCAGCAGTCCAATGCAAAATGGCCCCTCTTGCCACAGCACCAACATTCAAACTTATTGTATCTAGATCTAGATACATCCTTGTCAGAAGAATTTCTGTTCATTGCTGGTGCTGTTGCAACTTCACCTACTGATTTCTTAAAACCATTGGGTTTATGACCATAGGTAGGCCTGCTTGCCTTAACACCCTTGTTCTTCAGAACATTTGTCTTAATATGACCTTGAATGTCTTCATGATCATATATGTTAGAAGGCACTTTCTCCTTACTAAACTTTATGGGGACTGAAAGGTTTAGTGGCTGAATAGGGGCTTTGCCTTTCCTCTTGAATCTGCCAGCCCTGGAGTTACCTTTAAATCCTAATCCAGCCTTACCCTTCTGAGTGACAAATTCATCTATCAAGGGTAAGACAGATTTTGGCTTAGAGTAACTAGCCACTAAATCCCTTTCAATTCTAAGTCTGGCCTCCAGACTCTTTACTTGATCATTAGTATAATTAATTGTGCCCATCTGAATAATAGTTATATTCTTCAGCTTGGCAATTTCATTTAATTTTTGATCAAGGACTTTTTCTAACTCAGTTGTTGCTACCCTTAGTTCAGCAATTTCCTGAGCCTGTGTTTTAACCAGGTTCTTGCTTTTTTTAAGGGCCTGCAACAAGTCCCCATACTTGTCTATCAATTGATAGACATCTCCTTCAGATCCAGATGCATCTTCATCACTTGATGCAGATGTAGCTGATTCTTCATTTGTACTACAAACAGATGTACAGGAAGGACAGTTTACCTCATTAGGACCAGACTGATTCTGGCATATGTCCTCTTCTGATCTTGTCATCAAACCCATGCATTGATGTTCATTGATGGAGTCTAGCAACTGCATAAACTCTTCTTCCTCAGATGCAGCATATAGTCCAATATATGCTTCAGCTTCAGATCCTGATTCTGAAGTTGACTGGTCTGACAGACTTTTATCTTTCTTTGCTACAAAGGATTTCTCCTTCTTGCCTTTCTGATAAGTCTTCTTCTTTTCTGAAGATTCCTTCCTTTTGTCAGGACAATCAGCCACTACATGTCCAGGCCTATTGCAACAATAGCAGACAATCTTTGAAGTAGTGGCTTTGCTGGGCTTTGATCTACTTTTCTCTTTCCTTGATGACCTTCTCTTCTGATAATAGTCATCAACTTGCTGTGATGTGGAAGGCCTAGACTTCCATTGCTTCTTTTTCAAGAACCTTTGGAATTGCCTAGTGAATGCAGCAAAGTCTGCATCTGACTCACAGCTAACTGAACCCTTATCTGAATTTTCAGAACTATCTTCTTCAACTTCCTTAGGAGGAGATGGTGATTTCCTCCTATTCTTTCTGGTGGCTTCAGCATTAAATGCCACAGTCTTTTCTCTATGCTCTCCTCTTGAGTTTCTTTCCTCCTCCTTCCTTACCATAAGTTGCATTTCATAGGATAGCAACTTTCCAAACAGGGTTGGAGGAGATATCTCTGCCAATTTAGCCACTTCTCTTATGGCACAGATCTTTGTATCCCAATCCTTTGATAAGGATCTTAAGAATTTGTCATTCAGTTCATAGGTACTGAAGACTCTTCCATAGGATATTAGCTCATTCACAATTCTATAGAATTTCTTATAGCACTCAGTTATGCTATCAGATTTTCCTTGTCTAAAGCTTTCATACTCCTGATTTAGCATAGACTTTCTATCCAGCCTTACTTCTTCAGATCCCTCCATGTAGACAATCAATGTGTCCCACATCTCCTTGGAGGTCTTGCAGTGAATCAGATTCTGAAATGTTGAATCATCTATGGCACTGACAATGATGTTCTGTGCCCTTTTATCCATGGTTGCCAAGATGATTTCATCCTTGGTCATTTCTGAATAAGTCTTTGGTATTTGGATATTTGCATCAAGAACAGATATCTTCATTGGAGTGAAGGGCCCTTCCTGTACTGTGATGTAAATCCTTGGGTCAGATGCTTCCATAAACAATCTGACTCTCTCTTTCCAGATCCCAAAGATTTCCTTCTTGCATATGGGTAATTTCATAGACCCTAGCTCCTTCTGATTCTCTCCAGAACCCATCTTCTTGAATCTTGAATCTGCCTTTCAGATCTACCTCAGACTGTTAAGTCCTTTTTGAGGAACCTCCCTCTGATACCACTTGATAGTTTAACTTTCAAGGCAGCCTAAACACCTAGAGGGGGGGGGGGTGAATAGGTTCTGCTTTACTTATAAAAACTTCTAGGCAGAATTCAATTCAATAGCTAACACAATTTACACAGCAATCACAGAAAATAAAACATCACAGATTGCACAATGTTTTATAGTGGTTCCCCAAGGTTTGGGTACATCCACTTTCCCCCTTCACCTATCTAGCAGTATGCTAGATTCGGCCAAACTTCCACTTATCTCAGATCAACAGATCCTACAACTCAGAACCCAACTGGTTCCTACAACTCAGGCACAACTGCCCTACCTCAGCCTTGCCCCAAGGCCTACAACTCAGAGAATATCCTTCTCCTATACTCAGGCAAACTGCCCTACCACTCAGAGTTCAACACTCCTACACTCAGCCTTTATAACATAGGCTTACAACTCAGATCTGTGTAAACAAATCCTACAGAAATATAGAAAAGATTATTAATCTGTCTTGCCAAAGTTGAGAGAGAAAAGGCCAAGACAATTCTTGATCAGCTGATGCAATCAACTGTATCTGAGCCTTCTTCAAGGCTTCTTGAAAATGAACTTAGCTGAGTTGATTCCAAACAGCTTCTTGAGAATCCACTGGTGGTTTCTTTCTTCTTCTTCTAATTCAGGCTTGATCTCTCTCTATCCAGCACTTTGAAAGATTCTTCTGAATTCTGATTAGAACTCTTCTTAGATCTATCCTTAGATAGTCTTCTTAGATCTCCCGGAGAAGATCTTCTTAAGTGCCTAGCACTTTCTTGAAATGAATTGGATCGTAATCCTTCTCAACTTTTTGATTCTCAACAATGTTTTTCAACAGTTGCTTTCTCCTTCTGAATCCATCTATTTATAGACATTCTTCATGGCAACCGGCTGATCCGGTTTCTAACCGTTTTCTGACAAGTCTGACAGCTTCAGTTAACCGGTGGTAACCCACAGCTGTCAAGTCCTAAAACAAGTCCTGTGCCTTAGTCTTGAACCACAAGTTGTTGACACAGTCTGTCAGAAAGTGTCGAGACCATCTGTCTAACTGTGTCGACACAATTGACTTTGGTGTCGACACAGTCTTCAGTGATGTCGACTAAGTTGCCTTTGAGTCGACACAGCTTCTTCTGAAAATAACTTGGTCTCGACTCTTCAGTGTGTCGACACAAGTCCTGTGTGTCAACACAGTTGTTGTAGAATCATAACTTAGTAAGTGTCGACACAGTCTTCAGGTGTCGACAAATTCTTTTATTAAATCTGCTTTAATGTGTCGACTTAATCACAATGTGTCGACACATTCTGCTGGTGTCGACACATTCTGCTGGTGTCGACAAACTTGAGGTCGACTATTTTCTTCTGTGTCGACACATTCAGCTGATGTCGACAATCTTGAGATCGACTATATTCTTCTGTGTCGACACATTCTCCTAATGTTGAGGTCGACGCTTTTCTTCTGTGTCGACTCTTTTCTTCTGTGTCGACACAAATTCCCAGTGATGTGTCGACTTACTTCTTCTGTGTCAACACTTTTTCCCAGTGTAGTTGTAGACTAACTGCTATGTGTCGACACTGCTTCCCAGTGTTGTGTCGACTCTTTTCTCCTGTGTGTCGACACTGCTTCCTCTGTGTCGACACTTGGACTTAGAATTTTTCTGCATACTTTATCAATTCTTCACCTGCACATGTCAACTTAAAACAACATCAAATACACCTTGATGTATATCATTGAGCTAGGTTGGGCTTCTTCAAATCAGGTACACATTTTCCAATGTACCCAACAGTTAGGATTAACAAAAACTGAGGGTTGCTCAACATAGATCTCCTCTTTCAGGTCACCATTCAGGAAAACTGACTTAACATCCATTTTGTTGACCTTAAATGCCTTGTATGCAGCATATGCAAGGAATAATCTTAAAGCTTATAGTCTAGCAATTGGTGCAAAGGTCTGACCAAAATCAACACCTTCATCTTGCTTGTATCCTTTGGCAACCAGTCTAGCTTTGTTTATGATGATAACACAATTTTCATCAAGCTTGTTTCTATAAATCCATTTAGTTTGATGATGTTATGTCCATGAGGTCTGGGAACCAGCTTCCAGACATTGTATCTCTTGAACTGGTTCAGTTCTTCTTATATAGCCACAATCCAAAATGGGTCAATATTGGCATCTTCAAACTTCTTGGGCTTAACTTGAGATAGAAAGCTTGAGTGTATTGCAATGTTGAGGCTTCCGATCTATGTTGTAATACCCTATCTTGTATCCCTAATGATTAAGTTTCTAAGATGATCTCTCAGGTGTCTAACTGTAATTAGCACCCTTTCTTCAGCATCTAGAACCTCAATTTCAGGGGACTGGAGATCATCTACCATTTCTAATCCACCTGGAACTTCTTTTGGATTGAAAACACCCTCATCCTCTTCTTATTCAACAGGAGGTGTGTCATTAAGGCTCGGCTTGTCCATCCTTAAATCTGCACCTTCAGTTTTACGGGAGCTTGACAGCTTACTGTGAATCATAGAGGTCTCATCAAACACTACATTGACAAACTCTTCTACAACTTGATTTTTCAAATTGTAGACCCTATAGGCTTTGTTGTGGTTGCTTTACCCAACAAAAATTCCCTCATAAGATTTTATAGCAAACTTTGTCAAGTAGGACTTCCCATTATTTTGTACAAAGAACCTGCTTCCAAAGATTCTGAAATAGGCAAGATTTGATTTTCTGTCTTTCATAATCTCATAAGGAGTCTTTTTGTGGTAATCGTTGATAATGGACTTATTTAGGACATGACAAGTAGTGTTCACTACCTCAGCCCAAAAATATTTTGGGAGAGAAGTGTCACTAAGCAAAGTCTATTTAGTCTCTATGAGAGTCCTATTTTTCCTCTCAGTAATCTCATTTTCTAGGGTGTTCTTGAAGAAGAAAACTCCTGAAAAATACCTTGCTCTTTGCAAAAATCTATCATGCTTTTATATTAAAACTTTGTGCCATAGTTACTTCTGATTTTGACCACAGTACAGTCCTTTTCATTCTGAATTTGCTTGACAAAGGTCACTAAGCTATCAAGGGTTTCATACTTTTTCGTAAGAAAGAACACCCATGCAAATCTGGAAAAGTCATCAACTATCACAAGAGTGTAGACTTTCCTACCTAGACTATGAACTGACATAAGACCAAATAAGTCCATATGCATGAGGTATAATCACCTCCAAGAATCCTTGGACCTAATACTCTTAAAGGAGGCCTTTGTCTATTTCCCCTTTTGGCATGCAGAGCCAATTCCCTCTTTTGTGCATTTTAGATTGGGTACATTTCTGACTAGCTCTTCACTGAAGAGCTTGTTGATAGCCTTGTAATTCAAGTGAGCAAGCCTCTTGTACCATTATACATAGTAAGAGTCTTTCTCATTTGCAACAAGGCACATTGGAGAGTCTGAATCTATACATAGGAAATTTAAACAATAAATATTTCTACTCCTAGTACCTGTCAGAATGAACTCTCGGTCACTTGACCATTTGATCAGGCACTTATCCATATGTAAGACAATAACATAGCGCATATCACTAAATTGGCTTATGTTGATCAGATTGTGTTGCAATCCTTCCATATAAGCCACTTTTGTAATGGAAACTATGTCCTTGGTAATCAAACTATATCATTTGGCAACTCCTCTGTCTGAACCACTAAATATGACTTTGGGTTCATTCCTTACTGGAGTGTAGTCTTTCAGATTGCTCCTTATTCCAGTCGTATGTTTGGAACATCTACTATCTAAGTATCATACATGCATTTGATGGGTACTTGGAATACCCTACAATCACATATTTAGTTTACCTTAGGTACCTAAAAGGATTTGGGTCTTTGGTTCTTGTTAGCATAAAACTGAACACTTCTTCCTACTGCAGCCTTGACAGGAAGTCTCAACTTTGCACTTAGCACACTTGGGTTATGCCAATAGTCTATCGAAAAGTGTCCGACCTTGCCACAACATTAACACTCATGAATATTATGTCTCCTCTTCTAGACAACCATAGATGTATATAAACCATTAGCCTTTTCTATTCAGAAAGGAGTATAACAACCCTATTTATGTTTCTTTAAACAAGAATCTTGCTGAAAGTTAGCCTACTAGTAGGTACACTTGGTTTATTCCGATTTACAGCAACAAATGTCTTCTTTGTAGCTGATATGGTGTTGATAGAATCATAAATAGCCAAATTAGGCTTACTTGCAGTCCTGCTCATAGCTTTACTCTTTGTAGAAGGAACTTAGGGGGTGGCCAGTACCTTACCCTTGAGAGTGGGTGCTGGAGCACCAAACACAAAAGGTCCATGATGGGCAATTTTAATTTCTTCATGGGGAGCCTTTTATGCACTCAACCCCATGCCCAATCTTCTTCTATTGTAAGGTACGCTTGTACTCTTATGAGAAGAACTTCCATTCTTCAAATGACCATATATGTTGTCGTAGTCATACCTGTTAAAAGGGAGAATCACCTTCTGAAAGGTGGTCTAAGGCACAACTAGAGCCTTTCCTTTCCCTTTAGAATGGACACTCTAGTATTCTACTTAAACCCCAATCCACTCTTATTATTTTGAGAGGTGAAAGAGTCAATTAGTGGTGGCACTGCCTTGGGCTTTGAAAACTCAGCTACTAGCATTGTCTCTTTGAGAGCTTCTCTTCAAGATTCTTATTGATCTTATTATTTTGGCTAATGGTGCCTATTTGGATGATAGAGATTTTCTTCAGCTGACTAACTTCCCACCTCATTTGGGCTAGTAGAGAAGCTGACTCAAACTGCAAGGGATTAGCTTACTGTAGAGAAGTAATCTTTTCAGCTTGCCTTTTGACAAGCTTTTTTCTATTCTTCAGAGCTTCCAAGAGAGCACCATATTTGTTAATCAATTGATTGACATCCTCATCAGATTCTGATCCATCATCCTTACTGGATGAAGTGGATGCCTCAGAGTCTGAGCCAGTCTCATAATTAAAAGGAGAGTTGGGAAGAGAGAGTACCTTATCAGGAACAGAATTGCCCTGAATATCTTTAGTTAAGGCCATGTGGCTAAATTCTTCATCATCATCACAATCACTATCAACAGAGGACAAAGGAACTCTTATGCCCATTATGGTAGCAGAAAGATCAGCCTCCTCTTCAATAGAAGTAAGACTAATATAGGCCTCTTCATCTTCTGATTCTAAAGACTTAGAATCATTGTTTGACAGATAAGACTTCTTCTTGGCCAAGAAGCTCTTGTCAACCTTCTTGTCCTTTTTATGATTTTTGTCAGAAGACTTCTTGTTCTCCTTCGTCTTGACTGGACAGTCAGCAATAACACGTCCAAACTTGTTGCAATAATAACACACTATATTAGTCTTAAAGTGTTTATTCTATTTAGAATCAAACCTTCCCCCTAAGGGGTCTTTTTGGACTTCTCCAGGTTGGCATATCGCTTTTTGGAGCTAGAGCAAGAAGAGCCCTTATTCTTCCACTGCCTCCTCCTGCTTAACATCTTCTTGAACTGTTTGGAGATCAAGATAAGTTCTCTATCTAACAACTCATCCCCTAAAGTGCTAGGACCTGAGCTTTATGACTCAGCTACCCTTCTTAGAGGAGAAGGAATCTTGTCATAACCCGCATTTTATCTGCAATTAAACGATATATATGAGTAAGAGAAAACACACGTCGTGATGCCACGTCGTGCAGGGGATAACTGCAGGCGCTTTGACAAGAAATCGAACCAAACACTTTAAATGAAATTCTCAAGTTATTAAGAAGAAACTGCAATTTAAATTACGTTTTGACGGTCGTATCCCTCGGATTAGTGGATAATCAAGTCCACATGTAAAAATATGAATATACGATGCTTAAAATGCTTTGTTTGCATAGATTGACATAATATATAAGTATAAACATCCAAATAGGACAACTCATGATATGCATACATCTAGATTTAATATACATATAGAAAGAGTCTTTTACGTTGTTAAAATATAATGACTTTGGATTTAAAGGATGTTATATATGAGATAGTCGTAATGAGATTTTTATACTTTAAAATAACTAACATGCAATCCAAACATAAATCCTTCCCAGAGAGCAAGTTGGTACAACAAACCAGCTAGAAAAGTAGCAAAATAGCTAGCAAATAAACCAACATTCAATAATAATCTCCGGTGGGCGTCAACAACCTGACACAAACCCACCAAACATCATGTATGTCTGAACAAAAAAACAAAACAACAAATCTACCTTACAAAGGGGAGGTGAGAACCACTGTAGCCACTGTAGAAAACCTGAGGACACCAACTCTAGCTACTCAACCTGCTTCAGCTCCGAGCTTGATACATTCAAAAGAAAAGAATGCCTCAGCAAAAAGGTACAAGTGGCAAAAGAAAACCAAAGGTAAATAACCAAGAGGAGTTAAAGGGTTACCAGGCCAAGACAAAAAGAGCTGTCAAACCACAACATATAAATCATAAAATAATTAGCAAATGAAGAATTTACAGAGTTTTAAATATAAGAAATTGCACCAAGAATGATATGAAGCCACACTTCTTTAACATCTGCAAGTGTATGCATAAGAACAAATGTGATATATATATATATATATATATATATATATATATATATATATATATATATATATATATATATAGACAAAAGAGACTGATCAGCTCAAAACACGTGAATCATTAACACCGCTAAAAAATGGTACTAAGTTGGGAACCATATTGTCCAACACCAACTTTCATACCAAGAATCTCAAAAAGGTGCTATAGTGGTGGTTACATTGTCCAACACAACCCAACAACCCATAAGAAAAGAAGAAAACCCACCAGGTGTAATGATTCACAAACCGACACTGAGGTGGCGGTCCTTTATCCACTGCCAACCAAGGCAACAAATAATCATAAATTATATTAATAAACAAAAAGAAACCCAAGGCTTAACATCAGATTTCCATAACTATGCATAGGGAAGAAAACCAAAAGTTACTAAGTTATACTCGAACGAATATGACTTGACGAACTCAAAGTCACTCGATGGATACATGAAAATTACTTGACACTAACTCGGATATAACTCGACTCCAAGTCTTCAGCAACTCGATGCTTTTCTACTTCACTCGACGCCAAGATTGTTTCAATCAAAGAACTTGATGTCTGGCTACTTCACTCGATGCTTAGACGGATATAATCAAAGAACTCGACACCATAACTACTTCACTCGACGCTCTCGACACCATAACTAGTTCACTCGATGCTCTCAACGTAATAGCTGCTTCACTCGATGCCTAGAAAGATACAGTCAAAGAACTCAATGCTATAGCTACTTCACTTGATGCTCTTGACACCATATCTACTTCACTCGATGCCTAGATAGATACAGTGAAAGCACTCAACGCCATAGGTACTTCACTCGATGCTCTCGACGCCATAGCTACTTCACTCGACTTCTTGACATATATAGTCAAAGCACTCAATGCCATAACTACTTCACTCAATGCTCTCGACGTAATTTCCTCAACACTCGATGATATCGACGCCATAGCTACTTCACTCGATGCCTAGGCAGATATAGTCAAAGCACTCGATACACTCGATGCCTAGCTGAGTTCCCTCAACGCCTGGACTTAACTCTAGCATGAAAACTTTCCTACCTAAAATTTCCAGACTTCTATTCCCCTAACCTACACCAATCTTAGATCATTTTGTTTAGAGAAAGAAGAAGAGAAAGTAAGGAACAAAGTGATTCATACTCAAAATAGCAGAAGGTCAAGAAATTATATTTTCTTTTGACTATCATTTTGACAGATTTTGGCCATGACAAATGCTCAAAACCAAATATATTTTGACAGATGTAGGACTAGATTTACAGCAAAAACTGCAAAAAAAATGAGATCTGAAACTTTTAGAATGGAATTAGACAATGAAGGAGGAGTTTTGAAACCACCACATGCCTCAACCTACAAAAATCTGGCCTCAACAGCGCTCCGCTCCAAGGATCGGTCGCAATAACCCCCATGCTATAATTCCTGAAACCTTTCTGGGCAAATGAGGGTCAAGGTCAAAAACCCTAATGCCAAAAGTCCAAGAAAACAAAATTACCTACCACCAACACGTAGATCTCGACGAGAGCTTCCGGATCTACCCACCGTCGACGATTCCGAGCACTAAAACACCTATAGGTGGCAGCCAAAGGCCTTGCAAAACCCATCACCTCCTTTCTTCCGCGCTCTCGGTCCAACGACTTGGGGAAGAAGATAATGAATAGGGTTTTCGAATACAAGTATTTATATATATAATATAATAATAATATAATATTATTATTAATAATTAAACGTCCAAACGACTAAGAACTCGAATACCCTCAGATTCCTATGAAATTAGCACTGAGGCAAATACCATTGCTACAAAACCAACGACGAAGTCAAAATTAAGATTCGACAAACCAAACTCGTGTTAAAATTCCCCAAAGTTACAACCAACATCAACCTACTAAAATCCATCGAGTCAAAACCTCGGATTCCAAAGAGCAAAAATCACGCTCTAATACCGGTACCCATTAACTATGCGACAACGTAAAGCCCTGAAGTCATAAATATGCCACTAAAGAAATTAAAATAAACATCGAAAAATCAGGGGCGTTACAACCACTTCCCCTAAAAAGAAGTTTCATCCCGAAAATTGATATGAAAAATCAAAACTACTACTCAAAAGGAAATAACCAAAGGTTATCGCAAAGAACTACTTACCAAAAGAAACTAGGAGAACAGATGAGGATGAGCCTCCCTCATAGCTGAATCCAACTCACAAGTCATGCTCTCAACATCTTGGTTTCGCCAAAGAACCTTGAACATGAGTATTGTCTTCCTTCGCAACACCCAATCTTGAGTATCCAGAATGCGAACAAGCACCTCAACATAAGAAATATTAGGCTATAACTTGGGCACCGAGTTGAGAGCATGTCAGTCACTAAGCACAGATTTTGCGACTGGCTCACATGAAACACATCGTACACACCAGGAAATTTAGTGGGCAGATTCAGCTTATAAGCTGACACTCCGATGCGTTCAACAACCTTGAAATGTTCCACATACCTGGGATCCAGCTTGTGGTTTCTTCCAAACCTTTTAACGCCTGACATCAAAGAAACTTTGAAAAAAATCATGTCTCCAACTGCAAATCCATATCAACCCTTCGGAGATTAGCATTATTTTCATAATTCTCCTGAGCTATATGAAGCTTCTCTCAAATATGTGTCACAGAAGTAATCATTTCTTCCAAAGATTCTGGACCCAACAACGGGCTTTCACAAACTTCAGCCCAAAACAAGGGAGTTCTACAATGCCTCCCATACAAAGCCTCAAAGGGGGCCATCTGCAAACTCTCCTAATAACTGTTATTGTAGGCAAATTCCATCAATCTAAGCCGCTCATCCCATGCCCCTCTGTGGTCTAAGATGTAACATATGATCATATCTTCCAAAATCTGATTAACTCTCTCCGTTTGATCATTGGTTTGTGGATGATAAGCAGTGAAATACCTGAGATCGGTACCCAACCCTTCTTGCAAACTTTCCAAAAATGGGACGTAAACCTGGAATCTCGATCTGACATGATACTTACAGGTACTTTGTGCAATCTAATGCCCTCTTCCAAATATAACTCTGCTATCTTTTTTATGGAGTAATCATTCTTGAATGGCACGAAGTGAGCACACTTTGTCAATCTATCGACTATGACCCACACAGAATCATGTCCTCGGGGAGATCTCGACAAACTAGTAATAAAGTCCATAGAAATACTCTCCCACTTCGAATTTGGAATATCCAAAGACATCACCTTGTGATAAGTTGTAAATATTCATATTTTTACGTAGTTTATTTATGTCGTTTTAGTTTGTTTTTGTTATTTAAAGTAATTTTTCTTTAATAAAATGCCCCTTTTTTGTATATATCTTCTAACTGACGTTAAATTTGTTTTCTAAAATTTTTCAGGACAAAGTCAAAAAAAATCAAAGTACAAGCCTGTGCACTTCATGTCACGCCCGTGCCCATGGCAGGAAACAACACTTTCGTCGAGCAGTGCTTGACGAAAAATTTTCCAAGCGCCAACTTGACGATTTGAAGATAGTCCTAGCGCTCGACGAATAGAATCCCTGCATTCACTCTTCGTCGACCAGAGCTCGACGAATCCCTGTATTCGCCGTTTGTCGACCAGAGCTCGACGAATCCCTGCATTCACCATTTGTCGACCAGAGCTCGATGAATCCCTGTATTCGCCGTTCGTCGATCAGAGCTCGATAAATCCCTATATTCACCGTTCGTCGACCAGAGCTAGATGAATCCCTACATTCATCGTTCATCGACCAGAGATCGATGAATCCCTGCATTCGCTGTTCGTCGACCAGAGCTCGACGAATCCCTGCATTCACCGTTCGTCGACCAGAGCTTGACGAATCTCCCTGCGCTCGATGAATTTCCCCAGCCCTTGCACTCAATACTTCCAGCAACCACTCAATTCCTTCACCAGATAAAGCTCATGCCCTGCTGCTTCTAGAAGCTTCTAGATCCATGCAAGCCCACCTTTTTTTGGCTTCCCTTACACACCAGAGTGCCACCTACTATAATTGTTTTGCTTATAAATAGATCTTCTCTGTAAGATCAAATGTTCAATTTTTTGGAACCATTTTGCTGTTAGGTGGGATGCTTTGGTGTTTTCCATGCTATATAAGGATAACTTTCTCCCTCTCTTAGTTTGTTTTAGCTTTTCAATAACTCCTTTTTGTCATTAATAAAATAATTTTCTCTCCTTATATTATTTTGGAATGCATCTGAGTGCCCCTTTGGCAGTGATCTTTTGTCTTTTATTTTTAAATAAGTGTGTGTGTGTGTGTGTGTATGAGTTAGATTTATTATTTTTATGTTTTCAAGTCTTTATTTTTCTAATTAGGATTGTTCTAGTTTTTCTCTTAGTCTAGTTTTGTTATCATAACTTTTTATTTCCTTAGCTTTTACGTGTTTTGTTTTTTTAAGTGTTTTTCTTTTCATTCTTATAGATTTATAAAAATGTTTTTAAAGTGGTTTTGATTTTTCTTTAACTTAGGCTTTTTAGGTTTAAAACTTTTTGTTCTTTTCACATTTTCTTCCACTTTTTAATCATTTTTATGAAATTATAAAAATGAAAATCTACTTATTTTTATTTCTGCACCCCTTTGATTTTAACTTTTATTTTGAAAACCTTTTGCTCCTTTTTTTATTTTCTCTTTTTATGATTTTTTGTCAAGTTCTAGGAGTATATTTATAATCATTTTAATTTTTTGATCACTTTGCTTTTCAATTTTTATAGAGTGCGTGCGTTTAGGAATTTGATTTTATTGCTTTATTTACTGCTTTCTTCAATTCCTGTAGAGTGCGTGTGTGTATGAGATAGTTTTTACTACTTTCATTTCCCGCCTACTCATTTGAGTAGGACTCGCATTTTATTGCTTTCATTTCCTGCCTACTCGTTTGAGTAGGACTTGCATTTTACTGCTTTATTTATTACTTTAATTTCCCGCCTACACGTTTGAGTAGGACTTACACTTTTCGGCTTTAATTTCCCGCCTACTCGTTTGAGTAGGACTCGCAGTTTTAATTATACAATTTCTTTTCTTAAGTCTCCCCATTCTGATGAGTGGTAAATTGCTCTTAGCCCTCAGTATTGAAGAGTATTGGGATAAATTAAATATTTTAAATAATTAAATGTCTTCTTTTTCTCGTTAATTAAAGCACTTAAGGTTTGCCCCGGGTTTACGATGCGTAGGACCATATATCGATGTGTGAGCTCTATTTCGGTTATCCATATGCTAGCTAGCCGAGAGGCCATATGTATGGACCGATCACCCTTGGGTAAAGAGAATTGAGTGCATAACCTCGAGAGAGGAGATGCGTAATTCTACCGGATTGGGTTCCCCACCAAATAGCAGGGTTCTTAGCGTAATGCGGGCATTAAGAGGAATCCTTCATCGGACGAGAGTTCGGTCGAATAGTCTTAATGTTCAGGTGAGTGATATTCCTAGAGCTAGGTGAGCTCATTCTTTTGGAACCTCCACGACCAAGTCTCCCTTTAATTAATTTGAAATTTAGAATCTCTAGTTATTAAAAGTTATTTTAGTTCTAATCGATTCGATACCGATGCGCAATTTCTTCATCAGTTTTTTCTGCTTTTATTTTCTGCTTATATATAACCGCGCTATTTAAATAATAACCCGATAAGTTATCTTCGATAAAATAATAGTTCCTTCAGGACAGAGTAGAAATAATCAACCCATCCTCGAGAACAATACGACCATGATATTCCCCTTTGGAATATCCTATACTACTCGCAATAGGTGCACTTGCCTACATTCGTTAAAATTCGGTTTCAACTTTTATATCTAATAAAATCTGCGTGCCCCGCCTTCCAAACTAAATAAATCACAAACCAAATTAAAAGGCGCCGCGAGTTTTAACCATCAAGTATTTGGTGTCGTGGCCGGGGAATTCTCTGTTGTTATTTCGAACTTTGGGAAGCTATTACTTTACCTATAAAAAATTTTTTATCTAAAATTTTATCTAAAAACAAAGTTAAAAACAAAAAAAAACACTTCTAAAAAAACTTATCTAAAAAACTAAAAACAAAAAAAAACTTAAAACCAAAATATAACTATTTCCTTGCCCTCACACCCCCTCCCCTGTTTATAACTCCACCTCAAAATATAACTCCGCCTCAAAATATAATTCCGCCTAAATAGTCAAGCTACACGACTTTAACCAAAGTGCTCCTGTGAGGCACCCCATGTTTATCCTTTTTGCTATATGTTTCTTTAATTTTTGCAGGGTTTCTAAAACGGGCCTCCTCGAACACGTTTCAGGGAAGTTTCCTCCCTCCTGTCTTTATTTATGAACATACCTGTATTTAATTTCTTATCCTTCCTCATACGTATTGCAACATTGGAGACAATATTGAAATTAAGTATGTGAGTGTTTTCCTATTTTTTTGCACTATCATTTTCCCGCACCTTTATATTCTGCAATATTTAAAAATTACAAAAAATATACAAAAATTAAAACTTCAAAATTTTTTTTTATTATTTTACCATCAAAAAATGTTAATAAACAAAAAAATTATAAAACAAAAATACCAAAAACAATTTTTTTACTTTGTAAATATTCTTTGTAAATAATTATTGTAAATATTCTCTTTTCCCTCTTCCTTTTTTTCTCTCATCTTTGTAAATAATTTCACTTTCCTCTCTCATAAATAATTGTTTAAAAATCTAAAAAAAAAATTAAGAAAAAGTTAAAATTTCAAAAACAGATCATAACTCTAAAAAATTCAAAAATTTTTTATTATGAAATAAATAAATCGAATAAACCATTCTTAACTTCCTTGCTTTCCAAAAATTTTGTTTTGAGTTTATTTATAAGCGAATTTTATTAGTTCTTTATTTACTATTCATTTATTAAATAGAGATTGATTGATTTAGATATCCGGGGGTAAGTTTTACAAAATTTCTTATGCTTTTTTTAGATAAGGGACTTGTTTTTAGCACTACTTCTACTTTATCTAAATAATTGCACGTGTATTTTGTTAAAATAATAACAACCTTACACTTCAATTATGTTTACTCCAAGTTTTTTTTTAAATATAGGAACGTTCAATTTATAAAGGTTATTCTCAATTTTTTTTAAATCTAGTTTTCTTTTTGAAAAAAGAAACCTATCTCCACATTTTTTTCATATCTTACTTGACATGATTAATTTTGATCCTTAAAAGAACCTATGTTAATTAGAATAAGATTTTGTTCCATAAATATAGTCATCTAATATTTTAAAAGATTATATGTTATGGAGTAAGAGGATAAAATTCATTACTCCTATACATATACATTGGGTTATATGAAGTTATTCAAAAAAATAGAATGTTATCGAAACTAAGATTTCATTTCCTAAACCTAAAACATAAAACAAAAAAAAATTCATTAGAGGTTTGAGAAAAAAATTACCTCACCTCTAAACCCAAGCCCTCTTCATAAACCAAAACAAAACTTTTAGCCAATTTCAATGATTCAAGACTTAATTTAAAAATCTTTTTGAGATCATATGCAAGTTGAGGGATAGATCTTAATTTACACTTGAATAATATATATGTTATGTAACACAAAAAGCACAACACAAACATAAAGAAAAAGAAGAGCAAGCAATCCAGACAACACAAAGAAATTTATAGTGGTTCCCCAAACTGGGTGCATCCACTCTTCTACCACCATGGTAGGAATCCACTACAGGTTTTGAGTAGGTGACTGCCACCAATGAGCTTTTGATCAGGTGCTCAAAAACCAACCCAAGTCTTTTAGAAGGAGACTTGCAACCAGAATAATTTTGAAGGGAATTAAATCCCTGTACAGAGGTGGGGATGAGAGAGTGATGGTGTTCTTCTCTATTCAAGGATCTGAGAGAAGAATAGTGGATTTGATGATGTCAAAGCTCCTCCTGAGATGAAGTTGGTTTAGGAGTGGAAGCTTTTCTTCAGGGTATAGGCCTTCAGATTGATGTTGCCCTCCAACAAGCTTCTAGACTGATATTGATTGTTGTCTCTTGAAAGCCTGGAGCAAATGATGAAGAACACTGTATGATAGAAAGCTGTTGTGTTCTTCAGAATCTCTATTCTGATTTCTACTTGGTCTTATTATCAGTCACTTCTTCTTCTTGTTATATATCCTGCAAACTTCCAAAATCGTATATATTCCCCTGGCCATAATTCAAATGTTTGAATTAATTCTGTCTTGAAACGGCTGAGGCATTCCCAAGAGAAAGAAAGATACCTGGGAATTAATCACATTAACTGTTGTTGTTGAATGGCTAAAAGCATTAACTTTGAGAGATATTAAATGCCTTAATAAAATCTGCCAACTGTCAAAATCTATCTGTAAGACTACACAGATTTCGTCGACCTCAGTCTGCTATTCATCGACCTCAGCTCAGAGATCATCGAATTGAATAATCTTTGTGTCAAGCTGAGATTCTATCTAGAGATCAGTGATCGTCGACCGGAGCTCGGAGATTGTCTAGCTCAACTCAGATATAGAACTCTGAGTTTCGTCGACCTAAGTTCGACTATCGTCGAGCTGAGTTCGGCTAT
Source organism: Platanthera zijinensis (assembly GCA_039513925.1). Taxonomy (NCBI): domain Eukaryota; kingdom Viridiplantae; phylum Streptophyta; class Magnoliopsida; order Asparagales; family Orchidaceae; genus Platanthera; species Platanthera zijinensis. Next base: position 79,899,323 of record CM077080.1, on the reverse strand, counting down.
CATCGAACTGATTTTCTGCTCTTGACAAAACTGATTTCTGCAACATTTCTCTGGAGTTCTTTTTGAGGCAGACCTAGAAATAATCCTATGACCCTGACTATACATTTTGGGTCAATCTAAAAGCATCCTAATAGTATTCCTTGCCCAAATCCAAACTAGGGTTCCAACAATCTCCCCCTATTTGGGTGAGGATACTATTTACATAAAAGGAAAACAAAGCAAATTTTAAAATTTGTGCTTTGAGAAATAAAATATACAACAACAAAGTTTTTAAAATGAAAACATGAAAAGCTTCTGATAGGCTCTGTAGCTATTTTGTTGCTTGTCTATAACTGAGCTTATTTCAGATATGTTGCCCCTACTATATTCAACAATTTCCTTGACATCATCTCCCTAATTTAATTGAAACTACTGATGCTGTATTCTTTAAAGCAGTCTCCCCATATACAACTACCCCTGTACTGAAGGGTCTTTTCCTGATAAGGGGTTAGGAGTTCTGGACCCAGATTACCTTGGGTGCTGGTTCTCTTTTAAAATAATTGGAAATGAAAGAATATTCAGGTTGATTGAAAGTGAAGGGATAGATACTACTCTAGAGGGGGGGGGGGTGAATAGAGTTATCAAATTTTGCACAGACAAAACTTAATAGTCTACCCAACTCCCTTGGAGTGAAGTGCGGAATGAAAAGATTATAGATATTGATTTAACCTTAAAGCCTAACACAAGTGATGTGTACAAACACAAGCTAACTGTAATTACAGTTAAGCTTGGAAAAACCTAATCAGCAACTAGCAGCCTAGTTATATCTAATCACAGCCACAATGCAGGAATTAAACAATTGAATCCAGACGACACAAGGAGATTTATAGTGGTTCCCCAAACAACTTGGGTACGTCCACTCTTCTACCCACACGGTAGGAATCCACTCAGGTTTTTGATCAGGTGCCCTGCCACCAACAGAATCTGATTCAGGTAGATTCAGAAACCCTTTAGACTTTTGATCAGGTGTCTAAAAACCAAGCACAGGTTTTTGATCAGGTGCCCTGCCACCAAGGGATACTTTTGAAGGGAGTAATAACCCTGTACAGGAGGGGGAAGAAGGTTAAGATGTCTTCTCTATTTTTCAAAGGATTAGAGAAGCACAAAACTTGCACTGAGCTAGAATGCTCTAAAGAATCAAGGCTCCCCCTGGATCAAAGATGTCCAGGTGAAGTCTTGCTTCAGTGCAGAAAAACTCTTCAGAAAATTCTGAAGGAAAAGCTACAGGAAGAAAATAAATGACAAAAAGAAATCTCTTCAAGCAGCTATTCTTCTTCTTCTTCTTCTTCAAAGAATCTCTGAGTTTGAACTTCCTGAAAGCAGGAGAACTCAGGTGAAGAAGAGATGAAGATCTTAACACTTCTCAGTTAGATGGAGTTTGCTGAGAGCAGGAAGCTTGAACGCTTGAAAGCTTGAATGAACACAGGTTGGCTATTAGCTTCTATATTGACTAGCTTGAATCCTTCAGCAAAGGGTTCTTTTTATAATCATCATCAAGCAACGGCTCTCTTCCATTTGAATTATTTGTCTTCTTCTGAGCCTTGAGACCTGGGCTGTAAATATCAAAGAAGACAGAAATATCTCTGCAGCAAAACATTCTATAAAAAGGAATAAACCTCTTTCTAAGAAGCTGCAGGTTTAAATCAAATAACAAAGGACTAAATAAAGTCACATCAGAAATAATCTCTTTATAGCAAATAGAAGACTTTTTAGTCCAACGGCTATAAAGGGGTGTCAGCAGATAAAGTAAATTATAATGACAGCTAATAAGACAAACAACTTTATCTTAAAAGATTTGAACTCAGGCAAACAGAATAGAGCAAATAATGCCTGGAAACTTTATCATACAGCTTGAAATAATGTGCCAGAAAATGTATTAAATTAATTAAATATAATAAATAAACACAAAATACAAAGGCAGGCAGAAAACGTCGAACGACCTTCGGAGATCGTCGACCGACGCACGGAGATCGTCGATCTATCGGGCAGATAGTCGAACGATCCAGATAGTCGACCTATCGAAGAAGATAGTCGAACTACCCCGGGAGATAGTCGACCTATCAGAACAGATAGTCGAACTACCAGATAGTCGATCTATCAGGACAGATAGTCGAACTATCAAGCGCACAGAGATAGTCGACCTATCAAGCAGATAGTCGACCTACCTCAGAAAACAGATAGTCGACCTATCAACAGATAGTCGACCTATCAACGCAGAACAGATAGTCGACCTATCAACAGATAGTCGAACTATCAGCGCAGAACAGATAGTCGACCTATCAACAGATAGTCGAACTATCAGCGCAGAACAGATAGTCGACCTATCAACAGATAGTCGAACTATCAGCGCAGACCAAGGCGTCGACCAACTGATAGACGATCGTCGATCAGTCGATAGACGATAGTCGAACGGCGTTCGACTATGGTCGAACGAAAAAAACTACTTAACCAAATTCTCAATTTGGTAAAGCGAGGACTCTACAGCTAGACTCCTAACCATTGACCATAGATATTTCTTGGGTCAAGGAGCACAAAGGAGAGGACTGAACTCAAATCAAACTAGGGTACCAACAATCTCCCCCTATTTGAGTTAAGTCTCTCAAAAACTAAAAACAGCTAGCAATAGAATACTAAAGAATGATTTAAGCAAATAGATAACAATAAACTGGCAGATTATCAATCAGATAAATAAGTATACCACAGCAGTTAATTAAACTATTAAGAATCTTTAGCGTCTGGTAAAGGATCAGAAGAACTAGAAACAAAAGAGATTTTTCTAAGCGGGTCATCTGATTCTTTCTTTGACATTTTTAGATCCTGAGCACCAATAATCTTCAGTTCTGTAGCTCTGGGGACAACAGCTTCAGGATGTTTTCCATGTACTTTGACGGGTCAAATATCTCAGGATTTACCTGGAACTTTTCAAATTCTTTCTTTCTATAGGCTGACATGGTAGAAAAACCAGTTATATCTTTTCCTTCTGCTCTTGCTTTTCTTATCTGAGCTGCTCCTACAAGTTCTTGAAAGCGAGCCATCCTAAAGTTAGGATCGAGCTCAGGATTTTCATATACGGGCTCAGGAGAAGCAGCATCAGCTATTTTATCTAGATAAGACATTAAAGAATACTTAGCAGATAGGTTCATGCTAGATATTTTAAAACAAAGGTGAACTATTTACCTTTGATACACTTTCCTCAGTCTGTACTGGAGAAGGAGATGAAATTCTCTTCTTTGGAGAAGGAGGTGGGGAAAAGATTGGTCTTTGACTCACAGTCTCCTTCATTTGTCTTTGAGAACCATAAAATGATTTTCCTTGAGAGCTTTGATAACCTTGCCTTGGCTGGGGCTGAGCAGACACAGATTTTCCAGAGGAGGCAGTAGGAAGAGCTGAAAGGTTCCCAGAGGCTCCTGCACCGGGAGGAGGAGGAGGACCTCTGGGAGTCCATTTAGAGACAGGACTATCATACCTCTTGGTTCTTTTCCTTTCTTTTTGCTGATTTTTCGAAAACCACATCCAATGCTTAAAATCCTTGGATTTGGGGTCAATGCCCTTCAAAATGTAATACGGAGTATCATTATCCTTGCTAGGAGGTGGAGGAGGAGCAACTTTTCTTTTCTTTGCAGCAGATTTCTTTCTCTTTGACTTTTCAGAAACATCAGAATCATCATCATCATCAGAATGGGATGATGGAGGGTTCTCATAAGGATCATAGGCTTCTGAGACAGCCTTTTCTTTAAGCTTTGAAGCAGATTTCTCCTTTTCTTCTTCTATGGCATCCAAAGCCAGAAGGGAGTCTAAATCTAATCCTGGAGAGTCATCCCAGATGGATGACTTCTCAACTTGCAAATCTTTCTCTTTCTCTTTTAAAGATAGAGCTCTTAAATTCCATGCAGCTCTTGCTTGAGCTTCTTCCAAACTCAGAACTGGAGAGTCAACTTTGACTTCCTCTTTCTCAGACTCATCTTCTTTATTATCCAAGAAGGATTCCAACTCAGGGTCAACTTGAATATCGGGAATACTTGGTACAGCCTCAGAAACAACTTCTATTATTTGGGCAGCTAAATCTTCTCTAATAATATCTGTAAAATTATGAATATAAATCTGCTAAATAAACAGATATCATTCCTTCAATGTATTCACAGACTATCAAATTAATAGACTCATCAACAAAACGAATGAAAGAGTTACCTTCATATTTAACCATCTCCCAGCAGTCATTCAGATAAGAAGTTATAATTCCTTCCAGGAATCTAACTATCACAGGAGAGGTTAGATCTTCTAAGCAGACTTTAACTGCAATCTCAGATAATAATATTCCATCTGCTATTTCTTTCTCAGACAAAACTGGAGCTAAAACATTCTCAGCAGGAGCTATTTCTTCCTGGGCTGGAGCTATCTCTTCCTGGGCAGACATGACAACATCTGGAGCTATTTCTATTTCAGCTGGAGAAGAGGCAGGAAGGACTGAGACATCTTCATTGAACATCTCCCCCTGCCTGATTTCAGTGGCTACTGAAACCAGGCACCTAGAGGAAGATGGCTCAACAGATTTTGAGATGGATTGGATGGAGGCAGTCAAACGGTCAATGGAGGCAGCAAGGGGAGCGATTGCCTCGTCAATCATGGTTTTGATTGACGGGGTAATCAGCTCCACAATGCGGGAGATAATCTCTGGAGAGATTTCAAAAGATGATGGATGAGAGGTGGATGGAGCAGCAGCAGATATGGTAGGGGTGCTGGGATGAGAAATAATGGGGACAGGGGATCGAGCAGGAGATATAGCAGGAGAGTGAACAGGGGATGGGGAATGAATTGGGGAATGAACGGGAGATACATGAGGAGTAAGAATTCTCTCTGATCCTAACAAATCGAAGCTAGGAGCAGATATCCTAGCCAGATATGTAGGTAGAGGAGAGGCTGGAGGGGAAGAAGGAACAACCGTAGTTGTTTCAGGGGCAGCAGAGGAAGAAAGTCTTACTTCAACTGAAGTTGATGGTACTTCAGCTGAGGCAGACGGCAATGCAGAGGAGGAGGAAGGAAGAGCTGAGCCAGCTTCAATAGGTTGAGGAGCGACTGATGCAGTCCTTGTGTCCTCAGATGGTGCTGGAGCAGATTTCACGAACGTCCTCTTCCACTTTGAGAATAGATGGGGATCCATCTTCTTGCTGGCATTGATGGTTGTTGTAGTAGAGCTCAGCAGCTGGGGATATCTTTCCTTCAGGAAAATACCTATAACCCTTCCGAGGGTAACTTCCTTCTTTCCATTCTTTTTCCTGATTAAATCAAACAGAACTGCAGCCCAATCGATCCTTTTACGATTAACAATTGCACACATAAGTGCGAATTGCTGCCTTGTTATGTTATCATGGGCAGAGTGCTTGCCCAGAAGCACTTTTCCAACTATCTCAGCCAAAAACTTAATCTTGAAGGGGAAGTTTACCTTGAGCAGCTTGGTGGGAATGCCCTCGGCATGTCCCAGCTCAACAAGCATCCTTCCGAACTCCTGAGCATCTTGCTCATAATCTTCGTCACCAGTAACTAAACCAAAAACATCAGATAGGATGGCCGGAGTCAGGATAGCTTCTTCTCCGCCTATGGTACCAGTCATCGCTTCGTCTGAGGAAGACGACGTGAAAGCCCATTCTTTAATTTCTGGAATGTTAATCTTAATTCTTTCAGACATTAACTTTTCTAAACCTTGATCCCTGCAGAGCTGGAGAACTTCCACTATTCCGGCATCGCAACTGCTGAAAGCTTCAAAATCCACACTGAATCCTGCATCGAACTTGACGACGGCTAGAACAGCTGGGGAAACCGCCATTGAATCGCTGGAGAAATGCGAGAAGGAGGAGGAAGACGAAGAGGACGAAACGGCACAAAATCGCAAGCGGGAAAGCAGAATGCAAAAGGGCACGCTCCGTCGACGATAAAACAAAAGATCTTTTGACCTAGGTCGACTATCGGCTTTATATCTGACCGGATATAGTCGGTCTATTAAAAAGATCTTGACCCGATGGTCGAACGGTCGTTCGACGATCGGCTCAGAAGCAGAGTAGTCGGACAATCGTTCGACTATTTCTGGCTTCTCAAACAACAGGCTATCGTCATCCAGAGATCGACGATGTGCCCAACCTATTCGACGATGGTCGAACGTCGATCGACGATCTTCAAACAGATAAGCTATCATTAACCAGAGGTCGACGATAAGCTTAAGCCGTTCGACTATCTTCGAACCTCGTTCGACTATCTTCAAACAGATTTCAACATAGGCCGATAAAGTCACACTTAGTCTCGTCCATTGATCATGCCTAGTTGAACTAAAAAGAACAGATGCTTCTGTTCATCTAAAGGCTTGGTGAATATATCACCTCTCTGAAACTCAGTGGATATGAACTCAAGACAGATCTTGTTCTTTTCCACACAATCTCTCAGGAAATGGTGCCTAATCTCAATGTGCTTCGTTCTAGAGTGGTGCACTGGATTTTGTGTAATTGAGATAGCACTGGTACTATCACACATGATCTTGGTGTTCTTGTGTGAGTAACCATAATCCACAAGCTGGTTTTGAATCCACAGGATCTGTGAACAACAACTAGCAGCTGCTATATATTCAGCCTCTGCAGTTGAAGTTGAGACAGAAGCCTGCTTCTTACAGAACCAAGAGACCAATCTCTCTCCCAGGAACTGACAAGTTCCTGAGGTGCTCTTCCTGTCAACTCTACAACCAGCATAATCAGAATCAGAATATCCAATTAATTCAAACTCTGACTCAGCTGGGTACCAAAGTCCTAGATCTGGACATCCTTTCAGGTATCTCAGGATTCTCTTTAGAAGAATCAGATGAGATTCCTTGGGGTTGACCTGGAATCTAGCACAAAGGCATGTAGCAAACATTATATCTGGCCTACTTGCAGTTAGATATAATAGGGAACCAACAATGGCCCTATAATTCTTTTGATCAACTGGCTTGCCGTGATCATCAGAATCAATAACTACATTAGTAGCCATGGGTGTAGGCATTGCTGAAGCATCAGCCATCCCAAATTTCTTTACCAATTCCTTGGCATATTTGGATTGGGAGATGAAGATACCATCAGCATCTTGCTTAACTTGGAGACCAAGAAAGTAAGACAGCACACCCATGCTACTCATCTCAAACTTAGAATGCATTAAGTTAGAAAACTTTTTGCACAGTTTGGGATCAGTGGAGCCAAAAATAATATCATCTACATACACCTGAACTAACAGGATTGTGTCCTTGTGATGCTTAACGAACAGGGTTCTATCAACTACTCCCCTAGTGAAGTTGTGCTCTAACAGGAAACTAGCTAAGGTCTCATACCAGGCCCTAGGAGCTTGCTTTAGTCCATATAGAGCTTTCTGTAACTTAAAAACATGAGAAGGCTGAGTTGATGAAACAAACCCTGGTGGTTGTTCAACAAACACCTCTTCCTTAAGCTCACCATTCAGGAATGCACTTTTGACATCCATTTGGAACACCTTAAACTTCATGAAGGCTGCATAGGCCAAGAAGATCCTTATTGCTTCTAGCCTTGCAACAGGAGCAAAGGTTTGGTCATAGTCTATACCTTCCTCCTATCTGTAGCCCTGAGCTACAAGCCTAGCTTTATTCCTTACTATGATTCCATTTGCATCTAACTTGTTTCTATACACCCACTTGGTGCCTATGATCAGTTGGCCTTTAGGTCTTGGAACCAAAGTCCAAACTTTACATCTCTCAAACTGATTGAGCTCCTCTTGCATTGCAATGATCCAGTGGGGATCTAGCTCTGCATCTTTAAAGGTGAGGGGTTCAACCTGTGAGAGGAAACAAGCATGCATCACATCCTGTCTTAATTGATGTCTTGTTTGCACACCAGCTGATATGTCTCCAATCACTTGAGATGAGGGGTGATCTCTAAGTGTGACAATATCAGCAGGTGGGATGTGATCTTCAGCAACAGTTGGGATTAATTCCTCAGGAGGAATTTGATCTACTGTTGGTGGTACTACAACAGCTTCAACAGCTTCAGCAATGTCTTCATCACTGTCTGATTCAGTGATCTGAAGAGTTGAAAGTTGAAGGATTTCTTGAGGGGCATCATGTACCTGCAAAGAACTGGAGGAAGGAGAATTTTCTTTCTCCTTGTAAAACATCTGATGCTCATCAAATGATACATGCACAGATTCTTCTATCTTACATGTTGATTTGTTATAAACCCTATAAGCTTTGCTTACTTGGGAATATCCAAGCATGATTCCCATTGAAGCTTTTGCTTCAAACTTTCTAATATATTCTTTATTATTATTATGAATATACACAATACAGCCAAAAACTCTAAAGTAATTAATTTTTGGTTTCTTTCCTTTAAGCAACTCATAAGAGTTTTACACTTAAGTTTGTGTATCAAACTTCTATTTAAGACATAGTTGGCTGTACTAACAGCTTTTGCCCAATAGGATAGAGGCATGTTAGCATCTGCCAACAATGTGCTAGCAGCTTCAATTAGTGTTCTATTCTTCCTTTCAACTACCCCATTTTGTTGGGGAGTTCTAGGAGCTGAGAAGCTATGTTTGATACCTTCTCTCTCACAGAATTCTTGCATGAGAAGAGAGTCAAACTCAGTACCATGATCACTTCTGATCAAGGCCACATGAGTAGAGTACTCAGTCTGCACACAAAGTAGAAAGTCTGTAAGGGCTTTGAAGTTATCAGACTTAGTTCTCAGAAAGAAAACCCAACTGAACCTAGAGAAGTCATCTACAATTACTAAAGTGTAATACTTCCCTCCTAAACTCTGTACATTTATTGGGCCAAAAAGGTCCAAATGTAATAAATACAGGATTCTAGGAGAATCACTTTTATTTACAGATTTAAATGAATTCTTGGTTTGCTTGCCTAGCTGACAAGCCTTGCATAGGCTCTCCTTCTTGTAGGGGCAAGAAGGTAAACCTCTAACAAGGTTGTGCTTAGATAACCTAGATATATTTTTAAGGTTTACATGACTAAGCCTTTTATGCCATAGGGAATTATTATTAAGGGTTACTTCATTAAACAGGCAGATTTCAGATTGAGATGAATTAAAATCTACTAAATATATATTACCTATTCTAATACCTACTAAAACAACATTATTATTTAAAGTAATATTGCAAGAGAAATTAGAAAATGAAACCTGGTAGCCAGCATCACATAGCTGGCTGACTGAAATTAGATTATGCTTTAGTCCATTGACATAAGCAACTCTCTTGAATGTAACTGCTCCAATGGTGATCTTGCCATAGCCTTCTGTCTGACCACAGCTGGAGTCTCCAAAGATAACCTTTGGGCCGAGCTTAGCTTTGAACTTTGACAGTAGATCTTTATTTCCTGTCATATGCTTAGAGCATCCACTATCCAAATACCACTTGTTTTGAGTGATTGGATAGGCCTTCACCTGCAAGACAATTATTTAGACAGAGTGGACCCAGGTAACCTTGGGTCCCTTGTTTTTCACATAAGAAAAACTGGAAATGTATGAGAATGCAGGCTGAGGGTGATAACCTAGTGGGTGAGATCTCCTAGGTGGGATTCTCCATGCTGATGATGGGTCAACAAACCTAGGATTTCTATTCTCATTTAGGTTTCTATGGAATTGATTATGATTTTGAAAATCATATTGAAATCGTCGATCGACGTTCGACGATGGGTGCTCAGATCGTCGACCTTCGTTCGACCATGGAGCTTCGATCGTCGAGCTGCGTTCGACGCTTTTTGCATTTCTTTGAAAAACTTCTTTCTCTTTTCTCTCTTAGCCTTATTTAATGTTTTATTTACAAGGTTTACTTGCTCAGTGTTCTTCTTTCCACTAGCTGAAATGAAGTTCACTGAGTTGAAAGATTATTTTTAAGCAAGGACTAGGGGTTCACTGGGAGAAGCTCCTAAGCCTAGTTTATCATTACCTGACCTAGTGTTAGTCATGCTGGTAATTTCTAACAGCTTAAGGCTTCTACCATTAAGGGATTCTTCTAATCTCTTAGACTTAGTTAATTCTATTTTAAGAAATTTAATTTCTTCACTACAGGTAGTGAGTTCTTCCTTTAACCTAATGTTTTCAGAGGCTATTGATTCAGAGTCAACTAACCTATTTCTAAGTTCTTTTATCTCTTTTTCTGAACTAATTAAATCTAAACATAGAGATTTAAAATCTAACTTAAACTCTTCTGAAGTAAAATCATAAGATGAAAGTACCTCATCTTCAGTAGGCATCTCTTCATCAGAATCAGAACTCTCTGCAGCAGAGTGGTTGCTGCAGGCATCTATTGCCATTAGGCAAATTTCTTTTGCCTTCTTCTCTTCCTCATCTTCACTGGAGCTTGATGAGGAGGATTCTTCATCAGAATCACTCCAGGTTTCAGCAATGAAACCTCTCTCCTTCTTCTTGTTTTTGTAGGAGGATGGCTTGGAGTGCTTCCTGTGTTGTTCTTTGTCTTTTCTCTTTTCCTTGTTCTTCTCCTCTGGACACTCTGCAAAATGTGTCCAGGCTTCCTGCAACCATAGCAAATAATTTCTTTAGCAGGAGAGCGATCATACCTTGGTTTGTCTTCATAACGTGAAGACTTCTTTCTGAACTCCTTTCTCCCCATTTTGAGAAATCTTTTGGCAAACAGTGCCATAAGTTCCTCATTAGATTGGCTGTTTTCAGAAACATCTGCAGCCTTAAGAGCTAGAGATTGCTCTTTTCTTGTAGGAGTGGGGGTCTTGGCTTCAGCTTCTGCTTCTCTGGTCTTCAGCACTTGCTCAAAAGACTTGAGCTTGCCGAGGAGAGCTTCAGTTGAGATCTCATTAGTACTTCTGGCTTCTTTGATGGGCCAGATTCTTAGATCCCATGTGCTAGGGAAGCACATAAGAATCTTATCATTGACCTCTGTCAATGATATGTCCTTGTCCAGGGTCCTCAGCTCATTGATGATTGAGCTGAGCCTGGTGTACATAGCTTCAACTGATTCAGCATCAGTTTTCTTGAAGTTCTCGTACTGAGAGATCAGGTTGGACCTTCTGTCCTTCCTTTCATCAGCTGAACCAGCTACAATCTGGTTCAGTGTGTCCCACATGGCCTTTGCTGAGGAGCAATCAGCAACCTTCTGGAACACCTCATCAGACATAGTCTGAGCCAGTATGTTCATTGCTTTGGCATCAGCAATTTTGTCCTTCTTGTATTCATCATTATAATCTGGAGGAGGCACTGCACTCATATCAGATGATGAGGCAGTGGCAGCAACAGGTGCTCTTGGGGGACCTGACAAAATAGAAGCAAAAATACTTTCATCTAGAATTCATATAAAGTTTGATCCTTGCCTTCCAGATGCCAACTTTGCTAAGTTGCATGCTGGAGGTCTGGTGCTTGAATAATCCTCTTAGACTGGGCCATGATAGTGAATATCTATAAACTCTTGGTATCTATCAGGATCTTGTGACTTAGGTGTTAGCCTATACAGTCAGTCAACCTCCTCTGATACCAATTGAAAGTGAAGGGATAGATACTACTCTAGAGGGGGGGTGAATAGAGTTATCAAATTTTGCACAGACAAAACTAAATAGTCTACCCAACTCCCTTGGAGTGAAGTGTGGAATGAAAAGATTATAGATATTGATTTAACCTTAAAGCCTAACACAAGTGATGTGTACAAACAAGCTAACTGTAATTACAGTTAAGCTTGGAAAAACCTAATCAGCAACTAGCAGCCTAGTTATATCTAATCACAGCCACAATGCAGGAATTAAACAATTGAATCCAGACGACACAAGGAGATTTATAGTGGTTCCCCAAACACTTGGGTACGTCCACTCTTCTACCCACACGGTAGGAATCCACTCAGGTTTTTGATCAGGTGCCCTGCCACCAACAGAATCTGATTCAGGTAGATTCAGAAACCCTTTAGACTTTTGATCAGGTGTCTAAAAACCAAGCACAGGTTTTTGATCAGGTGCCCTGCCACCAAGGGATACTTTTGAAGGGAGTAATAACCCTGTACAGGAGGGGGAGAAGGTTAAGATGTCTTCTCTATTTTTCAAAGGATTAGAGAAGCAAAAAACTTGCACTGAGCTAGAATGCTCTAAAGAATCAAGGCTTCCCCTAGCTCAAAGATGTCCAGGTGAAGTCTTGCTTCAGTGCAAAAAAACTCTTCAGAAAATTCTGAAGGAAAGCTACAGGAAGAAAATAAATGACAAAAAGAATCTCTTCAAGCAGCTATTCTTCTTCTTCTTCTTCTTCAAAGAATCTCTGAGTTTGAACTTCCTGAAAGCAGGAGAACTCAGGTGAAGAAGAGATGAAGATCTTAACACTTCTCAGTTAGATGGAGTTTGCTGAGAGCAGGAAGCTTGAACGCTTGAAAGCTTGAATGAACACAGGTTGGCTATTAGCTTCTATATTGACTAGCTTGAATCCTTCACCAAAGGGTTCTTTTTATAATCATCATCAGCAACGGCTCTCTTCCATTTGAATTATTTGTCTTCTTCTGAGCCTTGAGACCTGGGATGTAAATATCAAAGAAGACAGAATATCTCTGCAGCAAAAACATTCTATAAAAAGGAATAAACCTCTTTCTAAGAAGCTGCAGGTTTAAATCAAATAACAAAAGACTAAATAAAGTCACATCAGAAATAATCTCTTTATAGCAAATAGAAGACTTTTCAGTCCAACGCTATAAAGGGTGTCAGCAGATAAAGTAAATTATAATGACAGCTAATAAGACAAACAACTTTATCTTAAAAGATTGAACTCAGGCAAACAGAATAGAGCAAATAATGCCTGGAAACTTTATCATACAGCTTGAAATAATGTGGCCAGAAAATGTATTAAATTAATTAAATATAATAAATAAACACAAAATACAAAGGCAGGCAGAAAACGTCGAACGACCTTCGGAGATCGTCGACCGACGCACGGAGATCGTCGATCTATCGGGCAGATAGTCGAACGATCCAGATAGTCGACCTATCGAAGAAGATAGTCGAACTACCCCGGGAGATAGTCGACCTATCAGAACAGATAGTCGAACTACCAGATAGTCGATCTATCAGGACAGATAGTCGAACTATCAAGCGCACAGAGATAGTCGCCTATCAAGCAATAGTCGACCTACTCAGAAAACAGATATGACCTATCAACAGATAGTCGACCTATCAACGCAGAACAGATAGTCGACCTATCAACAGATAGTCGAACTATCAGCGCATAACAGATAGTCGACCTTCAACAGATAGTCGAACTATCAGCGCAGAACAGATAGTCGACCTATCAACAATAGTCGAACTATCAGCGCAGACCAAGGCGTCGACCAACTGATAGAACGATCGTCGATCAGTCGATAGACGATAGTCGAAACGACGTTCGACTATGGTCCGAACGAAAAAAACTACTTAACCAAATTCTCAATTTGGAAAAGCGAGGACTCTACAGCTAATCCTAACCTTGACCATAGATATTTCTTGGGTCAGGAGCACAAAGGGAGCTGAACTCAAATCAAACTAGGGACCAACATTGATCCTTATAATATAGTGGATGAAATTTCCTAGAAGGGATATACCACTGGGAAAAAGGATTTTTAGGATTTTGAATCTGATTATGATTTGAAAAGATACAAAAATTATGTTATAAGATTTTTAGTTCGATGAATTAAGATATTTTCGTCGATCTGAGTTTGACGTTCGTCGATCTCGGTTCGACAAAGGATATTTATTTCGTCGATCAAAGTTTCCTGACCAGAAATCTATGTTCATTGTTCGTCGAGCTAAGTTCGACAAATGGTGTTGTTTTCAACGAGCTTGGTTCGACGAATTATGTTGGGCAAATATTTTCTGAAAATTTATTAATTCTTCTTTATCTTTAACTGATTTTAATGATGCTATTTGTTCTGAAGCAATTGATAATTCTTCATTGAGTTTCATTTTTTCAGAAGTAGCAATCTTTAATTTTTCTCTAAGAAGTTTTATTTCTTTCTCAGATTGAATTAAATCTTTACAGAGGATTTTAAAATCTTCTTTGAATTAATATGAAGAAAAATCAAAGAAAGATATTACCTCATCCTCTTCTGATTCACATTCTAATTCAGATTCTTTTTCAGCATTACTACATGAGGCATTGATTGTCATAAGACAGAACTCTCTTGCTCTTGACTCTTCTTCATCTTCAGTTGTACAGGATGAAGCTTCAGAGTAAGAGTCACTCCATGATCCAGCATCAAGTTTTCTCTTTTTAGCTGATCCAGCAACCATTGCTGTGAGGGAGTCCCACATATCCTTTACTGAGGAGCATTCAACAATTTCTTGAAAAATATCATCAGAGATTGATTGAGCAAGAATGTTCATTGCGTGTGCATCAGCCATCTTTAGCCTTTTCTGGGCTTCTGTCCATTGAGATGATGGAACAATATTCATGCTTGTTGTTTCCAATGGTTGATAAGGAACTGTCAAAATGGAATTGAAAATTTCTTCATCAATAGAGTTCATAAAAAGCCTAATCCTTGCCTTTCACAATGCAACCTTATCTAGATTGCACATAGGAGGTCTGGTGCTTGAAAACTCCTCATTTTGTGCCATGAAATACTCTTAAGAAAAATAAGATCTATCAGATCATTTTGGTTCAGGTGTTAGCCTGTACAACCAAGGAAACCTACTTTGAAACCAATTGAAAATTGAGGGATAGATCTTAATTTACACTTGAATAATATATATGTTATGTAACACAAAAGACACAACACATACATAAAGAAAAAGAAGAGCAAGCAATCCAGACAACATAAAGAAATTTATAGTGGTTCCCTAAATTGGGTACATCCACTCTTCTACCACCCTGGTAGGAATCCACTATAGGTTTTGATCAGGTGACTGCCACCAATGAGCTTTTGATCAGGTGCTCAAAAACCAACCCAAGTCTTTTGGAAGGAGACTTGCAACCAGAATAATTTTGAAGGGAATTAAAACCCTGTACAGAGGTGGGGATGAGAGAGTGATGGTGTTCTTCTCTATTCAAGGATCTGAGAGAAGACTAGTGGGTTTGATGATGTCAAAGCTCCCCCTGAGATGTAGATGGTTCAGGAGTGGAAGCTTTGCTTCAGGGTGTAGGCCTTCAGATTGATGTTGCTCTCCAGCAAGCTTCTAGACTGATATTGATTGTTGTCTCTTGAAAGCCTGGAGCAAATGATGAAGAACACTGTATGATAGAAAGCTGTTGTGTTCTTAGGAATCTCTATTCTGATTTCTACTTGGTCTTATTATCAGTCACTTCTTCTTTTTATTATATATCCTACAAACTTCCAAAACCGTATATATTCCCCTGACCGTAATTCAAATGTTTGAATTAATTCTATCTTGAAACGGCTGAGGCATTCCCTAGAGAGAGAAAGATGCCTGGGAATTAATCACATTAACTGCTGCTGTTGAACTGCTAAAAGCATTAACTCTGAGAGATATTAAATGCCTTAATAAAATCTGCCAACTGTCAAAATCTGTCTGTAAGACTATACAGATTTCGTTGACCTCAGTCTGCTATTCGTCGACCTCAGCTCAGAGATCGTCGACCTGAATAATCTTTGCATCGAGCTGAGATTTTGTCTAGAGATCAACGATCGTCGACCGGAGCTCGGAGATCATCGAGCTCAACTCAGAGATAGAACTCTGAGTTTCGTCGACCTAAGTTCGGTTATCGTCGAGCTGAGTTCGACTATCATCGAACTGATTTTCTGCTCTTGACAAAACTGATTTCTGCAACATTTCTCTGGAGTTCTTTTTGAGGCAGACCTAGAAATAATCCTATGACCCTGACTATACATTTTGGGTCAATCTAAAAGCATCCTAATAGTATTCCTTGCCTAAATCCAAACTAGGGTTCCAACATCATAATTTTTAAATTGCATTATTTCCTTTAATTCTTTCAAGCTAAAGTTCGTATAATTCCAGTTTATTTTTGTTAACTTAATAAATACAATCTTTGCTTTCTATTTGATTATATCGAGAAGTTTTCACCTAAAACTCTTCCTCTATTTAAATTTTTGTCATAATTTAGGACTTAACTTTTATACCTCGGATGTTTATTTTGACCTTTCTTTTAATTAATTTAAGCGGTAACTAAATTTAGGATTTTTTTTTATTTCCTTATAAGTTCATCTCAAACTTTTGCTCTAGAATAACAAAAGCTTAAGTATGGGGTTATTTGATAAGTTGCAAAAATACATATTTTTACGTAGTTTATTTATGTAGTTTTAGTTTATTTTCATTATTTTTAGTAATTTTTCTTTAATAAAATGCTCCTTTTTTGTATATATCTTCTAACTTAGTTTAAATTTGTTTTCTAAAAATTTTCAGCACAAAGTAAAAAAAATCAAAGTACACGGCCGTATACTTCATGTCACGCCCGTGCCTGAGCAGGAAACAATACTTTTGTCAAAATACAGGCCGTCATTGATCGAAAACCAAAATAAAAGGCATCGCGAGTTTTAACCATCACCACTTGGCCGTCATTGATCTGCCTTAATGCGCTTGCAAGTGAAACACTCAGACACAAACTTGGTTTTATCATTCTTCATACCTGACCATTAGACAATTTGCTTCAGATCTCGATACATCTTTGTGGAACCAGGATGGTACGCAACACTAGAATCATGTGCCTCACTGCACAACTTAGCTCGAATATCCTCAATAGAGGGGATATAATATCTACCGCGGTACTTCAAAATACCCGCATCATCAATTGAAAAGTCTGGTAATTCCCCTTTCTCAGTTTTACCACGAATATGCTATAAATCAGGATCGTCTTTCTAATGTAGCCTTGTTAGTGTAATCCATGAAGGCTCTGATACTTCCAAGCTGCTTGGCGAGTCACTACTCCTAACAAAAATGTTCATTAGCAAAAACTCTTTCACCAAGGATTACACCAATAGACTTAAGATCTGCGTGGTCTTTCTACTCAAGGCATCAACTACTACATTAGCTTTAACCAAATGATATAGGATATCTACATCATAATCCACGACATACTCCAACCATCTACGCTGACGCAGATTCAGCTCCTTCTGAGTGAAGATATACTTCAAGCACTTATGGTCCGTGTAAATCTTGCACAATGCCCCATATAACAGATATCTCCACAACTTCAAGGCATAAATAGCTACCGCAAACTCCAAATCATAAGTAGGGTAGTTCCTTTCATGAATCTTCAATTGCCTTAATCCATATTCAATTAATTTTCCTTCTTGCATCAATACACATCCAAGCCCAACGTGTGATGCATCCATATAAACAACATACTCCCCTCCTTCGGTAGGCAAAGAAAACACTGGAGCCATTCACAATCTCTTTTTCAATTCCTAAAAAGCTTCATCGCACTTATTGCTCCACACAAAAGCTGTGTTCTGCTGTGTAAGCTTAGTTAGTGGCGCAGACAACGTAGAGAATCCTTCCACAAACCTTCTATAATAGACTGCCAACCCTAGGAAGCTTCTTATCTCTTTGGGTGTGGTTGGTATTTTTCAATCCATAACAATGGCTATCTTCTCTATCTCAACTGAAATTCCATCTTTGTTCACAACATGACCTAAAAAGGACACCTGAGGTAGCCAAAACCTGCACTTGTTCAACTTTGCATACAACTTAGGCTTCATTTGGTTCGGCGATGGCAGATCGATCCGGCAGGTGGAAATGGAGTGTTTGAACCGGAGGGGGGAGGTGGCTGCTCCAAACAGAGCTTTTTGGGGCGTTTCTCAAGGCGGGCGGGTGGAAACGGAGCAAACGCAGCTGGAGGTTCCTTTGTTTACCCTCCTTCTAGCGGCGTTTGCCCAAAACGGAGTATCAAAACGCCCAAACAAATAGAGCCTTATGCTCTCTCTGTGGCAATCGATGCACAGCTTCATAGATCCATCCTTCTTCTTTACAAACAAAATGGGAGCACCCCAAGGTGAAGAACTTGGCCTAATGAATTCACACTATAACAACTCATCTAGCTGGGTATGCAACTCTTCCAGCTCACACGGGGCCATAGAGTACAATGCCTTTGTAGTAGGGCAAGTACCCGGCTCTAGATCTATAAAAAACTCCACGTCTCTCTCAAGCAGAAGACTAGGAAGACTATCTAGGAAAACATCAGGAAACTCTCACACCACAGGAACATCATTGACACGTGGTAAACTACCAACGACTACCAAAACAGAAATAAAATGTGCACAGTAACCGGAATCTAAAAGCTTCCGAGCACATACCGCAGAAATGATCGAGGAATCCTTATGCAGAAAACCATACACACTCCTGGGATGGTCGTTACTCATCTTGAAGTCCAAACACTTAACCTTGCATTGGATAACCATATCATATCTGGACAACCAATCCATGACTAGAATCACATCAAAGTCCTCTAGGTCCAACAACTTTAGATCTGTAAAAGCTAGAAAATTGCCTAAAAGAATATGACACCTCTGGATGCCCTTGTCCGAAACCATCGAGTCACTAGAAGGAAACTTGACGTGAAATAGATCGCAAACTTGATCAAGAGTCAGACGATGACATTCTATGAAATTCCTTGCCACGAACGAGTGGGTAGCTCAAAAATCAAACAAAACATGCGCCCAACGATTATTGACCTTAAACCTCCCTATAAGATCACATACGTAACTAATCGACCAACATCAAAACTAAATCTACGAGCTAAGAGCTAGATAAGAATCTAACCTGAGATCACTTGGGTGGACGTATGCGCTTCTTATAAGGTCATGACATTCAACTTACCCTTCCATTTGTACAAATACTGCGACGGTGATAATGCTTGAAGTGGAACTGGCTGCAGCAGGGGCTGCGACCGCCACCTCGACTTAAAATGCCCTTTTTGTCTGCACTAGAAACAGATCTTATCCTTAATCCAATAATGGGCAGCATCATGTACCTTCTTCTTACATGAAGTACAGACCAGATCTCCTCTGGGGGTGCTCTAAATTGCATGCACTTCTGCTTCTTCTGAACTTTCAACCTTTTGAAACACTTTTCGAATGGATGGCCTGGCAAGCCACAAAAACTACACGCCTCCTTTCTTCCCTTCTTCAAAGCAGGGATGGAATCCCGAGAGCTTTTAATATCGTTCGACTTCCTCTTATCCTTCCTCATTTGCATTCCTCGATTCTTTGTATTATCGATCGCTTCAACCTTTAAAGAACCTTCTACTATCTCAGCATAACTATCAGATCCATACGCACTAGCCAACTGTTGTATGTCACTCCTAAGACCACCCAGAAAATGCTTTACTCTGCTTGCTTCAGAGGCTACCAAATTCGGGGCAAACCTGCTTCACTTGCTAAACTCTATCTCATACTCACTGATTGTGAGTTGTCTCTGTTTCAGATATAGGAAGTTGTTCATCAAATGGTCTTGCCCAACTGACGGTAGAAATTTCCTCAGCAAAGATTCCTTGAAAGAGTGCCACGAACATCCATCTGTAAGGTTATCTTTTTACCTCAACCACCAGCTCTTCGCAAGACCCTTCAGCTGGTATGCAGCGACTATCACTCTCTGGTCTACAGAAATCCTCGAATATGAGAACATCTCCTCGATTACGATAATCTAATCATCTAATTCCATAAAGTTAGCTCTACCGTCATAGGTAGGAGGTCCTAGTCGGTGAAAATACGAGATAAAATTCATATCTGGTGGCAGCTGATCTAGAGGCACCAAAGGAGAAGGAGGAACAAGATTAACTTTACCCACAATAGGGTCCTGTACTCTAGGCTGCTGCCATGAAATGACAGTCAACAATGCCTTGATCTGCGATTGCATCTCCACCATCTTCCTTGACAGAGCCTCATTGCTCTGTCGTAGTCCCTCAATCACAGCCTCACTCTGCACACCAGATAACTCGCCCTCAGACTGGGGAGTCGACCTAGTCACAGCACGCTTAGGCGGCATCCTAGTAATACAACAAATAACCAATCAAAACCTAGATTAACCGCTAGAACTACACAACTTAGTTTAGACCATACAAGTTTAGACGTTTGCTCATGCTGCTAACCTGCTCTTGGATTTTCATTCATGATGTCATGCTTAAGTTAGGATGATATACCATCATCTCATTGACTCATGTGCATAAATTATGAATGCATGAATTCTTATTCTTTTTGTTTTAAATCCATATGTGTACGTATGTCATCATGTAGATCTTGGCCTAACATGTGTGTTAATGCTATGTTATGTTATGCTATGGAATTTAATAAAGTCCTTAATGCATGTTATGAGTGGCGTACACATGAAATATTATGCATCTCATACTACATAATATCACATGTAACGAAAAGGTAAAATCTAATGGGCATTCATGTGATGATTGGTATGCATCTCATACAACATAACAGTCACATATTGTTTCCTATGAGAATCCATATACAAACAAATTTTATGCATCCCAGACTACATAATATGCCCTGTATACTTCTTATCATGCTTATGAATATAGTGTTCATGCTTCGGCTAAAACATACTGATGACAAATCAGTATGTGTATGAAATGGAACAAGACCACTAAAACTACACCTCTGACACAAACTATCACAACCCGTATTTTCTCCGTATTTAAATCATATATAAGAGTAAGGGAAAACACGTGTCGTGATACCACGCCGTACAGTGGATAATTGCAGGCGCTCAGGCAAGAACTCGAACCTAACATTGTATATGAAATTCTCAAGTTATTAAGAAGAAACTGCAATTTAAATTACGTTTTGACGGCCGTATCCCTCGGCTTAGTGGATCAACTAGTCCACGAGTAAAAATATGAATATACGCTGCAGAAAATACTTTGTTTGCATAGATTGACATCCTACTTAAGTATAAAACTCCAAGTAGGACAACTCAAGATATGCATACCTCTAGATTTAATATATGTATAAAAAGAGTTTTTTACGTTGTCAAAATATAATGACTTTGGATTTAAAAGATGTTATGCATGAGATAGTCATAATGAGATTTTTATACTTTAAAATAACTAACTTGCAATCCTAGCATAAATCCTTCCCAAAGAGCAAGTTGGTACAAAAACTAGCTAGAA
This sequence comes from Platanthera zijinensis, assembly GCA_039513925.1. Classification (NCBI taxonomy): domain Eukaryota; kingdom Viridiplantae; phylum Streptophyta; class Magnoliopsida; order Asparagales; family Orchidaceae; genus Platanthera; species Platanthera zijinensis. The sequence continues at coordinate 79,878,225 of CM077080.1, read as the reverse complement.
ATGTAGTACAACAGCTAGCAAATAAACCAACATTCAACAATAATCTCTGGTGGGCGTCAACAACCTGACACAAACCCACTAAACATCATGTATGTTTGAACAAAAACAACAACAAATCTACCTCACAAAGGGGAGGTGAGAACCACTGCAGCAACTGCAAAAACCCTGAGGTCACCAACTCTAGCTAGTCAACCTGCTATAGCTCCGAGCTTGAGGCATTCAAAAGAAAAGAATGTCTTAGCAAAAATGTACAAAAGGCAAAAGAAAATCAGAGGTAAATAACCAAGAGGAGTTAAAGGGTTACCAGCCCAAGACAAAAATAGTTGTCAAACCACAACATATAAATCATGAAATAATAAGCAAATGAAGAATTTATAGAGTTTAAAGTGTAAGAAATTGCACCTAGTGCGATATAAAGCCACACTTCGTTAACATCTGTAAGTGTATACATATGAACATATAGGCATATATATATATAGACAAAAGAAACTGATCAGCTCAAAACACGTGAATCATTAACACCGGTAAAAAATGGTACTAAGTTGGTGGCCACATTGTCCCACACCAACCTTCAGACCAAACATCTCAAAAAGGCGTGGTGGTGGTGTCCACATTATCCAACACAACCCAACAACACATAAGAAGAGAAGAAAACCCACCAGGTGTAATGATTCACAAATCGACACTGAGGTGGTGGTCCTTTATCCACTGCCAACCAAGTCCACAAATATTCATAAATTATATTAATAAACAAAAAGAAACCCAAGGCTTGACATCAGATTTCCATGATGATGCATAGGGAAGAAAACCAATAGTTACTAAGGTATACTCGACGAATATGACTTGACGAACTCAAAGTCACTCGATTGATATATAAAAATTACTCGACACTAACTATAAAATCACTCGACACCAAGACATCACTCACTCAATGCCTCTCTGCTTCACTCGATGCCATAATTGTTTCAGTCAAATCACTCAACGCCCGGCTGCTTCACTCGATGCTTAGACGAATAATGTCAAAGCACTCGATGCCATAGATACTTCACTCGACGTTCTCGACCCCATAACTACTTCACTCGATGCTCTAAACGCCATAACTGCTTCACTCGATGCCTAGATAGATAAAGTCAAAGCACTTAATGCCATATCTACTTCACTCAACACACTTGACACCATAGCTACTTCACTCGATGCCTAGACAGATACAGTCAAAGCACTCAACGCCATAGCTACTTCACTCGACGCTCTCGATGCCATAGCTACTTTACTCGATTCCTAGAAATATACATTCAAAGCACTCAATGCCATATCTACTTCACTCGACGCACTCGACGCCAATGCTACTTCACTCGATGCCCTCGACTCCATAGCTACTTCACTCGATGCCTAGACAGTTACAGTCAAAGCACTCGATGCACTAGATGCCTAGCTGAGTTTACTCAATGCCTGTAATTAACTCTAGCATGAAAACTTTCCTACCTAAAATTTCCAGACTTCTACTCCCCCTAACCTACACCAATCTTAGATCATTTTATTTAAAAAAAGAAGATAAAGTAAGTAATAAAGTGATTCATACTCAAAACAGCAAAAGGTCAAGAAATTAGATTTTCTTCTGACTATCATTTTGACAGATTTCGACCATGACAAATGCTCAAAACCATATATATTTAGACAGATGTAGGACTAGATTTACAACAGAAATTGCAAGAAAATTGAGATTTGAAACTTCTAGAATGGAATTAGATGAAGGAGGAGTTTTGAAACCACCACTTGCCTCAACCTATAAAAATCCGGCCTCACGAGTGCTCCGATCTAAGTATTAGTTGCAAGAACCCCCAGACAACGATTCCTGATACCTTTCGGGGCAAACAAGGGTTAAGGTCAAAAACCCTAACGCCAAAAGTCCAAGAAAACAAATTTACCTACCACGAACGCATAGATTTCGGCGAGAGCTTTCCGGATCCACCCTCCGTCGATGATTCAGTGCACCGGAACACCTACAGGTGGCAGCCGAAGGCCTTGCGAAACCCGTCGCCTCCTTTCTTCCGCACTCTAAGTCCGACGGCTTGGGGAAGAAGATAATGAATAGGGTTTCCGATTACAAGTATTTATTTATAATATAATAATAATATAATATTATTATTAATAATTAAACGTCCAAACAACTAAATACTCGAATCAACTCGGATTCATACGAAATTCACACCGAGGCTAAATACTATTGCTAAAATCCCAACAGTGATTTCGAAATTAATATTCGACAAACCAAACTGATGTAGGCCCAAAGATTTCGTGGGATTAAACACTACGCGTTCTTATGTTCGACAATTAAATTAAATATGCATCGAACAATATTTTCACTAAAACAATTATACCGACTACTCAACTAATTTAGCAACACACAAAATAAAGGGACGTAACCCCTTTAATAGATTGAACAAAGGCTATAGGACAATGTTTGCTCAAGCGAAAAGGACCCACACAATCCAGACAGTTAACTATTCAAATAAAATTATGCGCAAGCTATTCACAATTCTAATAAAAGAAAATTATGGGCTAAATTAGTGATTAAAATGAAGTCCTAAATTCAATCCCAAATTAATTAATATGATGGTTGCCAAATCACTTGAACACCAAAGAAAATCAAGGCTAAGAAAGACCTATTTTTACAAGCGTTCATGAAATTTACCAGTTCTAAGTTATACGAAAAATATTCGGAATAACAATGCTTAAAAATCATATTTAAATTACGCACAATATTCAATATAAATCAGGACAATTTACTAGCCTTCTATTCCACAAATACCTTGCAAATTTATAGAAGAAATCACACAAAGATGGTTAAGAAATCGTTACCCAATCCCGAGAAAGATTCGTCCACAAGATGAGTGGAGGAGGCGCACAAGACGGTGGTTGAATCTATCTCCACGCGACTCCACGGATCCGCACCGGACGATGAAGACATGAGCCGTTTTCCTTTACAAAGCCCTAGGTGAGGGAGAAACTTGAAGGCCAATATATATGGAAAGATAAGAGAGGAAAGGTGGTGGGAATATTGCCAAAGTGGAAGGAGGGGCTAGTCGGTTATTATTTTTGATGGAGTTGGGTGCTCGGGTTGTGTGGTGGAGAGGGAGGAAAGAGAGGGGGTGGCCAGTTTTGTAAGGAGTGGAGAAGATGTTGGCCGAGAGGTTGAAGGAGAATGTAAGGGCCAAACTTGGAGAGAGGGAAAAGGGAGGCTGAAAATAGGGAGGAGGAGGAAGAGGGAAGAGTAAGTGGCCGAACCACTAATAGGGAGAGAGGGAGGAGACCGACGGCCAAGAGAGGGGCAAGAGAAGAGGGACGAATTTTCTCAAAGGGAGAGAGAGGGGGGGGGGGAATTCAAAATTTGAATTCTTGGTTTCAATTTTTTCATTCTTCTCTACAAAATCCTTCATGACATGACCTATATATAGGCTACACCACTCAATCTCCACCCTTGAAAATTAAACCACTAATGATGGTTATATGCACCCATCATGACATAATAAATACAATAATTAATAACATGAAATAAAAATAACAATTGATGGTTATAAGCACCCATTATACATGAAATGAAATACTAAAAATAGAATTGCTTAAAATAAAAATGATAAAATATATAATTATAATTATGTAATTTATAATTATATATTTTATTTATTGAAGGCGACGGATGTCGAGCAAAACATGCAGTGGCGGCGGCATTGGCGAAGAAACATTGTGGTAGACTCCCATCTTCGAGCTTACGACATCGATCGTCCCAATCCACGAACTCTCTATGACGGGGATTAACGACCGCATCAGCATCGTCGCCATCAATCCTCCCCCACTCAAAATTACTCATCACCGATAAGTGGTCCGTGAGGGGGGAACTGTCGAAAGCAGCAGCAACATGGGGCAAATCTGGCCCCGCAATCCATGTCGTAGTAGCATGAACATCCCATAACACTAAAAACCTATCAGTGTAGAAATAGCAAAACTCGATGTGGTGTTAGGCAAAAGAAAATTAACTTGAATCTTACCATCCGGTTTAAGAACCAAGGAGTCCACGTGGAAATTAGATACGATAATACTAACACTCTCCAACCCAAGAGAATATTTAGTGGTAGGAAGAAACGACGGAGAAAGGCACTCAGGTGGAACAGAGACGTACAGTAAAAAGTCCGGAAACTTGAAATAAAGTGAAACACCCTGTGCTGTATAAAAATCTGAAATAAAAGCATGAAATCCGACGTTCTTCATAATCAAGGATGAGTCGGCGTTCCTACGTATTAATTTATTAACGGATCCATAATGCATCCGCTCAGGGACTGACCAGACTAAACCCAAATCACTAAATCTAGCGTCAGACGGTCTCGAAAAGGAGTGGAAGTTGCGTGCGACATAACTTAAAGTGAAACTCTAATTTCCTAGATACATGAGGAGAGAATCCATATGCTACATGATTAGTCCCAAAAATGGAGGATAAGGGGGTTAAGTCAGGTGGCACGGGAGCCTTATAATCAGAGATGATTTTGATGAGCTCCAAAACTGCAGTCTTAATTTTAATTTTAATATTCTTACACTTGACATGGAGATATGCCAAGCTGAACCTCTCATCATAAACAATTGAATTGAACGCTCTCGGATATGAATAGATGTGTGAGCGATACAACTCAAGGGACCTTTCAATAGTCACTAACGTAGGGAAATGAGGGTCATCAAAAGGCGGTGGGTAAATGCGTGCGACCGGGTGTGGTATATAAGTATGTATAGGGGACACCACATCAAGAGTCACAATTGACAAAGAAACAGAATCAGTCGTTGTAGAAGACAGAACCGTAGTCAGACACATAGAAAAATGAGCTATCAAAAGTGACGCATAGTCATATCTATGATGTGCGGTGAAAAGTCCAAATACTATTGCGCTCAATATAGTAATATCTATACGCTGGGACAACGCCAAAGTAGGAACTAATAGAGTGGGCGTGACATACAACTCAGACTAGGACTACCGATTCCACGTCCTAAAAAGTCATCTAAGATAGGCAAATAAATAGGGGGAAGGGTCGGTAAGATCAAACCCAGGAAAAAATCTGAATCAGTAAAAATTTCACCTAACGGTGTCGACATCGAAGAACTCTCATCCGGGTATACAACAATAGTATCGTCCAAAGTTACCCTTCCCTCAGATCGTAACTCATCCATAATAATAATAGGAACATCCTCACTATCAAGCTCCTCAGATAACTCAGATATAATCTTAGTAGGTGTAATCGTAGGCTCTAACATGATGGGGATCGTATCCTGGAGAGGGCACTCAATACTAGGGTGAACAGACACAACACTAGTAGGACACGTAATAGGCAATGTAAAAATCTCACAGATCAGAACGTAATCATCCCATACATTGTCTTTCAAATCACTAGGGTATCAACTCTCAATTTTAGACTCATCAGAATCATCGGGAACTAACGTACATATTGGAATACTCTCACCTACGGGGTCATCCTCAGAATCAAGAGATACTACATCAACATCAGAGACCGACTTATTTCCTTGTTTAATGGTAGCCAAATCATCAAACATCTGAGTTCGATGGTACGTAGGGAAGTACTTTACTGTTAGCATGGCCTTCATGTATGCCCAACCAATAAGTAATTTACCGTTCTCGACTCTTAGACGTCGTTCCTCATTTAACCAGAATATCTTAGCTCTACCTAACAACTTTATCCTCGCCACTCGCACCTTATCCACGTCAGTCCATTTGTACCACTCAAAGTAGCACTCTATTTCCTTAACCAAGTCTAGGAAAACTTGGGGACACCCTAAACCATCATAAGTAGGTGCCTCAATTCTAGTGGGAGGAGAAACGTGGGGACGGTTGGTATTCCTATGGTATGAAGGCAAGGTTGGGGTATGTTTAGCAACGACTTTAACATATAAATAGTCATAACCGTCATAAGTGGGTGCATGTCTTCTAGCATACACGTCATATACCATATTCTATTGGTGATAGGATAGAAAAATTCTACTCGAATCTGGTGCACATGCAGTGAATAAAAGAGTCTGAACCAAATAAATTTTGGAAAGATAGATTTATTCCCGCTTAATAACTAAGGCAATAAAATATTTCTTTGGATTTTCTTGCTGAAAAAATTATGAGGATTATTAAATAAATTTTTTTTTTGCAGAAAAAATAAAAATATAGATCGCTATTTGCAGACCAACAATTAAAATTTTATTTTTATTGTTTTGGCAAATTAAACGTGCAAGTGCGTGTCGGAGAATTAATAAAAGGGGGAGGGTGCCAATTAGGAAATTGACGTGAACCTCCCTATGATACCAAATTGATGCAGGCCCAAAGATTTTGACGAATTAAACACTACGCGTTCTTATGTTTGACAATTAAATTAAATACGCAGCGAACAATATTTTCTCTAAAATAATTATACCGCCTACTCAACTAATTTAGCAACACACAAAAAAAGGGACGCAACCCCTTTTATAGATTGAACAAGGACATAGGCCAATGTTCGCTCAAGCGAAAAGGACCCACACTATCCGGACAGCTAGCTATTCAAAATAAATTATGCGCAGGAAATTCACAATTCCAATAAAAGAAAATTCCGGGCTAAATTAGTGATTAAAATGAAGTCCTAAATTCAATCCCAAATTAATTAATATGATGGTTGCCAAATCACTTGAACACCAAATAAAATCAAGGCTAAGAATGACCGATTTCTACAAGCGTTTATGAAATTTATCCGTTCCAAGTTATACGAAAAATATTTGGAATAACAATGCTTAAAAATCAGATTTAAATTACGCACAACATTCAATATAAATTAGGAAAATTTACTAGCCTTCTATTCCACCAATACCTCACAAAATTATAGAAGAAATCACACAAAGATGGTTAAGAAATCGTTACCCAATCCTAAGAAAGATTCATTCACAAGATGAGTGGAGGAAGCGCACAAGACGATGGTTGAATCTATCTCCACGTGACTCCACGGATAAGCACAAGACGATGAAGATGCGATCCACGACATGTTGGCCGTGCTCCATACGAAGATGTCAACATTCTTCTGGATGCACTCCAGCATCCTCCCCTAGTCCTCCAGGCTCAACCCCCACTGATGTGCACCTTCTCCACCCAGCCCTCACGGGTGAGAACCTCCATCGCTACCACCTCTTCCGCAGCCTCTAGCCGAGACTGCTCCTCCCACTCGCTAGTATCCCCCTCACCTGGGACCTGAACCTCTTCCCCAACTTCCTCCACGGCCATTGCCTCGGCCGGATCCTCCAGAACTCCTTCCACCACCTCCACCAGGGTGTGGATCTCCTCCACTTCTATCTATTCTGCCTCTACTCTGGCCTCTTGCCTAGACAGCTCCTCCATCCTCCACTCTAACTCTTCGGCTCCACCCTGCCAAGAGATGGAGTTCACCGAAGTGATATAACACTCCTTTTCCACTTTGGGAACTCCTCGAACCCTGACTTGGATTCCCTCGACGCTGAACTTCAAGCACTGATGGAAGGATGAGGGTATGCAACGGAAGGCGCTGATGAGGGGTCGCTCGAAAATGGCATTGTAGCTGCTGGGGAAGTCCATAATTACGAATCTGCAGTTCTTAGACTGCCCTTAGGACGACGTTGAGGCCCACTCCTCCTTCCACCTCCTTCCTTTCTCCCGAGAACCCGAACAGAGGTTCATCAGAGGACAATACCCTCCGAGCCTCCACCTTCATCGCGTTAAATTCCTTCTTAAAGATGACGTTGACCGAGCTCCAATTGTTAATGAGAATCCAGGAGACAGTGAAATTCTCGATCGAGGTCTAGATGACCAACACATCGCAGAAAGAATCCTCATTATCTGGCATATGTTTCCTTGAGAAGGCGATCTTCTCATCTTGGGGTGGGGTTTGGGATGTGGAGCCAATGCCCTAACGGTACATGGTGTGAAGGCTTGCCTTCAGGGCAGCCTCAACACCACCCCTGTGGATCACACCGATCCCTCCTCGGGCTCCAACATCTTCCCTGTACTCGCACCTGTCCTCATCTCCCCTGGGCAGGACCTCCTCAATCCGCACCTCCTGATGGGGTTGCTACTGCTACTCCCTATTACCCCTCATCTCGAGGAACTCCAGGCACATAGCCGTGGCATTGCCCTCTTCCTGGTAGAAGTCGCAATAGGGCAACTCCATCTTGACCTCCCACCTTATCCTCTGCTGACCTCTCCTCCTCCCCTGGGCTATTACCATAGCCTGACATTGATCAGGGAGAGCAGGCCTCTGGTCCTACCTCCACCCTAGAGGATTGAATTGACATTGTACCCCCTAGCGGTTGTCTCCTCCATGGAAACCTATCCATTATCCTTGGTCCTGTTACTCCTACTGCCTCCAGTCGAGTCGATTGTTCGGCTCCTTACGCCCCTACCTCGGCTGGTATTGTATCTGATCCCTCAACCTAGGTTCAGCTCTTCTCACCTCCTAACCTATTCTACCTACTGGCTCCCTCTCTTCCTCTGTGGCCCACTTGGGAAGCTTCCGATCAAAGTCCAGGTTTGACGCCTCCCCGTCAACCTCCGTTGCTGCCCTCTCCATAAGCTCCTCATAGAAGAGAGTAGGCACCCTCTTTATCTCCATCTTTAAGAAGCCCTGCTGCAGCCCCAAGGTAAAGTCCATCATTAGGGTGTGCCCTGGCATCTCCTCGACCTGGAGGACCTCCTCCTAGAACCTCAGCATTCACCCCCTGCTTGATGTGGAAAAGGAACTCAGACTCCTTATTCCACTTCTTGGAAGTGGTGAACTTCAGCATGAACCCCCGGCATAGGTCCTCGAAACAGTAGATGGAACTGGTCAGCAACTAGTGGAACCAATCACTTGCCTTCTCCTTGAGGGTGATGGTTAAGAGCTTGCACTTGAATGCATCTAACATCTGTCGGATCGAGACCACATACTCAAACCATTGGATGTACCGAACCAGATCATCCTGTCTGGCATAATAGGACATCTTCGGCTCACGAAACCCCTCTAGAACTGGGGTGGATGAGACCAACTTGCTGAAGGGGCTGCCTCTTCCTGTTGGGCGAGCCGAGGTATCTCACACACCCATCTTACCACTCTGGCCTCCACTTGCCGAGCCGGGGAACAACATTCACCCCTGCAGCACTCGCTCCCTCCCCTCCTCTACTACCTCCTTCCCAGGTCTCCTATTAAGGGTCTTCTCACCCAGGGTTAGGGTCACGAAAACTGGGACCGCTGGCGTAGAGCACTCGGCATGTGTGTCTAGTGCGAACTTGATGAGGCTAAGCACCTCCTGATGGAAATCCTCGAACATCCCGAGGGTGGCGAGAGGGGGAGGCAGTGGCGAGTCGGTCCTGCCCGAACCTTGTCCTTCTATAGTAATCGAGCTCACTAAATATTTTCGATGCTGATCACTCTCCACGCTCACCGCACCAAAAATGTTGAAACTGAAAGTCGGCTTTTGTGGAGTTCGAACCCTTGGGGAAGGGGTGATCTCGCACTTACTTCTCCCTCACAAGATCAAACAAATAGAGACTTAGAATAAGAAACAAACCCAATTCTCTTGCACAGAGGTCCCACAACACACCCGAAAGATCATAGAGCGCTTCTCCTCCTTAGCCAAGTGTTGAGCTAAGAATACCATAGAAAGCCCAAGAAGACCAGGGCAAAAATGAGCATACCTTCTGAGGTACCCCCTTGGGTCTATTTATAATTTTCTGAAAATGGTCTGCAAACAGCCAAGCTCCGCTGTTCTAAACAGCTATATGTAGTCCTGATTGGCCTACCAACATCATAACTCCACTGTTCTGAAAGGCTATGGGCATGCCAATGGGAGTAGAATGGTAAAAATACATCATACAACATTGGGCAAGTGGCCCCTGAAAACCTCCACTCGCATGGGGTGGCGAGTGCTTGATGGTGCCAACACTCGCCGCCTCCCTATGGCCCTAGGCAAGTGTGGGCCAGAAACGCCCCCTCGCCAACTGCCTGCTGAGAGCCATGGGCGAGTACGAGCCTGTTGCTCCACTCACCCCCATTCCGCTCCACCCTACCTGGGCGAGCCAACGGATCTACTGAGATGTCACTCAATGCTAAGATTCTTCGAGTGAAAAAGTCTCACTCGATGCCTGGGCGGAAGGCGTCGAGTGGAATCGACGCCAGGGGCATGGCTTGCCCTGCTTGGCTAGTCTGTCTCATGTTGATCCCCACTCACCGGATATGGGGTTGTACATGTTAGATAAATGAGTTTCCCCACAATCCGTCTATACCTAGTAAAATCTTCAAGAAGAGGTGAGTCCTCACTCCAACACTTGTCATCTCCAACAGACATTGGAGACCGCGCAGGCTTAGCCCGAATGAAACCGGTCTCTTTTAAGAGATACAAGGCATACTTTTGTTGTGATAGAACAATAGACCCTGGTTTCCTGGATATTTCAATTCCCAAGAAATATTTCAGAGAACCCATATCTTTAGTAACAAAATACTGAAGAAAATGTTTCTTTGTCATATTCATACCTTCTCTATCATCCCCTGTAAGAAGAATATCATCCACATAAACTGTAAGGATAACAAGACCGGCCAGTGTTTTGTGAATGAACAAGGAGTGATCTACAACACTTCAAGAATATCTAATCACAAAAATAACTTTGTTGAACTTGTTAAACCAGGCCCTAGGACTTTGCTTAAGACCATAGATCGCCTTTCGTAGATAACAAACCTGTGACTCCCCTTGAGCAACATACCCAGGAGGTTTCTCCATATAGACAATTTCCTGCAAATCTCCATAAAGAAAGACATTCTTCACATCCAACTGAGACATTTCCTAGAATTGTTGATAACCACCGAAAAGAGAACACAGATTGTAGAAATCCTAGCCATAGGAGAGAAGGTATCAAATAAATCCACACCATAGGTTTGCATAAAACCTATGGCAACAAGCTGAGCCTTGTAATGATCAATAGAACCATCAGAAAGAAACTTGATGACAAAGGCCCAGCGACAGCCAACCATATCAACTCCTAGAGGAGTAGGAACAGGAGTCCAAGTACCCCATTCAGTAAGAGTGTGCATCTCTTCATCCATAGCAACTTTCCATTGAGGAATAGCAAGAGCATCTTAATATGAGGCTGGAACAACATTTGCCAAGAGGGCAAGAGCAAAGCTCCTTGACAAAGAGAGAGCTGAGCATAAGAGACCGCAACCTGAAGAGGATGTTGAGTGCAGGAGTGAACACCTTTCCGAAGAGCGATCTGAATATCAATATCTGTCCTATTTATTATATCAGCCTCATCCAAGGAAGAGACTACTGGACCAGGAGCTGGTAGCAGGGGCTCAGGAGAATAATCAGGGACAGTAGAAGAGTCAGAGATAGGAGGAGAAGAAAGAAGATCTGGCTCTAAAAGAGGTGTCGATACATTGAGAATAGAAGAAGAATTATCAGAAGCAGGAAGAAGAGGGGGAGAAGAGAAGAATGCAGCATCCTCAAAGAAAGTAACATTCACTGAGACATAATGTCTCCGAAGAATAGGATCAAAACACCGATATCCTTTCTGTGTCGGACAATAGCCCAAAGAGATGCTCTTGATAGAACGAGGAGAAAGTTTGTCACGTACAGAAGTAGGAGAATGGAAAAATGTAGTGCACCCAAAGACATGAGGAGGTAATGGAAATGGTGTCTTATCAGGATATAGAATAGAAAAAGGAGTCTTGCCATGGAGAACCGAAGAAGGAACTCGATTAATGAGAAAATAGGAAAGAAGAACTGCATGACCCCAATAAGACCAGGGAACATGCATATGAGTGAGAAGACTACGAGCCACATCTAGAAGATGACAATTTTTACGTTCAGCAACGCCATTTTTTTCTGAAGTGTAAGGGAAAGTAATTTGATGGACAAAGCCATTATCTAAACAAAATGACGTAAACTGATGACTAAGATATTCCTTAGCATTATCAATGTAAAGAGTTTTAATATGGGTATCAAATTGTGTACAAACTTCATTATAAAATGCAGAAAAAATGGAGAAAAGCTCAGAGTATTCGCGTAATAAATACAACCATGTACAACGAGAAAAATCATCTATGAATGTAACAAAATATAAACTACCCCGACCAATAGATGGAAGAGGAGTAGGACCCCAAATATCTGAATGGACCAGTTCAAAGAGACGAGAAGAGCTGCGACCATGCTTGGTAGGAAAAGTAGACCGGTGATTCTTGCCAAACTGACAAGCTTCACAATCAAGAGAAGAATCACCACGAGATAGATCAGGCATAAGCTAATAAAGAATCTGAGGAGGAGTATGCCCAAGGCAAAGATGCCACTGGAGTAGAGAGGAAGACGTAAAAAACATAGAAGCAGTATCAAGATAGAACAAGCCGCCGCTCTCACTCCAAGTAGCAATCATCTCCTTGTAATGGGGTATCTGAAAAGCATTAGTAGAGGTAGTAAAAATAGCTTCACACTTCAATTGTTTGCAAAGAGCAGTAACAAAAAGAAGGTTGCACGAAAAATTAGGGACATACAGAGTGTCCTGCAGCTGAAGAGAGGGAGTAACGTGCATGGTACCAGAACCACAAACTAGAGATGGAGACCCATCTGCAATAAGAACCGGAGGTAACCGGTTGCTCTTGTTAAGATAAGAGAAAAAATGAGCATTGCCTGTCATATAATTAGTAGCACCAGAATCAATAAGCCACCTACCCATCGTAGCCAAATGAGTAGCACCAAAAGTAGCTAGTGAAGAAGTAGACGGCTTAGAGGAATCAGCCGAAGTTGCATGAAGATGAGGATGTTTGGTCCAACAATGATAACCAAGTGACCAAACCGACAAAAATGAGAACAAAAATGCTTTAAATAACCACGACCACCACCACGGCCACTAGTCCGGCCTCCACACCCACCAGAGGTGTCATGATAAGCAGGATGAGCAACAAGATCAGGAGATGGAGAAGGAAGCAACAGACGTTGAAGAAGAGTAGAAATGTCAGAAATTATGGCAGCAGTAGCATCTAGATTTGGAGTATCCGCCTCTCCAAGAATTTGCTGGTGGATCATATCATAAGAATTCATTAGACGAAGAAGATAACAAACAACATGAAGCTCTTGAAAATGCTTGTGTTGCTCAGCCAGATCAGCCGAAAAAGGTTGATGCTGAAGAATTTAAGCACCAAGAGCCTGAACCTCCTGATAGGCAGAAGCAGGAGTCACTACTAGTCGAGCAAAAAGATCAGCATACAGAGTATAAATGCACAAAGTTTGGGATCCCTTGGAATATAAAGCATCAAGATGATTTCAGGAAGCCTTGACCGTTGGATCATGTTGGATGATAGGAAGGCACTCATCAGACAAACTATTGGCCAATCAGGTATGCACCAAGGCATTAGAAGCATCCTAATCATCAAAAGCAACAGAGCTAGAAGGAGGGGGGGGGGTCATCAGTCAAATGATGATTCTTGCGCTAAGAACGTAATAGAAAAATAAAGGACACACTCCAATCAGGGTAATTGGGACCTGTAAGCTTCGAAGCAGTACTCAGATTACCAGAAGCAGATAAAGAAGAAATAGAAAGAGAAGAAGGGGCAGAGATAGTAGAATAAGAAGACGGAGCAGGAGTGTCCATAGAAAAGAAGAGGAAGCCGTACGGGTAGAGAAAACAACCCTCGTGAATAGAACAAGTCGCAGGTAAAATCGCGCGAACAGATCGTTCCGAAAAGCAAACCGTGTAACTAGAACAGAAGCCAGGTGAACAGAACCAACAGGGAGGGAAACCGCATGAATAGAAAATAAGTCGCGTGAACAGAAACAGCAAGGGAGAGCAGGGAGGGAAACCCCGCGAATAGAAAAGAAGCCGCGCAAATAAGAGCAAAGGACCGATTAGCTCTGATACCATGTAAAAAAGAGCTAAATAAAGGCAAATTTTATTTCTCCAAAAAGATAATCATTACATAGGTATGCCCGTTATTTATAGAAAATGGAGGAGATGTGAGAATACAACAAGCGATGTGGGACAAAATACAAGCCGTGCGGGCTGGGAGGTTTAACACAGTCAAACCGCCAGACTATACAGAGTATATACACAGCAACCTCTGGACCCTAGCAGTGGCTAATACCAAGAGCGTAGCTGCGGCTACCTCCAGAACGATGATGCTATCATCCAAACAATTACAGCTGCGGCTAACATCCAGACCGTTGTGGCTAACATCCATTCTATTGCTGCGACTGTCTCCAGACCGCCGCGGCTAACACCCAGAACATTGTTGCGGCTAATATCTAGACCGCTGCTGTGGCTTATTATTAGATCGCTGTTGGGCTATCCCTCAGACCGCCACTACTGCTCCAGACTGCAAGCTAAGATCCACCACCAGACCACTGTGCCAAACCGCTAGACCATTGCGACTAGATACAAACTTATGGTATCCTTCTGCTCCAACACCCTAACTTCAAGTCCAACTTAGAGTATACTACCGACCCTACCAAATGGTCAAACAGGCCATATATTTGTTGAATCAGATACTTATTCTTGACGGTCAGTTTATTTAGCTCACGATAGTCTATGCACAAATGAATATTACCATCTTTCTTCTTTACAAACAACATTGGCACGCTCCACGACGAAGAGCTGGACCTAATATACCCCTACTCTAACAACTCTTGTAGTTATACCTTGAGCTCGGCCAACTCCTTCGGTGTCATCCTAAAAGGAGGTCGTGACGCCGACCTAGCTTCTGGCCCTAACTAAATCGAGAAATCGATATCCCGCCGAGGATGTGCTCCTAGAACCTTCTCAGGAAACACATCCTCGAATTCTGCCACCACTGGCACTTCTCTAATTGATAACTTAGAAAGGTGAACTTTTAATAATGCTACGAATGCTACTCCTCCCTAGTTAAATGCATGCACTAATTGCATGGCCGAAATCAGGGAGCAGGTCACTCCTCTAAGGCCCTCAAATTTGACTTCTTCCTTTCCCTCACTCCTCAGGGTCACCGCCTTAGATAGGCAGTCAATACTGGCCCGCTGCTCTGCAAGCTAGTCCATCCCCAAGATCACATCAAACCTGGCTAATGGTAGGACTGTCGCTACCAACACGAAGTCAATTTCATCTAGATTCCAACCAATACGCCCTTTCATTCCAGTAGTTATGAATGACCCATTTGTCATGCACACCTTAAGCACTACGTATGCGAAACAGGGCTCGAGCCCAATTCTCTGATAAAGCTTTCTGCAAGAAAGGAGTGTGATCCTCTCGTGTTGAACAATACCCTAGTGGGGTAACAAGAAACTAGCATGAAGCCTAGTACACATGCAACACACATAAAAGGTCTCGAATGTCTTAAGCTAATAAATGAACTTAAACTTTTCCATACCCGTCACCATATCGGGTTTTCAAATCGCTTCCTGCTGCCCAAGTTTGTAATCCCTTGGTTTCACGGGTTGGAAATGTGAAACGCTTGACTTCGCCATTTTCCCTTTCTCCGTAATGCTGGGACCGGAACGCGCTGACTACTCCTGCCTTGGCTCTAGTTCAGTACTACCCTCAGTACAAAATCAAGCTATGTGTCCCGACTTGCCACACTTGTAGAACTTTGGTGGTCCCTTGAAACTAGATCCCCCAACGTCGTACTACTCTTCACTCCTGACCTAGAGGGTTGGGGCTTCTTCCTCCACCTACTCCCCTTAGACTTCCACTGCGATTGAGAAGGCTTTCCTCCTCCATGATTTATTGCAAGCCCCTTGTAACGTTTGGTTCGCTCCAAGTAACTCTCCAACGTCCTGGCGGCCTTAACCAACTCATAGAATCCCGCATTCTACAAAGCTATAAAGGGTTGTCTCAAGATCTCTCTCAACCCATGGTAGAAGAGTTTGTCCATCTCCTCATCATCAGCCATGGTCATTCCTACATAATGACACAAACGAGTAAATTCCTATACGTACTCATCCATAATTTTGTCTCGCTGCATCAAGTGCAGAAACTATCTCTGAAGGGCTAACCTTGTCGACGATGGAATATACTTCCTTAAGAAGGCATTTCCACACTCATCCATGGACAGGGTGCATCCAGGAAACTAGAGGCCTCTATGGCTCACCCACCACATCTTTCACTGCTCTACTTAGACACAAGGACACTCACGGTCGTGGCCCACAACATATAGACTCCACAACTTTAACATTATAAAATGATATAAAGAACTACCCATCTCAAAACTCAGAAAAAAAAGACAGCTAATACACACCACAAACTAGAAGTTATCCACAACCATAGGAGTCCAAAATGGCCTTAAGGCCTTTCAACAATGAAATGCCAAAAACTGAATCAACAACAAACAGAGAAATGTGCCTTAGCACTCGTAGGATTCCTCGGCATGCAAGCCGGATTACAGTTCATGAAGCATACCATTCAACAACTCATTAGCAAATAAAAGAGGGTACACTTCATGAGGCTTAGAACTTTTTGGCCAGCGAGCTTGCTCCAGCTTGCGATCCTTGCTTTGCAAAATTAGTTATAATGTGGGTCAGCAAAGGCTAACCTCAACTGTATAACCAACACATCTCCTCCCTGCCACCCCTAGCGGACCCCGAGACACTCCAACACCCTCCAGGTCAACATTTGGTATACAAATGTTCATAAACATAGAAAGTAAAGAAACAGATTTGGATGTCTTATACAACAAACATGTTTCAAGGTTGAGCATTTAAAAAAAGGGGGCTAACATACAGCATGTTTACAATCCTAGGTTTCACCCAAGGAACCCTATAGCGCATATGATTCTAGCACATCATCACGCATCATCACATCACATCACACAGGTACTTCCATTTTCCCCCATCGGCATTCAAGCCGCATACGAAACTCTTGCATAGGCCCCACCCACTCGTGGGTCTCAAAACTCGGGCTTGCCTGCAAGCTCTGACTTTCACGTCAGTTCCGTCACACCAACAAAATGATACTAAGAACGCTTTCTTGACCCCACCTGCTCGTGGGCTTCATCGCCCGGGCTTTTCCATATCTTGGCATTCTCGTCAGTTTCATAAAAGGGGACATGTCTTAACGGGACACTCTCCATGCATGACTTTGCAACATCACGGGCTAGCCAGCCTGTTGGAACCCCAGTTTGGATTTGGGCTAGGTTCATTGTTAGGTTTGTTGATCCAACATGTATAGCCTAGGGTCATCTATTAGTTCTCAGGTTAAGGTTAGTCTAATTAGGTTAGACTACTTTTATCCAGCCTTCAGAAGATTTCAAAGACTCGGACTTAGAAGAAATACAGTTTTAAAGAGTTAAGAAAATCAGTTTGAATTTCTTCGAACTCAGCTTGACGATCGTCGATCTCAGATCGACGAACTCAGAGTTTCAACTCTGAGCTGAGCTCGATGAAATCTGAGCTCAGGTCAACGATCCTTCTTCTTCTACTCAGATTCTCTGATCGATGAAAGTCTATCTCAGCTTGACGACCTTGGAACTCAGTATTGATAATTATTTTCCAGAATGATGATCTCTGAGCTCCGTTGACGAAGAAGATTTCTCAGCTAGATGAACTTGGAGTTCAGTTCGACGAAATCTTTCCAGAGTTTGACAAATTCCTTTTCAAAATCAGTTTGTCATATTTTCTATCAGCATGACTTCAAATTATATTATTCTAAGGCAATAATTCTTTGATAATTAATGCTCATATTCTCAAGAATATAGCCATTTCATGGTAGCATTAATTATGGCCTTCACCTAGTTAATTACTTGGCTTATTTACTGGGACAGTTGAGGAAACATATTAAAGAAAAATTCAAGCCATTCTACTCCCAGGATTTCAACAGTAAATCAAGGATATTATTCAAAATTCAAAGGCTGAAATCTACTCAGAATATAAAAGGCCTTTTTCTCTTCAAACAAAAGACTCAACTACTGATGCATGACACGGAAAAGACACTTTTGCTATTGTGCATACAGGAAATTGAAGAAAAACAGCTTACACACATCTTCAGTCTTCTTCAGTTTCTGCTTCAGGACTTTTCAAGAGACAACAATCAATATCAATCTAAAAGATCTTGAAGATCAACAATCCAAGTTGAAGGCCTACACCCTGTGCAAAGCTTCCATCTTTCTGAACAAATCCTCATCTTAGGGGGAGCTTTGACATCACAACCATCCACTAGTATTCTTAGTACTATTGAGAAAGAGAAGACAACATAATTTTTCTTTACCTCACTATATAAAGGGTTTTTATAACTCCCTTCAAAAGTTACTTTTGGTTGTCAAGTCTCCTTATCAAAAGACTTGGGTTGGTTTTTGGGCACCTGATCAAAAGCTTAAAGGGTTGTGAGATCTCCCTTGAAATAGATCTTATCGTGACATGGCACCTGAGCAAAAACCTATGGTGGTAGGGCACCTGAACAAAAACCTGTTAGTGGAGTCCAACCAGGGTGGTTGAAGAGTGGATGTACTCAGTTTTGGGGAACCACTATAATTTCTTTGTGTCGTCTGGTTGTTCTATTTCTTGTTTTGCTATGTTGTGGTAATTTTGTTTTTACTTCTCTTTATATACATTAATATCACTTATTTTAATTCCGCAATAAAAACTAATCAAAGTTTTTTAAAACACTCTATTCACCCCCCTCTAGAGTTAAGACAGATCTATCTCCTCTCTTTCAATTGGTATCAGAGGGAAGTTCATTTGGTTTCACGGGCTAATACCTGAATTAAAATATCCTTTGGTATATCTTAATACCTCTAGTGTCTCTTTTATATCATGGTATAGAATAAGGAATATTCAAGCACCAGACTTTTAGT
Organism: Platanthera zijinensis; assembly: GCA_039513925.1. Taxonomy (NCBI): domain Eukaryota; kingdom Viridiplantae; phylum Streptophyta; class Magnoliopsida; order Asparagales; family Orchidaceae; genus Platanthera; species Platanthera zijinensis. The sequence continues at coordinate 79,859,404 of CM077080.1, read as the reverse complement.
ATGCAACCTTAATAAGTTTGCAATCTGAAAGGCAAGGATTAGATTATATATGAACTCAAATGATGAAGATATCTATAATTCCATTTTGACAGGTCCTCCACTTCCAGTGGCTACTACTTCAAGTTCAAGTGTAGTTCCACCACCTGAGTGGACTGGTGGACAGAAGAAAGTAAAAATTACTGATGCTAAGGCTATGAACATTTTGGCACAAATAATGTCAAATGACATCTTCTAGAAGGTTGCTGAATGCACATCAACAAAAGCCATTTGGGATTCCCTAAACCAAATGGTAGCAGGATCAGCTGATGAGAGAAAAGATAAAAGATCAAATCTTATTTCCCAATATGAGAACTTCAAGAAAGAAGAGTCAGAGTCAGTGGCTGAAATGTACAACAAACTCAGCTTAATCATCAATGAGCTGAAAACACTGGACAAGGACATATACCTGACAGATATCAATGACAAGATCCTTATGTGCTTCCCCAGTACATGGGATTCCAGGATCTGGCCAATTAAGGAGGCTAGAAGCCTAAATGAAATTTCTACTGAGTCTTTGCTAGGCAAGCTCAAGTCCTATGAGCAGCTTGTCAAGACCTGGGAAGAAGCTGAACAAAAGTCTTCTACCTCAGGAAGGAAGGAGCAAAGCATTGCCTTCAAGGCATCTGAATAATCAGAATCTCCATCAACAAATGAAGACCTCCTAAGCCTACTGGCCAAAAGATTTTACAAGATGGTCAAAAAAGATTTCAGGAGGAAATCATCAAGACAAGAAGACAGACCAAAGTATGACAAGACTCCTACTAAGAAAATTGTTTGCTATGGTTGCAGGAAGCTTGGACACATTCTACCTAGTGTCCAAAGGCTCAAAAGAAGGATAAAAGAAAAGAGAAGGAATACAGGAAGCATTACAGCAAGCCCTCCTCTAGCAAGCATAAGAGGAAGGAAAAAGGCTTTATTGCAAAAACTTGGAGTGAGACAAAAGAGGAAACTTCATCTTCCAACTCCAGTGAAGATGAAGAAGAGGCTAAAGCAAAAGAAATTTGTTTGATGGCTATCAATGCATCAAGTAATCCTTCAGAAGGTGAATATTAAGAAAATGAAGATTTTGAATCAGAAGAGGATCAGGTAATATCCTCATTTGAATTTAATTCAGATCATTTTAAAAATGAGTTTAAGTTATTATGTAATGAATTAATTAAATCTGAGAAGGAAATCAAACTTCTCAGAAAAAAATAAACTGAACATGATAACCTATTTTCTGAAAATATAAAGCTAAAAGATGAACTAGTTATAGCCTCAGAACAAATCATATCATTAAAAACTAAATTAAGTGAGGCTAAGCAATTTGAAGAATCCCTGAATGGGAGAAGCATCAAATTGATGAACATCACAAGCACTGTTAATGCCAGGCTAAATAGAAAACTGGGCTTAGGTGCTTCATTAAGCCAACCTCACCTTATTCATAAAAATATTCTCTCAATCCCCATAAAATTTATATCAGAAAAGGGAAAAGAAAAACTAGATGAGAATAATGAACAAGTTGAAAAAATTCAGAAACCCAAAAAAAGAGAGGGAAAAATAAGAACTATAATAAAAACTATGCTCAGCAACTTTTTTCGAACTCAGATCGACGAAATGCATACAGTCCGTCGAACTCAGATCGACGAACTATGAACACAAATTTTTCTTATAATTATTCTTTGAACGATGATCGACGAAACTAATATGGTTCTTCGAGCTGCGATCGACAATATTGGGGCACAGAAAATGAATACCTTCATTCCCTGAGTGGAGTTTGACGAACTCATCCCTATTCTTCGAACGCAGATCGACGAACATATAAAAATTCATCGATCCCAATTCATTTTAACAAAAACTTAAATTATTCCAGAACCAGTAATCAACCAAGAAAATTTGTTAACCTATTTACTCAGTGGATAATTCCACCTAGGAAATTTCACCCTCTAGGATATAAGAGTCAACCTGAATGTTCCTATATCTATAGCTTTAAATTTGAAAAGAATCAAGGACCCAAGGTTACCTGGGTCAAGAACACCTAATTTGTTTCTATGCAGGTGAAAGACTATCCTACTATAGAGGAATAGTGGTACCTGGATAATGGATGTTCAAAGAACATAACAAACAGCAAGGACAACTTAACCAGCTATAAGTATAAGCTTGGACCAAAGGTGAATTTTGGAGACTCCAACTTTGGCCAAACAAAAGGCTATGGGAATGTCAACATTGGAGCTATCACCTTCAGGAAGGTAGCATATGTGAGTGGTCTAAAACATAACCTGATATCCATAAGCCAGTTATGTGATGAAGGTTATCAGGTATCTTTTAACCAATCTACAAGTTTTATTACTTCTATAGATAATAAAACTGTTTTAACTGGACTTAGACAAGGGAACATCTATATAGTTAATTTTAAGTCAGCTAGTTCAGAAATGTGCCTGCCCAATCAAATTAGTAATAATAATGAATTATTGCATAAAAGATTAGGACATATTAATCATAAAAATATTATTAAACTCTCTAGGGACAACCTTGTTAGAGAATTGCCTTCTGGCCCCTACAAGAAGGAAAGCCTCTACAGGGCTTATCAATTAGGCAAGCAAACCAAAAATAGTTTTAAATCTATTAATAAGAGTGATTCACCCAGGATTCTGTACTTACTACATATGGATTTATTTGGACCCATTGCTGTACAGAGCTTGGGAGGAAAATTTTATACCTTAGTTATTGTAGATTACTTCTCTAGGTTCACTTGGGTGTTCTTCTTGAGAAACAAGTCAGATAACTTTAAAGTTCTTACAAACTTTCTTAAGGGCATTAAGATTGAGTACTCTACTCCAATTGCATTGATCAGAAGTGATCATGATACTGAGTTTGAGTCTCTTCTTATGCAAGAATTCTATAAGATGGAAGGTATCAGGCATTGATTCTCTGCTCCTAGAACTCCTCAACAAAATGGGGTAGCAGAAAGGAAAAACAGAACCCTCATTTAAGCTGCAGGAACATTACTTGCAGATGCTTACTTGCCCCTATCCTTTTGGGCAGAGGCTGTAAGAACATCAAATTATGTCCTGAATAGGAGTTTAATACATAAACTTAAGGGTAAGACTCCCAATGAATTACTTAAAGGGAAGCAACCTAAAATAGACTACTTTAGAATTTTTGGTTGTAGATGTTACATTCATAATAATAACAAGAAACATCTTAGAGAGTTTTAAGCCAAAGCTGCAGTGAGAATTTTTCTTGGATATTCCCAAGTCAGCAAGGCCTATAGGGTTTTAATAAATCTACCTTAAAAATGGAAGAATTTGTATATATTACATTTGATGAAGCTAACATGTATTACAAGGAGAAGGATTCATCTACCAAAGATTTATTGCAGGTACCCCAACTGTGTGAGAAATTGGATGATTTAAACCTCACCAATGAGGCTATATCACATCCTTCTCCACATATTGATGTAGACTGTGAAGAAGAATTTAGTGAAATGATTGTTGAACCACCAACATCAAACATAATTCCACAAGAGGAATTAATTCCCATTGCTGTTGCTGAACCAACTCCTCCAACTGATTTTGTCACACTTAGAGATCACCCTGTATCTCAAGTGATTAGAGACATATCAGTTGGTGTGCAAACAAGGCATCAACTCAACAAAGATTTGATGCATGCTTACTTCATATCTAAACTTGAGCCCCAATCCATAAAAGATACATAGCAAGATCCCCATTGGATTATTACAATGTAAGAGGAACTCAATAAGTTTGAAAGATGCAGAGTTTGGAATTTAGTTCCTAGACCCAAAGACTTCCAAGTCATTAGAACTAAATGTGTAATTAGAAATAAAGTGGATGCACAAGGAGCTATCATAAGGAACAAAGCAAGGTTGGTAGCACAAGGATACAGATAGGAAGAAGAAATTGACTATGATCGAACCTTTGCACCTGTTGTAAGACTTGAAGCTATCAGAATTTTTCTTGCCTATGCAACCTACAAATAGTTCAAAGTCTACCAAATGGATGTCAAGAGTGCTTTCTTGAATGGTGAACTCAAAGAGGAAGTATATGTTGAACAACCACCAGGTTTTATTTCTCCAACTCATCCCTCCTTTATTTTCAAATTGCATAAAGCTCTCTATAGTTTAAAGAAAGCTCCAAGAGCTTGGTATGAGACCCTAGCAAGCTTTCTTTTAGAGCATAAGTTGACTAGGGGCATTGTAGATAGAACTTTGTTTACTAGGGATCATAATAATAACATATTGTTAGTACAAATATATATAGATGACATCATTTTCTGCTCTACTGATTCCAAACTATGTAAAAGTTTTTCTGACTTATTGCATTCCAAGTTTGAAATGAGTAGCATGGGTGAGCTTTCTTACTTCCTTGGTCTCAAAGTGAAGCAATCCCCTGATGGCATTTTTTTCTCCCAATCCAAATATGCTAAGGAGCTAATTAAAAGATTTGGGATGACTAATGCCTCAGCCAAGAAAATACCCATGGCTTCAAATGCTATGATTGATTCTGATGAACATGGAAAGCCAGTTGATCAGAAAACATATAGGGATATTATTGGATCCTTATTGTATCTCACAGCTAGTAGGATAGATATAATGTTTGCTACTTATCTTTGTGCTAGGTTCCATGTGAACACTAAAGAATCTCACCATATTTTACTTAAAAGAATTTTGAGATATATAAAGGGTTGCCTAAATCTAGGACTCTTTTATCCAACTGAGTCAGAATTTGAATTAACTGGATTCTCAGATGCTGACTTTGCTGGATGTAGAGTTGACAGAAAAAGCACATCAGGAACATGCCAGTCACTTAGTGATAGGCTTGTGTATTGGTTTTGTAAGAAACAAACATCTATATCCACTTCAATTGTAGAAGCTGAATACATTACAGCTGGCAGTTGTTGTTCACAAATATTATGGATTCAAAACCAACTCCTGGATTATGGTTATAATCTAAATAATTCAACAAAATTTTGTGATAGTACCAGTGCAATTTCCATTGTACAAAATCCAGTGCATCATAGAAGGACCAAGCATATAGAAATTAGGCATCATTTCATTAGAGATTGTGTGGACAAAAAGAAAATTAACCTTGTCTTTATCTCTACTGATTTACAAAGAGCAGAAATATTTACCAAACCATTGGATATGAAGAAACATCTGTTCTTCTTATCAATTGGTATGATTAATGGGGAAGGCTTAATTTGATTTCTATCCAAGGTAGAAGAATTCGTCACATTTCGTCGAACGGAGATCGATGATCTGTGAACTCTTCTTGAGAGTTTTCATTGACCTGAGATCGACGAAATCTCTGTGTGAAGTTTTTTTCATCAAACGGAGATCGACGATCTTACTTTAGAAAATATTTTTGTCGACCTGAGAACGACGAACTATTTTCCCCTCTTTAAACTGATATCATTTCTCCATGAAATTTTTTCGTCGACCTGAGTTCGAAGATCTTATCTTTTCGCAGGACGAAGTTCGCCGCTTCATATTCTGAAAACATTATATCTAGGTTTTCATGGTACTCAATCCCGTGCTTTCCAGTTCTCTTGCACTTGATCTCTCTCTCGTTTTTGCAGAAAACATTGGTGGTTTCAGAGACTACTCTCTCCAGCATGAAATATGACCGGGATTCGACATTGACTTTGATTCCTTCAGTCATTCTTATCAGGTCTTCACAGATATTCTGAAACTCTTTGAAGATCAGCAACTCAAGAAATTGATGACTATAAGGATCAAACTAGGGTGTATACCTCAACTTTCCCAGATGCAACAACCATGATCGGCACCATCGCAGTCCAATAGATTTCTCTAACTCCTGTTATAATTTTTGAAAATTTTGAATTGGTTAATGGAGAAGACGACATAGAACTAAATAGTTCTTAGTATGATGATATGTTGATTAAAATGGGTATCTCTAAAGGAAACCCTAACAAGTTGCTGAAGAAAAATTTATCTGTAGAATATAAATTTCTGGCTGATGTTGTTGGGAAAGTTTTGCTAGGAAAGCACACTGGCCATGATTATATTGCCAGGCACCAATTCTTGGTGATGTGTGCCTTGTTTTATAAGAAATTAGTAAATTGGGGTGTGTTGTTATTTGAGTTGATCAAGAAGAAAAATTCCAAGAAGGAAGTTTGTTTTGGGAGGATTTTGGGAATCTTCCTCTAAGCCAAGGCTCCTGAACTATTGGTCTCCCAGACCAGGTTCATCAATGCCTCTAAGAGGCTAAATTCTGCCTTAATTGGTAGATGGGAGATGACCATCCCTAAGCTATCCAGGGCTTCCTCCTCTTCTAGAGCTTTAGAGAACACCAGGGCAGTAACCACCTCTTCCCCACCTGAAGTAGAAGTTCCTGCACCTCTACCATCTCCACCTTATTCAATATTTCCTTCATCAACTCCCCTACAACATCTATGCACTTCCTCTCAAATCCCTCCTGCCTCACCATCACAACCTCAGTCTCCACCTCCTTAATCTCCTTTACCACTTCACCTTGATGACATACCACAACACACTATTTTGTCATTCCCAAATTTTAATCTTTTACCATCACCAACTCCACCTCACTCTCCTTATCAACATTTATCTCCACCTCAGGATAAAATTATGACTGATTTCATTCCTCTTCCTCCTTTCATTCCATCTACCTCCTCCATCCTTCCATCTGTACCTACTCAGACACCACTTGAGTTTATGCAATTGGATTTTCCCTCCATTTCAACCATCTTGGAGCTTATCACTCCAATCATCAGGTAACTCATAGCAAAGGAAATTGCACATCTTGCTGCCTCCATATCCTCTCTTGCTACTCATCTTGCTCCTTCTTCATCTGTCCCTTCTTCTTCCAGGGGCCTGGGTTCAGTACCTTCTGAATCTAGGCAGGGGGAGATGTTCTATAAAGAAGCTCCAGTTCCAGCAGCAACAACAGTTTCTCCAGTAGCAATAGTAGTTTCTCCAACAATTAAAGCAGTTACAACAACAGTTGATTCTGAAATGGTTTGTATAGATGCAGAGGCAGTACCAGAAATAAGCATTGATGGTGATTTCATCATAAATCCCACAGTTGATTTAGCTTCTTTGCTACCTTCTTTTGATATAATATATAGAAATTGTTTACCAGTACTTCAGCAAGATCATTCTAAAGCTATTGTTTTTTTACTGATCCAATAAGTCCTGAAGTTGTGGAACAACTAAAGGCAAGTTTTGTAGTTCCTATGATTATAGAGCCCTCAGTGGTTACAAAAATTGTTGAGCAAGTTTCTGCTCTTGAATCCATTGAGCCTTCAATCGACTCTCCTATTGTGGCTATTTGGGATGAAAGTCCTATGCCAGACTTGGATGAGATTCTGTTTCCAGACATGGATGATTCTCAAGAAAATTCAGCAGATACAGTTCCAGTAGCTGCCATTCCTATCCCCAATCTATTTTCTGAGCCTCAGGCTAATAAGTACATTTCTGATGAACAACTAAAAGAGATTGATGATCTATATGCTCATCTTGCTGAAACATCTGATGATGATGAGGATGATGATTCAGATGATCTCAGTTCTAAGAAGAGGAAATCTAAGAAGAGAAAGGCTCCTCCTGAGGCTGTTCCTAAGACAAATCCTTCTAATGACACTCCATACCACATTCTGAATAACATTCCTCTCACTCCAGACATGCATTACTGGATGAGATTCTCTAAGAATGAGTTAATGGAAAGGAAGAAAAAGAAAAGATATAGTTCTCCACCAAGGCAAACCCGAAGAGGACCTCCACATCCTCCTCCTCCTGCTGTAGGTGCCTTAGGAAATATTTCTCAGTCCTAAAGTCCAGCTTCCTACCAGTCCTCCAAACCAGTTGGGAAGTACAGCTAGTGCAAACCTCTAAGGTCATATTATCAAAGCCAACATCAATAGAGATTTAGTCCAAGTAACTTTCAACAATAATCAATTCAGTACAGAATTCCTCCACAAAAAACTTCTCAGAGTGCTGAACAAATTTTTAATCCAGAGAGATCTCCTTCTCCCTCATATGAACCTGAGCTGGATCCAGTTTACAGGATGGCCAGACTCAAGGAGACTATTGGTTTATCTCAAATCAATAAAGCCAGAGAAGAAGGAGAAGATATATCTAAATATACAACAATGTCTTCTTACAGACAGGAAGAGTTCAACAGGTTTCAGGTAAACAGAAACTTATTTGATCCTAATGCATACATGCAGATCCATCCAGAAGCTGTAGTGCCCAGAGCTGCATCTGTGAAAATTATTGTGGCTCAAGACATGAAAATGACTCAAAGGGAAGCTGAAAATCCAACCGGATAATTGCTTTTACAAAATAATCTTTTGCTCCTCCCTCTGAGGGTTCTTAAACTTTTTTTGTTTTGTTATTTATTTACCTGTGAATTATATGTGTAATGAACTTAGCTATATCATATCTGCTGAATAGTTTAAATTCTATCAGATATGTATATTGCTTTGTATTTTCATACTTTCTTTATTTAGTTTAGTGACCTCACTCGAATAGGGGGAGATTATTGGAACCCCAGTTTGGAATTGGGCTAGGTTCACTATTCGGTTTGTTGACCCAACAAGTATAGCCTAGGGTCATCTGTTAGTTCTAAGGTTAAGGTTAGTCTGATTAGGATAGACTACTTTGATCAAGCCTTTAGAAGATTTCAGAGACTCGGACTTAGAAGAAATACAGTTTTAAAGAGTTTAGAAAATAAGTTCGAAGTTCTTTGAACTCAGCTTGACGATTGTCGATCTCAGATCGATGAACTCAGAGTTTCAACTCTGAGCTGAGCTCGACGAAATCCGAGCTAAGGTCGACGATCCTTCTTCTTCTACTCAGATTCTCTGATCGACGAAAGTCTATCTCAGCTCGACGAACTTGGAACTCAGTATTGACAGTCATTTTCTAGAACGATTATCTCTGAGCACAACTCGTTGAAGAAGATTTCTCAGCTCGATGAACTTGGAGTTCAGGTTGACGAAATCTGTCCTAAGTTTGACAAATTCCTTTTCAAAATCAATTTGTCATATTTTCTATCAGCATGACTTCAAATTATATTATTCTAAGGCAGTAATTCTCTGATAATTAATGCTCATATTCTCAAGAATATTGTCGTTTCATGGTAGCATTAATTATGGCCTTCACAGAGTTAATTACTTGGCTTATTTACTGGGACAGTTGAGGAAACATATTAAAGACAAATTCCAGCCATTCTAATCCCAGGATTGCAGCAGTAAATCAAGGATATTATTCAAAATTGAAAGGCTAAAATCTACTCAGAATATAAAAGACCTTTTTCTCTTCAGACAAAAGACTCAACTACTAATACACGACATAGAGAAGAGAGTTTTGCTATTGTGCATACAGGAAATTGAAGAAGAACATCTTACACACATCTTCAATCTTCTTTAGTTTCTACTTCAGGACTTTTTAAGAGACAACAACCAATATCTGTCTAAAAGATCCTGAAGATCAACAATCCAAGTTGAAGGCCTACACCCTGTGCAAAGCTTCCAGCTTCCTGAACAAATCCTCATCTCAAGGAGAGCTTTGACATCACAACAATCCACTAGTCTTCTCAGTGCTATTGAGAAATAGAAGACAACGTAATTTTTCTTTACCTCACTGTATAAAGGGTTTTTATAATTCCCTTCAAAAGTTACTTTTGGTTGTCAAGTCTCCTTATCAAAAGACTTGGGTTGGTTTTTGGCCACCTGATCAAAAGCTCAAAGGGCTGTGAGATCTCCCTTTAAATAGATTTTTTGGTGACAGGGCACCTGTGCAAAAACCTATGGTGGCAGGGCACCTGAACAAAAACCTATTAGTGGATTCCTACTACGGTGGTAGAAGAGTGGATATACCCAGTTTTGGGGAACCACTATAATTTCTTTGTGTCGTCTGGTTATTCTATTTCTTATTTTGTTATGCTGTGATATTTTTTTTTACTTCTCTTTATATACATTAATATCACTTATTTTAATTCCTCAATAAAAACTAATCAAAGTTTTTTAAAACACTCTATTCACCCCCCTCTAGAGTTAAGATAGATTTATCCCCTCTCTTTCACAGCCAACCACAAAGACAAAGCTGTGCCTTTACACATCAATCAATTACATCAATTCTACCCTAAATCACCATTCATTCTTACACAAAAAGCGGGCAAGCATCACAAATGGCATCTTGTCGCAAACGGATTTCTAGCAAAATCCCTACAGTGCTCGTCATGCAACATCACCAAATCAGACTATCGGTCGTGATTATGGCTTCACCCATAATGCCTAATCCACTAATGGAGCGGATTTCTAATGCAACATCATGATGGGGATAGACTCAATCAACCCAGTGTCTCCTCTTGAACCATGTCGACCCGTACCCCTATATTTGAGAGATCCGGTGCCTGAATGCTTGAAAGAAAGAAAAAACAAGATGGATGCCATGCACGCATCCTAAAAATCGAGAGGAGAAATGTTGTTACCTTACGACTCCTCTTTCTAGCAGTGGAGATATTGGTTTGCACGGATGAAAGTGTGCACTTTCAAGTCCTCTTTACGGATCTAGCCTCGGATCGACGAACGGAGCATCAAAGCTTCTTTAATGGCAGAAGATGCTCTTATTATTCCTCCTCCTCCAAACACTCCAAAAACTCTAACACTCACCCAAGGATGAGAAGAATGATAGGAAAGAGTTCTTCAGCCCTACTTAAACTTCAGGGACCGAGAATTCTGGGCCAAAGGATCGATTTCTAAGAAGATCGGATGGCCTAATTTCAGCAGTTACGAAAATGCTTTTTTCTTCTACTGCCGGGCGGTAGCTACCTACCGCTCTACGGTAGCTCATAGAGTCGTCTATCTCTACGGGACGCCCCGCTACCTCTAGTGATAGTGATACCACCGCGTCGTAACCTCTCAATGCCTTCTTCTCAACGCTTTCATCTCAATGCTTTCGTCTTGATGAAAAGGGGCTACCGCCGAGCGGTAGCTAACTGAGGTTGTGTGCTATCACTCGACGCTTTGTCTCGACACTCCGGTCTTGATGAAAGAAGGCTACCGCCGGGCGATAGCTACCTACTATCACGCGGTAGCTCCTGGAGCCTCAAGTTCTAGAAAATTGGGGAGTTACAACAACATGATACTACCTCACTTACCACTCTTAAGGTTGATAATTCTACAAAATTCCAGACTTTATTTGTACATAAGTAAACCTAGATTGATGGGATCGCTACATTAATGAAAAGAATACAAAATAGGTAGACTTCCTCAGTTGTTACTAAGTCTTTCTTATCCTTACTAGTTTATGAGGTTTAGAAGGGGGTATGTTTGAGGAAGACCAACCCATGGAAGATCTATCCACCTCAAGCAATCCAATGAAGACTGGTGAAAATGAAGATGTGAAGGGAATTGATGAAAATGAAGAAGTCTAGATAATAGATGTTGATGCGGAAGTGGGCCAAAATCCTGTAACAATAAGTTATGGGGAGTCACTAAGATAGGTGTAGATGGAACTAAATGGTCAAACTGACATACTCATGATTGTATAAGGTGTAAAAGATGTTGCACTAGATTAAGGGGAGCATGAAGCTAAGAAGAAAGAGGAGTAGGAGACTAAGAGAAAAGAGGAGAAGGAGGCTATGAAGAAAATTGTCTACACTATAAGAAGAAAGATTATGCACAGTTCTGAGTAAAAGATATGGCAATAAGGGTGTGGAACTTTAATTCATAAGACAGATTAAGAACAATTTTCTGTAAGACCACAAGGATTTCATTTTATTAATCTTTTTTGATGAAAGTTTTCAGTTGCCTGCTTATGCTTGTGTCTGTTGTTTTTATTTATCAATATTATAACCCATCTATTTCCTTTATGTTTTTCTATAAAATCACTTTAAAATTTCTCTAAAATTTGTTAAGCTAAATAAGAGAGATTGTTAGAAAAAAACCCTTCTGATTTAACTTAACAAATAATATTATAAGTGATTTTAAAATATAGTATTACTACCTATGTTGTATCGTGGGGGTAATATGGTCATAGATATCTTAGTAAGTCGGTTGAGTCAAGGGCATGAGGTAGCCACACTGAAATAGAGAATAAATTCAAGACAAGTCAATATGCATTGACTAGAAGTCGACACAAATGCTGACTAGAAGTCGATGTCACTTTAACTAAAAGTCAGAGCAACCTTAAAAGTGAAGTTGACGCTAATTTGAGACAAAAGATGACACATCCATCAATATGATATTGATGGAACATCGAGTATATATTTAAGTCAACAAAGCTTCATTCTAAAGACAGATCTTGATATAACTTCTATTGGAAGTTGGCGTAGTGTCAAGTAATGCTCAATTTGGAAATAACAGAGGATCTGTATAGGCTTATTTATAGGAAGTTCTTATGGAATTCTTCCAAATACTTTGAGGTGTTGGAGGAAGAGCTTAAAGGAAAGAATCTTCCACCAATTTCAAAAGATTGTATATGGAAGAAATTTGAAGAGATATTCAGGATTCATTAAGGTAGATTTAAAAGAAAATTATATCATTTCATTAAGGAAGAGCTTAAGGTAGATTTAGAAGAAAATTATATCATTCCATCTAAAGAAATCTACTAAGAAGCATACGATTTTAAATTGGTCCAAGAAGGATATACTCAGTTAATAAAGAAGAAGAGATACAATACAATAAATAAAGAATACAAAATATTATTATTGATGGAGTCGATGACAATTCTTCTTTTGCTAATCTTAATTTATTTTCTTCTCTATTACAGCTGCAACAAGAACAATCAATCTTATGTGTATCCAAGTCTTATAATCCTTACAACTTCTTCTCAAGCAAGGATTCATCATATTGAAGGGATCCATAACACTCAGTGCCTACAGTACTAATATTCTTGCTGAAAGAGGACTAATCTTGAAGACTTTTCTTCAAATTCTTCTTTTCTCTTACTCTTCTCTTCTTATATTGTAGAGTAAAGAGTCTTTAAAACCCCTCTTCAAAGGATTTAGTCACTGGTGCTTAGAGTCTCCTTATCAAAAGACTCAATCAGTCCTTGGTTCATGATCTCCTTATCAAAAGATTTGGTCTTTGGTTCAGGATCTCCTTATCAAAAGATCTAGTTATTGGTTCAGAGTGTCTCCATTTCAAAAGACTTAGGAAATGTGATAGTGTATTCCTACCAAAGTGGTAGAAGAGTGATTATACCAAGATTTAGAGTAACTACTATAATTTTGGTGTCTTCGGTATTGTGTCTTTCGATGATTATTTGTTATATTGTTTTTTTATTTACTACATTAATTTTTTGGTTTGCCTTGTGTAGATGAAAATTCTATGAATAGGTTAAAATTAGTAACAAGCTTAAATCAAACTTTTAAATGTCTATTCACCCCCTCCCCCTCTGAAGAAATCTTTGGGGATTTACTCGATAGTTCACCAATTTCAGTACCTATGACATGTATCTAGAAGAATTAACAACTCAATATCCTAAGAAGCATTAATGGTGTATTGTGAGTTAATGGTCTAGAAGCTTCAACTAGTTTAGAAAAACATGTCATCCTTAAAGTAATATGGGTGTGTCGTGATTCATCACATAATCCTTCATAAAGTTTTACAATTTATACCTCATCAGATATGGTGGTACTTGTATACTGACTCAAACTTATAAATAACTACCAGTAGCCTTCCACATTCATATCTCTTTGTTGTATTATCAGGAATTTCCTCTAAAGTGTTAACCTTGTTGTTGTCAGTACATTATGCTTTAGGTAAGTTCCCAAAAATTCTCACTTGAAAATCTGAGTGGGAAAATGTCTAGGGAAACACCTTTCACTCTCCTATGAACCCCTCATCTTCGCATCACCTTCCATCATGAAGGCTACAAATGACATTTCTCTTTCTTCTAAAGTCTCTACTTCCTCTAGAAGCTCTTTAATCCTCATTGGTTAGTCTTTTGTATTAGTAAGAGTGTAAACTCCCTTAAAGGTAGGAGGATGGAAGACTAAAAAGTACTTCTGTTGGTGGCCTTCCTGCCCACATGCATGACTTACTATGGGCTCATCACACCCCAAAACTCCTTTTGGTGTGACAGGAGCCTCACCAGGCACTACCTTAGTGGAAGACATTTTGGGAGAACCAATGTAGTGTTACTAATATTTACGAACTCCTCTAAAGCTGTCAAAGTTCCTGCTTCACAATCAACAACCTAGTGCAAAGATCACATCATTTTAGATTATTTTCTATAATGGAACATCAATCACATAAACACACATGGTCCCAATAATCAATCTTATGCAAACTACTCTCTTAATGGTCTTGAAACACTTGACTACTATCTATTTATGTAGAACCCCCTAAACCTATCTCTAATGCCAAATTAAAAGACCTCCACTGTAATGACCATAAAGTATGGGTCCAGCTAGGCCCCACAACATACATTATTTATAATAGTAACATTATAAAGTTATATAAAATAGCCTTCATAAAAACTAAATAACTAGCATAACGAAATCGAGAAACATAACTAACATTATCGACATTCTATCATATAGTATCAAAAGTGTTTTTGACCTTATGACCTTATAAACATATCATCATTCGAAAACTTGTAAATTCTTAATTACCTCGGGTTGCTGGCCAGCAAAATATGTAAACAAAAATATAGCATGAGGAGAGGGGAGAATGAAACATTTCATGATTTTTTTCTTATATAGTAAGGTAGCGCACTCCAGCATTGGAACCTTGTCCTGCAACTAAATAAAAAAGGTGGTAAATATGAGTTAGTTATGTGTTGACACAAATATTTAACAACCCCACTCCTCTCATCCATTTTAGAAGACCCCAGGGAACTACATCAACTACAATTCAGTACTTCATATATATATGAAAAACATAGAAACAAGCATATCAAGCTATATCCATATCTCACAAGCTTCAACATGTATCTATGTTGATCATCAAATAAAGGAGACTACTTAAGTAATCATACATGTAAATCAGGTATTACCTATTACACTATATCACATGTATGAGTCTATCTAGACACTAGATGCAATCATCACATATCAGTCTTCTACTCAAGTGATTTCATATCTAATATTAATTACTGGGTACGGTATGTTGTTGGATATTGCATCCACAATAGACCTGATTTGAAGAAGCCCCTGAATAAGCTAAGGTGAATTAAAAATGTATTTGACAAATCTATCAAGTTGTGCTTGCAGCTATTCCATGTGAAGTACACGCCAATGTTAGGGTGCAGTGGGTCAATATACACGGGTCTGCGCAACGTAATCCCTCATTACGTAGATCAGTGTGTTGATTCACGTGTGCACTCTCTATTGGAGTGTACTTATTTTCAAGTACAGGGTCATGGTAGATCAAGAGCAGAAGGAGTAAAGATGAGTCAAAGACCAAGTCATCAAAAGAAGGAAGAGAGAAAACTCTTCTAAGTCAAAATCGACGGGAATCGCTAAGTGATTCCCGCCGACTTTGACGGGAATCGCTAGTGATTCCCGCCGACTTCGACGGGAATCGTTAGTGATTCCCGCCGATTCGTAGAGAATCAGTTAGCCTCTCCCGTCGACTTCTTCTGGCTGACAGTTTTCAAACAGGGATTCTGCCAAGGCAGAATCTACGGGAATCGTGAGTGATTCCCGCCGACATCGACGGGAATCACCAACGATTCCTGTCGATTTTTCCTTAGGCAAATTTCCTTGTTCATTGGCCCGAACCAACTTGTCATGCGCTGTTTCGGTCGGGGCTAGGGTTTCTACTTGTGGGCCCCACAACGGTCATTAGGGTTTGCTCCTGGTATATATATACGCGTATTTTGAACCTCTACAGACAAACATTAACGAAAACACGAAAGAGGCCGAACGTGACCTAGCGCATCACGGAAGCCGCCGATCGCCTGTAGCCATTCGCAAGTTCGTCGCCGCCGTTGATCTCAGTGCTTCTTTGATCTTCCGATGACAGTACCGAGGCAAGCCGAGCATCTCACGCCTCTATCTTGAGATCTCTTGTCTTCCGATTCGTTGAACGAGATTTGTTCTCCATTCCGAATTAGTTGAGACGACTGATCCGACTGAGATCGTTCGTAGACCTTACTTGCTTCTTCAAGAAGTTTGGATCTACAAAGTATCACCGCCGCAATCACTTGCCGCCGCCGATCTTGAGAAGACCCATTCCAAGAGAGAAATCCGGTTGTGGACTCTTCGTATTTTTTGTGCAAGCTACAACGAACGAAGAAGGACATCAGAATCTCCAAAAGCTTTGTTTGTATTTTCTTTTACATTCAATTTGGTTTGTTGTAAAGGAATTTTAATTCCTTATTGTAAGGGTTGGGTGCAACCCGTGGTGGTGGAGTTGTGACTCCTTTGTTGGAAGGGTTCCTTCCGTAGTGTGAGGATTGGATTTCAATCCATTTGGAGAAGTGACCGAGTCGTCCCTTGGTGGGAGATAGGTCGAAGGGGGAAAGTGGACGTACCCAAATCGGGGAACCACTATAATTCTTTGTGTGTTTTCTGTGCTCTGTTTGTTAATTTGTGCAGGTAAATTTAATTCCGCAAAAGACTGCACGACACTTATTCCCCCCTAGGTGGATTTAGTCGACACTAAGGACTTTCAAGTGGTATCAGAGGGAGGTTGCTCATCAGTAAGGTTAACACCTTGTGTAAGATCCTGTGTCTAGTGTCAAAAAGAAAGAAGATCTCGGGAATGGATGAACTCAAGTATTCAGGAAAGATCCCAGTATGCACCAAGCTGAACTTTTCCATCTAGAAGGAAAGGATCAGGTTCTACATGGAAGCAGTCGACCCCCGACTCTTCATGATAGTGGAGGAGGGACCTTATATCTGCACTAAGGCCTCCAGCATTGATCCGACCAAGATGGTGCCCAAGAAGCTCTCCGAAATGGATAAGGATGAGATGGTGCTTGTCGGACTAGACAAGAAAGCTCAAAACATTCTAGTGAGCGCCGTCGATGATTCAATGATACAGAATTTCAGCAACTGCAGGAATGCCAAGGACATCTGACACTGCCTGATCATTCTGATGGAAGGCACAGATGAAGTAAGGGATGATCGAAGATCCCTTCTGAACCAAAAGTATGAGGCCTTCAGGCAAGGTCCCAAGGAAGAAATTTGAGTGACTTTCGAGAACTTCCTGAAGATCGTCAATGCCCTGAAGGGATATGGCAGAGTGTTCACCAATGGTGAACTAAATGACAAATTCCTTAGATCCCTTACTAAGGAATGGGACACCAAGATCTGGGCCATCAGAGAGTTTTGCAAGCTGGCAGAAACTGATCCCCAGATTCTCTTTGGGAAGCTTATGTCCTATGAGTTTCAGCTGAACACCAGAAAAGCTGAAGAAGAAGCCGATAAGGCCGCTGCCAAAGAAAAGACTGTAGCCCTGAAAGCCAATCACTCAAGGAAAGGCAAGGGTGAAGCCTCGTCCCGCTCTTGGAAAAAGGATGAGGAAGAAGACTCTAAGCCATGCTCTTCTGGCTCAGAGCTATCTGAAGAATAATTCTCCTTCATCACTCGAGAGTTCAAGAAGCTCCTCAAGATGAGGAATCAAATAAAGAGAGATGGCTCCTCCTCCAGACATCAGAAGAAGAATTACTCTTCTGACAGGTATGAGTCTAAACATAACAAACATCGCTCTGCTGACATTATCTGCTTTGGATGCAATAAACCAGGCCACGTTATTGCTGACTGCCACCAAAGAAAGAGAGATAAGGGGAAAAGAGAGGAGCACAAGTCCTCTAAAGATAAGAAGAAGGAGAGGAGCTATATTGCTAAAAAGCCAAAAAAACTGAGTGAATCTGATTTGTCAGACTCTAGTGATGATGAGGAAGCCTACTTTGGGCTAATGGGTTGCTCCGACTCAGATGGAGACTGTCCCCCATTTACTGGGAAGGTAAAAGATCGCACCCACCTTTTTGACTGTGACTCTGACTCTGAGTCTCCTGAAGATGACCACGAGGACAGTCCATCTGCCCGTGAGGCTGAACTCCTCGAAAAGTATGAGCTTCTACTCAATACTTTCGAAGAGTGTCGGAAGAGGTTGAGCGCTCAGAAAAAGGAAGTAAAATTCCTTAAGGATGAGGGTGTGTCCCTAAGATAAGAGATCACTAACTTAATTTCTCTCCGACAGGAACACCTGGACCTGACTTCTGAGCACTCAGATTCTCTAAGGCTCCTTGACAAAAAACAGGAAGAAATACACAAGTTGGAAGAATAGCTTGCGGCAGAAAGGAAGATTATCAAAAGCTTCTCTATGCCCAAGACCGTTCTTCCTCTGGTTGATAAATTCTCTGCTCAGGCTAAGGGGGCTGGCTTAGGTCATGTGGCTGTGCCTGGTAAATCATCCAGGATAAACAGAAATCGGAGGAAAAATAAGGCTACTAAGAAGGCCTCTGCTGTAGAAAAGGGAAAGACCCCACTCAGTCATGATTCATTCAAAAAGCCTGGCTTTCCTTGCAATGAGCAGGACTTTGAGTCAACCTATGGCCCTTTTTTTGGCCCTCGGTTGAAAAGCCCAAGAGCCGGTATGATGGTTGGACTTTCCTCGCAACTACGGTGAGAGTGTCTTCAAGGCACCTTATGAGGAAATCCAAGTGGAGAATTATGGCCACTTCTCTAGCGACCACAATAGGAAGCAGGCACCAAAGGCTAAGCCTGTCATACTGAAGGAATAGGAAGTGAAGAAGTCGTGTGACTGCTGTCATCATGATGCCTCCACCTCCAGATCCAAGGCCCCGGCTGGACCCACCGTTACAAGGGTGAAGCAGGAGCCTAGGAAACGGTACAACAGGTTTGACTGTTAGTGATGTGGCAAAGTTGGTCACTTTGCCGTGGATTGCTTGTTTAATCCAAGATACAATGAGACTCCTTTTGTTAGCAATGCGAGGCCAACCACTCATAGGGTTAACCAACCGAGGGGGAGTGTGCTAACAAGGAATCTTGGACCCAAGTTCGATTGGGTTCCTAAGGGAAACTAATTCTGTTTTGCAGGTATATCCAAAGGCCACCAAAACGCCAATCTGGTACTTGGACAGTTGATGTTCCCGGCATATGACCGGGATAAGAATCAAGTTGCGTGATTACTCCCCAGTCGAAAATGGACCAAAAGTCATCTTTAGAGGATCTGATCGAGGAGTCAGCAGGGGTTATGGTATGATTTCCAACAATGTATTCTCTATCACAAACGTGGCCTATGTTGAAGGGTTAAGCCATAACCTGATCAGTGTAAGCCAGTTGTGTGATAAAGGATACGCAGTTAAGATCTGCAAGGAAAAGTGCTTGATAATATCGTGTGCCACTTCGGAGACGGTATTAACTGGCATTAGGAGCAGAAATATTTTTTGCTTAGATTTTCTTAGCTTAGACTCTTCTACCCCCGTTTGCCTAGTAGCAAAAGACAGTGCATCTCTCTATGAACAATGGCACAAGAGATTGGTACATATTAATTTCAAAACTATTAGTATGTTGTTTTCTAAGAATTTAGTAAGGGATGCCCCTACTATTAAGTGCATCAAAGATAGCCCTTGTCCTGCATGTCAGAAGGGCAAACAGACTCGGGCTACCTTTAAGGGCATTGCTGACAAAGACTCTTCTAGATGTCTTTATCTTCTGCACATGGACTTGTTCGGTCTAGTGCAAGTTCATAGATTAGGAGGAGAATCCTATACGCTAGTGATTATTGATGATCACTCTCGGTTTACGTGGGTGTTCTTCTTGAAACGAAAGTCAGATACGTTTGACATCTTCACTAATTTTATCAGCCAGATTCAGAACGAACTTAACTGCTCCGTGGTCAAATTCAGAAGTGACCATGGAATAGAATTTGAGTCTGGAGCTATGATAGAATTCTATGAAGAACATTATATCTTTCATGAGTTTTCCTCCCCGCGTACTCCTCAGCAAAACGGAGTTGCGGAGAGGAGGAATAGAACGTTTATTGAGGCATGTACGACAATGTTGAATGACGCTTCTCTCCCAGAGTACTTCTGGGCAGAGGCTGTCAATACAGCCTGTCACGTGCATAACTGGGCCTTGATCAACAAGAATCATCGTAAGACGCCTAATGAGCTATTGAAAGGCAGGAAACCGATCATGTCCTATTTAAGGATTTTTGGCTGCAGATGTTATGTACTCAATAATGGGAAGTACCCACATACTAAATTCGGAGAAAAATGCTCCGAAGGCATCTTCATGGGCTATAGTAGCCATAGTCGTACATATAGGGTTTTCAATAAGAAAACCCTTGTAGTAGAGGAGTCTATTAATGTTGTATTTGATGAAGGAAGCTTGCTTCACAGCAATTCTTCAGTAGCATTCTTAAATATGCAGGTGCAAGGCTTGAATAGCTAAGTCTCGATGAGACTGCTAAAGATGAAACTCCCAAGTACGTCAAGGTCTCCACCTCAATGCCAACTGGAGAAGATGACGATCAGGATGGAGAAAATCTCCCAGAAGAGGGAGGAGCCCGAGAAGCTGTTAGAGCTCCAGATGCCAGGCTCTTAGAGCTCCGACACGTGAGGTATCATCCCAGAGATCAGATCATAGGAGATCCTCATGATGGTGTCAGAACTCGCAGAGGTATAATTAATGAGATTCTACACCTTAGTTTTCTATCACAGGTTGAGCCAAAGAAGTTCGATGAAGCAAACAAAGATGCGTCATGGATATTGGCCATGCAAGATGAACTGCATCAATTCGAACGATGTAACGTCTGGACGCTTGTTCCCAGACCAAAGAAATAGAATATGATCAGCACTAAGTGGATCTTCAGAAACAAACTGGATGAATACAGTGTCATCAACAAGAACAAGGACAGACTGGTGGCTCAAGATTATATACAGGAGGAGGGGATTGACTTCGACCAAACCTTTGCACCAGTTGCAAGGCTCGAGGCGATCAGATTGTTCCTGGCGTATGCCTCTCACAAAGGATTCACTGTCTATCAGATGGACGTGAAATCTGCATTCCTAAATGTAAATTTGAAAGAGGAAGTATATGTCGTGCAACCTCCAGGTTTTGTTAATCCAACATTCCCTAATCATGTTTTCTTTCTTAATAAAGCATTATATGTCTTAAAACAAGATCCTTGAGCTTGGTATGAGACTCTGTCTAGTTTTCTTCTTGAGAAAAGTTCTCGAGAGGAAAAATAGATAAGACATTGTTTCTTAGGGAAGTCAAAGGCAAGATTTTGCTGGTGCAAATCTATGTCGATGACATAATCTTCGGCTCAACGGACAACAATCTTTGCAAGAAGTTTTCTAAACTTATGCAAGGAAAGTTTGAAATGAGTAGCATGGGAGAGCTAAAGTATTTCCTTGGACTTCTAGTGAAACAGTCTGAGGATGGAATTTTCATTTCTCAGACGAAGTTCACAAATGAAATCCTCAAGAAATTCGGAATGGAGAGCGCAACCTCTATGAGGACTCCAATGGGATCCACTGTGTCTCTGGACAAGGATGAAAAAGGGAAACCTTTTGATGAAACCAAATTCAGAAGCATAATTATATCCCTGCTCTACCTTACTGCTAGTAGACCGGATATTATGTTTTCCACATGCGTTTGTGCCAGATATCAAGTGAACACTAAGGAATCTCATTGTATCGCTGCAAAGCGGATTCTTAGATACCTTAAGGGTACACCAAATCTTGGCTTGTGGTACCCAAGAAACAATGATGTCGAGCTGATAGGATTTTCAGATGTTGACTTTGTAGGAAGCAAGGATGATAGAAAAAGCACTTCCGGGACGTGCCAATTCCTAGGAAGAAGGCTTATATCGTGGAACAGTAAAAAGCAGAACTGTGTCGCAACCTCTACGGAGGAATCTGAGTACATCTCATCAGGAAAATATTGCACACAACTTCTATGGATCAGAAATTAACTCGAAGATTATGACTTGCAGTTCAGAGAAGTTCCTATATATTTCGATTCCTCGAGCGCAATTGCAATTGCGAACAATCTAGTGTCGCATAGCCGAACAAAGCATATTGAAGTGCGCTACCACTTCATTCGGGAGCATGTGGAAAACAAAGATATATCTCTCTTCTATGTCATCACGGATAAGCAGATTGCAGATATCTTCACAAAGCCCCTAGACAAGGTCAAGTTCAGTCTCTTCAAAACTGAACTCGACATGCTGAACTATGAAGATTGAAGACTGGAGGGCTCAAGGCTCTTGGATCAAGGGTAAGCATCTGCTAGGAACTCAAGATCGGGCATGGATGCAAGAATTGAGGGGGAGCATTTTGCTCTAAGTGAAGTCCAAGATTTGCAGAAGCCGAAAAGGGGGAGATTACCCTCTCAGCCAAGTCTAAGGTGGCTGCCAATGCTAAGTAGTCAACAAAGGCTATGTTGCTCTCAGGAAAATGGTAATGAATTTCACTCTCAACTGAACTTTCAGTTTATGATTTTCATTCCCATCTGTTCTATTCACCTTAGCTTGTAGGGTTTAGGCTTCTTCAAATAGGGGGAGATTGTTGGGTATTGCATCCACAATAGACCTGATTTGAAGAAGCCCCTAAACAAGCTAAGGTGAATTGAAAATGTATTTGTCAATTCTATCAAGTTGTGCTTGCAGCTATTCAATGCTAAGTACACGCCAATGTCAGGGTGCAGTGGGTCAATATACACGGGTTTGCACAACATAATCCCTCGTTGCGTAGATCAGTGTGTTGATTCACGTGTGCTCTCTCTATTAGAGTGTACTTATTTTCAAGTACAGGGTCAAGGTAGATCAAGAGCAGAAGAAGGAGCAAAGATGGGTCACAGACCAAGTCATCAAAAGAAGGAAGAGAGAAAACTCTTCTAAGTCAAAATCGACGGGAATTGCTAAGTGATTCCCGCCGACTTCGATGGGAATCGCTAGTGATTCCTACCGACTTCGACGGGAATCGTTAGTGATTCTCGCCGATTCGTCGAGAATCAGTTAACCTCTCCCGCCGACTTCTTCTGACTGACAGTTTTCAAACAGGGATTCTGCCAAGGCAGAATCGACGGGAATCGTTAGTGATTTCCGCTGACATCGACGGGAATCACCAACGATTCCTGCCGATTTTGCCTTAGGAAAATTTCCTCTTTCGCTGGACCGAACCAACTTGTCGTGCGCTATTTCGGCCGGGGCTAGGGTTTCTCCTTATAGGCCCCACAACGGTCATTAGGGCTGGCTCCTGGTATATATATACGCATATTTTTAACCTCTACAGACAGACATTCATGAAAACACGAAAGAGGCCGAACGTGACCTAGCGCATCGCGGAATCCGCCGATCGCCTGTAGCCGTTCGCAAGTTCGTCGTCGTCATTGATCTCAGTGCTTATTTGATCTTCAGACGATAGTACCGAGGCAAGCCGAGCGTCTCACGCATCTCTCTTGAGATCTCTTGTCTTCCGATTCATTGAACGAGATTTGTTCTCAATTCCGAATTGGTTGAGATGACTGATCCGACTGAGATCGTTCATAGACCTTGCTTGCTTCGTCAAGAAGTTTGGATCTACAAAGTATCGCTGCCGCAATCACTTGCCACCACCGATCTTGAGAAGACCCATTCCAAGAGAGTAATCCGGTTGTGGACTCTTCGTATTTTTCGTGCAAGCTACAATGAACGAAGAAGGACATCGGAATCTCCAAAAGCTTTGTTTGTATTTTCTTTTACATTCAATTTTGGTTTGTTGTAAAGGAATGTTCATTCCTTATTGTAAGGTGTAACACCCCTATCCGTCGCATAGCATATAGCAGTAGGTCCGGCCGGGGCCCGACGCCATATACTACGGACAGACCGGTTGGTTACGCGTTGAAACCATTCAACCAATCATGTCGTCCTACACAACACCTAGCGGAAGAAAATTATTAAGTTGCAAAAGAAAATAAGAACCCTGCTACAAAGCATGAATGTCCACTACCAACTCAGGAATGTAATCAAACACAAAAGAGAACTGGCCTTAAGGCCTTACATTGTTCACTTAACAAAATAGTGTTTTCCAAACTTCGGCACGCAGGCCGGCCATACATGAAAACGGAAAAGATACATAAGCAATTAGGCCTTCGAGGGCCGGCACAGCAACAAGGGCTTTAGCCCGCTATTTCCCGCTCTGCTCCGCAGCACCTGCAAGCCACAAACCACCGCCCGGTGGCAAACAATAGCAACGGTCAGCAATGCTGACCAAATTATAACGATCCCGCCCCCAAAATCGGGGCGGCGATGCTCTTTCCCTGCACTTCATTAGTATAGGCAATGCTATTAGTGTGAACACACATCAACATAGGCGTAGGCTCGCACGGCCACACACCCCGTGCACTCAGGGCACATTCTCGGCGAACTGGCCAACGTCACGTCAATTCAAGCCATAGACGTTCCCAATCCACCACCGCCTCTTGAACGGTCGTCCATATGAGCATTTTGCCTTCCTGGCCTTGGTCACGACAATTTAAGCCATAGACCGCCGAAGACCCTCATCCATGCCAACGGTCCTACCGAACGACATAGACCGGGTACGGTTCCGCCTGACCCGTGCTCATACCGCAACGGCAATTTAAGCCATATGCGCAGGTCAAGACTCACCGAGTCCCGTTTCCGCCATAACAATCACATAACCCGGTTATGTTCACGTTGGCTCCCCGGCCACCGTGTTGGCAAAACCCGCCTTTGCCCAGTTTTCCGGGTGCACCTTGGAGTTAATCTCCAAGGCTCCCTGATGCAATCTACCACGTAGAAAACCCGAAAA
Source organism: Platanthera zijinensis (assembly GCA_039513925.1). Lineage (NCBI taxonomy): Eukaryota > Viridiplantae > Streptophyta > Magnoliopsida > Asparagales > Orchidaceae > Platanthera > Platanthera zijinensis. The sequence continues at coordinate 79,834,635 of CM077080.1, read as the reverse complement.
ACACCCAAACACCCGGAGTCTTCCCCGGTTCGTATGCAATGCAACATCACCGATCCGGCTCTACTTGTCCGGATAGGCTTCACACACAATGCCTATGTCCATTTTCGCATACGGACTCTACACAAGGGGGACTTCACATATCTACCCCAAGGAACGCTCCAACTCTTCGCTCACTCGCGAGAGCGGGCTTCCTATGCAAAGAAAAAGAGGGCTTCACATGCCCAAGGATGAGAAATCATTACCCTTGCATTCTTCCGCGGCGCCATCGAAAACTATGCGGTTGAAAAGCACCGCAACGGCGTCACCTCCGCGGATCTGGACTCGGATCGCGATTCGGAGCTCCGAAGCTCCTCCGGTGGCCGGATCTTGGACTCCTCCTTCCTCCTTGCTCTCCCTTCTCTCTAAACTCTTAGAGAGAGAATGGCTAAGGGAAATGGGGATTCCCAACCCTAAATCCCGGCTAAAACCACCCAGGAGCAGCCCCCCACCGTCGGATCCAAAGTCAAGGAAACGAACGGCCAAGATTAGATCTGAAATCATAAAATCTGGGCCGAACACGGGTTGGCACACGGCCGTGTGCCTTGCCGTGTAGCTCACTCGCCGTCTCGCCCCAAATTGAAAACCAGCACACGGCATGTGACACGGCCTCCGACACGCCCGTGTCGCCTGCGACACGCCCGTGTCGGGACCCATGTCACGCCCCCCGTGTGCAATAAATCAACACCTTGCAGTCAGAGTGGTACATGGCTTGGTGACACGGCATGGGACACGCCCGTGTCACATCTGACACGCCCGTGTCTGTGCCTGTGTCACGGCCCGTGTACCACTTCGACGATTCCCTTGAGTGACACGGCCTGGGACACGCCCGTGTCCTAGGCCGTGTCCCTCCACACGACCATCGTCGACCTACACTGGTCGACTACACGGCCAGTTCGACGATTCGAGCTCGACACGCCCGACACGGCCTCCGACACGCCCATGTCGGGGCCCGTGTCACCTGCACCAAAATCTGACTTGGCCAAAAAAACGATCCCCGTCGCTCCTACGACAAATTGGGGTGTTACAATTCTACCCCACTTAAAGGATTTTGTCCACGAAATTAATAAAGGAAAACAGGACTTAACGTAAAACAGTACCTGAGCGGAATAATTCCGGGTACTCCTCGAGCATAGTCTGCTCCCGTTCCCAAGAGAGCTCCTCACGCCCGCAGTTATCCCACCGGACCTTCACCATCCGGATCTCCTTGTTACGAAGCCTCTTGACCTCAACATCTTCAATACGAACGGGCTTGACCCTTGTCGTCAACCCTTCGTCCACCGGCACTTGGTCAACCGCGATCACCTGCGAAGGCTCTTGCACCGCCTTCCGCAACACAGAAATGTGGAACACATCATGTAATCCACTCAACTCCACCGATAGCTTCAAACGGTATGCAGCTTCGCCGACTCGCTCCAGAACCTCAAAAGGTCCGGGTATCTTGGGCTCAGCTTCTTCAAGCGTCTCACCCGCGAAACCCCCTTGAACGGCTTCACTTTCAGGTATACCCAATCGCCTACCGCGAACTCCACGTTCCGGTGCTTGGCATTGTAATACTTCGCCTGCCGGTCCTGAGCGATCAACAAGCGCTCCCGAATGATCCGTACTAACGTGGTAGCACTCTCCACCTCCTGTTTCTTGTACAACCTTGCCTCACCCGCTTCAAGCCACGATAACGGCGTGCGACACTTCCTACCATACAGGGCCTCGAAGGGCGCCATTTGTATACTCGCTTGGTAGCTGTTGTTGTACGCGAACTCCACCAAATAAAGGTGGTCTTCCCAATGCTTCCCGAAGTCTAGAACACACATGCGGAGCATGTCCTCCATCGTTCTATTGACCCTCTCGGTCTGCCCATCCGTCTGCGGATGGAAAGCTGTGCTGAACTTTAACTTTGTTCCCAGCATCTGCTGCACCAACCTCCAATCATTTGACGCGAACCGCCCATCGCGATCACTCACAATGCTACGGGGCACACCATGCAGCCTAACAATATTGTCGACATACAACTTTGCCAATTTCTCCACCGGATCACCCTTTCTATGCGGAATGAAATGCGATACCTTGGTTAGTCGATCTACGATCACCCAGATGGCGTCGTTCCCCTTCTGCGACCTTGGCAACCCGTGCACAAAGTCCATAGATATATCATCGAATTTCCACTCCGGTATAGGCAAGGACTTCAGAAATCCTCCTGGCTTTTGGCACTCCGCCTTCACCAAGGCGCACGTTTGGCATTTAGCCACGTACAACGCCACATATTTCTTAAGCCCCGGCCACCAAAACAGCTTCTTGAGATCACGATACATCTTCGTGCTCCCTGGGTGGATTGAGTACTTGGTATGATGATCCTTGTACATCAACTCCGCCCAGAGGTTACCCCCACTCGGGATGCACAACCGATGATCCTTCCTTAACAAACCATCATCCACCGAGAACTGGGAATTTGACCCATCCAGAGCGGCCTCCAAAAGCTCCTTCATGGAGTCATCTAACTCCAATGCCTGCCGAACCCGGTCAGCCAGGTCATACTGCACCTCTGTCCAGTTTAACATTGCTTTGACGCTCGTCTGCTTGTCAATGCAACAGATCTCAAGCTCCTCCATCTCCCGCACTAGCCGCTCATCATGCACCGACAACCAGTTGGCTCGGGCGGGAGCCCTGCGGATCAGCGCATCCGCAACTGCGTTGCCCTTCCCGGGTACATAATGTATCTTGAAGGTGTAGTCCCCCAGGAACTCCATCCACCTCCTCTGCCTCATATTAAGGTCCTTTTGATCCAACAAGTATTTTAGGCTCTTGTGATCGGTGTATATATCGACTCTTACGCCGTATAGGTAGTGCCTCCATAACTTGAGTGCAAAAATCACGGCCTCCAACTCCAAGTCGTGCACCGGATAGTTTCTTTCATGCACTTTCAGCTGACGCGATCCATACACGATCACACTTCCATGCTGCAACAACACACAGCCCAAGCCACTACCCGAAGCGTTGCTATACACCTCAAAGCCCTCGGTCCCACTCGGCGAACTAAGCACTGGCGCCGTGGTCAACCGTCTCTTCAGCTCCTCAAAAGCTTGCACGCACTCTTACGTCCACAAGAATTTCTGATCCTTCCTTGTCAACTTCGTGAGAGGCAATGCTACCCGCGAGAAGTTCTCTACGAAGCGCCTATAATATCCGGCAAGCCCGAGAAAACTACGGACTTCCGCGACAGAAGATAACGCAGGCCACTCCTGTATCGCAATAATCTTCGCCGGATCCACCGCTATACCTTCCCCACTCACTATATGACCAAGGAACGCTACCGAGGGTAGCCAAAACTCGCACTTGGAGAACTTTGCGTAAAGCTCATTCCTCCTCAAAGTCTCCAACACCAAATGCAAATGCTTGAAGTGGTCTTCTTCGCACTGCGAGTATACCAAAATATCGACAATAAAGACGATCACAAAGCGATCCAGGAAATCTCTGAACGTCCTGTTCATCCGATCCATAAACACCGATGGCGCATTCGTCAGTCCAAATGGCATGACCGTGAACTCGAAATGCCCATACCTCGTACTGAACGCCATCTTCGGGATATCACACTCCCTGATCCTCAGCTGATAGTACCCCGACTTCAAGTCCAACTTGGAGTATACCGACGATCCGACTAACTGATCAAAGAGATCATCAATCCTCGGGATCGGGTACTTATTCTTCTCCGTCAGCTTGTTCAACTCTCTGTAGTCGATACACAGCTGCATACTCCCGTCCTTCTTCTTAACGAAGAGGACCGGTGCGCTCCAAGGAGACGAGCTTGGACGCACATATCCTTGCTCCATCAGCTCCTCTAGCTGAACTTTCAACTCTGCCATCTCCTTAGGCGCCAACCTATACGGAGCACGTGACACCGGTTTGGCCCCCGGTACGAGCTCGATGGTGAAATAAATCTCCCGCTGTGGTGGGGCTCCGGGAAGGCTATCCGGGAACACATCGGGGTATTCGCAAACCACGGGGATGCTATCCAATGGGGACTTTGGCTCCACAGCCCCCACTATTGCAAAGAACAGCTCTGCACCAGCACGAACTGCCTTCACCACCTGAAGAGCAGACATCAGTGTCCTGCTCGACCCCTTTAACCCCTCGAATGTAGTCTCCCGCCCTACACCCAGCTTGACCTCCTTCCGGTCACAGTCAATCCAGGCTTTCTTCTCTGACAGCCAATCCATTCCAAAGATCACGTCGAACTCTACTAGCGGCAGCAATGACGCTAGCAAGTCGAACTCTTGGCTCCCAATGTGAACCTTTACGGCGCACACCCTGTCCGCACGCATCGAGCACCCATTCGGTAGCAGCACATCCAACTTGTCCTTCGCCATCGAAGAAGGGGCTCCGATGCGCGATATAAAGCTTTCGGACAAGAAGGAGTGTGAAGCTCCCGTATCGAACAGTGCCCGTGCCGCACTATCGCTAATCTCAGCAAAGCCTATACAAACAATATTAGGCTAACAAGCAATAGATAACGGTATTAAAGCTAACTTGCTATAAATTAACTCATACCTGTCACCACATCCGCTTGCTTGATGGCCTCCTGCTGGCCCAAGTTATAGACTCTAGGCTGAGTCGGAGTATAGTGGGATGCGGTCGACTCCACCGCTTTGCCCTTCTCCTCGTAGGTAGCTCCTTGTTTCCTTTCGGACTTTGAGCGTCCACTCCAGCAATCACGGGCAAAGTGCCCCGACTTCCCACACGTGAAACAAGCGCCCGGGGTTCGATTGGTAGTTGCCCCCGAGGCACCTGAAGCAGCTGGACCCGACGCCTTAGCTTTCTTATAGAATTTGCGGTAGCCCAACTTCGACGTAGTCGGTGCCTTGAACTCCGCTTTCTTGCTACCGGATTCCTTATTTGCTTGGACATTCTTCATGTCCTTCTCTAAGGAACGGGCCGAATTGACCAGGGTCATGAAACCCTGCGCCTGGGCCCCGACAGTAACAACCTTAAATCATCTCTTAGCCCTTCATAGAAGCGACTCGTCTTGCGCTCCTCGTCTGCGAAGGTAGCGCCGGCATATCTCCCCAACCGAGTAAACTCGCGGAGGTACTCATCAACGGTACAATCCCCTTGCACCAACTTCTGAAATTCGCTTTCTAGCGCAATCCTCTGCGCCGAGGGGAGGTACCGAGCCATGAACAGTCTCGCAAACTCCTCCATCGAAACTTTGGCCAACGACCTTCCCCGCAACTGATGTAGCTCTAGGCCTTCCCACCATAACCTTGCGTCCCCATCCAAAAGGAACGTCGCTATAGTGGTCTTCTGCCACTCTTCCGTCTCCGTCACAGTCATCACCCTGTTGACCCTTGAGAGCCAATCCTCTACTTGGGTCGGGGTTTCTGCGCCCGTGAATACATGTGGGTGAAAGCCCATCACGTGCTTCAGTTGTCTTTCCGTTGCTCTCCTAGGCAACTCTGGCTCCAACACTACTTGCTCAACCCTCCTTTGCTCTGTCGTCTGAAGAGGTACTTGCTCCATAGCAGGAGCGGGCTGCTGCACCTGCCTTGCAGGCTGCGCATTGATCATTGCCATGACCGCTTCTGCCACCAACCTAATGGTCTCGGCAGACGGAGGTGTTGCAGGCACATCGCTTGGCGTACTGCTCGCCTCAGAACCTGGCCGTTCAGACGGCCCAGCACCACTTCTGGTCACCTATAATCGTGCAATACACCGATAAGCGACCCAAAAATTGCTGCAAACAGCAATTATAGGAACACGCAGGTTCCTCAAACATGTATATTTTCATTCCTAAGTGGACATTCATGGGTTCTTTTCATGTTATAACGATGACGCACACATGTGCTCACCACCCCTTAAAGTGAATTCGTCCACGAATTCATTTAAACTTGACCGAAACCAGTAGTCTGATACCAATTTGTAACACCCCTATCCGTCGCAGAGCATATAGCAGTAGGTCCGGCCGGGGCCCGACGCCATATACTATGGATAGACCGGTTGGTTACGCGTTGAAACCATTCAACCAATCATGTCGTCCTACACAACACCTAGCGGAAGCAAATTATTAAGTTGCAAAAGAAAATAAGAACCCTGCTACAAAGCATGAATGTCCACTACCAACTCAGGAATGTAATCAAACACAAAAGAGAACTGGCCTTAAGGCCTTACATTGTTCACTTAACAAAATAGTGTTTTCCAAACTTCGGCACGCAGGCCGGCCATACATGAAAACGGGAAAGATACATAAGCAATTAGGCCTTCGAGGGCCGGCACAGCAACAAGGGCTTTAGCCCGCTATTTCCCGCTCTGCTCCGCAGCACCTACAAGCCACAAACCACCGCCCGGTGGCAAACAATAGCAACGGTCAGCAATGCTGACCAATTTATAACGATCCCGCCCCCAAAATCGGGGCGGCGATGCTCTTTCCCTGCACTTCATTAGTATAGGCAATGCTATTAGTGTGAACACACATCAACACAGGCGTAGGCTGCACGGCCACACACCCCGTGCACTCAGGGCACATTCTCGGCGTACCGGCCAACGTCACGTCAATTCAAGCCATAGACGTTACCAATCCACCACCGCCTCTTGAACGGTCGTCCATATGAGCATTTTGCCTTCCTGGCCTTGGTCACGACAATTTAAGCCATAGACCGCCGAAGACCCTCATCCATGCCAACGGTCCTACCGAACGACATAGACCGGGTACGGTTCCGCCTGACCCGTGCTCAAACCGCAACGGCAATTTAAGCCATATGCGCAGGTCAAGACTCACAGAGTCCCGTTTCCGCCACAACAATCACATAACCCGGTTATGTTCACGTTGGCTCCCCGGCCACCGTGTTGGCAAAACCCGCCTTTGCCCAGTTTTCCGGGTGCACCTTGGAGTTAATCTCCAAGGCTCCCTGATGCAATCTACCACGTAGAAAACCCGAAAAACACCCAAACACCCGGAGTCTTCCCCGGTTCGTATGCAATGCAACATCACCGATCCGGCTCTACTTGTCCGGATAGGCTTCACACACAATGCCTATGTCCGTTTTCGCATATGGACTCTACACAAGGGGGACTTCACATATCTACCCCAAGGAACGCTCCAACTCTTCGCTCACTCGCGAGAGCGGGCTTCCTATGCAAAGGAAAAGAGGGCTTCACATGCCCAAGGATGAGAAATCATTACCCTTGCATTCTTCCGCGGCGCCATCGAAAACTATGCGGTTGAAAAGCACCGCAACGGCGTCACCTCCGCGGATCTGGACTCGGATCGCGATTCGGAGCTCCGAAGCTCCTCCGGCGGCCGGATCTTGGACTCCTCCTTCCTCCTTGCTCTCCCTTCTCTCTAAACTCTTAGAGAGAGAATGGCTAAGGGAAATGGGGATTCCCAACCCTAAATCTCGGCTAAAACCACCCAGGAGCAGCCCCCCACCGTCGGATCCAAAGTCAAGGAAACCAACGGCCAAGATTAGATCTGAAATCATAAAATCTGGGCCGAACACGGGTTGGCACACGGCCGTGTGCCTGGCCGTGTAGCTCATTCGCCGTCTCGCCCCAAATTGAAAACCAGCACACGGCATGTGACACGGCCTCCGACACGCCCGTGTCGCCTGCGACACGCCCGTGTCAGGACCCGTGTCACGCCCCCCGTGTGCAATAAATCAACACCTTGCAGTCAGAGTGGTACACGGCTTGGTGACACGGCATGGGACACGCCCGTGTCACATCTGACACGCCCGTGTCTGTGCCTGTGTCACGGCCCGTGTACCACTTCGATGATTCCCTTGAGTGACACGGCCTGGGACACACCCGTGTCCTAGGCCGTGTCCCTCCACACGACCATCGTCGACCTACACTGGTCGACTACACGGCCAGTTCGACGATTCGAGCTCGACACGCCCGACACGGCCTCCGACACGCCCGTGTCGGGGCCTGTGTCACCTGCACCAAAATCTGACTTGGCCAAAAAAACGATCCCCGTCGCTCCTACGACAAATTGGGGTGTTACATAAGGATTAGGTGCAACCCGTGGTGGTGGAGTTGTGACTCCTTTGTTGGAAGGGTTCCTTCCGTAGTGTGAGGATTGGATTTCAATCCGTTTGGAGAAGTGACCGAGTCGTCCCTTGGTGGGAGATAGGTCGAGGGGGGAAAGTGGATGTACCCAAATCGGGGAACCACTATAATTCTTTGTGTGTTTTCTGTGCTCTGTTTGTTAATTTGTGTAGGTAAATTTAATTCTGCAAAAGACTGCACGACACCTATTCCCCCCCCCCCATAGGTGGATTTAGTCAACACTAGAGACTTTCATATATAATGCCCCAAAATTCGGAAATGATCTAGTAGCGTCTTAAAGCCAATCTAGGGCCTAATAAGGGTTACACGGCCTTGGACACGGGCGTGTCCATGGTCTATGAGTTGGACGATTTACCGCGTGGTTGATGAAATGTAGTTGACGATCATTAGAGCTCGGGCACACGGCCTGAGACACGGGCATGTCCAGGGTCATTTCCTACTCGGGCTATTAGCTGGGCTGCACTGAGTAAGTTACACGGCCTGGGACACAGGCGTGTCCCAGGGGCGTATCTGGCACACAGCATGTGACACGGGCAGGTCACATGGCCGTGTCCTCTGTAGGTTGTTTTGGTCCTGTGTCGAGTGAGGAACACACTTCGAAACACGGGCGTATACCGATTGATATGGGTGTGTCAAAGGTTGACACGGGCGTGTCTAAGTCCGTGTCCTGGTCAGGTTGCGACGATTTCCGCGTCGATTGGGGCACACGGCCCATGACACGGGCGTGTACATGGTTGACACGGTCGTGTCCCAAGCTGTGTCACAGGCCATGTCCTGTTCTGCATTTCTTGGTTTGCGGCGAGTGTGGAACACAACCTTGGTCACGAGCGTGTCGCAAGCCGCGTTCGGCCCAGGAAATTGGTTTTAAGTGTGAATCGTGTTCGTTCGTTTCCTTCTTTTGGGATCCAAGGGCCCAGGATGGTCCTTGGTGAGTTAAAACTGGGAATAGGGTTTGAAACCCTCATTCATCATCAAGCTTTCTCTTTCTAAAGCTTTAGAGAGAGGGGAGAGCAAGGAAGAAGGAGAAGGTCAACTCCGGCCGCTGGAGGAGCTTCGGAGCCCCAAATCGCAAGCCTAGTCAAGATCTACGGAGGCGAGGCCATTGCGGTATTTTTCATCCGTCAAGATCTTCATGGCGCCAAAGAGAAACCCAAGGGTAACGATTCTCTTCTTGGACATGTGAAGTCCGCTTCCTTTTTGCATAGGAAACACCCTCCCGCGAGTGAGCGGTGAGTGCGAGGTATTCCTTCGGGTAGACATGAATAGTCCCCGTTGTTTTGCATGTAGAGTCCGGAATTGAAGTACGGACATAGGCATGGTGTGTGAAGCCTACCCGAGCAAGTTGGTCTGGATCGGTGATGTTTCATTATGCATGAATGGTCGGAGAAGACTCCGCACAGATGGATTTTTTTGGGTTTTCTATGTAGTAGATTGCAGTAGGGATCCTTGGGGATTAACTCCAAGGTGCACCCAGAAATATGGGCAGAAGAAAAATTCTGCCATAACAGTGGCCTGGGATCCAACTGTGTACATAATCGGGTTAAGTACGGTTGTTTGAACGATATGTTGGGATTGGGGGAAACTTGGCCCGCGCCGATGGCTAAATGGTCGTGGCGTGGTGAGCAACGGGTGGGTGGAATCTTACCCACTCCAAGTGGTTCAGTGAAATTCTGGGTTGGAGAGCAAGTCTAGGCTTTAGCTGAAAGGACTTTAATGCTCACATTGTTTGCCATCCCGGGGGTGGTGGTGGACCGCAGAATGGATCGGGTTCGGACTGGGTTCACGTAGTAAGTGCCCTGAGAGCACAGGGTATGGGGCCATAAGTGCCCGCACCTGTGGTGTATTGTGCAAATGTTGTACTTTCACTTTAATCATTGGATTATACTAATGCATTGCAGGGATGGAGCACACCGCCACCCCAAAAAATGGGTGGGGTCGTTATAATTTGGTCAGCTTTAGCTGACCGTTGCTTTTATTTGCCACCGTTGTCGTGGATTGTTGCTTGCAGGTGTAGCGGAGCCTAGTGGCAAATAGCGGGCTGAGGCCCTTGTTGCTATGCCGGCCCTCGAAGGCCTTTGCGAATGTTTACTTTTATTCTCATGTGTGACCCGCCTGCGTGCCGATGTTTGGAAGACACCATTTGTTTAAAGTAAACTCATGTAAGGCCATATGGCTAAGTACTTTGTGTATTTGTACGCTCATTCCTATTTTGGGTATTTAGTGGACATTCATGATGTGCTTTGTGTTCTTTTCTTTGCAACTTTTAAATACTTCATTAGAATGTGCTATGTGTAGGACGTTATTGGAAGGATTGTTTCATTTAGTAACGCTATAGTCTGTCTGTGGTATATGGCGTCGGGCCCTGGCCGGACCTACTTCTATATGTTATGTGACAGATAGGGGTGTTGCAATTTGGTATTAGACTACCGGTTTTGGTCATGCTTAAATGAATTCGTGGGCGAATTCTTTAAGGGGTGGTTAGCACAGGTGTGTGCATCATCACTATAACATAAAAATAACCCATGAATGTCCACTTAGGAATGAAAATACACATGTTTGAGGAACCTGCGTGTTCCTATAATTTATTTTTGCAATATTATTTGGTCACTTAATGGTGTTTTGTACGTCTATAGGTGACTAGGAGTGGTGCAGGGCCTTCAGAACACCCGCATTCTGAGGCGAGTAGAGCACTGAATGATGTGCCTACAACACCTTCTTCGATAGAAACCATAATATTGGTGGTTGAAATGGTATTTTCTTTGAAAAATGCCCAGCCTGTAAGGCAAATGCAGTAGCCTACCCCTACTGTGGAGCAGGTATTGCTTCAAGCAGCGGAACCGAGAAGGGTGGAGTAGGTGGTGGTGGAGCCATTGGTACCTAGGAGAGCAACTAAAAAGTAGCTCAAGCATGTTCTGGGATTTTATCCTCCGGTGTTCTCGCCGATGGGAACCCCATCCCAAGCAGAGGATTGGCTCTCCCGAGTAAAGAGAGTCTTGAAAACTACAGAGACAGAGGAGTGGCAGAAGACGACCATAGACACTTTCTTGTTGGATGGAGATGCAAGGCTGTGGTGGGAAGGTTTAGATCTACACCACGTGGGGGGAAGGCAACTCACAGACGTCTCGATGGAAGAATTTTCGAGACTATTCTTGGCAAGGTACCTTCCCTCGGCTCAGAGGATTGCGATGGAGAATGAATTCCAGAAGTTGACGCAAGGAGAGAGTAGCGTGGACGAGTACCTCCACAAATTTACACGGTTGGGTCGGTATGCTAGCTCTATATTTGCTGATGAGGAGCGTAAGACAAAACATTTCTATGAGGGTCTGAGGGATGACTTAAGGCTACTTCTCTTGGGGCCTATAACGCAGGGATTTGGAGAAGGATTTGAGGAATGTGCAAGCAAAGAAAGACTCTAGTGCTAAGAAAACAGAGTTCAAGGTGTCGACTACCTCAAAATCTGGGTATCATAAGTTCAATAAGAAGGCTAGGACTTCGGGTCCAGTTCCTTCTTTTGGTGCTTCGGGGGCAACTACAGGTCGAACCCCGGGCTCATGCTATAACTGTGGGAAGCCAAGGCATTTTTCCCGTGATTGTTGGAGTGGACGCCCAAAGTCCGAAAGAAAGTCGGGAGCAATATATGAGGAGAAGGGCAAGGCATTGGAGTCAACCGCATCACCCTATGCTCCAACCCAACCTAGGGTCTATAACCTTGGCCAGCAGGAGGCCATAAAGCATGTTGATGTGGTGATAGGTACGGTTTAAATTTATAGCAGTTTGGCTTTAAATACTTGTTACCTTGCGCCTGTTAGCTTATTATTGCTTGTACTAGGTTTTGTTTTGATTTTCGATAATCCGGCGAGAGCACTCTTTGATATGGGAGCTTCGCACTCCTTTTTGTCCAAAGGATTTATATCGCGCATCAGAGTACCCACTTCGATGGTAAAGGACAAATTGGATGTGTTATCTCCTAATAGGTGTTAAATGCGCGCAGATAGAGTCTATGGCGTAAAAATACGAATTGAGAGTCAGGAGTTCGACTTGTAAGCATCGTTATTGCTGCTGGTGGAGTTCGACGTGATTTTTTGTATAGACTGGATCTCGGAGCATCAGGCATACATTGATTGCAATTGCAAGGAGGTCAAATTGGGAACTGGTCGAGAGACGACATTTGCAGGCTTGAAAGGGTTGAGCAAGACTTTGATGTCTACTCTTCAGGTTATTAAGGTAGTTTGTGCTGGTGCAGAGATGTTCTTCACACTAGTGGAGGCTTCGAAGCCTAAGCCTACTTTGGACAGTATCCTAGTTGTATTCGAGTACCCTGACGTGTTCCCTGGTGATCTCCCTGGAGCCCTACCTTAGTGAGAGATTGACTTCACTATTGAGCTAGTGTCAGGTGCCAAACCCGTATTGCGCTCTCTGTATCGGTTAGCGCCTAAGGAGATGGCAGAACTGAAGGTTCAACTTGAAGAGCTGTTGGAACAGGGTTATGCGCGTCCAAGTTCATCGCCTTGGAGCGCACCAGTCCTTCTTGTTAAGAAGAAGGATAGAAGTTTGCGACTCTGTATCGATTATCGAGAGCTGAATAAGTTAACAGAGAAGAACAAGTACCCGATCACAAGGATTGATGATCTGTTCGATCAGTTAGTCGGGTCATCAGTGTACTCGAAATTGGATCTTAAGTCCGGGTATTATCAGTTGAGGATAAGAGAAAGTGATATCCCCAAGATAGCTTTCAGCACGAGATATGGGCATTATGAGTTTATCGTCATGTCGTTTGGGTTGACTAATGCGCCATCTGTGTTTATGGATCTGATGAATAGAACGTCCAGAGAGTACTTGGACCACTTCGTGATAGTCTTTATTGGCGACATATTGGTGTACTCGCAGTGCGAAGAGGATCACAGCAAGCATCTGCATTAGGTGATGGAGACGCTAAGGAGGAACCAACTGTATGCCAAGTTCTCCAAATGCGAGTTTTGGTTGTCCTCGGTGGCATTCCTGGGTCATATATTCAGTGGAGAAGGGATTGCGGTGGATCCGGTGAAGATAGTTGCGATACGGGAGTGGCCTGTGTTGTGTTCAGTAGCGAAAGTCCGGAGTTTTCTGGGACTTGCCGGCTACTACAGTCGCTTCGTAGAGAACTTCTCGCGGATAGCGTTACCCCTCATGACTTTGACGAGGAAAGATCAAAAGTTTGTGTGGTCGCCGAATTGTGCGCAAGCTTTCGAAGAGCTGCAAAGTCGGTTGACCACAGCACCTATTCTATGTTCACCGGTTGGGACCGAAGGTTTTGAGATCTACAGTGATGCTTCAGGCAGTGGTTTGGGCTGTGTCCTACTACAGTATGGGAGAGTGATAGCTTATGGCTCGCGCCAGCTGAAGGTGCGTGAGAGAAATTATCTGGTCTATGACTTGGAGTTAGCGGTCATGATATTTTCTCTGAAGCTGTGGAGGCATTACCTGTACGGTGTAAAAGTCGATATCTATACCGATCATAAGAGCCGGAAATACTTGTTGGATCAAAAGGATCTAAACATGCGGTAGCGGTGATGGATGGAGTTGCTGGGGGACTACACATTCAAGATACATTATGTGCCTGGTAAAGGCAATGTGGTTGTTGATGCGTGTAGTCGCAGGGCTCCTGCACAGGCCAACTGGTTGTCGGTTCATCACGAGCGTTTGATTCGGGATTTGGAGGCATTGGAGATCTCTTGTGTTGACAAGCAGACTAGTGCCGAAGCACAGTTGAACTGGACAGAAGTTCAGTATGACTTGACTGATTGGATTCAGCAGGCTATGGATTTGGATAACAACATGAAGCAAATGATGGAGGAGGATTTGGATGGGTCAAATACCCAATTTGATGTTGTTGATGGATTGTTATGGAAGTACAATCGTCTGTGCGTCCCAAATATGGGTAAACTACGGGTGGAATTGATGTACGAGGCTCATCATACCAAGTACTCGATTCACCCAGGGAGCACGAAGATGTACCGTGATATGAAGAATTTGTTCTGGTGGCCAGGTCTTAAGAAGGACGTGGCACTTTACGTGGCGAAGTGTCAAACGTACACCTTGGTGAAGGAGGAGTGCTAGAAGACCGGAGGTTTCTTGAAGCCCTTGCCTATCCCGGAGTGGAAGTTCGATGATATTTTTATGGATTTTGTGCATGGTTTGCCAAGATTGCAGAAGGGGAACGACGCCATCTAGGTGATCGTAGATTGATTGACGAAGGTGTCACACTTCATTCCGAATATGAAGGATGATTCAGTGGATAAACTGGCAAAACTCTATATGGATAACTTTGTTACACTACACGGTGTGCCCCGCAGCATCATGAGTGACCGAGACGGGCAGTTCATGTCCAATGATTGGAGGTTGGTGCAACAAATGTTGGGAACCAAGCTGAGTTTCAGCACGGCCTTTCATCCGCAGACGGATGGTCAGAACGAGAGAGTCAATAGGACGATGGAAGACATGCTTTGCATGTGTGTCTTGGATTTCGAGAAGTAGTGGTAAGATCACCTGTACTTGATGGAATTTTCTTATAATAATAGCTATCAAGTGAGCATTCAAATGGCGCCCTTCGAGGCCCTTTTTGGTATGAAATATCGCACGTCGTTGTCATGGTCTGAAACGGGTGAATCGAAGCTGTGCAAACGACAAGAAGTGGAAGATGCAACTTCCTTGGTACGAACGATTCGAGAACGATTGCTTATCGCTCAGGACAGGCAGGCTAAAAACTATAATGCCAAGCATCGAAATGTTGAGTTCGTTGTTGGCGACTGGGTGTATTTGAAGATTAAGCTGTTCAAGGGTGTCTCACGGGTACGACTCTTGAAGAAGCTGAGCCCGAGGTACCTTGGACCGTTTGAAGTTCTCGAGTGAATTGGTGAAGCAGCTTATCGACGAAAGCTATCAGTGGAACTGAGTGGTCTATACGACGTATTTCACATATCGGTGTTGCGAAAGGCGGTGCAAGAGCCTTCGCAAGTGATAGCGGTCGATCAAGTACCGGTTGAAAATGGGTTGACGACGAAGGTCAAGCCCGTTCACATTGAGAACTCGGAAGTCAAGCGACTGCGTAATAAAGAAATCAGGATGGTCAAAGTCCGAAGGGACAACTGCGGTCATGAGGAGCTTTCGTGGGAGCGAGAGCAAACCATGCTCGAGGAGTATCCCAAGCTCTTCATCTCAGGAACTGTTTAAGTTTGAGTACTTTCTTTTCTATAATTTCGGGACAAAATTCTTTTAAGAGGGAGAGAATTGTAATGCCCCAAAATTAAGAAATGATCTGGTAGTCTCTTAAGTCCAATCTAGGGCTTAATAAGGGTTACACGACCTTGGACACAGACGTATCCATGGGCATGTCCTACTATGAGTTGGACGATTTACCGCGTGGTCGACGAAATGTAGTCGACGATTATTGGAGGTCGGGCACACGGCCTGAGACACAGGCGCACCCAGGGCCGTGTCCTGCTCGGGCTGTTAGCCAGGCTGCATCGAGTAAGTTACACGGACTGGGACATGGGTATGTCCCAGGGGTGTGTCTGGCACACGGCATGTGACACGGGCGTGTCATATGGCCGTGTCCTCTTCGGGATGTTTTGGTCCTGTGTCGAGTGAGGAACACTCCTCGCAACACGGGCGTATACCGATTGACACAGGCGTGTCAAAGGTTGACACGGGCGTGTCTAAGCCCGTGTCTTGGTTGGGTTGCGACGGTTTAGCGTCGATTGGGGCACACGGCCCATGACACGGGCGTGTCCATGGTTGATACGGTCGTGTACCAAGCCGTGTCACAGGCCGTTTCCTATTCTGCATTTCCTGGTTTACAACGAGTGTGGAACACGACCTTGGACACGGTCATGTCGCAAGCCGTGTTTGGCCCAGGAAATTGGTTTTTAGTGTGAATCAAGGCCGTTCGTTTCCTTCTTTTGGGATCCAAGGGCCTAGGCTGGTCCTTGGTGAGTTAAATCAGGGAATAGGGTTTGAAACCCTCATTCATCATCAAGCTTTCTATTTCTAAAGCTTTAGAGAGAGGGGAGAGCAAGGAAGAATGAGAAGGTCAACTCCAGCTGCTAGAGGATCTTCAGAGCCCCAAATCGCAAGCCGAGTCCAGATCTATGAAGGCGAGGCCGTTGCGGTGCTTTTCATCTATCTAGATCTTCATGACACCAAAGAGTAACCCAAGGGTAACGATTCTCTTGTTGGACATGTGAAGTCCCTTTCCTTTTTGCATAGGAAACTCCCTCCCGTGAGTGAGCGGTGAGTGGAGGTATTCCTTCGGGTAGACATTAATAGTCCCCGTTATTTTGCATGTAGAGTCCGGAATCGAAGTACTGACATAGGCATGGTATGTGAAGCCTACCCGGACAAGTTGGTCTGGATCGGTGATGTTTCATTATGCATGAATGGTTGGAGAAGACTCCGTGTCGATGGTTGTTTTCAGGTTTTCTACGTGGTAGATTGCAGCAGGGATCCTTAAGGATTAACTCCATGGTGCACCTGGAAATCTGGGCAGAAGCGATGTTCTGCCATAACGGTTGCCTGGGAGCCAGACGTGTACATAACCAGGTTATGTAAGGTTGTTTGAACGATATGTTGGGACTGGGTGAAACTTGGCCCGCGCCGATGGCTAAATGGTCGTGGCGAGGTGAGCAACGGGCAGGTGTAACCTTACCCACTCCAAGTGGTTTAGTGAAAGTTGGCTTGGAGAGCGAGTCTAGGATTCGGCTGAAAGGACTTTAATGCTCATGCTGTTTGTCATCCCGGGAGCGGTGGTAGGTCGTCGAATGGACCGAGTTCGGACTAGGTTCACCGAGTAAGTGCCCTGAGAGCACGGGGTGTGGGGTTGTAAGTGCCTGCACCTGTGGTGTATTGTGCAAATGTTGTTCTTTCACTTTAATCATTGGATTATACTAATACATTGTAGGGAAGGAGCACCGCCACCCCAAGAAAGGGGTGGGGTCGTTATAATTTGGTCAGCTTTAGCTGACCGTTGCTTTTATTTGCCACCATTGCGGTGGATTGTTGCTTGCAGGTACAGCAGAGCCTAGTGGCAAATAGCGGGCTTAAGCCCTTATTGCTGCGCCGACCCTCGAAGGCCTTTGCGAATGTTTACTTTTATTCTCATGTATGACCGGCCTGCGTGTCGATATTTGGAAGACACCATTTGTTTAAAGTAAACTCATGTAAGGCCATATGGCAAAGTACTTTGTGTATTTGTACGCTCATTCCTATTTTGGGTATTTAGTGGACATTCATGTTGTGCTTTGGGTTCTTTTCTTTGCAACTTTTAAAAGCTTCTGCTAGAATGTGCTATGTGTAGTACGTTGTTATTGGAAGGTTGGTTTCATTTTGTAACCCAACGGTCTGTCTGTGGTATACGGCGTCATCCCCCGACCGGACCTACTGTTATATGCTATGTGACGGATAGGGGCGTTACACGGTATTAGTTCACTATGATATAGACCTCATAACAAACACACTTTCATATTATTATGAAATATGCACATGGTAATATTATGCATAAAGGCTCCAAGCCTTTTTTGCAGCATTACTCACAAATTCTCTCACTGGTGAAATCTTAACCCAACTCTGTGTGTGGCAACATATGAAGTCCTCCCTACCAGTTTTGCGTTGGCTACATACACAACCCCCTTGATGATAGTGATTTTACCAACAACCTAATAAATTTGGCCGCAATTGAAATCTAAACGCCAAATCTATAGTGGCATTACACGAAGTCTGCTCAAGATCGTAATGATGTCAAATGACCAATTCACTAATATACAGGATCTCGTGTCATTACATTCAATAACCATGAATTCTCCATACTCTCCTTTTTCATCTCCTCAACATCCTCTATCTCATAAAAGATGGGCATCACAATGGCTCCACAGCCGCAATCGCACATCTACAAAATCCCTAAAACACAACATCATTCAATCATCGTCAAATGAGACAATATGACATGAGTGTGCTTCGCCCACAATGCCTAATTGGTTAATCAATTCAGATTTCTAATACAATGATGTCTGGGTCTTTGCACCCTTATAATTCCCAAAATGAACTGTGGAAACCATAAGCCCAAAATGAAACCAAGCCGCAATTTCTCTAATTAGAGGCACCAAGTGCCACCAATCACACATTCAAAGCATTAATGGAAACAATTTCTTACAAACATCCTAAAAATTAGGATGAGAGGAGTCGTTACCCTCTTGAATTTTATCCCCACCATAAAATCATTAAAATGCATGGATGAAGATGAGTGCCATCAAATCCTCTCTGCTTATCTGATCTCGAATCGTCAATCGAAGCTTCGAATCATGTCTAATGGCGTAAGAGACCTCCTACTTCCTCCTCCTATAATCCTCTTTATCTCTTACCTAGGAGATAGA
The DNA here is from genome assembly GCA_039513925.1 of Platanthera zijinensis. NCBI lineage: Eukaryota > Viridiplantae > Streptophyta > Magnoliopsida > Asparagales > Orchidaceae > Platanthera > Platanthera zijinensis. The sequence goes on along the minus strand of CM077080.1, from coordinate 79,816,138 downwards.
TAAGAGTGGTTGAAATAAGGTTTCATTCCATCAAAAATGACCTAATAACCAGAGCAATAGATCGCCACCATCGAATCGTAAGTATTTAGATCAAATGAATCAGAAAATGTACTTAAAAATATTTTTAGTCTTATATACGCCCTTGTATATAGCATTGTGTTAGGCCTTACAGTTGTTAAAACAAAAATCCACACACAGGTTCAATTTTGGGAATATACATAGCCAGGGACACGTTTGGGTCCCAGAATGTGTAGACTAACACGGTTGGTCACCAAGCCATGAAGAACTCATATACACAGTCATGTAGCTCTTAAAAAACTAAGGTTTTTATGTGTGTCAACTTGGGTGGAGCCGATTATGCTCTAATGACATCCAAAGCACCTCAAAATAATCCCCAACTCTTTGGGACTTCCATAAGCCTCTTATGTTCCTCATGGCCTCTTCTAATTTGGTTTTTGTGGTGTTAAATCCTCGACCCTAGATGCAACCATGGATAGAAAGAGGGCACAAATTGAGAACCTGATCCTCACTCTTTGTATCAGAGACAAAGATTCTTCTATACTTTATGTTCTTCACCTTTGTAAGGTTAGAGGTAATCATAGGATTTCTCCTATTTTAATGTGAAGATTGGTTAGAATGTTGGATTGTTGAATGTTTTAATCATGTAATGTGATGCTAACTCCATTGCAGTACTATTTATATTTTCTTTAATTTAATGTAGCGTAGAATGATATGAATGAAACCTCTGGTTGTTTAGGACTTTATTTGCATTATATTGTATAATTAAAACTGCCACGAGACGATCTGCATAGTTATCTTGTTGAAATTTGAGTCTTACAAATCTTTGCTCCATGCTTTCAAAGGAGGCGATACTCTAACACTTTTATCACATTATTACTTCGAGCGATGGACTGCCATTGCATGTCGTTCGAGATTTGTAGCCAATGTATGTAGTAGTAAAGAAATTGAGGGTGGGTTCCCATAACCCCACTGGCAATGGTGCATTTAAAACCTCCTCATAGAAAGTAAAAGAAGTCAATGAAAGTAAAAGCACTTGATCCTACCCTATCGTGGGAGTCACGAGCAAGGATTGATGAAGTTTTTTTGTTTTTTATTGTTGGGTATTGTATCCACAATTACCTGGATTTGAGGAAGCCTCCTATCAAAGCTAAGATGAACTCACTATGTATTTGATGAATTTCTTCTAGTTGTGCTTGCAGTTATTCCACGCTAAGTACACACCAATGTCAGGGTGCAGTGGGTCAATATACACGGGTCTGCACAACGTAATCCCTCGTTGAGCAGATCGGTGTGTTGGCCTACGTGTACTCTCTCTATTGGGGTGTACTTAATTTCAAGTACAGGGCTATGATAAAGCAAGAGCAGACAAGGAGCAAGGATGGGCCAAAGACCAGCTTACGGGTTGAAAGACGCGAATCGTCTAAGTGTAAATTGTCGAGAATCACTAAGTGATTCTCACCGATTCGTCGAGAATCACTAGTGATTCTTGACGAGTCGTCGAGAATCACTAGTTGATTCTCGCCGGGTTTGGCCGGCTGTCTCGACGCAGTCAGAAAACTCATCTAAGGCAGAATTGTCGAGAATCACCAAGTGATTCTCGCCGATTCAACGAGAATGACTTTGCATTCTCGACGAGTCGGTTAGAATCCAAGGTGATTCCCATCGATTCTCTCCGGCCTCTATAACCTGTGCAGCCAGAATTCTCTAAGTAGAATTCGGCGAGAATCGTAAGCGATTCTCGCCGATTCGTCGAGAATCACCCACGAATCTCGCCGAATTTGACTTGGGTATTTTTCCGACTCTGTCTGGACCGGTCCACGTTATCTGCGGGATTTTGAACCGGACTTAGGTCTTACTGCTGGTGGGGCCCACAACTGTCATCTTCATGACCTAAGGTGTAAATATGCTGTATTTGTGAACAGTAAATACACGGATTACAGATCGAAGAAAAACAAGCCGTCGTCAAGCCCTAGATCGGAAGCGAGCTCGGCCGACCTTCTCCGCCTCTCGCTAGTTGCTCGCCACCGTTGATCGAGGTTTTCGTTACCTCTCCCGGCGATAGAAGCCTAGTCGGGCACAGCATCTCACGCGTCTATCCAGAGATCTTTTGTCTCTTGATTTGTGATCGGGAAACCTTCCCCATCCGAATCGATCGAGACAATCGATCCTAGTGTGACTGTTGGAAGACCTTGCTGACTTTGCTAAGAAGATTGGATATACATAGCATCACCGCCTCTCTTGTTGAAGCCGTCGATCTAGAGAAGATTCTCTCCAAGAAAGATCTAGGGTTGTGGACTTTTCGTTGCCTACAAGAACAAGTAGTCTAACGAAAAGGGACCCCTGGATCTTCACGTTGTTTGTATTTCTTACAAGCTATTTTCATTTTCTCTTTCATTATAAAGGACCGATTGGTCTTTAGTTGTAGGGTTGGGTGCAACCCGTGTTGTGGGAGTGTTGACTCCTACGTGTGGAAGGGTTCCTTCCGTTAGTGCAAGGATTGGATTTCAATCCTGTTGGTGAAGTGACCGAGTCGTCCCTGGTTGGGAGATAGGTCGAAGGGGGAAAGTGGACGTACCCAAATCGGGGAACCACTATAAATTGCTTGTGTACTTTTTGTGCTGTGTTGTTTTGTTTTCTTGTGCAGGTAAAACTTTAATTCCGCAAATACGCTGCAAAGACACCTATTCCCCCCCCCCCCCATAGGTGTAAGTAGTTGACACTAAGTGGACTTTTAAGTGGTATCAGAGGGAGGTTACTCATCAAAAAGGTTAACACCTTGAGTAGAATCCTGCCACCAGTGTCAACAAGAAGCTCAGACTCAAGCATGGAGTTGGATTGTGATGTCCCTCCTCTAAGACTCTCCTCATGTACAAAGGAGTACTATCCTGTATGGAAGTTGAGAGTACTATTTCATCTGGAGGCCATCGACCCTCGAGCATCACTCATTCTGGAAGAGGGTCCCTTCATTCCCATGAAGGCTTCCAGCTCGGGGAAAGATCTTCAAATCCCCAAGTGTCCCAAAGAGATGTCGGAGACAGAGCTCTCAAAGTTTAACCTGGACCAGGTGATTCGTCAGATCATCACTGATGTCTGGTCTGGACCATCTCGCTCTAGAGTGGACAAGTGTAGGACTGCCAAGTCCATGTGGCAAACCATCTCAGACCTCATAGAGGGATCAGAGAAAACAGGGACCTGTCGTCAACAAGAGGATGAAGCCTATGTAGGGGTCCTCATTTCTGAAGATGAAGGGCATGATCAATCTATCAGTATCAGGGCTCCTGTGTCCTTGTCAGAGACTGAAGAAGAAGTTGAGGAAAGCAGTTCTGATGAAGCTGACTCAACAGTATCTGCCGATATTTACGGTAACCCTGAACAGCAAAGCCATGAGCAGGTAACTTCTTCCTCATGCCCCTCTCCTCTTGAAGTTCCTGAAGACTGGAATGATTCAGAGGGTAGTCCTTCCAGAGATGCAAGGGATATGGATAGCTTCAATCAAAGGATTGAAAATCCTGATTCTCTTGAGAGTGCCCTTCAGAAGAGCAACTTACTTGTGGAGGAGCAAGCTAAGGAGATTGCTCAGCTGAAGACCTTGATGAATCTCCAATTGGAATCCATCAAGGTAAAGGACTCAAAGATCTCGGATCTAAAGAGCCGTCTAGAGACCGAGAAGAGGAATGTTTCTAACTTTTCCAAGATAGATGCTATCAAAAGAAAATTAGAAAATGGGTGGATCTCCCAAATCGTCAATTCATGGAGAAATGGGGAAACTGTGTTCAGACCCCCCACCCCGAGCAGGAAGGGCACACATCATGCATTCAGGTATGACCATAGGAACAACTATGGTCACTGCAAGAATGATCAGCCCTCTTGTGGAAGCACCCAGAATGCAAGGGCTATCATGGCCACCCAGAAGAGGATACCTCAGGCTTCCACCAAGCCTTTTGTATTCTCGGCCACTGCCCCTACTCGTCATGAGTCTGCCAGCATCAGCTCACAATACGCCTCTCACCTCCCTAGGACTCAGGAAAGGGGGGTTAGAACTCATGTTGTTGGCACACATGGGGACCTTGGAAGGGGGCTGACTGAAAGGAAGGCACCACCTCCCAGGCCTCATGACGCCTACCATATGCATTCCTTCCACCCATCCATGAGTCACGGCAGAAGAGACAATTCGATTAGCAGATTCGGCACTATCCCGTTTAGACCTAGGACTATGACTACCGCAGTCACCAGTTCAGGTCACAAACGGCGGTACAACATTCATGAATGTTGGTGTTATGGCAAAGTGGGTCATTTTGCCATAAATTGTTGGCACAACCCTTCTGTGTCAAAGGCAAGGGGACTTCCACATCCTCGAGGTAATGTTAGTCCTCCCTCCAGGATCCCTGAGGGGAGGCATCCCAATTATTATGCTGACAGGAACCTAGGACCCAATACTTATTGGGTTCCTAAGGCAAGATAACTCTTTCCTGCAGGGTGGTCTAGGTTCCCACAATCCTGACGGGAACTGGACAGGAGATGCTCCAAGATTGACGTGGATAAAGTGTTGAGAATGGGAGCAGTGCCATCATTACAGGCACATATATACTGACCTCCTGATGTAACCTGTGCTGATGATTTGAATGTTACGTCTTGTTATCACAGGTAATTGCAATTAGCCCAAATGTTTGAGCCATATCACATAAATAATTCCATATATGTATATATGTATGTTGACATATCCACACTTAATAATGAATTCACCTCGTCTGAAATTTGATGGTCTTATAGAAAAAGTCTTCGCGTATGCTCATTCACCTTGGGAAGGAGTATATGTGTGAGATAACCTTTACTTCCACTAGTAGAGATTAGTTTGACATTTTTTTTGGGGATAAGTCCGCCTCCGAAAATTGAAAAGATACGTCATGAAGAGTCACTGAACATGACCTCTGACATCAAGATTATTGCACTTATCCATCTAGAAATGACCGGTGAAATTGGCTAAGCCACTGTCATGATGTCAAGTAAATCCTAGTTGATGTGCCTCCTAAGCCATGTAGTTTGACAATCCCTTTAGTGGATGAAGAAGCAAGTATGCCTCCCGAGCCCTTCTAACCCTTGACAAAAACGTTATGTTGGAATATAGGCGATACTCGTCATATCAAATCACATACTCACCAAATTACAAGTCTCGCCAAATTGTCAAATCTCGCTGAGATATTTAAACCGGGGGAGCCATTCGGCGGGAATAGGATAGTCGCCAAGTATTCGGATATTACTTAAACCCGAAATCATTTCAAACCGACTCTTTCCGACGATACCCTCCGACTCTTCGTCTTCCGCCTTTCGCCATTCCGCCGAGACCCCGTCCAAGCATCGCTGGAATCCCCGTCTCTCTCACCTCTTGGCGACCTTCTCCTGCGTAATCCCATGGTGAATTAACGACCGACGCCTTCTGCCGACCACTCTCGCCGTAGCTCCGCATCTCAGGCGTCCTCGAGTGTTCCGTCGTAAAGAAGCCGGAATTTTCACTGCCTCTCCCCACTAGGTAATCTCCATATTGTCCCTTTCCGTGACTTGAGCTTGGTTAGATTTTGCTCTCACTCTCGTGGTTTCGGAGATCCTTAGACTTGAAATTGGAATTCTCCTTCTTCCTAGGTTTATTATGGCCCCATGGACTACTGCAGGCCTGGTCACTGGATGTGAGCTAGTGAGAACCGGGTTCTCCCAGGCCTCGGATGAGTTCCGGAACATAATCATCATGCTTGAAGAAGCGGGCCTGACGTTCGTGCTGGAGCACCCGTGCAAGATCTTGGACAAGGAAGTATTGGAGTTCTTTGCAACGGCGAAGCTCCGTCATGAAGACACCTCCATCAAAAGCAAAGTTGCCGGGAAGAAAATCAAGTTATCCGCCAGGAAACTGACCCAATGCCTGCGGCTATCCAGTTGTGATTACCTGGAGGAAGAGGATAGAGCAAGGAACCTATCCTTCTGTGGATTGGCCAGGTGGACCAGGTCAATCAAAAGGAAAGATATGAACGAGGAAGGAAAGTTGCTGTCTGACATCGTTGGGAAGGCTCTAATCTGCAAACCTGGATCCCACGACCATATTTCTGGGGAAATGTTCAAGACTCTGGTGGCAATCGTACGCCGAAAGCGGTTCAACTGGGGAGCCATGCTTTTTGACAGGATTAAAGACACACTCCGAACCCCCAGCTTTGGCAGAATCATTAGCCTATATCTGAATCAACTGGACGGAGACACATTCGACATGAGCAAGGGAGTGCCTCTACACTACTTGAAAAGGATGGATGCTAGCATATTCGACCGGTGGGAACGTCGAATAGGGCAGGCTGCCAGGGAAATAGACCAAGAGGCAGCATCTCCGGCCGTGGACACCAGTGCTCCTGCTCATTCTATGGCAGCACCCAGTGAAGTTCCTGATGCCCTGATTGCAGGAACTGAGGGGGAGCCTGTAACCGGTTCTGCAAACATCTTATCTGATATTTCTCAGATAGCTAAAGATGCTGTGGAGATGGTGGCAGATGAAGTAGCAGATGATGAGGAGGTTGAGAACGATGAGGCAGCTCTTATCGACGATGATCTGGGAGATGAGGTGGCTGATGAGGAGGAGGAGGAAGAAGTAGAAGAAGATGTGCAAAACTCTGCCGATAAGTCTGATCACTTGGAGACTGAGATAGAGGAAGAAGTACCAGAGAATGAGAAAGCAGTAGATTCTCAGGAGGATGTTGTGGTTCCATCTGAGGAACAAGCTCCTGAGCGATCAGATGCAAGGATGAAGGGGGAGCAATCCTTTGTTCCCCCTGTGGACTCCATTCTAGTATCCAGCTCTCCCAGTACTTCTGCTGGGGCACCTAACCAGGGTCTGCCTGCTGCTCCTCCACTTCAAGCAAACATAGCAAATCACACTGTTAATTTTGTCCAAGGAATGCTAGATGAGCTCAAGGATACGTTTGAGAAATCCCATAACAAAGTGCTAAAGAGACTGCGGGACTCTGAGGATCTCATGCTTAAGAATGTGGTTCAGATCAACCACAAACTAGATGTGATGGAGAAGAAATTTGATGAAAAATATACAGAGGCAGGCACAGCCGTATCTCTTCTCATGAAAGGACTGAAGAAGAATACTGACGACCTGGCAGTAGTCAATAAAAATGTTCATGTTGTGGCACAGACCATACAAAAATTTGATGCCAACATGGTAACGCTGAACGCAAATCAGAAATCTCTGCTGGATGAATTCAGTAAAACTGTGAAGCACATTGATGCATCTCTGCATTCCTATACAAACTCTATAGCTGCCGAAGCCAAAAAGGGGGAGGAATCGTATAACGCTAAGATGGCGGGGCTTCAAGAGTTAGTACTTCTAAACTTCGATCAGACCAATAGGTATGCCTCTCAAAACTACCACATCATAACTGCACCTTTAATCAACTCAATAAATAATAATTGACAAATACAAATTCAATAATTCGAATAGGTACATGTTTGAAACGGCCCACTGGCTGGTAACAGAGGCATCGGGAATACATGTCCCTGTTGCTCCACCTGAGGATGAGGGCCGTGCTGGTACTACTGAGGGTGAAATAAGGACTGAAGAAGTACAACTAAGTGAAGCCGAGTCAAAGAAAGCTGCTGAAAGGGCTGAACGAAGAAACTGGTTTGATCAAGATGCCTTAGCAAAAGCCAAAGGCAAAAGGCAAATCAAAGAAGGAACTTCAAAGGAAACACCAGCTGAAAAGAAGATCAGATTGACGGAGGAGGATGTGAGAAACGAAAAATGGAGTCCTGTATCAAAGAGTATCATCTTGGACACATTTTTGTTACAGCAGAGGGGGCAAATAAATCGAAGTGACGTATATAGCCAATACGAGTGGGAGCAACACAAAATGTTTGAAGCCAAAAGAAACTTGTTCTTCAGAAGCAATACTGTGGCAAACAAAGCTCCCCCTCCGAGATACCATCCTAAGCCCAAGGAGTATTTTGAGCGACAAAGCAAAAAATTCTTAGCTCAGCAACTCAAAGAAGACATAGCTAAGGACAAAGATCTGTAGGATGTTAGCTCTTGTGATTATCTCATTTAAACTTTTTTATTAAGTAACCTGTGAACATTTATGTGTGGATATTCATATTTATATATTCATGTGTGTGGTTTATTAATTGACTCTCACATTGGTATGATTACGTTTGTTGTTCACTCTTCTGGTTTATGCATATTTTATCTGGAATGTTGAAATTCATCTTAGCTTAGTAGGATTTTGGCTTCGTCAAATAGGGGGAGATTGTTGGGTATTGTATCCACAATTACCTGGATTTGAGGAAGCCTCCTATCAAAGCTAAGATGAATTCACTATGTATTTGATGAATTTCTTCTAGTTGTGCTTGCAGTTATTCCACGCTAAGTACACACCAATGTCAGGGTGCAGTGGGTCAATATACACGGGTCTGCGCAACGTAATCCCTCGTTGAGCAGATCGGTGTGTTGGCCTACGTGTACTCTCTCTATTGGGGTGTACTTAATTTCAAGTACAGGGCTATGTTAAAGCAAGAGCAGACAAGGAGCAAGGATGGGCCAAAGACCAGCTTACGGGTTGAAAGACGCGAATCGTCTAAGTATAAATCGTAGAGAATCACTAAGTGATTCTCACCGATTCGTCGAGAATCACTAGTGATTCTCGACGAGTCGTCGAGAATCACTAGTTGATTCTCGCCGGGTTTGGTCGGCTGTCTCGACGTAGTCAGAAAACTCATCTAAGGAAGAATCGTCGAGAATCACCAAGTGATTCTCACCGATTCGTCGAGAATGACTTTGCATTCTCGACGAGTCGGCGAGAATCCAAGGTGATTCCCACCGATTCTCCCCGGCCTCTATAACCTGTGCAGCCAGAATTCTCTAAGTAGAATTCGGCGAGAATCGTAAGTGATTCTCGCCGATTCGTCGAGAATCACCCACGATTCTTGCCGAATTTTGACTTGGGTATTTTTCCGACTCTGCCTGGACCGGTCCACGTTATCTGCGGGATTTTGAACCGGACTTAGGTCTTACTGCTGGTGGGGCCCACAACGGTTATCTTCATGACCTAAGGTATAAATATGCTGTATTTGTGAACAGTAAATACACGGATTACAGATCGAAGAAAAACAAGCCGCCGTCAAGCCCTAGATCGGAAGCGAGCTCGGCCGACCTTCTCCGCCTCTCGCTAGTTGCTCGCCACCGTTGATCGAGGTTTTTGTTACCTCTCCCGGCGACAGAAGCCTAGTCGGGCACAGCGTCTCACGCATCTATCCAGAGATCTTTTGTCTCTTTATTTGTGATCGGGAAACCTTCCCCATCCGAATCGATCGAGACGATCGATCCTAGTGTGACCGTTGGAAGACCTTGCTGACTTTGCTAAGAAGATTGGATCTACATAGCATCACCGCCTCTCTTGTTGAAGCCGTCGATCTAGAGAAGATTCTCTCCAAGAAAGATCTAGGGTTGTGGACTTTTCGTTGCCTACAAGAACAAGTAGTCTAACGAAAAGGGACCCCTGGATCTTCACGTTGTTTGTATTTCTTACAAGCTATTTTCATTTTCTCTTTCATTGTAAAGGACCAATTGGTCTCTAGTTGTAGGGTTGGGTGCAACCCGTGTTGTGGGAGTTTTGACTCCTACGTATGGAAGGGTTCCTTCCGTTAGTGCAAGGATTGGATTTCAATCCTGTTGGTGAAGTGACCGAGTCGTCCCTAGTTGGGAGATAGGTCGAAGGGGGAAAGTGGACGTACCCAAATTGGGGAACCACTATAAATTGCTTGTGTACTTTCTGTGCTGTGTTGTTTTGTTTTCTTGTGCAGGTAAAACTATAATTCCGCAAATACGCTGCAAAGACACCTATTCCCCCCCCCATAGGTGTAAGTAGTTGACACTAAGTGGACTTTTATTTATGATTTGAGAGGCCCGAGATGAAATTGGTAATTTTTGGAGGTGGTTATTTGGGGTAGATCTCATGCATTAACAATGATGGTTTATTTACAAATCATTATGAGGTTGTTATATGTTTGCATTTACTTTTGTCTTGAATTTCGGCAGCTTTTAACTAGAGTTTGAAGAATTATGAGGCCATACTAAATTATATAGGATAATGTGGTGCCAATAGCCCATCACTCATGATCCCCACTAACTTGGTGAGATCATGGGGATAACTACTGTGCATGCGATCATTGCGCCCGATAACCCGCGAGGCTCGTATATAAACTGGCTACACCCCCCACCACAACCGCTTCCCATTATGGGAGGATGCACCCGCGAGGGTCGGCTGCCTCCCGCCACCTGCCAGGGGAGTTCGCGCCTTGCAGTCGCTTTCCCTCCCATTGCGGCCGACCATTCCATTCTGACAACCGTGACTCCTCCTCCTCTATTTGCGACCGTCTACTGCCAAGTTGGCCACTCGCTCATGACGGGCTTTCACCACCGTCTGATTGTCCTGTAATGATCACAATCATCCGTTACAAGGGTAACCACCCATTAACCACCATGGTTAGTAGATAATATTATTTATTTAATTAACGACCTATGCATAATAAATATCATATCAATAATATATATTTGAAACTATGCAAAATATGGTCTGCATCCAGTAATTTTGGGTAGTTACGGTGTGTAGATAACCGCGTAACAACCCCTGGAGCATATAAAAGGCCCTAAGACTCCTCTCATTTTTAACTTTTTGTCCTCCCAGCTTTCTTCTTCCTCATGTCAGAGCTCTGCCGAAATCCTCCAACGAACCTCCTCTTCCTGTCTAGCCACCCAAAAATTCATCTAAATCTACAATGCTTTGAGGAAGAAGACGAGCGCAAGCCAACCACTCTAAGAAATCTCCTAATTACATAGCATCCCGCAAGTCTCTGCTAACACATCTCTACACGTCTTGCAGTCGTGTTGCCGTATTTAACATACGAGCATTGTCTAAGAGCATCTATCTCCTCCAGAAAGTGATAAAAAATAAGCTTTGTGTGAGTCAGCTTGTCGCCCATCGAGTGCACATGCAATCTCTCACACCTTTAAGTTGTAACGAGGAGCGGATTATCGCCCTTAATTCTATTGATAATTTGTAGAGTGCCACCAATAATGAAGTTTGATCTGCATTGTTCCGGTCACACAGTTTTTTACCCAGATGAGGGGTTTTTCCACGTTAAAATTGTTTTGTGTTCGACTTTATTTATTTTGTGACTGTGCGCGCGCTTGACTGCTCCATGGGCTAAGGCGGCCTAGTTTAGTCCTGTCTAACAGGAAGGTTAAGTTGGTTGAAATAGTTTGGCGCCGTCTATGAGAAAAAGCTCATCAAAGCTTAAAAAAGACTCTGAAGAAGTATTCTCTGCACAACAATACTCGTGACTGACAGTGATGGCAAGAAGAAGCACTCGCACAACCTAGGGATCTGCCCGATAAGGACTTGATAATACTTGGCCCTCTCATTCGCTAATTGACACCCTATGATAAGAGGAGACTATCCTCGCACTAGACAACATGCTCATCAGACGAATCACCCACATAGAAGAGCAACAAGCCGAAGTTCATATGCACCTCAGAAACTTGGGAATAGCCCAAACAACAGTAACACCTCTAGCATATGTTAACCAAGCTCCTCCTCCTGCGGTCCCCACTCCATAGATCTTACTGAAAGAGAACTCAGAGAAATATTTGGAAGCAGCAAGCACTTTGCACCCCGCCCGTTTGGCTAGGGCTTTCGAAGCCGGACAACAACAGTAATGGCAACAAGAGACTGCCTCCGAAAATCCCATCGGAAGACCAATCAAGAAATAAAAGTGTTCATGGCAGAAGAGTATAACACGATCGGTCGAAGGGCGGGGTATCTACATCGCCCAGTCCGAGCTGGATCCCACTAGCACCAGGAGTTTTGGCACATCTTGTCACAACCAGGTTCAAATTGCCCAACATTGAGTCCTACAATGGGTCTGAAGACCCATTGGAAAACATCAACCACTTTACCACAATACGACGAATTTACAATTCCCCTAACCAACTCCTTTATCAAATTTTTCTGGCCCTGCTAAAAGGCGAGGCCAGAACATGGTTCTACTCCCTTAGGGAAGGAGAAATCTGAAGCTTTCAGAATTAACTCAGTAGTTTTTAGATTTGTTTGTGGCTAATCAGAAGATTTTAAAGGTCACTTATCATATATTCATCATCCGTCAAAAAGATGGGGAAACCCTCAAAGGGTTCTTTAACCGGTTTACGTTTAAAGCAAGATAGATACTATGGGTAGACCTCAAGCTATTGAGACATGTCGTCCTAGGGGGACTCCACCCTAGTGGATTTTACTCGATATTAATGAGGGATACATTCTTGACCTATTCTAACCTTGTACATAGAGAAGATGCCCAAATTGCAGCAGATAAGATAATAGAAGCACACCACCGACAATTTTAGGGTGCAACAAAGAGGAAATGAGAAGAGCCAGTCCCGCGCCGATTGGAGGAGCACCGGAACAACATGCGACCACAAGAGCGATAAGGGGACCCACCCACCAACCCCGAGAGCCTACCAAGAGAATACACCATTAAATACCTCATGTGCAAATGTGTTATATGCAATTCAAGCTAATCTGGTATTGCAAAAGCCCAAAGAGATACCGGATGGAAACAAAGATCAGACGAACTACTGTGAATTACATAAGGGAACATGTCACACCACAAAGGAATCTGTTAAAGTAAAGGACGAGATTGAGCGCCTTATTCACCAAGGAATCCTGGGAAGATTTCTTCAGGATCAGACTCGTAATCGACGTGCATAGCGCAAGAGAGAGAAACTACAGCCTCACCGGTAATCTTAGGTAGGCAGACAGGTTGTCAGAATAGTAGAAACTATCTCTGGGAGCCACCCAACTACTACCAATTTCATCACTCGGCCCCCAGAAAAAAGCTAGAAAACACAAGACAAAGAGGCAATAAGTTTTGTAGAAGAAGATATAAAAGGATTGCTCACACTACATCAGGTTCCACTTGTCATTAGCACTGAGATTGGAGACCCCAGTTTCCGTGTCAAAAGAATTCTAGTTGATAATGATAGCTCTGTAAATGTCATATTCATGATCACACTTTGCCGTATGAAAATCCCAAAGGTTAAGATCCAACTTGCATCTGGGCCTACCTATGTGTTCGATGGTGGGCCCACCAAAGTTAAACGCACTATTGAGCTCCTAGTCACCCTGGAAGAAATTTTGAAGCAAGACACTCACGACATTCAGTTTGTGGTAATTGACAGAGTCACCTTACCATGTAATTTTTTTGTCGACCTCTCCCAATGATTTCCGTGGCAATTTTGTCTATCCCCCATCTGACAATGAAGTTCATAACCACTGCAGGGGTCGGAGTCGAGCATGGAAATCAGGAGACCATAAGAGCATGCTACCTATGACAAACTCAGCCTGGACAGGGATCAGTTGTATACCTAGGAGCCATCAGTGCTTGAGAACCATCAACAAAAGAGCCAGGAACCGGGTGGAAACACCTTACTATATTTCGGTCCATATATTTCTATCCTTAACTACATACTATAACTAACAAAAATAATAATACTACTATAAATATGTGCACATACACTATATCAAGTTTAATCTAATGCTTTTGTTTGTTTCTAACCTTATTATCATAGGGATGTTCAAAGCTCATCTGCTTAACTGCCAATAGTAAACATCACAGAAGTCCTTATTTTCCCATATCGAAGGTGAGCCCTTCTCCCCCGCGGTAAATACACCCTGCAGGGCCATGCCCCCAAATGACCTCTCACTACACTGGGTCAAAGGTATAACCTTCCGCCCATGGTAGGTCACAGTAATGCAAGGTAAAGCACCCCTCGTGCACAAAAATGATTGGTAGGGTCTACTCCTCTCTATCTCTAAGTGGACTCTCACTGCCCCCAATTTAATGTGTCCCCTTCTCCTCTATGTTGGTTCATGAAACTGTCAGGGCCTACCCCCCTCACGGCTACCGCAGTTTAAAGGTTGGTACTTCACCATCATAATCAACATACGGCTGGTAGGGTATACGCTTCACTGTCTCCAAGTAAACTCTCACTGTCGCGGATCAAAGGTCCGCCCTTCTCCCCTACTATAGATAAAATCACTGTCAGGGTATGCCCCCTAGCAGCTATTTTGGTTCGAAGTTGGTACTTCACCACCACAATCAAAAACCATAGTTACTTCTGATTTTAACCACAGTACATTCATTTTCATTCTGAATTTGCTTGACAAAGGTCACAAAGCTATCATGTGTTTCAGACTTTTTCGTAAGAAAGAACACCCATGTAAATCTGGAAAAGTCATCAACTATCACAAGAGTGTAGACTTTCCTACCTAGACTATGAACTGACATAGGACCAAAGAAGTCCATATGCATGAGGTATAATCACCTCTAAGAATCCTTGGACTCAATGCTCTTAAAGGAGGCCTTTGTCTATTTGTCCTTTTGGCATGCAGAGCAAATGCCCTCTTTGGTGCATTTCAGATTGGGTCCATTTCTGACCAGCTCTTCGCTGAAGAGCTTGCTGATAGCCTTGTAATTCAAGTGAGCAAGCAACTTGTACCATTATACACAGTAAGAGTCTTTCTCATTAGCAACAAGGCACATTGGAGAGTCTGAATCTATACACAGGAAATTTAAACAATAAATATTTCCACTCCTAGTTCCTGTCAGAATGACCTCTTGGTCACTTAACCTTTCGATCAGCCACTTATCCTTGTGTAAGAAGATAACATAGCCAGTATAACTGAGTTGGCTTATGCTGATCAGATTGTGTTGCAATCCTTCTATATAAGCCACTTTTGTAATGGAAACTATGTCATTGGTAATCAAACTATAGCCTTTGGCAACTCCTCTGTCTGAACCACTAAATATGACTTTGGGTTCATTCCTTATTGGAGTGTAGTCTTTCAGATTGCTCCTTATTCCAGTTATTGGGTCCATTGCCCACGATGTCCTAGATTTGAAGAAGTCAAATATGTCAATGAGCATATACAATGGTATATTTAATACATGTCAAAGTTCATACATGCAGGTTTGTCCTATAATATTGATGGGATATATAGCCTAAGTCAAGTAAACTCTTACCTAAGGTGTGGATAGACAAAAATCTGTCTAAATCCACGGGCATTGAGTGAAAGCTACTCACTCAATGCTAGATGACTTATAGCACTGAGTGGAGCCTATAGAGTCAAAGCCAAAGTAATGGCGGGCTAGAAAAGTGGCTAAGTCCACAGGCGTTGAGTGATGTCAACTCACTCAATGCTATACAACAAAAGGTTGTGGGTCAGGCTAATGCAGTAATAGCCTTAGTAGAAATGAGCAGAAAATTGGGTAAGTCCACAAGCGTTGAGTGTAGCTCACTCACTCAACGCCTTAGCCTCATAATCGTCGAGTATAGCTCAGTCAGTCAACGCCACAGGAAAACTGTGAATATTTACCAAGTCCACAGGCATTGAGTGAGGCAAGCTCACTCAACACCATGTGATAATGCGTTGACTAATTCTCAAAGGGAGTGTTCTTTTTAGACACATAAATTTGGCTAAGTCTAAATGCGTTGAGTGTAGCTCACTCACTCAATGCTAGATAACAGAAATATATATTAAGTAGTTTGGCGTTAATTGAAGCTTACTCACTCAATGCCAAGTAGCAGAAAGTTTGCTAAGGCAAAAAGTGCTGAGTGAGGCATGCTCACTCAACGCTCTCAATGCTTAAGATGTTGGAGACGCAGAAAATTTGCTAATGCAAAAAGCGCTGAGAGAGGCATGCTCACTCAACGATATCAACGCCAAGCATGCAGAAGTGACTGAAGAATATGCTAAGGCAAAAAGCATTGAGTGGAGCTTGCTCACTCAACGCTATCAATGCCTAGATAGACAGAATTCTGTCTAAGTGTTTTGGAATTGAGTGAAGCTCATTCACTCAACGCCTATTCTACTGATGCTCGATTTTGGCTAAGTCCGCAAGTGCTGACGTCAGCAAAATCGAAAAAGTCAACTAAGTTCAAATCAAGTACAGAGAAGCAACAGAACACGACAAACTCTGTCGAGAAGCTACTGTACGTCTTCTTCCATTAAAGCAAGGTGCAGCTTGAAGCTATAGGTGGGGCCCACTGATTTCTAAGAGCCGTTGATCGGCTAACTACAAAAGGTAGTGATGGTCCAAGAAGCTAAGCAAGATAACTTTTAGGGCATTATCAATTTAAAAAGTTAGCAGTCGGACTTCATCTCTCTCGCCATTATCCCCGAGAAAGAGCTTGAAGTCTTCCTACAGGAACTAAAAGTTCAGTGAGTTGTTGCTTCTTCATCGGCTACAGCAAAATCAAAAAGGCTTCTGATAGAGGAAGAACGTAGAGCCATCATAATCCAGTAGGCTCAATTGGCTGATTGAAGAACACAAGTGCATCTTCTTCTTCAGTAAGTTCAGAATCTTCATTATGAGTTTCTTCCAGCAGATTTTCTACCTGCTGATGTGAAACAAGATAGTGTTGAGATAACCCAGCACTAGATTTTGACACAGAGAAATTTCCCCGTGTAAAAATATTCAAAAATTCATCTTTCAAGGATCCAACTGGATCTGAGTTTGTAGGGCCACTGACCTGAGGTAGGGCAAGATTTCATGAGTAGTAGGAGAGTAAAGCTCTCTGAGTTATAGGATCCAACTGGATCTGAGCTGTAAGGCCACTGGCCTGAGGTAAGGCAACTTGCCTGAGCTATAGGAGAGTGTAACTCTCTGAGGTAGTATCCTTTGGATCTGAGGTAGGTTTGTCCTCCCAGCCTGAGTGTAGGGCCTTTTTCCTGAGGTAGGTGATCAACTGATCACTGAGTTATAGGCCCTTATGGCTGAGCTATAGGTCTTGGAGGAGACTGACAGATCCTGAGGGATCTGAGGTGTAAGCTCATTGGAGTAGTGTTTTGGAGAAATGCCTTTACCAATATGAAGTTGGTAAGGTGGGAGGAGAGTGGATGTACCCATAAGTTGGGAACCACTATAAATCAGTATGTGCTTTTCTGTATTATTTTATTTGTGCAGGTTCTTGAAAGCAAACTATAGCCAACACATTTAGAGCTAAAGGAAAATTCAAAAAGAGAATAATAACAGTTAAAAAACCTATTCACCTTCCTAGGTTGCAAGATACCTTGAAAACAAAGACTTTCAAGTGATATCATAGGGAGGTTGCTCAAAAAGTTTCTAACCATCTGAGTGATTCTCCAAGGTAGCAACAGACAGTCCTTATGGGTTTAGGAGTGAACTACAAGGAGCTAGATTCTATGAAGCTTCCTATCTGCAAGAAAGAAAGTTTTGGCATCTGGAAGGAAAGGTTTGGCTGTTCATGGAAGCAGCTAACCCTAAAATCTTCATAACAGTTAAGGAAGGACCTTTCATCCCTACGATAGTGTCTGTTCTGGATGCAAATGTCCAGACACCGAAACATATGCTGAGATGAAAAAAGATGAAGTCATTCTTGCGACCGTGGACAAGAGGGCTCGGAACATCATTATCAGCGTAATTGATGATTCTACCCTTCAGAATCTGATTCACTGCACAAATGCAAAAGAAATGTGGGACACTCTGGTGATCTCCATGGAAGGCACAGAGGAAGTCAGGGATGATAGAAAGTCCATGCTCAATCAGGAGTATGAAGCTTTCAGATAGTCCAAGGGAGAAGACATAGCCACCTGCTATGAAAAATTATTTAGGATAGTGAATGAACTAAGGACCTATGGAAGGTTCTTTAGTCCTTATGAGATAAATGATAAGTTCCTTAGGTCTCTCACCAGAGACTGGGACATAAAAATTTGTGCCATCAGAGAAGTGGCCAAGCTGGGTGATACTCCA
This sequence comes from Platanthera zijinensis, assembly GCA_039513925.1. NCBI lineage: Eukaryota > Viridiplantae > Streptophyta > Magnoliopsida > Asparagales > Orchidaceae > Platanthera > Platanthera zijinensis. The sequence goes on along the minus strand of CM077080.1, from coordinate 79,798,258 downwards.
CCACATACCCTATTTGGTAAACTGCTCTCATATGAGATACGGGTAACTATCAGGAAAGAGGAAGAGACCAACTACAAGTCTCAGGCTAAAGAGAAGTCTGTGTCCATCAAAGCTGAAGCCACAAGGAAAAGTAGGAGAAAGACCCCTTCTCCTCCAAGAAGACCAGCAGATTCAGACTACTCTTAATCAGAAGCATTAGACAGCAGCATATCTGTTGAGGACTTTGCTATCTTCTCCAGGCAGCTCCATAGGCTGATGAAGAAGAAGCACTTAAAGAGCAGACCCTCCTCCTCAGCACATCACTGGAAGAAATCCTCCAAGGAGGATATGTATTGATCTAAACCTAGTAAACACAATTCCACTAATATTATTTGTTACTATTGCAGCAAGAAAGGGCATATGATTGCTGATTGTCAAGTGAAGAGGAGGGAGGATAGTGAGAAGAAATCTCACCAAAAGCACAAGGGTCAGAAAGAAAAGTCCTTTGTGGCTAAGAAAGAGAAAAGCTAGACAGACTCATCATCATCTGAGTCTAAAGAAGAGGAAGCCTACATTGGGCTAGTTGCTGCTACTGCTAAAGATAAAGCTATTACAATAGAAGAAGTCTTTCCTCTAGTGAGGATAGGAATCAGGGCCCCTATGACACTATCAGACAGTGACTCAGAGGTGGATGAAGATGCCCACAACTGTAGAGGGATGATGGAAATGACTGATGAAGAGGGCAGCCAGGATCAACCTGGTCAAAATAAGGTACATTCCCTATCTAGTTCTGTGTCTAGGTATGAGAATAGTCCTTATACAGAAGCCTCTTCATCTAATGGTGAAGATGATTCTGGCTCAAAAGGTGATGTCAATCAACTGATTGACAGATATGCTGAACTTCTTGATGCCTTTAAAAAGCACAAGAAGTTGATTAAGATTCAGGCTAAGGAGATTATGTCTCTTTAGCCAATTTCCTCCCTGCTTTCTGAAACAACAACTGTGCTGAATCAGACCATGAGGGAACTCAGTCAACTGAAAACCCTTTCAGGCATCTATATGGAGGCTATCAAGATCAAGAATAGTCTTATTAGAGATCTTGATGAAAAACTCCAGAAGGAGAAATGCATTATGGCTAGTTTTTTTCAGCCTAACATAGTGTTGCCCTTAATAGACTCCTTCTCCTCACAGAAGGGCACAAAGGGGTTGGGCTTTAAGGGTAACACAAGACCAGCCCATCCCAAAGGGAAAGGGAAATTTCCAGTTGTACCAATGGCATATAGGCCACCTATCCCATTCAAGAGGGTGATATTCCCTTCAAATAGTTATGACCAGGAAAGTATATATGGTCACTATATTAATGGTGCTTCAACAAGTGGAACAAAAGAAGTTCACAGCCATTGTGGAAGGTATAGCAGGGTGAGTTCCTTTAAGGCTGACCATGAATAAATTCAAATGGCCCATCATGGACCATTTGTTTTTGGTGATACAGCCCCCTCTCTCAAAAATGTGGTTGTAGCCCATTCTCAGAACCTGTCAACACAGAATCTGACTAAGGGTCAATCTACCAGCTTGCCAAATATGGTTGTCTCTGATGCTATCAAGAGCACACTGTCTGAAAAGAAAGTTGCTGCTGATAGGATTCAGAACAAGCCACATAATCCAACAAGCAGACTATCTTTCAGTCAAATCCATGCTGAAATAATTCAAAAAAATGGTTGTTGCACCTCTTCCTTCTATGAAGATTGCAGTCTATTCAGCTACAAGGCCTTCACAAAAAACTAGATACAACATACATGATTGCTGGTGTTGTGGTAAGGTAGGCCATCTTGCCATTGATTGCTGGCATAATCCTAATGTGGCCAGGATTAGAGTTAATCCACCTGTCATAAAACTAGCTGGTGTACATGTTCAGTTTCAGACTAATATGCACCTAGGACCCAATAGATATTGGGGTCCTAAGGTAAAGTAAACTGTATATTGCAGGATAGTCCAAGTGGCCATACCCCTATATGGTACTTGGATAGTGGTTGTTCCAGGCATATGATTGGGACAAGGGGCAACTTGAAGGAGTGCACTCCAGTAAAACATGGACCCAAAGTAATCTTTGGTGGTTTAGATAGAGGGGTTACAAAAGGATATGGTAAGATCACCAATGGCATAGTCACCATCACTAAGGTGGATTATGTTGAAGGGTTGCAACACAACCTTATAAGCATAAGCCAGCTCTCTGATCTTGGCTATGTTATTATCTTCCATAAGGATGAGTGCCTAATCAGGAGTTCAAGTGACCAAGAGGTCATATTGACAGGCACTAGGAGTGGAAATGTTTATTGCTTAAACTTTCTATGTTTAGATACAAACTCTCCTATATGTCTTGTGGCAAATGGGAAAGTCTCCTATTGTGTCCTATGGCATAAGAGGCTAGCCCATATAAATTACAAGACTATTGGTAAGCTCTTTAGTCAAGAGCTAGTTAGGAATGGTCCCAATTTGAAGTGATCCAAGGAGGGTATATGTTCTGCTTGTAAGAAGGGCAAGCAAACAAAAGCTTCCTTCAAGGGCATTGGGACCAAAGATTCTGTGAGGTGCCTATACCTCCTATATATGGACTTGTTTGGTCTTATGCCAATTCATAGTCTTGGTAAGAAGGTCTACACCCTTGTGGTGGTTGATGACTTTTCCCGGTTTGCTTGGGTATTCTTCCTCAAGAGAAAGAATGAAACCCTTGATATCTTCATTAAGTTTGTCAAGCAAATTCAGAATGAGTTCAACAGCTCTATGGTCAAAAGCAGAAGTGACCATGGAATTTAATTCTAGTCTAATAACATGACAAGGTTCTGTGAAGAGCATGAGATTCATCAAGAATTCTCTTCACATAGAACACCCCAGCAAAATGGGATTGAGGAGAAGAAAAATAGAACTCTCGTAGAGGCTGGGAGGACCCTACTGAATGACACATATCTGACAGAATATTTCTGGTCTGAGGTAGTCAACACTGCATGTCATGTCCTCAACTGAGCCTCTATCACCAAGTGCCACAAGAAAACTCCCTATGAGATCTTGAAAGGCAGAAACCAAACCTGAGCTATCTCAGAATCTTTGGTAGTAAGTGTTATGTGCTTCATAATGGAAAATCCTATAAAACTAAGTTTGCTTCCAAGTCCTTCGATGGGATTTTTGTTGGGTATAGAAACCATAACAAAGCTTATAGGATCTACAACTTGAAAAGCCAAGTTGTAGAAGAGTCTGTACATGTAGTTTTTGATGAGTCTACCTTGATTTACAGTGAGCTACCAAGCTCCTCTTCTAGTACTGCATATACATAAATGTTGATGGAAAAGCTAGCCATCAAAGATGGAGCTCTAGTTATGTAAACTTAAGTGGATATTCCAGAAGGTCCACCAGACACACTTGGAGCAGATGAAGACAAGCAAGGAGCAATTCCTGAAGTAGTTGATGAAAGAAGATTGCCTCCTGCAATCAAACATTTGAGAGATGATCTTGCACACCAAATCATTGGTGAATCTAGATAAGGTATAGTTACCAGAAGCAAGAATCTGAATACAACTATGTATGCTAGTTTCCTGTCACAGGTTGAGCCAAAGAAGTTTGAAAAAGCCAACATAGATATATTTTGTATATTGGCTATACAAGAGGAACCAATTCAAAAGATGCAAGGTCTTGAAGCTAGTCCCCAGACCACAAGGACATAATGTCATTGAAGTCCAAGTGGATCTATAGGAATAAGCTTGATGAAAATGACATTATAATCAAGAACAAAGCAAGACTAGTGGCTAAGGGGTACATGCAAGAAGATGGCATTGATTTTGATCAAACTTTTGCCGCTGTAGTAATATTGGAGTCCTTCAGACTATTCCTTGCATATGCTGCACACAAGGGATTCAAAGTATACCAGGTGGATGTAAAGTCAGCCTTCCTAAATGGTGACTTAAGAGAAGAAGTCTATGTTGAGCAGCCTCCAGGTTTTGTAATTCCTAACTCTGCTGATTCTATTTATAGACTTAGGAAAGCTCTATATGAGCTAAAATAGGCCCCTAGAGCTTGATAAGAAACCTTGTCTAGGTTCCTCATTGAGAACAAATTCTCAAGGGGCAAGATAGACAAACCCTATTCCTAAGGGAATCTAAGGGTAAGATCATCCTAGTCCAGATCAATGTAGTTGATATCATCTTTGGATCTACTGATGACAACCTCAGCAGGAAGTTTGCTAAACTTATGCAGCGGAAGTTTGAGATGAGCAGTATGAGTGAACTCAAGTTCTTCTTGGGTCTCCAAGTAAGATACACTAATGATGTCTTGCCCATATCCCAGTCTAAGTTCACTAGAAAGTTAATAAAGAAATTTGGCATGGAAAATTCCTCCACCATGAGAACTCTCATGGGATCAAATATGCCTATAGGCAAGGATGAAGCAGGGAAGCCTGTTGATGAGACCTTATATAGAGGGATAATTGGCTCCCTTCTTTATCTTACTACAAGTAGGCCGAACATCATGTTTGCTACATGTGTTTATGCTAGGTATCAGGCTTGCCCTAAAGTATCTCACTACTCTGTTGTAAAGAGAATTTTTAGGTATCTTAAGGGCACACCAGATATTGGCATTTGGTACCCTAGGAATGGGGAGTTTGAACTAACAGGCTACTCAGATGTAGATTTTACAGGATGCAAAGAGGACAGGAAGAGCACTTCTGGCACCTGTCAACTCTTGGGTGGAAGACTAGTGTCTTGGAGCAGCAAGAAGTAAACCAGTATTGCAATCTCAACTACAGAGTCATAGTACATCTCAGCAGGTAGCTGTTGTGCTCAGGTTTTGTGGATCTATCATCAACTCCTGGACTATAACATCTAGATAAGTAGAAGCTCCATATTTTGTTATTCTACTAGTGTTATATCAATTGCTAGGAATCCCGTTTCTCACAGCAGGACTAAGCATATTGAGGTAAGATACCATTTCATTAGGGAACATGTGGAATGTGAATACATCACCCTTGAATTTGTCCCAACTGACAAGCAAGTGGCCGTTATCTTCACTAAGCCACTAGATGGAGCAAAGTTTAATACCTTTAAGTTTGAGATGGGTAAGTTAAACCTAGTATAACTTCAGTTGCTCCTTAGATTATTGCAGGCCATATAATGTCTTGCAGGTGGAATTGCTCTTCAATGGATTGAAGACATTTCCAGTGATGTATCTTCAATGGTATCATGTCCAAGATGCTGCTTTAGTTGAGGGGGAGCATGTCCAGCACTACTCTAATATGTTCAAACTGTTACCTATGAGAAATCAAAGAGGGGAGCAGAATGTACTCCCTGTCTATTTATAGAAGTCAAAAGGGGGGAGAAGGACTTGAATTCAACTTACTGATTCAAGGACTTGAAAGAGGTAGAAACTATTAAGGGGGAGCAGGTACTGAAGGAAAATGATACAAGTGGTATCAAATTCATCAAAAGCATATATCAGCTATTAAGGGGGAGCAGGTACTGGTATGCCCTATAGACAAGGAAGTTTACTGTAACTTATCTTCTCATCATATCTTTTCCTGCTATATTACTACAATTTGTTAGTGTATATCATTGACTCAGATATTTGGTGAAGAGTTTTGACTTCTTCAAATAGGGGGAGATTGTTGGGTACATTGCCCATAATGTCCTAGATTTGAAGAAGTCAAATATGTCAAAGAGCATACACAATGGTATATTTAATACATGTTCAAGTTCATACATGTAGGTTTGTCCTATAACATTGATAGGAAAAATAGCCTAAGTCAGGTAAACTCTTATCTAAGGTGTGGATAGACAAATATCTGTCTAAGTCCACAGGCATTAAGTGAAGGCTACTCACTCAATGCCAGAGGACTTATAGCATTGAGTGGAGCCTATAAAGTAAAAAACCAAAGTAATGACAGGCTAGAAAAGTGGCTAAGTCCGCAGGCATTGAGTGAAGTCAAATCACTCAACGCCATACTGACAAGGCTATGAGTCAGGCTGATGCAGTAATCATCTTAGTAGAAATGAGCAAAAATATGGCTAAGTCCACAGGCGTTGAGTGTAGCTCACTCACCCAATGCCATAGCCTCATAATCGTTGAGTATAGCTCAGTCAATCAATGCCACAGGAATACTGTGAATATTTACCAAGTCCACAGGCATTGAGTGAGGCAAGCTCACTCAACGTCATGTGATAATGCGCAGACTAATTCTCAAAGAGGGTATTCTTTTTAGACACATAAATTTGGCTAAGTCCAAATGCGTATAGTGTAGCTCACTCACTCAACGCCAGATAATAAAAATGTCTGTTAAGTAGTTTGGCATTGAGTGGAGCTTACTCACTCAACTCCAAGTAACAGAAAGTTTGCTAAGGCAAAAAGCATTGAGTGAGGCATGCTCACTCAATGCTCTCAACTCTTAAGATGCTAGAGACGCAGAAATTTGGCTAAGGCAAAAAGTGCTGAGTGAGGCATGCTCACTCAATGCTCTCAATATCAAGCATGCCGAAGTGGCTGAAGAATATGCTAGGGCAAAAAGCATTGAGTGGAGCTTGCTCACTTAACACTATCAATGCCTAGATAGACAGAATTCTGTCTAAGTCTTTTGGCATTGAGTGAAGCTCATTCACTCAACACCTATTCTACTGATGCTCGATTTTGGCTAAGTCCACAGGTGCTGACGTCAGCAAAATAGAAAAAGAAAAATAAGTTCAAATTAAGTATTGAGAAGCTACAAAACATGACAAAATCTATCGAGAAGCTACTGTACGTCTTTTTCTGTTAAAGCAAGGTGCAGCTAGAAGTTGTAGGTGGGGCCCACTGATCTATAAGAGCCGTTGATTGGCGAACTAAAAAAAGGAAGTGATTGGCCAGGAAGCAAGAAAACTTTAAGGGCATTATCAATTTAAAAAGATAGTAGCCGGACTTCATCTCTCTCGCCATTATCACCGAGAAAGAGCTTGAAGTCTTCCTGTAGGAACAAAAAGTTCAGTGAGCTGTTGCTTCTTCATCGGCTACAACAAAATTAGAAAGGCTTCTGATAGAGGAATAACGTAGAGCCATCATCATCCAGTGGGCTTAGTTGGCTGATTGAAGAACACAAGTTCATCTTCTTCTTCAATAAGTTCAGAATCTTCATTCTGAGTTTCTTCCAGCAGAGTTTCTACCAACTGCTGTAAAGCAAGATAGTGTTGAGATAACTCAGCCCTAGATTTTGACACAGAGAAATTTTCCTGTGTCAAAACATTAAAAAATTCATCTTTTTGTAGGATCCAACTGGATCTGAGTTTGTAGGGCCACTGGCCTAAGGTAGGGCAAGATTGCCTGAGTAGTAGGAGAGTGAAGCTCTCCGAGTTAGTGGATCCAACTGGATCTGAGCTGTAGGGTCACTGTCTTAAGGTAGGGCAACTTGCCTGAGCTGTAGGAGAGTGTAACTCTCTGAGGTTGGATCCTTTGGATCTGAGATAGGGCTGTCCTCCCAACCTGAGTGTAGGGCCTTTGTCCTGAGGTAGGTGATCAGTTGATCAATGAGTTGTAGGCCCTTATAGCTGAGCTGTAGGTATTGGAGGAGACTGAGAGATCCTGAGGGATCTGAGGTGTAAACTCATTGGAACAGTATTCTGGAGAAGTGTCTTGACTAATAGGAAGTTGGCAAGGTGGGAGGAGAGTGGATGTACCCACAAGTTAGGGAACCACTATAAATCTGTGTGTGCTTTTCTGTATTGTTTAATTTGTGCAGGTTCTTGAAATAAAACTATAGCCAACACATTTAGAGCTAAAGGAAAAAAAATAAAAAGAGAATAATAACAGTTAAACAACCTATTCACCTTCTAGGTTGCAAGCTACCTTGAAAACAAAGACTTTCACCAGTTGATGGAGACGACGGGCCCCAACATGTTGAAGACGATGACAGCATGCTCGCGGAAGATCCTTCTCCATCTCCAACCAAGGATTTACGGCGCAAGGCGACCAATGAATGAAGACGGCCAATAATATTTTTATTTGAATCATTTAGTTCTTTATTTGCATTGTTTAGTTCTTGCTCATAATGTCTAATTTTATGTGTGTGTTGTATTTTTATTTTTGGGCGTTATATAGCCAAAACTATGTTGTAAGCCTATATATAGGCCATGTATTATTTCATGTTGATTAGAGAAGAATGAAAAAATACCTAGATTTCAAGTTGAAATTTCCCCCCACCTTTTATCCCTCCTTGGCAATTTTCGGCCACATCTCATCCTCTCCCTCTATTGGCCGTCGACCATCCTCTCCCTCCTCTCTCTATTCGGCCCCCTCTCCACCTCCTCCTCCTCTTGGTAATATTCGGCCAAAGCCCCCATCTCCATCTCCAAAACCGAGCCCTCCTATCTCTCCCTCTTGAATTTTTGGCCACCCTTCCACAACTACCTAGCCTCCATCCCCCTCTTTCGCCTTTGCTAATCTCGGCCACCATCTCCCTTACCCATCTTAACTAGTCTCCACAAGATCAACCCCATCTAAAGAAAACTGACCACCACCAACACCACAAAAACCAACCACCACCAACACCACCAAAACCGACTACCTCCATCACAAAAACCCGACCTAGACCTCCTCCTTGAGATCTCGGCCAAGGCACCAACATCCTTTTGGTGAATTCACTCCAGCGTGAAGCAAAGAAGGTGAAGGAGTTTCCTCTCCTTTTGGCGTGACTCCAGCAGAGCCGTTGAAGAACGCTCCAAAGAATAGTGAGTCGGAATAATCCATTCCGATTGGGTAACGAAACCTTACAACTTGTATTTTTTTCCCTCCAGATTAATTTTGTGGTGGAATACTTTGTCGTTGAATTTTGATAGCAAAAATTTATCGTGGATTTCTTCGAATGCTTTATGTTCATCTTAATTTCATTTAAGTTCGAGGTTTTGGCGAACCTCATTTTCTTTTGTTGGGAGAGATCTACCGTTTCCGAATCACAAATTTTGGTAGATCTTTTTTGGTAAAACCTTTGCTCGATCGGACCGGGTGGGTCCTTTTAGCCAGAATATTAGCCTATAGCCTTTATTCAATCCAAATCGGTTTGGCTACCAGTACGTTGGCATCTAATATATATAATTGCATAGCGTGTGCGCTGCATTAAAATTTGTGCGAGTGTAATAATTGATTGTAGAGAGACAATTGTGCTTAGTCCGTAGATTTTACGGTGTCAACGTATGAGCCTGCATTAATTTGGTCTCATAGGGAGGTTCACGTCAATTTCCTAATTGGCACCCTCCCTCTTTTATTAGTACGCCGACACACACTTGCACATTTTCATGGCCTAAATAATAAAATAAAATTTTAATTTTTGGTCTACAAATAGTGGCCTATATTTTTATTTTTCTGCAAAAAAATCAAAAAAATTTATTTAATAATCTTCATATTATTTCCAGCAAAAAAATAAAAATTTTATATTTATTACCCTAGTTGCTAAGCAGGAACAAATCCGTTTATCTTAGATTATATGGGTCAGAATCCTTAATTCATTGCATGTGTACAAGAATCGGATTGAGTTTTCTCTCCGGTTCTCACTGATATGGCCTATGACATTTACGCTTCCGTTTAGGCTATTAGTATGATAAAGCCATTGCTAATTATACCCCAACCTTGCCATCATACCCTAGGAATTCCAACAATCCCCACACTATTCCTCGCACTAAGAGTGAGATACCCACATTTGATGGTTATGGGAATTCTCAAAATTTTAGGGACTAGCTTAAGTGGGTAGAACTTTATTTTGATTGTAACGAATGGGAAGACCACCAAAAGGTTAACATCGCCCGAGAGCGGTTAATAGGTCAAGCCCAGGTATTTTGGTTAAACGAAGAGCACTGTGTTGGTAGTTATAAACATACTTGGCAGGCAATGCGTAGCCTACTCTCGGATCAATTTGATCCTGCCTATCTATGCACTACTAACACCAAGCTTATGAGTGAGTATCGTTATGACTCTAGTCCCATACCTGCCTATAGGAATGATTATAAACCTAACGCTAGATTAGTTCCCCCAAAAGGTTAGTATGCCCTTAGTGTGCCTACTCCCACCTTTAGGGAAACCATTCCTAATAGATCATATGTCTTGGACTCAAAATATGTTACTACTAGAGCTTTGTCTCCTTTAGCCTCGACGTCTAAGGCTCTGTTTGGGACAGCTCTGGCGGATTAAAAAACTGCTGTCCGGATAGAGCTGTTTTGAAAGAGCTCTCTGGGGAGCTGTTTTGAAAAGCTGCAGAGTGTTTGGGTGTACTGTGTAGAAGTGCGCTTTGAAGAGCAATTTTCTAATTTAGCTGTTTGGAGAAACAGCTTTTGGAAGCTATTTTTTAAACTTTAAATACATAAATATATTAACTCAGCGAATAATTAAAAATATCTCTCTGAACAAGAGTCTTTCATTATCTAAAAAACATCATAGTGTTTATCATGATCTAAAAAACATCATAGTGTTTATCATGATCCAAAAAACATCATATTGTTCATCATGCTAAAAAAACATCATAGTTTTCATCACGATAAACAAAAAGAAACATAGATATCAAGTTATTAAAGCTCAATGAGCTCTCCTCTCGTACGCCTTCTTAATCCACAAAACCCGGTCTTCTTCTGGAATACTCATTAGGATCTCCCTAGTTGTCTTGTCCCTGATGTGCTCGAGAGCAAAGTAATAGAGATCGGGATTTGTCCGTATCTCCGGGCTACCAGCAATCAATTGTACGACTTCTTTGACTGAGATAACTGGTGGGGGCTTCAGTGAAAGGGTGGACTGATGTAAATCTGACATCAAAGACAGTGCTACTCCTTTGTTCTTCCCCAACTTTCTTCTTTTAACCGCCGTTGTGGAAGCACTCCCAGTGTTCTCTATGTTATCTGCCACATCATCATCTTCCAATTGGATCCTTCCCACATCCGGTGGCAAAGTCCCAATCAAAGGAGCCCACGAGTCCTCTCTAGTTGCGACCACTTGGCTAAACATAACATTCAATTTCTCCTCCAACTCTGGCGAAATACCAGCATACTCAAATTTCTTCGTGGCAGGCACAACCTGTAATAACCAAAAAGCAATATTATAATTCTGTCGACTAAAGAAAATAATGTAAAAAGAAAAAGGAAAAGGTTACACCTTAAGTTTTTCGGTCCACCAATCATCTGAGGCAGCTATTATTCTCTTCTCTGGATCCCAACCTTACCCGGTCCCTCCATGCTTCAACTCTTTCCATAACTTCCAGTCCTTCTTCAAGTGATCCCATTTGTTTTTCATTTGCATTATATCATAGTTTTTTCCAGTTCGCTCTTTAAACCCAGATATCAAGTTTTGTCATTCCTCTTTGCTAAAGTGTGTTGTCGGTCGATTTCTCAATCCAATCTCCTTTATGCACAGATCACAAAATAGTAACACCTCGCTCGACTCCCAACTCGCTACGAGCCCTCCTTCTTTTGTTTTTCCCATTACACTACAAACTTAAAAAAAATCAATAAACATAAATATACAAACATACTCAAAAATACATTACATGCACACACATACATTCGTAAATACATAAACACACACACACACATACATTCGTAAATACATAACACACACACACACACACATCCATACAAACACATTCATCATATACAAACACACACACACACACTCATTCAACACATACAAACACACACACACACACACACACACACAAACACACACACTCATTCATACAAACACACACACACACACACTCATTCAACAAAATAAAAAATACACAAACACACTCATCCATACAAACACACCCCTAATTCATAAATACATAAACACACACACACACATCCATACAAACACATACACACTCATTCATCACAAACACACACACACACACACACACACACACACACACACACACACACACTCATCCATACAAACACACACACACACACACTCATTCAACAAAATAAAAAATACACAAACACACTCATCCATACAAACACACCCCTAATTCATAAATACATAAACACACACACACACACATCCATACAAACACACACACACACACACTCATTCATCACATACAAACACACACACACACACACACACACACACACACTCATCCATATAAACACACACACACACACACACACACACACACACACTCATTCAACAAAATAAAAAATACACAAACACACTCATCCATACAAACACACCCCTAATTCATAAATACATAAACACACACACACACGCATCCATACAAACACACACACACTCATTCATCATATACAAACACACACACACACACACTCATACATACAAACACACACACACACTAATTCAACAAAAAAAAATACACAAACACGCTCATCCATACAAACACACCCCTAATTCAAAAATACATAAACACACACACAAATCCATACAAACACACACACACAAACACACATTCAACAAAATAAAAAATACACAAACAAACACATCCATACACAAACACACACATCCACACAAACACACACACACACACATCCACACAAACACACACACACACACACATTCATCACATACAAAAACACCCACACATGTATCTATTCAGATCTGTTAGCAAAAGAATTAAAAAACCAAAATGAGCATCAGACAGAAAATCAAAAGGCAGCAAAAATCGATCGGAAAGATGATCTGGAAAGATCTATAACCAAAAAACCAAATAGAGAGGGAGAAATGAATGAGCATTAAAAAACTATGGCTGCTTTACAGCGATTAATATCAGATTGAAGAAGAAAATAGAAGGATTACCAGACGACGATGAATCTCGCAAGCAACACCGATCGTCCTCCTATGTGAGACAGAGAAGGATCGCGAGAAGAAAACTAGGGATTGAAGAATCGAAGGAGAAGCTCGGCGGGCTTGAATCGGCAGAGAAGAACGGCGTGCACGGCAGCGACGATGGGGAGGAGCACCTTCGTTTGGATCTGTGAGCTCGGCCGATGCAGGATCGCGAGAAGAGAGGAGCGTGTCGTCGTTCTTGCGGGATCGGGGAGAAATCGGTAAGCAGCGGGATCGGCCAAGCGCGATTTTGGAGCGCCAGACGCGAATGCCAAGCAGCGCTCTAAAAAAGCCCTAAACCGTGATTTCTGAGAAATTGATTTCTCATCCGCTGTATACCCAAACACTTGAACATAGCGGTTGCAGATCAGAAAGCAGCTTTATGATCCGCAGCCGCTGCCCCAAACAGAGCCTAAGTCCCTTGAGACAGTGATTGATACCTCTGAGGATTCTGATGTGGATATAGTATCTCTGGATTCTGAAGTTGACCAGCTAGGTGAGAGTATTCCTTCACGTATGATAGTGCCCGATGAGTCTGATGATTCTGACAGTGAGGGAATCCCTAGTGAATAAGAAGATGATGTAAGGGATGATTACATTCTGATCTGTGAGAGTATTCTGTTACCTATTACATGCCCTGTTAGCATTGTGTCTGATCACCTTAGTATTGAGTGCCCTCTCCAGGCTACGATACCCATCGTGTTAGAGTCTACGATCGCACCTACTGATATTGTATCTGAGTAATCTGAGGAGCCTGAGAGTGAGGATGTCCCTAGTGTTATTATGGATAATTTACCTTATGAGGGAAGGTTAGTTTTGGATGATTGTAGTGTTGAGAACCTGAAGGATATCTCTTTGATGTTATCACCATTGTCTGAAGCTACTTGTGGATTAGACATTTTGTCGGGTTCAATTTTGCCTATTTCTGAGACCTTTACTGATTCTGATTTGGATGATATATCTAGTGCAGAAAAATTTTCTAGTGAGGAAGTTGTACTTTTGGATGACGTTTTTGATATAGACCCGGATGAGAGTTCCATGATCTTGTCACCGTTGGATGAAATTTATATTGATTTGGATTTTATCCCCGTTTGATTTTGCCGACCCTTCCTCCGGATTATTTGCCCACATTAGTTGACTTTTTAGGACGTGGAACCGGTAGTCCTAGTATGAGTTTTTTGTTATGGCCACTATATTAATTCCTACATTGGCGTTGTCTCAGCGTATAGATATTACTAGGTTGAGAGAATTAGTATTTGGTCTTTTTACCGCACCTCAAGGATCTGATTATACGTCACCTTTGACAGTTCATTTTTCTATGTGTCCGTCTACAGTTTTGTCCTCGATTGTTTCTAACCCTTTCGCTATTTTTCCTCTGGATGTGGTGCCCCCTAGAAAAACTTACATACCATACCCGGTCGCACACATTTACCGACCGCCTTTTGATGACCCATATTTCCACATGTTAATGACTATAGAAAAGCCCCTTGAGTTGTATCGCTCATAGATCCTTTCACATCCGGGAGCGTCCAACTCCATTATTTATGATGAGCGGTTCTCCTTTGCATATCTTCATGCCAAGCATGAAAATATTAAATATAAAATTAAAATAGCGAGTTTGGAGCCCATTAAAATCATCTTTGATTATAAGGCGCCCGTACCACCCGACTTAACCCCCTTATCCTCCGTATTTGGGTTAATTCATGTGGCACATGGGTTCACTCCTCACGGTAGTAAGATACTTAGGCGCACTTTTAAAAAATTACTCAATCAAGTTGCGTCTTATTAATTACATGCTAGTTTATCACTAAATGAGATCGTGCACGGATATAAAGCTTCAATGCCATTTGACTTGATTTCGTTACCGCCATATTATAGGTCAAGTCAATTCACACAAGATTTTTCCTCTCATTCTCATAATTTATATAAGCACATTAGTGAAGCGCAAACCACACAATATACATCTTATCAATTTCATGCTAACTTACATAAAAGAGCGTCTCACTTTAAGGTTGGCGATTTAGTTTTGGTGCATCTCGTCCCTGAACGGATGCCTTCAGACACTATAGAAAAGTTGGCGAATCGGCGAGCTAGACCTTTTCAGATATTAAAGAAATTAGGAGAAAACATATATCTTTTAAAGTTACCCACTGATTGGGGTATTTCCCCTATTTTTAAATTTTCTGATTTAACGCCATATGTTTCTCCACCACTTGAATTATCTGCCTGTCCATTTAGTTCTACTACATTTTCTAATGGGTTGGGGGTGAGCTTATTTTTGTATCGCTCTCTCCATCGATCTCCAATGGAGGTACGTTGATTGTTGATGAAGAAACTTTTTCTCCTTTATTGCCTAATACTTTTCCAAGGTTCCCCAGGACCACCTTTTTGCCTGACAGGATACTCCAAGATGTAGTGCTCTCCTCTCCAAGTGGTGATGTTTGCCTCTACTTTATTCGATGGCGTGATTGTCCGGCCTCCGATGACTCTTGGCTTCTTGAATCGGAGGTGGCTCTTTTGGATGACGCTCTCCTGCATCGGTACTTTTAGACCAACTTATCGGTGATGAGTACTTTTTAGCAGGGGAGGATTGATGGAGACGACGGGCCCCAACCTGTTGAAGACGATGACGACATGTTCGCAGAAGATCCTTCTCCGTCTCCAACCAATGATTTGCGGTGCAAGACGACTAATGAATGGAGATGGCCAATAATTTTTTTTATTTGAATCATTTAGTTCTTTATTTACAATGTTTAGTTCTTGCTCATAATGTCAAATTTTATGTGTGTGTTGTATTTTTATTTTTGGGCTGCAGATAGCCAAAACTATATTGTAAGCCTATATATAGGCCATGTATTTTTTTATGTTGATTAGAGAAGAATGAAAAAAAACCTAGATTTCAAGTTGAAATTTCCCCCAACCTTTTATCCCTCTTTGGCAATTTTCGGCCACATCTCATCCTCTCCCTCTCTTGGCCGCCGGCCACCCTCTCCCTCCCCTCTCTATTCAGCCCCCTCTCCACCTCCTCCTCCTCTTGGCAATATTCGGCCAAAGCCTCTATCTCCTTCTCCAAAACTGAGCCCTCCTATCTCTCCCTCTTGAATTTTTGTCCACCCTTCCACAACTACCTAGCCGCCAACCCCCTCTTCCTCCTTTGCTAATTTCGGCCACCATCTCCCTTACCCATCTTAACTAGTCTCCACAACATCAGCCCCATCTCAAGAAAACCAACCACCACCAACACCACCAAAACCAACCACCACCAACACCACCAAAACTGACCACCTCCATCACATAAACCCGACCTAACCCTCCTTCTTGAGTCTCATCCAAGGCACCAACATCCTATTGGTAAATCCACTCCGGCTTGAAGCGAAGAAGGTGGACAAGTTTCCTCTCCTTTCGGCGTTACTCCGACAGAGCCGTTGAAAAATGATCTAGAGAATAGTGAGTCGGAATCATCAATTACGATTGGGTAACGAAACATTGCTACTTATATGTTTTTCCCTCAAGATTAATTTCGTGGTGGAATACTTTGTCGTTAAATCTTGATAGCATTAATTTAACGTGGATTTCTTCGATAAATTTGTGTTCATCTTAATTTCATTTAAGTTCGAGGGGTTTGGAAAACCTCATTTTCTTTTGTTTAGAGAGATCTACTGTTTTCGAATTGCAAATTTTGGTAGATCTCTTTTGGTACAACCTCCGCTCAATCGGACCGGGTGAGTCCTTTTTGTCGGAAAGAATATTGGCTTATAGCCTTTATTTGATCCAAATCAGTTTGGCTACCTGTACGTTAGCATCTAATTGACATAATTGCATAGCGTGTACGCTACGTTAAAGATTGTGCAAGTGTAAAATTTGATCGTAGAGAGACAATCGTGCTTAGTCCGTAGATTTTACGGTGTCAACGTGTGAGCCTGCATCTCTAGTCATGTGTTTGAAACATCTACTATCCAAGTATCATACAGGCATTTGATGGGTACTTAGACTACCCAACAACCACATATTTAGTTTACCTTAGGTACCAAAAAGGATTTGGGTCCCATGTTCTTGTTTGCATAAAATTGAACACTTCTTCCTGCTGCAGCCTTTACAGGAAGTCTCAAC
Source organism: Platanthera zijinensis (assembly GCA_039513925.1). Lineage (NCBI taxonomy): Eukaryota > Viridiplantae > Streptophyta > Magnoliopsida > Asparagales > Orchidaceae > Platanthera > Platanthera zijinensis. The sequence continues at coordinate 79,781,362 of CM077080.1, read as the reverse complement.
TTTGCACTTAGCATACTTGGATTGTTCCAATAGTCTATCGAAAAGTGGCCGACCTTGCCACGACGTTAACACTCATGAATATTATATCTCCTCTTCTAGACAACCATAAATGTATATAAACCAATAGCCTTTTCTATTAAGAAAGGAGTATAGCAACCCTCTTCATGTTTCTTTAAACAAGAATCTGGCTGAAAATTAGCCTGCCAGTAGGTAAACTTTGTTTTCTCCGATTTACAGCAACAAATGTCTTCTTTGTTGCTGATATGGTGTTGATAGCATCACAAATAGCTAAATGAGGCTTACCTGCAGTCCTGCTCATAGCTTTACTCTTTGTTGAAGGAACTTAGGGGGTGGCCACTACCTTCCTTGAGAGTGGGTGCTTGAGCACTAAACACAAAAGGTCCATGATGGGATATTTTAATTTCTTTATGGGGAGCCTTCTATGCACTCAACCCCATGCCCACTCTTCTTCTATTGTAAGGTACGCTTGTACTCTTATGAGAAGAACTTCCATTCTTCCAGTGAGCATATATATATTGTCATGGTCATACCTGTTAAAAGGGAGAATGACCTCTTAAAAGGTAGTCTAAGGCACAACTAGAGCCTTGCCTTTCCCTTAAGAATGGGCAGCTCTAGTATTCTACTTAAACCCCAATCCACTCTTATTATTTTGAGAGGTGAAAAGTCAATTAGTGGCGGCACTATCTTGGGCTTGGAAAACTAATCTACTAGCATTGTCTCTTTGAAGAGCTTCTCTTCAAGATTCTTAATGATCTTGTTATTTTGGATAATGGTGCCTATTTGGATGATAGAGATTTTCTTTACCTGACTAACTTCCCACCTCTTCTGGGCTAGTAGAGAAGCTAACTCAAACTGCAGGAGATTAGCTTACTATAGAGAAGTAATCTTTTCAGCTGTCCTTTTGACAAGCTGTTTGCTATTCTTCAGAGCTTCAAAGAGAGCACCATATTTGTCAATCAATTGATTGACATCCTCATCAGATTCTGATCCATCATCCTTACTGAATGAAGTGGATGCCTCAGAGTCTAAGCCAGTCTCATAAACTAAAAGAAAGCTGGGAAGAGAGAGTACCTCATCAAGAACAGAATTGTCTAGAATATCTTAAGTTAAGGCCATGAGGCTGAATTCCTCATCATCTCACAAACACTACCAATAGAGGACAGAGGAACTCTTATGCCCATTATGGTAGCAGGAAGATCAACCTCCTCTTCAATATAAATATGACCAATATAGGCCTCTTCATCTTCTGATTGTGAAAATTTAGAATCATTGTCTGACAGATTGTGGATGAAATATTTGCAAAGAGAATAAAATTGAACTAGCAATCCAACTAGGCAAGTATACCTATCGAATTGTAGCAAGGGGACACAAGTGTCCTATTAAAATCCAGGAATTGTTGAACAATCATACTCACACGAAGACTATTATTTTATCGAGGATTGTTTTAGGGTTTGTTACCTAAATTAAAAGGGAAGACTACTTACATAAAGAAAAGCACTTGCACTTAATCAGAGAGACCATAACTAGCGATTTAAAACGAGTGGTTGAAATGATGATAAAGAAAAGCACTCGATCGAGAATCACCTTGACAAAAGTTGATTAAAAATACGATAATAAACTCTAACTTAATAAGGCAAAGGACCTAGACCGTGGAGGTTCCTAAATCATGAACACGCTCCTCTCAAAGTCATGCCCACCTGAGTTTAGGAAGGCCCGACTGAAATCTCGTCCAAATCGGAGGCCTAAAGCTCACTTTACGCTGTGAACCCCGCTATTGGATTTCACTCCAATCCGAGAGATTTAACGCCTGCCTATCTCGAGGGGTGTGTGAAACTCTCTTTACTCTTGAGTGTTCACTCCAAACTAAGAGCCTCTCGGCTAGCTAAGAGTGGAAACAAAGATTGAAAATATATATCGATGATATATCTCAAAACACGATTAATCAAGAGTAATTCAAGGTTTGAACCTTACAAAGAAAAAGTAAACGAGAGCATCATAACTTAATCAACTCAAACCTTGGATCATCAAGATCGAGTACAAGGAGGATTAGTTACTCATGGTGAAGTGGAGGAGGAGAGATGAGTAGGAGTGCATAGAAACAAAAACAGAGAGAAGAAAAATAAATAATCTTTATATTAAATTAAAACAGAGAGCTACACTTGGAATACAAAAATATTACACTACAGGAAAATGAAAAACTTGCTAGCACAAACACTGAAATTGAAAATAAACTAAACTTAACTATTATAGAAAACTGAAATAAAAAACTAAATAGAAAAATAGAAATAAAAATAGGAGAAAGGAAGAACACTAAGGGAGAAATGAAAATGGCAGCACTTCCCCTCTCCCAAAATTCTATATTGTTTTCTCAAGGGCCAGTGCTTTATTTATAGATTTTCAAGGAGCAGGAAATGCCTTAATCCATGCACAGGAGTTAACCTTGGTACGGTTTCTGGCGGGAAATGATGATTGCTTTGATACGGGTGACGTGCATTAATGGAGGCAACAGGCTTTTGCTAAAAAGCTAGACTTGTCCTCCGGCAGTAGGTAAGCTTGACGAAAGAAGGAGAGAGAGCTCGATAATATCAGGGGAGAAGGAGGGAGAGCTCGACTAAAAGAGAAAATAGAAGGTGGAGGGGAGGTCGACGAATGTTGAACGCGGAAAATGAGGTCGACGAAATGGCAGAAACAACCGTTCGTCGAACGCAGAAAATGAGTTTGACGAACGTCGAACTGAGAAGGGGTAAGAGCTTGATTAAAAGGATGAGCTCAACGAACTCTGGCAAAAAGAACCGTTCATCGAACATAGAAATAAGGTCGATAAACTATGAGGAGAGAAGGTGAGGTCGATGAAATTTGCTGAGGACGTTCATCGACCGCAGAACTGAAGGCTGAGCTTGACGAAATGAACTTGACAAACTGGCTGAGGTCGACGAATTCTGGACTGAAGGAGAGTTTGACAAACTGAGCTCAACGAAAAGCTGAGGTTGACAAAATTGGCGGAGCTTGACGAATGCTGAGGTCGACGAACTGGGGCTTAAGGCGAAGCTTGACGAATGCTGAGGACGTTCGTCGGCCATAGAACTGAAGGCTGAGCTCGACAAACTAGCTGAACTCGACGAAATGAGCTTGACAAAATGAGCTCGACGAACTGGCTGAGGTCGACGAATTTTGCTAAGTTCGACGAATTTTCCTGAGTTTGACGAATTTGCTGAAAAACTGCAAAAAGAGAAGAAAACATTAGCGGTATTAAAATATATACAAAACGTGGTCAAAATAAAACTTAAAAAACATGATTACTGTAATAAAAACTTGTAATTTCCCTAGTAGTTTAAACTACAAAATGTATTATCAAACTCGCTCAAGCTTAAGCTTTGCGTGTCCTCAAGCAAAAATATAAAAACTAGTTAACATAAAAGTGACTAATCAAGAAAATTCTAATTATGCTAACACAAGTACAATGCGAAATTCTAAGTAGGGAGAAGGTGAAACGTAAGCCTAAAACAATTACTTAAATATGGTTTAACAATTTATAAACTTTACTAACGAAAATAAATCATCCAAAATTTTAGCAAAATTCTTTAAATAAAGTTTAGCAAAACAACAAAATGAAAAAAAATGCATTGAGTTGTTTCTAGATCCAAGGGACATATTATAACTATATCAATCAAATAACAAAAATCTAAATTTAAATCCAAACTTTACTATTTTACTTTTCTACTTTACTTAGCTAATAAATAAAATTCAAAAACATGAATCAAAAGGATTTTTTAGGACCAAAACGTTTGGTTTAGGCATATAATTAAGAATGGAATTCAAAGATAAACATGAAAGCTTAAAATCACACTAAACTAAAATCAAGAGTTCCAAAAAATTTCATCATAAATAAAATATTTTACTTTCTTTTTCTTTTTCTTTTTCTTTTCTCTCTTTTTCTTTCTTTCTTTCTTCTTTTCAAAACAGAGGTCATAAATATTTTGTTTTTTCACTTTGAAATTGGCCAAACAAAAGAAAACACTTCTTTTGAGCATATATTTTTCAAAAAGTTCTCCAAACATATCACAAAAACAACCCTATCATAATCATGAAAATTTTTAATGAAACTCAAAAGGTTAGTGTGATTAGTAGTCAGTTTGTTTCAGCGTCCAAGCTCCATTGCGGCCCGACTGCAACGCCATTTTTTTTTGTCCAGCTTGTTTTGCCGGTATGTTGGGAATGTAGAAGAAAATCTCTCGCCGAAACGTTTCTTTCCCAAACCTGCCGAGAGCTCCTTTTCAAAGCTCTGATGGCGTTGTTATGGAAGGTATGGTTAGTCCGATATTGAAGATAATGAATAGTAATTTATTATTACTATCATGCCGCCAGTGAGCTGATCTCTCTCTGATATGGACGAGCTGATCTCTCTCTGCCATATACCGCCGGCAATTTTGCTTTGGAAACCGGAGAGAAGGTGTACCCCCCTCGCTGTTCGATTCAATGTCGGCGATTCACGGTGAGAAAGCCCCACGCTGCCGTCAGCGCTCCTCCCTCCACCAAACCTCCCGCGAAGATTTCTGCCATGAATGCGCCGGAGATGCTCCCCCCTCCCCTCCTCCTCCTCCTCCCGTGATTTGGATCCTCCGGTGCTAAAGTCCTAAGTTCTAGATTTTATAATTATTCTGATTATTAGATTTTATAATTAATCTGATTATATTATTATTATTATTATTATATTATGATCACAATATCTATTTAGTATTAATATTATATATGATTATTTCTAATAATAAAATAAATTTATAATAAATATTAATTATAACCCATTTTAATTAGTATAATTGCAATTTTTTTTAATATTAAATGTTGCAGAAACATCACCGCTGTTTTACCAAACTGTTTCTCCAGCTTGTTTTGTGCCACTCGTCGAGTTCATTAAGTTGAAATTTTCTAAGGTCGCCTATAGAGTGGGGATCGAAATTTAAAAACTGTATGGCCCAAAAAGCACGGTGTTCTAATTCTACGGGTAAATGACACCATTTTCCATAAACCAACCGATACAGCGTACATCCGATGGCAGTTTCGTACGCTGTTTGGTAGGCCCATAGAGCATCGTCTAATTTGGTTGACCAGTCTTTTCTAAAGGTGGAAACAATGTTTTCTAAAATTCTTTTTATCTCTCTGTTCACTACTTCGACTTGTCCGTTAGTTTAGAGGTGGTAGGTAGTTGAAAGCTTATCTGTAACGCCGTATTTAAGAAGAATTTTTGAAAACTGTGCGTTACAAAAGTGTGAATCCCTATCGATAATGATTGCTCGCGGCGTACCTAATCGAGAAAATAATTTTTTTCAAAAACGTAATTCCGACTCGGGCATCGTTAGTAGGAAGAGCTTGGGCTTCAGCCCATCGTGAAATATAGTCGATAGCAACTAAAATGTATTTGTTCCCGAAGCTAGAAGGAAGAGGGCCAACAAAATTAATTCCCCAGAGGTTGAAAACTTCGCACTCAAGGAAATAATTTTGCGGCATTTATTTTTATTGGAAATTTTTCCTGACCGTTGGAAACTATCACACCTACTCACAAAGGCTTGTGCATCTTTAAACATGCTAGGCCATTAAAAACTCGCGCAAAGCACTTTTTGGGCAGTGCGAGCAACTTGATAATGACCACTAGTCGGTCCTTCATGCAAATGTTTTAAAATATCTAATCCTTCTTCAAGTGAGACACATCTTCTTATCACTTGGTCCGCACAGACTCGGAAAAGGTGCGGGTCCTCCCAAAAATAGTTCTTTAACTCAGAAAAAAATTTCTTCTTTTGTTGAGAGGAGAAATCTTTTGGGAGAACACGAGCCACTAAATATTTGGCTATGTGTGCCAACCAAGGAGAAGGGGATGTGTTAATTAAGAGCAACTTCTCATCGGGGAAGAAATCATTAAAAGATTTTTCATCTAATTTTCTATATAAGGATTATATAAACGTGAGAGATGGTCGGCTTCTTGTCGAGATTAAATTGGAAGAGTAGAGGAAGAACAAAAATATGAAAATTTATTTTCACTTTCAAAAAGATAGTAGGAAGATTCATCACTTAAGGTATCTAATAAGAAATAGGAGTCGTCATTCTCTAGGGTGTTCTTCATCGAAGGGGTGATAGAGAAAGTTACTTCATCATCGTCTACTCGTAGGAAGAGCTTCCCTTTGCTTACATTAATGATAGCTTGGGAGGTGGCAAGGAAGGGTCGGCTAAGGATCAAGGGAACCTCGACGTCTTCTTCGATGTCCAATATGATGAAATCCACTGGGAAGATGAATTTGTCGACTTTAACTAAGACATCCTCCACGATTCCTAACGGGTACTTAACGGATCTATCAGCGAGCAGGATACTCATGCGTGTGGGGTTGAGGCTACCAATTCCTAACTTCTTAAATAACGAAAGGGGCATCAGGTTGATACTCGCACCTAAGTCGGCTAATGCGTGCTTGACAAAAATATCACCAAAGACACACGGAATAGAAAAACTACCCGGATCACTAATCTTCTTTGGTAAACCGTTTGTCAAGACCGCAGAGCACTCAACATTTAGTGTGACAAGAGATAAGTTTTCTAACTTCTTCTTATTAGTCAGGAGGTCCTTAAGATGCTTAGCGTACTTCGGCATCTGGGAGATTGCTTCGTGGAAAGGCAGATTTACGTTGATTTGCTTAAATATTTCTAGGAAGCGGGAGTATTGATCATCCTGACGTTACTTGTTAAGTTTGGAAGGGTATGGTGTAGTTGGATCATTTTTAAATATGGGTGGTTGAGTGAGATATTTTTCTAAAGCAGAGGGTGGAGTGATTACTTCTTTTTCAACATATGGTGGAATATTAAAAACGAGGGCGGAGCTTGCCTCGGTCTCTTCGCTAACCATACCAGAAACTTTCTTCCCACTCCGAAGAGTTATAGATTTTGCTTGCTCTCTCGGGTTGAGTTTGGTATTGGCAGGAAGAGACCCAGCGGGTAGCTCAAAAATAATTTTTGCGAGTTGTCCTACTTGATTTTCTAAACTTTTAACGGTCCCGGCTAGGGTTCTTATAGTAGCGTCATTTGTGTTTATATATTTATAAAGTAACTCCTCCAAGCTTGGAGGATTTGGATAATTTTGAAGAGGTGGAGATGGTGCAGAAAAATCATTTTGTGGTGGCGGGCACATTGCGTTCGAGGGATTACTCCACAAAAAGTTCTGGTGGTTCCGTAAAGCGAAACCCAGAGCAGGAAAATTAGCAACAGAAAAATTATGAAAAGCATTTCTAGGCATATTATTAACATAATCCAAATGTTTGGGAGCATGAGTTACAGATTCCCATACCTGAGGGGCGGAGGCAGCCGTCATCTCCGTTATCTTTTTACTTAATACTTCCACTTGCAGTGCTAGCTGGGAGATGTTATCTGCTTCAAAGATACCTGCAGGTTTGTTTAGGAGGGACCTAGGCACATTCCACTAATATGTGTTTATGGCCATGTCCTCGAAAATTTCAAGAGCTGCTTTCGGGGTTTTGTGGTTTAAGGTACCACCAGAAGCTGCATCTGTCATTTGCTTTGTGCTTTGATTTAGCCCGTTATAAAACATCTGCACCTACAACCATACAAGCAGTGCGTGATGGTGGCATCATCTTAAGAGTTCTTTTAATCTTTCCCAGGTTTCATACAAGGTTTCAGAGTCTATTTGTCCAAAGTCAGAAATATCGTTCCTAAGTTTTGCGGTTTTAGCTGGCGGAAAATACTTCACCAAAAATTTTGCAGCTGGTTGATCCCAAGTGGTGATGCTGTTTTTTGGTAGAGTGTTCAGCCATTGCTTAGCCTTAGTTCTAAGAGAGAAAGTGAAGAGTCTTAGCCTAATAGCATCATTTGTTACAACATTGATTTTAAATGTGTAACAAATCTCAAGAAATCTAGCTATGTGCGTGTTCAGATCTTCATCTTGAAGTATATCATATTGCACATACTGCTGCACCATTTAAATTATGCTATGCTTAAGTTCAAAATTATTATTAGCTATAGCAGGGTGAACTATGCTTGATTCTGTACCCTCTAGATTCGGTCGTGCATAATAGGACATAGGTCTATACATGGCTTCCTCTACGACGAGCTCTTCCATTCTTGTAGTAGAAAATGGCTCAGAATCCTCAACCGGTATTTGGAGAGTAGGACCTTGAAATTGCGATCTTCTCCGAAGAGTACGCTCAATTTCGTGGTCCAAGTACAAAATATCCGATGGATTTTTGCGGGTCATGCACTAGCAGAAGAGAAGATAAAGAAGAGAAAAATAAACTAGAAAAAGAGAACTACTAATTTTTTTGGAACTGATTTTTTTAATGTTTTAACTCTCGAACTTCCCAAGGGCTACCCGATGAAGGGTTCACAAGGTACTAGACAAGATAGTGGTATTTAAGCCACATTGCCCTTTTCGAGAGAGTTAGGTGGTGTAGAAAAATTGTGATGTGGGTTTCTTTTAAGAGCGTTAATATTTTTTGAATTTTGAATTTTTACTTTTTAAGAAAGAGGGTGAGAAAGTGAAGTGATAAAAGTAATAGGTTCGTGTTTTCAAATTATCAACAAAAGTTGTTCCCCGGTAACGGCGCCAAAAACTTGGTGGATGAAATATTCGCAAAGAGAATAAAACTGAACTAGTAATCCAACTAGGAAAGTATACCTATCAAATTGTATCAAGGGGACACAAGTGTCGTATTAAAATCCGGGAACTGTTGAGCAATCTTATTCACACGAATACTACTATCTTATCGAAGGATTGTTTTAGGGTTTGTTAACTAAATTAAAAGGGAAGACTACTTGCATAAAGAAAAGCACTTGCACTTAATCAGAGAGACCACAACTAGCGATTTAAAATGAGGGGTTGAAACGATGATAAAGAAAAGCACTCGATCGAGAGTCACCTCGGCAAAAGTTGATTAAAAATGTGATAATAAACTCTAACTTAATAAGGCAAAGGACCTTGACCGTGGAGGTTCCTAAAGCATGAACACGCTCCTCTCGAAGTCATGCCCACCTGAGTTTAGGAAGGTCCGACCGAACTCTTGTCCAAATCAGAGGTCTAAAGCCCGCTTTACGTTGTGAACCCCGTTATTTGATTTCACTCTATTCTGGGAGATTTAACTCCTGCCTCTCTCGAGGGGTGTATGCAACTCTCTTTACTCTTAAGTGTTCACACCAAACTACGAGCCTCTCGGCTAGCTAAGAGTGGAAACAAAGATGGAAAATATACATCGATGATATATCTCCAAACACGATTAATCAAGAGTAATTCAAGGTCTAAACCTTACAAAGAAAAAGCAAACTAGAGCATCTTAACTTAATCAACTCGAACCTCGGATCAACAAGATCGAGTACAAGGAGGATTAGTTACTCATGGTGAAGTGGAGGTGTAGAGATGAGTAGGAGTGCATGGAAACAAAAAAGAAGACAAGAAAAATAAACAAGCTTTATATTAAATTCAAACAGAGAGCTACACTTGCAATTCAAAAATATTACATTGCAGGAAAATGAAAAATTTGCTAGCATTAACACTGAAATTTAAACTAAACTAAACTAAACTATTACAAAAATCTGAAGTAAAAACTAAAAGAAAAAACTGAAATAAAAACAGGAGAAATGAAGAACACTAAGGGAGAAATGAAAATGGCAGCACTTCCCCTCTCCCAAAATTCTATATTTTTTCTCAAGGGTCGGGGCTCTCTTTATAGATTTTTAAGGAGCAGGAAATGCCTTAAGCCATGCATAGGAGTTTACCTTGGTACGGGCTCTGGTGGGAAATGATGATTGCTTTGATACGAGTGACATGCATTAATAGCGACAGCAGGCTTTTGTTGAAAAGCTGGACTTGTCCTCTGGCAGCAGGTAAGCTCGACGAAAGAAGGAGAGATAACTCGACGAAATCAGAGGAGAAGGAGGGAGAGCTCAATGAAATGAGAAAAGAGAAGGTGGAGGGGAGGTCGACAAATGTCGAATGTGGAAAATTAGGTCGGCGAAATGGCGAAAAGGACCGTTCGTCGAATGCAGAAAATGAGTTCGACGAACGTCGAACTGAGAAGGGGGAAGAGCTTGATGAAAAGGCTGAGCTCAATGAACTCTAGCAAAATGACCCGTTCGTCAAACGCAGAAAATGAGGTCGACGAACTCTGAGGAGAGAATGTTAGGTCGACAAAATTTTCTGAGGGCGTTCGTCGGCCGCAGAACTGAAGGTTGAGCTCGACGAAATGAGCTCGATGAACTGGCTGAGGTCGATGAATTCTGGACGTAAGGCGAGTTTGACGAACTGAGTTCGATGTAAAGCTGAGGTCGACGAAATTGGCAGAGCTTAAAAAATGTTGAGCTCGACGAACTGGGGGTGAAGATGAAGCTTGACGAATGCTGAGGACATTCGTCGACCACAGAACTGAAGGCTGAGCTCGACGAACTAGCTGAGCTCGACAAAATGAGCTTGACGAAATGAGCTCGACGAACTGGCTGAGGTTGATGAATTTTGTTGAGTTCGACGAATTTTCCTGAGTTCGACGAATTTGTTGAAAACCTGCAAAAAGAGAAGAAAATATTAGTGGTATTAAAATATATACAAAACGAGTTCAAAATGAAACTTAAAAAACATGATTACTATAATAAAAACTTTTAATTTCCCTAGTAGTTTAAATTACAAAATATATTATCAACAAATAATACTTCTTCTTGGCCAAGAAGCTCTTATCAACCTTCTTGTACTTTTGATGCTTTTTGTCAGCAGACTTCTCCTTCGTCCCAACTGAACAGTCAGCAATAACACGTCCAGACCTGTTGCAGCAATAACACACTATATTAGTCTTAAAGTGTTTATTCTGTTTAAATCATACCTTTCCCAAAAGGGGTCTTTTCTGGACTTCTCCATGTTGGCATATTGCTTTTTGGAGCTAGAGCAAGAAGAGCCTTACTCTTCCACTGCCTCCTCCTGCTTAGCATCTTCTTGAACTATATTGAGAACAAGATAAGTTCTCTATCTAACAGCTCATCCCGTGAAGTGCTAGGACCTGAGCTTTATGACTCAGCTACCCTTCTTGGAGAAGAAGGAATCTTGTCACAACCCGCATTTTCTACACAATTAAACGATATATCAGAGTAAGAGAATACACACGTCGTGATGCCACACCATGCAGGATATAACTGCAGGCACTCGAGAAAGAAATCGAACCTAACACTTTAAATGAAATTCTCAAGTTATTAAGAAGAAGCTGCAATTTAAATTATGTTTTGACGGTCGTATCCCTCGGCTTAGTGGATAATCTAGTCCACGAGTAAAAAATATGAATATATGCTACGGAAAATGCTTTGTTTGCATAGATTGGCATCCTACATAAGTATAAACATTTAAATAGGATAACTCATGATATGCATACATCTAGATTTAATATACGTATAGAAAGAGTCTTTTATGTTATTAAAATATAATGACTTTGGATTTAAAATATGTTATGCATGAGATAGACGTAATGAGATTTTTATACTTTAAAATAACTAACATGCAATCCAATCATAAATCCTTCCCAGAGAGCAAGTTGGTACAACAAACCAGCTAGAAAAGTAGCACAACAACTAGCAAAAAAAAACTACATTCAATAATAATCTACGGCGGGCGTCAACAACCCGACACGAACCCACCAAACATTATGTATGTCTGAACAAAAAAAACAAAACAACAAATCTACCTTACAAAGGAGAGGTGAGAACCACTACAGCAACTGAGGAAAACCTGAGGCCACTAACTCTAACTGCTCAACCTGCTACAGCTCCGAGCTTGAGGCATTCAAAAGAAAAGAATGCCTCAGTAAAAAGGTACAAGTGGCAAAAGAAAACCAAAGGTAAATAATCAAGAGGAGTTAAAGGGTTACCAGCCCAAGACAAAAAATAGCTGTCAAACCATAGCATATAAATCATAAAATAATAAGCAAATGAAGAATTTATAGAGTTTTAAATATAAGAAATTGCATTAAATACGGTATGAAGACACACTTCGTTAACTTCTGCAAGTGTATGCATAAGAACATATGTGAATATAAATATATATATATATATATAGACAAAAGAGACTGATCATCTCAAAACACGTGAATCATTAACACCGATAAAAAATTGTACTAAGTTGGGACCACATTGTCCAACACCAACTTTCAGACCAAACATTTCAAAAAGGCGCTATGGTTGTGGCCACATTATCCAACACAACCCAACAGCCCATAAGAAGAGAAGAAAACCCACCAGGTGTAATGATTCACAAACCAGCATTGAGGTGGTGGTCCTTTATCCACTGCCAACCAAGGCCACAAATAATCATAAATTATATTAATAAACAAAAAGAAACCCAAGGCTTAACATCAGATTTCCATAACGATGCATATGGAAGAAAACCAAAAGTTACGAAGGTAAACTCGACGAATATGATTTGACGAAATCAAAGTCACTCGATGGATACATGAAAATTACTTGACACTACCTTTGAAATCACTCGACACCAAGACTTCAGCCACTCGACGGCTCTCTTCTTTACTAAACGCCAAGACAGTTTCAGTCAAAGCACTCGAAGCCTGCCTGCTTCACTCGATGCTTAGACGGATACAGTCAAAGCACTCGACACCGTAGCTACTTCACACGATGCTCTCGACACCATAGCTACTTCACTCGATGCTCTTGACATCATAGCTCTTCACTCAATGCCTAGATAGATACAGTCAAAGCATTCAACGCCATAAATACTTCACTCAATGCTCTCGACACCATGGCTACTTCACTCGACGCCTAGATAGGTACAATGAAAGCACTCAATGCCATAGCTACTTCACTCGACACTCTTGACGCCATAGCTACTTCACTCAATGCCTAGACAGATACAATCAAAGCACTCAACGCCATAGCTACATCACTCAATGCTCTCGACTCCATACCCGCTTCACTCGGGTCTCTCGATGCCATAGCTACTTCACTAGATGCCTAGATAGATACAGTCAAAGCACTCGACACACTCGATGCCTAGCTAAGTTCACTCAACGCCTGGACTTAACTCTAGCATGAAAACTTTCCAACCTAAAATTTTCAGACTTCTACTCCCCCTAACCTACACCAATATTAGATCATTTTGTTTAAAAAAGAAAAAGAGAAAGTAAGGAACAAAGTGATTCATTCTCAAAATAGTAGAAGGTCAAGAAATTAGATTTTCTTTTGACTATCATTTTGACAGATTTTGGCCAAGACAAATGCTCAAAACCATATATATTTTGGCAGATGTAGGACTAGATTTATAGCAGAAATTATAAAAAATGAGATCTGAAACTTTTAGAATGGAATTAGAATAAGAAGGAGGAGTTTTGAAACCACCACTTCCTCAACCTACAAAAATCCAGCCTCACGAGCGGTCCGCTCCAAGGATCGGACGCAATAACCCCCAGGCAACAATCGGGGAAAACGAGGGTCAAGGTCAAAAACCCTAATACCAAAAGTCCAAGAAAACAAAATTACCTACCAACAACACGTAGATCTCGGCGAGAGATTTCCGGATCTACCCTCCATCGACGATTCCAAGCACTAGAACACCTACAGGTGGAAGCTGAAGGCCTTGCGAAACCCGTCACCCCCTTTCTTTCACGCTCACGATCAAACGGCTTGGGCAAGAAGATAATGAATAGGGTTTTCGATTACAAGTATTAATATATATAATATAATAATAATATAATATTATTATTAATAATTAAATGTTCAACAACTAAAAACTCAAATCAATTCGAATTCCTACGAAATTCGCACCGGGGCTAAATTCCATTGCTTCAAAACCAACGACAAAGTCAAAATTAAGATTCGACAAACCAAACTCGTGTTAAAATTCCCCGAAGTTACAACCAACATCAACCTACTAAAATCCATCGAGTCAAAACCTTGGATTCCAAATAGCAAAAATCACGCTCCAACAATGGTACCCGTTAACTATGCGACAACGTAAAGCCCCGACGTCGTAAATACGGCACTAAAGAAATTAAAATAAACATCCAAAAATCAGGGGTGTTACAACCACTCCCCCTAAAAAGAAGTTTCATCCTGAAACTTGATATGAAAAATCAAAACTACTACTCAAAATGAAATAACCTAAGGTTATCGTAAAGAAATACTTACCAAAAGAAACTAGGAGAACAAATGAGGATGTGCCTCCCTCATAGCTGACTCTAACTCACAAGTCGTGCTCTCCACATATAGGTTTCTCCAAAGAACCATGACCATGAGTATTGTCTTCCTTCACAACACCCGATCTTGAGTATCCAGAATGCGAACAAGCACCTCAACATAAGAAATATTAGGCTGCAACTGGGGCACCGAGTCGAGAACATGCCGATCACTAAGTATACATTTCTGCAACTGGCTCACATGAAACACATCGTGCACTCCAGGAAAGTTAGCGGGCAAATTTAGCATATAAGTTGACACTCTGATGCGTTCAACAACCTTGAAAGGTCCCACGTACCTAGGATCCAGCTTGTGGTTTCTTCCAAACCTTTTAATGCCTGACATCGGAGAAACTTTGAGAAAAATCATGTCTCCAACTGTGAATTCTATATCAACCCTTTGGCGATTAGCGTTCTTTTCATAACGCTCCTGAGCTCTATGAAGCTTCTCTCGAATAAGCATCACAGAAGTACTAATTTCTTCTAAAGATTCTGGACCCAACAACGGTCTTTCATAAACTTCGGCCCAAAATAAGGGAGTTCTGCAATGCCTCCCATACAAAGCCTCAAAGGGGGCCATCTGCAAACACCCTTAATAACTGTTGTTGTAGTCAAATTCCATCAATCTAACTCACTCATCCCATGCTCCTCTGCGGTCTAAGATGTAACATCTGATCATCTTTTCCAAAATCTGATTAACTCTCTCCATTTGATCATTGGTCTGCGGATGATAAGCGGTGGAATACCAGAGATCGGTACCCAACCCTTCCTGCAAACTTTTCGAAAAATTGGATGTAAACCTGGAATCTCGATCTGACAAGATACTTATAGGTACTCTGTGCAATCTAATGCCATCTTTTAAATACAATATGTTATCTTTTTCATGGAGTAATCAATCTTGAATGGCACGAAGTGAGCACACTTCGTCAATCTATCGACTATGACCCACACATAATCATGTCATTGGGGAGATCTCAACAAACCAGTAATAAAATCCATAGAAATACTCACCCACTTCCAACTTAGAATATCCAAAGATGTCAGCTTGCCACCAGGCCGTCCATGATCTGCCTTAATGCGCTTGCAAGTGAAACACTCAGACAAAAACTTGGCTATATCATTCTTCATACCTGACCACTAGACAATTTGCTTCAAATCTCGATACATCTTTGTGGAACCAGTATGGTAGGAAACACTAGAACCATGCACCTCACTGCATAACTTAGCTCAAATATCCTCAATAGTGGGGATATAATATCTACCGCGGTAATTCAAAATACCTGCATCATCAATTGAAAAGTCTAGTAATTCCCCTTTCTCAGTTCTACCATGAATATGTTGTAAATCAGGATCATCCTTCTAATATAGCCTTGTAAGCGTAATCCATGAAGGCTCAGATACTTCCAAGAACCTTGGAGAGTCACTAATCCAAACAAAAATGTTCATTAGCAAAAACTCTTTCACTAAGGATTCCACTGAGAGACCAAAGATCTGCGCGGTCTTTCTACTCAAGGCATCAGCTACTACATTAACATTACCCGGATGATATAGGATATCAACATTATAATCCATGACATACTCCAACCATCTAAGCTGACGCAGATTTAGCTCTTTTTGAGTGAAGATATACTTCAAGATCTTATGGTCCGTGTAAATCTTGCATAATGCGCCATATAATAGATGTCTCCACAACTTCAAGGCATAAATCACTGTCGCAAACTCCAAATAATGAGTAGGGTAGTTCCTTTCATGAATCTTTAATTTCCTTAATCCATATGCAATTACTTTTCCTTCATGCATCAATACACATCCAAGCCCGACATGCGATGCATCCACGTAAATAACATACTCCACTCCTTTGGTAAGCAAAGATAATACTAGAGCCGTGCACAATCTCTTTTTTAATTCCTGAAAAGCTTCATCGCACTTATCGCTCCACACAAAAGCTATGTTTTGTTGTGTAAGCTTAGTCAACAGTGCATACAACGTAGAGAATCCTTCCATAAACCTTCTATAATAGTCTGCCAACCTTAGGAAGCTTCTTATCTCTTTGGGTGTGGTAGGTCTTTTCCAATCCATAACAGTGACTATCTTCTCTAGCTCAACTGAAATTCCATCTTTGTTCACAACATGACCTAAAAAGGACACCTGAGGACGCCAAAACTTGCACTTGTTCAACTTTGTATACAACTTATGCTCTCTCAAAGTAGACAAAACTAAGCGCAAGTGTTGGGCATGCTCCTCAGTACTCCGGGAATAAATCAAGACATCATCAATAAAAAAAATCACAAAATAGTCTAGAAAATCTTTAAATACACTATTCATCATGTCCATGAAAACATAGGGTGCATTCGTCAATCTAAAGGACATTATCAAGAACTCAAAATGTTTATGCTGAAAACAAAAAGCGGTCCGTGGAACATCCGTCTCACGTATCCTCAACTAATGGTAGCCTGAATGAAGTTCAATCTTTAAAAACACCATACTGCTACACAACTAAGCAAACAAATCATCTATCCACGGCAAGGGATACCTGTTCTTGATTGTTATCTTGTTCAATTTCCTATTATCGATGCACAGCTTCATAGATCCATCCTTCTTCTTTACAAACAAAATGGGAGAACCCCAAGGAGAAGAACTTGGCCTAATGAATCCACACTACAACAACTTATCTAGCTGGGTACACAACTCTTCCATCCCGCAGGGGGCCATACGGTACAATGCCTTAGAAATAGGGCGAGTACTCGGCTCCAGATCTACAACATACTCCATGTCTCTCTCAGGTGGAAGACTAGGAAGACTATCTAGGAAAACATCAGGAAACTCTCGCACCACAGGAACATCCTCGACACGCGGTAAACTACCAACGACTACCGAAATAGAAACAAAATAAGCACAATAACCGAAATCTAAAAGTTTCCAAGCACATACCACAGAGATGATCGGGGAATCCTGGCGCAAGAAAACCATACACACTCCTGGGGTGGTCATTGTCCATCTTGAAGTCCAAACACTTAATCTTGCATTGGATGATCGCATCATATCTGGACAATCAATCCATACCCAGAATCACATCAAAGTGCTCCAGGTCCAACACCTTTAGATCTGCAAAAGCAAGAAAATCACCTAAGAGAATAGGACAACTCTGGATGCCCTGGTCCGACACCATCGAGTCACCAGAAGGAAACATGACGTGAAACGGATCACAAACTTGATCAAGATTTAGACGATGATATTCTATGAAATGCCTAGCCACAAACGAGTGGGTAGATCCAGAATCAAACAAAATGTGCGCCCATTGATTCTTGATCTTAAACTTCCCTATAAGATCGCATACATAACTAATCGACCAACATCGAAACTAAAGCTACGAGCTAAGAGCTAGATAAGAGTCTAACCTGAGATCACTTGGGTGGACATCTGCGCTTCTTCCAAGGTCACCACATTCAACTTACCCTTCCATTTGTCCAAATGTTATGGCGACGACAATGCTTGAAGTGGAACTGGCTGCAGCAGGGGCTGCGGTCGCGGCCACCTCGACTTAAAATGCCCTTTCTGTCCGCACTGGAAACAGACCTTATCCTTACTCCAATAATGGGCAGCATCATGTCCCTTCTGCTTACATGAAGCACGGACCAGATCTTCTCTGGGGGCACTCTGAATTGCATGTGCTTCTGCTGCTTCTGAACTTTCAACCTTTTAAAACACTTTTCGAATGGATGGCCTGGCCGGCCACAGAAACAGCACGCCTCCTTATTTACCTTCTTCGAAGCAGGGTTGGAATCTCGAGAGCTTTAACTATCATCTGACTTCCTCTTATCCTTCCTCATTTGCATTCCTCGATTTTTTCATTATAGATCACTTCAACCTTTAAAGCACCTTCTACTGTCTCAGCATAACTCTCAGATCTATACGCATTAGCCAACTGTTGGATGTCACTCCTAAGACCACCCAGAAAATGATTTACTCTGCTTGCTTCAGAGGCTACCAAATCTGGGGAAAAACCTGCTCAACTTGCTAAACTCTATCTCATACTCACTGACTGTGAGTTATCTCTGTTTTAAATGCAGGAAGTTGTTCATCAAACGGTCTTGCTCAACTGACGGCAGAAATTTCCTCAGCATCAATTCCTTGAAAGATTGCCATGAACATCCATCTGTAAGGTTTTCTTTTTACATCAACCAACAGATCTTTGCAAGACCCTTCAGCTTTTATGCGACGACCATCACTCTCTGGTCTACAGAAATCCCTGAATACGAGAACATCTCCTCGATCACGATAATATAATCATCCAATGCCATAAATTTAGCTTTACCGTCATAGGTAGGAGGTCCTAATCGCTGAAAATGCGAGATAAAATTCATCTCTGGTGGCAGCTGATCTATAGGCACCAAAGCAGCAAGAGGAACAGGAACGACTTGACACATAGCAGTGTCCTGCACCATCTTCCTTGATAGAGCCGCATTGCTCTGCCGTAGTCGCTCAATCACAGCCTCAATCTACACACCAGATGACTCTCCCTCAGCCTAGGGAGTCAACCTTATCGCAGCACTCTTAGGCGACATTCTAGTAATATAACAAACAACCAATCAAAACCAAGCTTAACCGCTAGAACTACACAACTTAGTTCAGATCATACATGTTTAGACTTTTTCTACGGCTGCTAACTTGCTCTGGGATTTTCGTTCATGATGTCATGCTTAACTTAGGATGATATACCGTCATCCCATTGACTCATGTGCATAAACTATAAATGTATGAATTCTTATTCTTTTTTATTTAAGTCCATATGTGTACGTATGTCATAATGTAGATCTTGGCATGACACCTATGTTAATGTTATATTATATCATGCATGTTGTGCTATGCAATATAATAAAGGCCTTAATGCATGTTATGAGTGGCGTACACATGAAATATTATGCATCTCATACTACATAATATCACATGTAACGAAAAGTTAAATTCTAATGGGCATTCATGTGATGACTATTATGCATCCCATACTACATAACAGTCACATGTTGCTTCCTATGAGGATCCATATATAAACACATATTATGCATCCCATACTACATAATATGCCTCGTATACTTCTTATCATGCTTATGAGTGTAGTGTTCATGCTTCGGCCAAGATGTACTGATGACACATCAATGTGTGTATAAAATGGAACAAGGCCACTAAAACTACACCTCTGATACAAACTGTCACAACCCGCATTTTCTCTGTATTTAAATCATATATCAGAGTAACAGAAAACACGCGTCGTGATGCCACGCCGTGCAGGGGATAATTGCAGGCGCTCAAGCAAGAACTCCAACCTAACACTATATATGAAATTCTCAAGTTATTAAGAAGAAACTGCAATTTAAATTACATTTTGACGGTCGTATCCCTCGGCTTAGTGGATCAACAAGTCCACGAGTAAAAATATGAATACACGCTGTAGAAAATACTTTGCTTGCATTGATTGACATCCTACATAAGTATAAACATCCAAGTAGGACAACTCATGATATGCATACCTCTAGATTTAATATACGTATAGAAAGAGTCTTTTACGTTGTTAAATATATAATGAATTTGGATTTAAAAGATGTTATGCATGAGATAGTCATAATGAGATTTTTATACTTTAAAATAACTAACATGCAATCCTAGCATAAATCCTTCCCAGAGAGAAAGTTGGTACAAAAAACTAGCTAGAAAAGTAGCACAACAGCTAGCAAATAAACTAACATTCAACAATAATCTCTGGTGGGCATCAACAACCTGACACAAACCCACTAAACATCATGTATGTTTGAACAAAAAAACAAAAAATCTACCTCACAAAGGGGAGGTGAGAACCACCGCAGCAACTACAGTAAACCTGAGGCCACCAATTCTAGCTAGACAACATGCTACAGCTCCGAGCCTAAGGCATTCAAAAGAAAAGAATTCTTTAGCAAAAAGGTACATGTGGCAAAAGAAAAGCAAAGGTAAATAACCAAGAGGAGTTAAAGGGTTACCAGCCCAAAAAAAATAGATGTCAAAGCACAACATATAAATCATAAAATAATAAGCAAATGAAGAATTTATAGAGTTTTAAGTATAAGAAAATGCACCAAGTGTGATATAAAGCCACGCTTCGTTAACATCTGCAAGTGTATGCATAAGAACATGTCCATATATATATACAAAAGCGACTTATCAGCTCAAAAAACATGAATCATTAACACCGGTAAAAAACGGTACTAATTTGGGGGCCACATTGTCCAAAACCAACCTTCAGACCAAACATCTCAAAAAGGCCCTATGGTGGTGGCCTCATTATCCAACACACCCAACAGCCCATTAGAATAGAAGAAAACCCACCAGGTGTAATGACTCACAAACCGGCACTGAGGTAGTGGTCCTTTATCCACTGCCAACCAAGGCCACAAATATTCATGAATTATATTAAGAAACAAAATGAAACCCAAGGCTTAGCATCGGATTTCCATGATGATGCATAGGGAAGAAAACCAATATTTACTAAGGTATACTCGACGAATATGACTTGACGAACTCAAAGTCACTCGATGGATATATGAAAATTACTTGACACTAACTCTGAAATCACTCGACATAAAGACTTCAGCCACTCAACGCCTCTCTGCTTCACTCGACGCTAAGACAGTTTCAGTCAAATCACTCGACGCCTGGCTTCTTCACTCGATGCTTAGACGAATACAGTCAAAGCACTTGATGCCATAGCTACTTCACTCGACATTCTCGAACACATAGCTACTTCACTCGATGCTCTAGACGCCATTACTGCTTCACTCAACACGTAGATAGATAAAGTCAAAGCACTCAATGCCATATCTACTTCACTCAACACTCTCGACACCATAGCTACTTCACTCAATGCCTAGAAAGATTCAGTCAAAGCACTCAACACCATAGCTACTTCACTCGGCGCTCTCGACGCCATAGACACTTCACTCGACGCCTAGACAGATACAGTCAAAGCACTCAATGCCATAGCTACTTCACTCGACGCTCTCGACACTATAGCTACTTTACTCGATGTTCTCGATGCCATAGCAACTTCACTCGATGCTTAGACAAATAAATCCAAAGCACTCAATGCATTCGAAGCCTAGCTGAGTTCACTCAATGCCTGGAATTAACTCTAGCATGAAAACTTTCCTACCTAAAATTTCTAGACTTCTACTCCCCCTAACCTACACTAATCTTAAATCATTTTGTTTAAAAAAAAGAAGAGAAAGTAAGAAACAAAGTGATTCATACTCAAAATAGCAGAAGGTCCAGAAATTAGATTTTCTTCTTACTATCATTTTGACAGATTTCAGCCATGATAAATGCTCAAAACCATATATATATTGACATATGTAGGACAAGATTTACAGCAGAAATTGCAAGAAAAATGAG
Organism: Platanthera zijinensis; assembly: GCA_039513925.1. NCBI lineage: Eukaryota > Viridiplantae > Streptophyta > Magnoliopsida > Asparagales > Orchidaceae > Platanthera > Platanthera zijinensis. The sequence goes on along the minus strand of CM077080.1, from coordinate 79,759,715 downwards.
ATCTTAAATTTTTAGAATGGAATTAGACAAAGGATTAATTTTTAAACCACCACTTGCCTCAACCTATAGAAATCCGGCCTCACGAGCGCTCCGCTCAAAGGATCAGCCATAAGAACCCCCAAACAACGATTCCTAAAAGCTTTCGGAGCAAACGAGGGTAAAGTTTAAAATACCTAATGCCAAAAGTCCAAGAAAAAAAATTACCTACAACTAACGCTTAGGACTCGGCGAGAGCTTTCTAGATCTACCTTCCGTCGATGATTCTGAGCACCTGAACACCTACAGGGGGCAGCCGAAGGCCTTGCGAAACCCTTCGCCTCCTTTCTTCTGTGCTCTCAGGCAGGCGACTTGGGGAAGAAGATAATGAATAGGGTTTCCGATTACAAGTATTTATATATATAATATAATAATAATATAATATTATTATTAATAATTAAACGTCCAAACGACTAAATACTCGAATCAACTCGGATTCTAACGAAATTCGCACCGAGGCTAAATACCATTGCTACAAAACCAAAGGCGAAGTCGAAATTAAGATTCGACTAACCAAACTCGGGTTAAGATTCCCTGAAGTTACAACCAACATCAACCTACTAAAATCCACTGAGTCAAAACCTCTGATTCCAAAGAGCAAAAATCACGCTCCAACAACAGTGCCTGTTAACTACGTGATAACATAACGCCCTGACATCATAAATACGCTACTAAAGAAATTAAAATAAACATCGAAAAATCAGTGGAATTATAAATCTTCTCCCCGCTTCTTCTTGAGGCTTCAGCTTTGAAGGCCACTGTCTTCTCTCTTTTGAGGGGCCTGTAAACATCCTCTTAAGCTCTTCTAGAGTTTAGTTGTAGCTCATATGACAATAGCTTCCTAAAAAGATTTTGGAGCAGTGTATTGGCCAAGTTGCCAACTTCCCTGACGGCACATATCTTGAAATCTGTTTGGTCTATTGATCATAATGTCCTAGATTTGAAGAAGGCCCACATGTCAATGGTATATGTTGGGTATTGTATCCACAATGTACCTGATTTGAAGAAGCCCCTGAACAAGCTAAGGTAAATAGACAGTGTGTTTGATGAAATCTTTTAAGTTGTGCTTGCAGTTATTCCACGCTAAGTACACACCAATGTCAGGGTGCAGTGGGTCAATATACACGGGTTTGCGCGACATAATCCCTCATTGAGCAAATCAGTGTGTTGGCCTACGTGTACTCTCTCTATTCGGGTGTACTTAATTTCAAGTACAGGGCTATGATAAAGCAAGAGCAGACAATGAGCAAGGATGGGCCAAAGACCAGCTCACGGGTTGAAAGACGAGAATCGTCTAAGTGTAAATCGTCGAGAATCACATTTGATTCTCGCTGATTCGTCGAGAATCACTAGATGATTCTCGCCAGGTTGGGCCGGCTGTCTCGATGCAGTCTGAAAATTCTCTAAGGCAGAATCGTCGAGAATCACTAAGTGATTCTCGCCGATTCGTCGAGAATGACTTTGCATTCTCGACGATTCGGCGAGAATCAAATGTGATTCCCGCCGATTCTCCCCGGCCTCTATAACCTGTACAGCCAGAATTCGCCAAGTAGAATTCGGCGAGAATCGTAAGTGATTCTCGCCGATTCGTCGAGAATCACCTACGATTCTCGCCGATTTTGCCTTGGGCGATTTTTCCGAATTCCTGGACCGGTCCATGTTACCTGCAGCTATTTGAACCGGACTTTGGTCTTTGCCTTGGTGGGGCCCACAACAGTCATCTCCATGACCTATTGTATAAATACACAGGTATTTGTGTACAATGGTTTCACGGATATAGAATACGAAAGCCGAGCCGCAACTAACCCTAAATTCGTGAACCTGCTCCGCCTCCGTGGCTGTCGCTCGTGCAGTGGTCACCGTAGCTGATCTCGATCTCCTCCAGATCCACGGTGACAGAAGCAAAGTCTTGTACAGCGTCTCACGCGTCTAACTAGAGATCTTTTGTCTCTTGATTTGAGATAGAGAAATCCATCCCCGTCTGAATCGATCGAGACGATCGATCCTAGTGTGACCGTTGGAAGACCTTGCCGACTTCGCTAAGAAGATTGAATCTCCATTGCATAGCTGCTATTTTCAGTTGCCGCCGCCAACACCGAGAGCCTTGCCGCCGCCCTTTGCCGCCACCGGTCTCAGGGAGATTCTCTCCAAGAAATATCAAGGGTTATGGACTTTTCGTTGCCTACAAGAACAAGTAGTCTAACGAAAAGGGACACCTAGATCTTCATGTTGTTTGTATTTCTTATACACTCCAATTTCTTTTTCATTGTAAAGGAACATTTGGTTCCTAGTTGTAGGGTTGGGTGCAACCCGTGTTGTGGGAGTGTTGACTCCTACGTGTGGAAGGGTTCCTTCCGATAGTGCAAGGATTGGATTTCAATCCTGTTGGTGAAGTGACCGAGTCGTCCCTGGATTGGGAGATAGGTCGAAGGGGGAAAGTGGACGTACCCAAATTGGGGAACCACTATAAATTGCTTGTGTCCTTTTTGTGCTGTGTTGTTTTGTTTTCTTGTGCTGGTACAATTTTAATTCCGCAAATACGCTGCAAGACACCTATTCCCCTCCCCCATAGGTGAAGGTAGTTGACACTAGGTGAACTTTCAAGTGGTATCAGAGGGAGGTTACTCATCAAAAAGGTTCACACCTTGAGTAGAATCCTGCCACCAGTGTCAAGAAGAAGACCGATATCTTCCATGGACGGACTCAAGCACTCCGGCAAAATCCCAGTATGCACCAGACTGAACTTTCCTATCTGGAAGGAAAGAATCAGATTGTACATGGAAGCAGTCGACCCCCGGCTCTTCATGATAGTGGAGGAGGCACCTTACATTCCCACTAAGGCCTCCACCATTGATCCTACCAAGAAAGTGCCCAAGAAACTTTCGAAAATGGTTAAGGACGAAATGGTGCTGTTCGGACTCGACAAGAAAGCTCAGAACATCCTGGTAAGCGCAGTTGACGACTCTATGATGCAGAACTTCTGCAACTGCAGGACAGCCAAGGATCTCTGGAGCTGTCTGATTGTCCTAATGGAGGGCATAGATGAAGTGAGGGATGATCGGAGATCCCTCCTCAATCAAAAATATGAGGCCTTCAGGCAAGGGCCAAAGGAGGAGATCGAAGTTACCTTCGAAAACTTCCTCAAGATCGTCAATGCACTCAAAGGATATGGAAGAGTGTTCACTGATGGTGAACTCAATGATAAGTTCCTTAGGTCCCTCACTAAGGAATGAGACACAAAGATCTGCGCCATCAGCGAGTTTGGCAGACTTGCGGAAACCGACCCTCAGATTCTGTTCGGGAAGCTCATGTCCTATGAGCTTCAGTTGAACACAAGGAAGGCTGAAGAGGAAGCAGAGAAAGCCACGACCAAGGAAAAGACGGTGGCCCTGAAAGCCATTCATTCCAGAAAGGGCAAGGGTGCTGCCTCTTCCCGTGCGTGGAAGAAGGATGAAGAGGAAGACTCTGAGCCAAGCTCCTCCGGCTCAGAATTGTCTGAGGAAGACTTATCCCTTATCACAAGGGAATTCAAGAAGTTCCTCAAGCTGAGGAATCAGAGAAAGAGAAAGGGCTCCTCTTCAAGGGATCAGAAGAAGAACTATTCTTCTGACAGGTATGTTTCCAAACCGAACAAACACCGCTCATCTGACATTATTTGTTTTGGTTGCAACAAGCCAGGACACGTCGTGGCCGACTGCCATCAAGGCAAGAGGGAAAAGGGAAAGGGAAAGGAGCACATGTCCTCAAAAGACAAGAATAAGGAGAGGAGTTACATCGCGAAGAAGCCAAAGACGCTGAGTGAATCTGACACATCAGACACCAGTGATGAAGAGGAAGCCTACTTTGGGCTAATGGGTCGCTGTGACTCGGAAGGAGATTGCCCCCCATTTACTGGGAGGGTAAAAGCTCACACCCCTCTCTCCGACTCTGACTCTGATCCTGAGTCTCAGGATGATGACCCTTAGGATAGCCCTTCTGCCCGTGAAGCTGAGCTCCTCGATAAGTATGAGCTTCTGCTCAATACTTTCCTGGAATGTCGAAAGAGACTGAAGGTTGAGAAAAAGGAAGTTAAATTCCTTAAAGGTGAGAGTGTATCCCTGAGGGAAGAGATCACCAGTTTGATCTCCCTCCGACAGGAGCACTTGGACCTGACTTCGAAGCATTCAGAGTCTCTTAAGCTCCTTGATCTTAAGCAGGAGGAAGTCGACAAGTTGGAAGAACTACTTGCGGCAGAAAGGAAGATCGTCAAGAGCTTCTCTATGCCAAAAACTGTTCTTCCATTAGTTGATACCTTCTCTGCTCAGGCCAAAGGAGCTGGCTTGGGGCATGTAGGGGTATCTAGCTCCTCATCCAGGAGAAACAGGAACAAGAGGAAGAATAAGGCTGCCAAGAAAGCCTCTGCTGCTGAGAAAGGAAAGGCCCCACTCAACCCTGTTGAGTTCAGAAAGCCTAGCTTTCCCTGTAACCAACATGACTTTGAGTCAACATATGGCCATCACTTCAGGCCCTCGGTTGCAAAGCCGAAGAGCCGGTATGATGGGTGGACCTTTCCCCGTAACTTCAGTGAGAGTGTCTTCAAGGCACCTTATGAGGAAATCCACTTGGGAAATTATGGTCAATTCTCTAGCGGCCATAATAGGAAGCAGGCACCTAAGGCCAAGCCTGTTACACTGAAAAGCCAAGAGGTGAAGAAGTCATGTGACTGTGGTCATCATGATGCCTCCACCTCCAGGTCTTCGGCCCCGGCTGAACCCCATGTTTCAAGGGTGAAGCAGGCACCCAAGAGGAGGTATAACAGGTTTACTGCTGGTGCTGTGGCAAAATTGGTCACTTTGCCATGGATTGTTGGTTTAATCCGAGGAATATCGAGACTCCTCATATTGGCAATGCGAGGCCGACCTCTCGTAGGGCTAACCAACCGAGGGGGAGTATGCTAACGAAAAATCTAGGACCCAAGTACGATTGGGTTCCTAAGGCAAATTAATTTTGTTTTGCAGGAATTTCCAAAGGCCAACAAAACTCCTATTTGGTATTTGGACAGTGGATGCTCCCGTCACATGACCGGGACAAGAAGCCTGCTGCGGGAGTACTCTCCAGTCGAGAATGGACCCAAAGTCATATTTGGGGGATCTGATCGGGGAGTCACCAGAGGTTACGGTACGATTTCCAACGGTATACTCTCTATCACTAACGTAGCTTATGTTGAAGGGTTAAATCATAACTTGATCATCGTAAGCCAGTTATGTGATAAAGTGCATGACGTTAAGTTCTGCAAGGATAAATGCCTGATAATATCATGTGATTCTTCGGAGACTGTATTAACTGGCATTAGGAGCAGAAATATTTTCTGTTTAGATTTTCTTAGTTTAGATTCTTCTACCCCAGTATGCCTCGTTGCAAAAGGCAGTGCATCTCTTTGTGAACAATGGCACAAGAGATTGGCACACATTAATTACAAGACAATTAATATGCTGTTTTCCAAAGACTTAGTAAGGGATGCTCCCATTATTAAGTGCATTAAAGATAGTCCATGTCCTGCATGTCAGATGGGCAAGCAGACTCGGGCTACCTTTAAGGGCATCCCAGACAAAGACTCCTCCAGATGTCTTTATCTTCTGCATATGGACCTGTTTGGTCCAATGCAAGTTCATAGCTTAGGAGGGAAGTCGTATATGCTAGTGATTGTAGATGATCACTCTCGGTTTACGTGGGTGTTCTTTTTAAAGCGCAAGTCTTATACGTTTGGCATCTTCACCAGTTTTGTCAAGCAGATACAGAACGAACTTAACTGCTCAGTAGTCAAAATCAGAAGTGACCACGGAACAGAGTTTGAGTCTGGGGCTATGACAGAGTTCTGTGAAGAACTTGATATCTTTCATGAGTTCTCCTCCCCTCGCACTCCTCAACAAAATGGAGTGGCGGAGAGGAGGAATAGAACACTCATTGAGGCGTGCACGACAATGTTGAATGACGCTTCTCTCCCAGAATACTTCTGGGCCGAGGCTATCAATACGGCTTGTCATGTACAAAACCAGGTGTTGATCAATAAGAGCCATCGTAAGACTCCTTATGAGCTACTAAAAGGCAAGAAACCAACTATGTCCTATCTGAGGATCTTTGGCTGCAAGTGCTATGTACTGAATAATGGGAAGTACCCTCGTACTAAGTTTGGTGAAAAATGCTTCGAAGGCATATTCATGGGGTATAGTAGCCATAGCCGGGCTTATAGAGTTTTCAACAAGAAAACCCTAGTGGTAGAGGAATCAACAAATGTTGTATTTGATGAAGGAAGTTTGCTTAATTGCAAAACTTCTAGTTGTCTTCCTGAAGATGCAGGTTCCAGACTCGAAAAGTTACAACTGGATGATCCCGAGAAAGATGCAACTCCAAAATACGTCAAGGTCTCCACATCAACGCCGATCGGAGAAGTTGAAGATCAAAATAGTGTAAATCCTTTAGAAGAAGGAGATGCCCAAGAAGTAGTCGAAGCTCCTGACGCCAGACTTCTTGAGCTCAGACACGTGAGGGATCATCCTAGAGATCAGATCATCAGAGATCCTCGTGACGGGGTCAGAACTCGAAGAGGTACCATTAACGAGATTTTGCATCTTAGCTTCCTGTCATAGGTTGAGCCAAAGAAGTTCGACGAGGCGAACAAAGATGCTGCATGGATTTTGGCCATGCAAGATGAATTGCATCAATTCGAACGATGCAACGTTTGGACGCTAGTTGCCAGACCACAAAAGCAGAATGTGATTGGCACCAAGTGGATCTTCAGAAACAAACTGGATGAACATGGTGTCATCATAAAGAACAAGGCCAGGCTAGTGGCTCAAGGTTACCGACAGGAGGAGGGGATTGACTTCGACCAGACCTTTGGACCAGTGGCAAGGCTCGAGGCCATCAGATTGTTCCTGGCGTATGCTTCGCACAAAGGATTCACTATCTATCAAATGGACGTGAAATCAGCCTTCTTGAACGGAGACCTGAAAGAGGAAGTATACGTCGCTCAACCCCCAGGTTTTGTCAATCCTACTTATCCTAATCATGTATATTTTCTCAATAAAGCTCTATATGGTTTAAAGCAAGCTCCTCGAGCTTGGTATGAGACCTTGTCTAGTTTTCTTCTTGAGAACAAGTTCTCTAGAGGAAAAATAGATAAGTCATTGTTTCTTAGGGAAGTCAAAGGCAAGATCTTGCTGGTGCAAATCTATGTCGATGACATTATATTCGGCTCAACGGACAACAATCTTTGCAAAAAGTTCTCTAAACTTATGCAAGGAAAGTTTGAAATGAGCAGTATGGGAGAGCTAAAGTATTTCTTGGGACTTCAAGTGAAACAGTCTGAGGATGGAATCTTCATCTCTCAGACGAAGTTCACAAATGAACTCCTCAAGAAATTCGAAATGGAGAATGCAACCTCTATGAGGACTCCAATGGGATCCACTATGTCTCTGGATAAGGATGAGAAAGGTAAACCTTTCGATGAAACCAAATACAGAAGCATCATTGGATCCCTGCTCTACCTTACTTCCAGTAGACCGGATATCATGTTCTCCACATGTGTCTGTGCCAGATATCAGGTGAACACTAAGGAATCTCATTATGTCGCTGCAAAGCGAATTCTAAGATACCTTAAAGGTACCCCCAATCTTGGCTTGTGGTACCCGAGAAACAATGATGTCGAGCTAATAGGTTTTTCAGATGCTGATTTTGCAGGGAGTAGGGATGACAGGAAAAGCACTTCTGGGACGTGTCAATTCCTGGGAAGAAGGCTTATTTCATGGAACAGCAAGAATTAGAATTATGTAGCAACCTCCACTGCAGAGTCTGAGTACATCTCGGCTGGCAGCTGTTGCGCACAACTCCTATGGATAAAAAACCATTTAGCCGACTATGACCTCCAGTTCAAGGAAGTACCAATGTACTGCAACTCCTCAAGTGCAATTGTTATTGCCAACAATCCGGTATCGCACAGCAGAACGAAGCATATTGAAGTGCGCTACCACTTCATTCGGGAGCACGTGGAGAACAAGGACATCTCTCTCTGCTATGTTCCCACGGACAAGCAGATTGCAGATATTTTCACAAAGACCTTAGACGAGGCCAAGTTCAGTCTCTTCAAAACTGAATTGGGGATGCTCAACTATGAGGAATGAAGACTCCAGAAGCTCCTGGCTCATGCATCTAGGGGGAGCATCTGCCAGGAACTCACGTGTAAGCATAGGTGCAAGAACTGAGGGGGAGCATGGTGTCAAATGCACCAGACCCAGATTTGCAGAAGCCGAAAAGGGGGAGATTACCCTCTCGGCTAAGGCTAAGGTGGCTCCAAGTTTGCTCTCAAGTAATTGGTAATGAATATCTCTCTCAACTCAATTTTAAGTTTATGATTTTCATTCCTATATGCTCTATTCACCTTAGCTTGTAGGGTTTAGGTTTCTTCAAATAGGGGGAGATTGTTGGGTATTGTATCCACAATGTACCTGATTTGAAGAAGCCCCTGAACAAGCTAAGGTAAATAGACAGTGTGTTTGATGAAATATTTTAAGTTGTGCTTGCAGTTATTCCACGCTAAGTACACTCCAATGTCAGGGTGCAGTGGGTCAATATACACGGGTCTGCGCGACGTAATCCCTCGTTGAGCAGATCAGTGTGTTGGCCTACGTGTACTCTCTCTATTGGGGTGTACTTGATTTCAAGTATAGGGCTATGATAAAGCAAGAGCAGACAAGGAGAAAGGATGGGCCAAAGACCAGCTCACGGGTTGAAAGACGAGAATCGTCTAAGTGTAAATCGTCGAGAATCACATTTGATTCTCGCTGATTCGTCGAGAATCACTAGTGATTCTCGATGAGTCGTCGAGAATCACTAGATGATTCTCGCCAGGTTGGGCCGGCTGTCTCGACGCAGTCTGAAAATTCTCTAAGGCAGAATCGTCGAGAATCACTAAGTGATTCTCGCCGATTCGTCGAGAATGACTTTGCATTCTCGACGATTCGGCGAGAATCAAATGTGATTCCCGCCAATTCTCCCCGGCCTCTATAACCTGTGCAGCCAGAATTCGCCAAGTAGAATTTGGCGAGAATCGTAAGTGATTCTCGCCGATTTGTCGAGAATCACCTACGATTCTCGCCGATTTTGCCTTGGGCGATTTTTCCGAATTCCCTGACCGGTCCATGTTACCTGCAGCTATTTGAACCGGACTTTGGTCTTTGCCTTGGTGGGGCCCACAACGGTCATCTCCATGACCTATTGTATAAATACACAGGTATTTGTGTACAGTGGTTTCACGGATATAGAATACGAAAGCCGAGCCGCCGACTAACCCTAAATTCGCGAACCTGCTCTGCCTCCGTCGCCGCCGCTCGTGTAGTAGTCACCGTAGCTGACCTCGATCTCCTCCAGATCTACGGTGACAGAAGCCAAGTCTTGCACAGCGTCTCACGCGTCTAACTAGAGATCTTTTGTCTCTTGATTTGAGATAGAGAAATCCATCCCCGTCTGAATCGATCGAGACGATCGATCCTAGTGTGACTGTTGGAAGACCTTGCCGACTTCACTAAGAAGATTGAATCTCCATTGCATAGCTGCTGTTTTCAATTGTTGCCGCCAACACTGAGAGCCTTGCCGCCGCCCTTTGCCGCCGCCGGTCTCGGGGAGATTCTCTCCAAGAAAGATCAAGGGTTGTGGACTTTTCGTTGCCTACAAGAACAAGTAGTCTAAAGAAAAGGGACACCTAGATCTTCAAGTTGTTTGTATTTCTTATACACTCCAATTTCTTTTTCATTGTAAAGGAACATTTGGTTCCTAGTTGTATGGTTGGGTGCAACCCGTGTGGTGGGAGTGTTGACTCCTACGTGTGGAAGGGTTCCTTCCGATAGTGCAAGGATTGGATTTCAATCCTGTTGGTGAAGTGGCCGAGTCGTCCCTGGATTGGGAGATAGGTCGAAGGGGGAAAGTGGACGTACCCAAATCGGGGAACCACTATAAATTACTTGTGTCCTTTCTATGTTGTGTTGTTTTGTTTTCTTGTGCAGGTACAATTTTAATTCCGCAAATATGCTGCAAGACACCTATTCCCCCCCCCCCCCATAGGTGAAGGTAGTTGACACTAGGTGAACTTTCAGTATACACATGAATGTATCTAATACATGGTCAAAGTTTATTATATGCAGGTTGTATTCTATTGCACTGATTTGATAGGTTATCAGAGTCACAATAATTGGTTGGACTTAAGACAGGATGCTTGCATAGCAGAAAACTAACTAAGTCTAGAAGCGTTGAGTGAAGATAGTTCACTCAACGCCAAAGGATAAAAGCGTTGATAGATCCTGAAGCAGTCAAAGCCTTAGTATTGCTAGCAAGAAATCTGTCTCTAAGTACATAAGCATTGAGTGTTAAAGTTACATTCAACGCCTTCATGTAGAGAAATTTCAACTAAGCCAAGAAGCATTGTATGATGAAGGATCACTCAACGCCTTAACAGTTAGACTATAAAAGTCAAAAGCATTGGGTATTGAAGGTTCACTTGACGCCTTAAGATATAAAATTCTGCTAAGTGCTTTCTACGTTGAGTGATAAGTCTTCACTCAACGCCTATGCAGATTATCTGAAATTTACCAAATCCACAAGTACTGAGTCATGCTGACATCATCAATATTTTAAATGTTGCGGGAATAGCGCGCTAGATGAAAAAAGGCATCATATACCTTTAGTACAACTGTAAATACAAAAGACAGGTTGCAGTTTCCATTACGGCTGATCCGTACTGCACAAAGAGCCGTTGGACGGAGATCGATAAAAAGTGATTCCCGAGAAATTAAAGAAAAGATTTTTCTTTGGTCACCTTCCTCCTCTTAACTAAGAAGAAGACTTAAAAGAACTTGTTCTTACAGCAAGTCTGTGTACCACAGACAAAGTTTAGCTGCTGAAGAAATCGTAAACAGAAGAATCATTTTGTCTTCAACAGCAAGTTCAGAAATCTCACTTTCTAAGTAAGAAGAAGAAGCAGAGCAAACCCAAGTTACTGGTGTTCTTCAAGGCCATTGCCATCAACATAACTATATCAAAGGATTGAAGAATTAGTGCTCTAAAGTTATCTTCTCAACACAAGCAGAAACTTCTTGAAGGTCAAATTTCTTGTTGTTATTTAAGTTAGGGCTGAGTTCACTCCGTCTAGAAAGAAGGATCAGAGGACACTTTCTATAGAGTCAATCATCAACAATAACTTACTATTCCTGTAAGATCAATCTTGATCTGAGTTATAAGCCTATATTATAAAGGTTGAGAGGTAAGAATCAGTGTGAATCTTAGTGGGTAGGGCCTGTGTGCATGAGGTAAAATTTGAGTCAGATCTGAGCTGTAGGAGACAATTTCTCTGAGTGTAGGGATATCCTTCTAGCCTGAGTTGTAGGGCTTTTTATTAAGTCTTAGGTAGGTGATCTGCAGGATCACTAAGTTGTAGGAGTAGATCTTACTCTGAGTTATAGGGTTGTGGCCTGAGGTAGGACTTGAAGGAAGTCTGAGAGATCCTAAGGGATTTGTGTTGTAAGATCTTTGAGCTGAGTTTGGAGTAAATATCCTTGTCTAACACACTGTTAGAAAGGTGGGAGGGATAGTGGATATACGCATATCTTGGGGAATAACTATAAATCCTGGTGTGCTTTTTCTGATTCTTGAAAGCTAACACAATAACCTAACACTCAACACACTAAAACTAAAAAGTAGTCTTAAAGACTAGGAAACCTATTTACACCCCTCTACGTGTTTAGCTACTTTTGAAATAAAGACTTTCAGGTGGTATCAGAGTGAGGTTGTTCAAACAAGACTTAACAGCCTGAAAAAATCTCTCAGAGTAGCTGAAGATTAACTCCATGGGTTCAAGTTAGAACCACAAGGAGTTGAGCTCAATGAAGCTCCCTATCTGCAGAAAAGAAAACTTTGGAATATGGAAAGAGAGGGTCAGTCTATTCATGGAAGTCTCAGACCCTCGAATATTCATTACAGTTCAAGAAGGACCCTTCATTCCCATGAATATCTCTGTCCTAGATACTAATGTTACAACTCCAAAGAAATATACTAAAATGACCAAGGATGAAGTCATCTTGGCAATCATGGATAAAAGGGCTCTGAACATCATTGTCAGTGTTATAGATGACTTCACATTCTAGAACTTGGTCCACTACAAGACTGTTAAAGAGATGCGGGATTCTCTTATTGTTTATATGGAAGGAACAGAAGAAGTGAGGGATGATAGGGAATGCCTCCTATATCATCAATATGAGGCCTTCAAATAAGGCAAGAAGGATTCCATAGATGAATGCTATGAGAAGCTCTTCGTAATAGTGAATAGTATAATCATCTATGACAGACAGTTCATTAATTATGAGTTGAATAACAAGTTCTTGAGATCACTAAACAAGGAATGAGATATCAAGATCTGTGTCATCAGAGAAGTTGGCAACGTCGCTATCATATTGCCTCAAAATCTATTTGGGAAGCTATTTTCCCATGAGATACAACTGAACTCCAGGAAGGCTAAAGAGGATGCTACTATATTTCTCAGCAAAGAGAAGACTGTGACTTTCAAAGCTGAAGCAACAAGAAGGAGCAGGGAAAAGACTCCTTATCCACCGAGGAAATTTGCAGAGTCAAAAAGCTCAGATCCTAGCTCCTCTGGGAGTGATCTATCAGATGGAGAACTAACACTGATATCTAAGTAGTTCAAGAAGATGTTAAGCAGGAGGAGACAGTAGAAGAATAAGGGTGCTTCCAGATCCTCATCACGGAATCCCTTTCCCATCTAGGACAAGAACAGAAAAGACCCCTCTGGGGAAAGGTATGAATCCAAGCAGAACAAATATATTAAGACTAATATTGTCTGCTATTATTGCAATAGAAGTGGACATATCATTGTTGATTGTCTAGTAAAAAGGAAGGATCACATGAAGTATGATAAAAAAAGCATCACATGGACAAGAAGGCTCAAAAGAGCTTCTTGGCCAAGAAGAATATCAGCCTATCAGACAGTGATTTTGAGTGTTCAGAATTAGATGAAGAGAAGGCCTACATTGGTCTCATGGCTATTGAAGAAGAAGCTAAACATCTTGCAGCCCCATCTGGCATAAGGGCCCCACTGTCTTCTATTGTTAATTACCGTGAAGAGGATCAGGAGTTCAGTCTCATGGCCATATCTGAAGATAACCAGGAAAATTCTATTCCTGATGAGGTACATTCTATCCCTATCTCTCCCTCTATCTATGAGTATGGATCAAACTCTAAAGCATCCACTTCCTCCAGTAGGGAGGATAGATCAAATTCTAAAAATGATGTCCATCAATTGATTGACAAGTATGGTGTAATTCTGGATGCTCGAAAGAAGAGAAAAATACATGTTAAGAAATAAGCTGGGGAGATTGTCTCTCTACAGCAAGCTGTTTCCCTACGGTCCGAGTCAGCACCCTTGCTTGCTCAGATGAGGAGGGAAGTTAGTCAACTGAAGACAATCTCAATTATTTAAATTGGGACCATTAGACATAAGAACAAGATCATCTTGGATCTTAAAGAGAAGCTCCTTAAGGAGAGGAAGATTGTGATTGAATTCTCTAAGCCCAAAACTGTGTTGCCATTGATTGGCTCCTTCACCCCTTAAAAGGATAAGAGTGGTTTGGGGTTCAAGTGGAATTTAGGAGCTGCCCATTCCAAAGGGAAAGGAAAAGCTCCTATAGTTTCTCAGACCACCTTTCATACAGTAATCCTCCCTTCTAATAGGTATGACCAGGACAACATGTATGGTCATTGGAAGAATGGGAACTCTTCTTGTAAGAATACAAAAGTATTTTACAATGAAAGGAGAAAGGACATGGGTGTGAGTGCACTGAAGGCTCCCCATGAGGAAATCCAAATGGCCCATCATGGACCATTTGTGTTTGGTGCTCCAACCCCCACACTCAAGGATAAGATAGTGGCTAACTCTCAGGTTCCTCTAGCAAATACCTTGACGAAGGGTAAGTCAGTCAGTAAGCCACATCGGGCAGTTTATGAAGCCATGAACTCCATGTCATCTATAAAGATGACATCTTTTGGTGCCACTCAGAACAAACCATGTGCATCCACTACATACTAACTTTCATTCAGATACTAGCTGAAAGAAATAAGAAGAAGACTACTGCTCTCCCCTCTGAACAAACAACTTCTTCCAAGGCTATTCAGAAGAGGAGATACAACATTCATGAATGTTGGTATTGTAGTAAAGTGGGTCACTTTTCCATAGATTGTTGGCATAACCCTGGTGTTCCAAGGGTAAGAGTAAGTCTTCCTGTCAGTACTACTGTAGGTAGACATGTGCATTTTAAAACTAAGAAGAACCAAGTACCCTTTCCTCTTTGGGCTCCAATGGTAAACTAATCTGTGCTTACAGGGTAGTCCAAGTACCCATACAATACCAATATGGTACTTGGATAGTGGATGTTCCAGACATATGACTGGAGTAAGGAGCCATAAGGATTATATTACTGTGAAGAATGGACCTAAGGTGATCTTTGGAGGTTCAGACAGAGGAGTCATCAAGGGTTATGGTATGATCACAAATGGCATAGTCTACATCACAAAAGTAGCTTATGTGGTGGATTTCAACACAATCTTATTAGCATAGGCCAACTATGTGATATTGGCTATGTCATTGTCTTCCATAAGGATTAGTGTCTGATCAAAAGATCAAGTGACCAATAGGTCATATTGAAAGGCACTAGGAGTGGAAATATTTATTGTTTAAACTTCTTATATTTAAGTTCAGGCTCACCAGTATGTATGGTAGTAAATGAGAAATTCTCTTATTGTGTGCAATGACACAAGAGGCTTTCTCACTTTAACTACAAGACAATTAGCAAGTTCTTCAGTGAAGGGCAAGTCAGAAATGGACCCAATATGAGATGCACCAAAGTGGGCATTTGCTCTGCATGTCAAAAGGGCAAGCAGACCAAAGAATCCTTTAAGAGCATTAGGGCAAAAGATTCAGAGAGGTGCTTGTACCTCTTGCAAATGGACATGTTTGGTCCTATGCCAGTTCATAGTCTAGGGAGGAAATTCTACACACTTGTAATAGTTGATGACTATTCTAGATTTGCTTGGGTTTTCTTCTTGAAGAAAAAGTCTGAAACCTTTGGCATCTTTGTGACCATTGTTAGGCAAGTTTGAATTGAAAAGGACAGTTCTGTGGTCAAAATCAGAAGTGACCATAGTACTGAATTTCAGTCTAAAGGCATGACAAAGTTTTGTGAAGAACAAGGGATTTATCAAGAGTTTTATTCTCCAAGAACACCCCAGCAAAATGGGATTGCTGAGAGGAATAATAGAACTCTCATAGAAGCTGGCAGGACACTACTCAGTGACACTTCTCTCCTAGAATACTTCTGGGCTGAGATAGTGAACATTGTTTATCATGTTCTGAATAGAGTTTCTATTAACAAATATCACAAGAAAACTCCCTATGAGATTATGAAAGGTAGAAAACCAAATCTAGCCTATCTCAGGATCTTTAGAAGCAAGTGCTTTATGCTCATTAATGGGAAGTACTACTTGACTAAGTTTGCTGCCAAATCCTAAGAATGAATTTTTGTTCGGTAAAACAATCATAGCAAAACCTATAGGGTCTACAACTTGAAAAATCAAGTTATGAAAGAGTCTGCAAATATTGTGTTTGAAGAATCATCTGTGATTAACAGTGAGCTGCCTAGCTCTTATAAAACTACAGGTGTGGAGTTAGAGATGGATAAACTAACCATCAAGGATACTCCTCCTTCTGATCAAGTGGAAGAGGATGGGGTATGCATTCTTAAAGAAAGACAAAGTTCATAAGACAAGGGTGAAGACCAGTAAGATCCAGCTATTGAAGGTCACGACACTGAGAATAGAATGTCAACAACTGTCAGGCATTTGAGGGATCATCCAAGAGATCAAATCATAGGTGATGCTAGCCAAGGGGTTACAATAAGGAGAAGAAGCCTTAATATTGTTATGCACTCTAGCTTCATGTCTCACGTTGAACCTAAAAGGTTTGAAGATGCTAACATAGACCCTTTTTGGATTGTAGCTATGTAAAAAGAACTGAACCAGTTCAAGAGATGCAAAGTCTGGAAGCTATTTCTCAGACCACAAGAACATAACATTATTGTAACCAAGTGGATCTATAGGAATAAACTTGATGAAAATAGTGTTATAATCAATAAAGCTAGACTGGTTGTCAAGGGATACAAACAAGAGGAAGGTATTGATTTTGATAAAACTTTTACACAATAGCTATATTAGAAGGTATAAGGCTACTCCTTGTATATGTTACACAGAAAGGATTCAAGGTATACCAAATGGATGAAAAGTTAGTCTTCCTAAAAGGTGACCTAAAAGAGGAGGTCTATATTGAGCAACCCTCGGGTTTTATTTACTCTAGCTCTCTTGATTATGTATTTAAGCTTAGAAAGGCTTTGTATGGGTTGAAGCAAGCCCCTAGTGCATGGTATGAAACCCTATCTATCTTTCTCATTGAGAACAAATTCTCAAGGGGAAAGATACACAAGATATTTTTCCTTAGGGAAGTCAAGGGTAAGATCATTCTAGTCCAAATTTACGTAGATGACATAATATTTGGGTCTACTCATGATGGCCTCTATAAGAAGTTTGATAAACTTATGCAAGAGCAGTTTGAGATGAGCAGTATGGGTGAACTCAAGTATTTCTTTGGCCTTAAATTTAGACAATCTGAGGATGGTCTATCCATCTCTCAGTCTAAGTTCACCAATGAGTTAATTAAAAAAATTGGAATGAAAAGTGCCTCCATAATGAAAACTCCTATGGGATCCAATGTGTCACTAGACAAGAATGAATCAGGGAAACCTATTGATGAAACCTTGTATAGAGGCATAATTGGCTCCCTCCTCTACCTTACTGCAAGTAGGACAGACATTTGTATGCTACATGTGTTTGTACTAGATACCAGGCTAGTCCTATGGAATCTCATTATTATGCAGTAAAAAGAATTTTAAGATATCTCAAGGACACACCTTATCTTGGTCTATGGTACACTAGGAACAATGAATTTGAACTAATTTGGTATTCAAATGTAGACTTTGTAGGTTGTAGAGAAGACCGGAATAGCACCTCAGGCACCTGTCAATTTCTAGGGAGAAGATTAATCTCATGTAGCAGTAAGAAGCAAACAAGTGTTGTTATCTCTATAGTTGAATCAGAGTACATCTCTGTTGATAGCTGTTGTTCTCAGCTACTATAGATTCAACATCAGCTCCAAGACTATAATATCCAGCTAAGTAGAACTCCAATATTTTGTGATTCTTCTAGTGCAATCTCTATTGCTAGGAATCCTGTGTCTCATAGTAGGACTAAGCATATTGAGATTAGGTATCACTTTATTAGGGAGCATGTAGAAAAGGAAGACATTTCTCTTGAGTTTGTCCTCACAGACAAAAAGGTGGTTGACATTTTCACTAAGCCACTAGATGAAGCCAAGTTCAACACCTTCAAATTGAGTTGGGCATGTTGAACTTAGTATAGCTTCAGTGTTAATCATGCATATGTGTTGCAGGCAAAATTGACTCTTGCAAAATATCCTGAAAGGCACGATACTATCCAAGCGTCATATGTGTTGAGCCTAAGTATTCACCTGTCGAGTGCGCTGAGAAAATTTCATGCATTGAGTGTGATGAGTCCAAGTTTCTGGGCGTCGAGAGCGTTGAGAAAACTTTAAGCATCGAGAGAGTTGAGTGTGTCGAGACAGCTCGACGAATTCTCCTAGGGACTTCTGTTTATAACTATCTCACTGAATCAATCTCAGTCGTTGATCTCCTCATGATTATCACAACAGGTACGCACATCTGCACATTCTTAAATAAAAGGTTAGTATAAATAGAGGTGTGTGTGCTTAGAACAAAATACACTATTTGTAGCCCTTTCGTCTCTCTGCCTCCTTATGATGACAACTCGAGAAATCTACAAAATTCCAAAGGATTCAATGGCACCAAAAGGAATGGATTTCCTGTTTGAAGGTTCAAAACTAGTGCAAAACGATTTCAAAGATGCTCCGGAGGAAGTCCAGTTAGTGATACACTTACTGCAGGCTGCTGACCTAAGTTCATGAATTATACTCTACTTCCACTATTGACTGATCCTCAAACAAAATAAAATCATCCATCAGTGGCATAAGATCAAAATCACTCCAAGAGGATAAAGCAAAGAACTGCAACTACCCAAGATAAAGCAGTCTGCTGAAGAAGACGACTTATATCAGGATGATATGAAGTCAGCCCTAAAGTGGTGTGGGCTTTCAAAGCACACCACTAGATCAGTTTTTAGAAAAGAAATGAATCTCGAAGGAAAATTGTTGGCTGATGTGATTGGGAAAGCAGTGATCTGCAAGACAGGGTCACATGATAAGATATCCAGGAAAATGTTTGAGCTCATAATAAGGGTAATTATTTCCAAAAGAACTGACTGGGACAAGGTGATTTTTGATAGAGTTGTTGAATGTATGGCTGAAACTAATCTAGGAGAATTCTGTCCCTATATCTCTATGTTTCTGTTCCAGGGATCCTCAACATGAGGCTAGGAACAAAGATCCATCACATGAGGAGGATGGACTCAAAGATGTTTGACAGATGAGACAGAGCACTGCTACCACATCAACAGACAAGTGATAAGAAGAAAAAGAAGGTTGTACTCATCACTAAGGAAAGCATATGAAGAAGCTCTTCTGAGAGCAGTGAGGAAGAGCTAAATAATCCTCAGCTAACTGATTCTTCTGAGGATATAAGAAGGGATATGAGTGCCCAGGTTTCAATATCTTCTGAACCTACAGCAAAAAATTGTGCAAGTTAGTGGCTCACTTCATGAGAACATTCCAGCAGAGGTAGCTGAACAAGTGACTGAAAGTTTTATGAATAGAATCTATGAAGACATTGAGGGGGAGACTTCCTATATGCTTACACCTACTGTGGGAGAAATAGTACATTCAGTTCAAGACTATCTTGATTCATTCATTGACAATCTGCAAGACCGGATTGCTCAAATTCCACATAGTACTAAATTGATTCCTTTTTGTCCTCAAGTTGAGGGGGAGAAAGTCCCTGAGAAGATGATTGAATATGATCTAGTCATAGTTACTACAAAGCAGCAAATTCCAATGGGGAATGCAGAGATTGACTAGGAGATTCCAACAGAGCTCCCTGCTCAAGTAGTAGAGAATGTTATTGACATTTTTGAAGATGGTTAACCTGGTGTTGATGAGCAAAAGAGTGATACTGCTGATCATTCTTTTGAATATATGAGAGTTGATTCTGAAATAAGGGAAGAAGCAGGGCAAGAGCATGAGATTTTCTGTGATGAAGGGACATCTCATCAAGCTGATCAGATGTCATTAACATTTCAGACACAACTGAAAGGTCTACTGGATGACCAAAGAAGACAACTTGAACACTTTGTTGATGATTCCATCAAGGGGTTGAGAGAGGATCTATCCACTGAGATAAGGTCTATTAAATTTGAGGTCAACCTACTAAAGGCCAACACAGTATCATTCTTCATGATAGCTTCCCCAGTTGTTATCTATACTGAAAGCAAGCTTGCAGAAATCAGGCAAACTCAGAATGATATTAATCGAGAATAAAAATATCACTTCCAACTACATGGAAATGGTACATAATGTGCAGAAGAAACTCATGGAAACACATAAGAACACTCTGGAAAGAAGGATAGATTCCTGTACTTAGTGCCTTGATGATCACATGTTAGAATTTAAGGACCATGTTACTAAGGGAGTCAACTTTCTTGATCAAAGACTCTCTATTTCAAAGGATTCCCTGACTACAACTGTTTGTGAAGAAGTCATAAAGGGGGAGAAGGAAATGATCAAGGCCAACAGTGAGAATGTTGTGTGGGTTACCAATGTAATCAGAGGTTTATTGGAGATTGGACAACATACATATGACAATATTCCTATTGTTTCTGCCCATATTACAGATGGACTATATGATGAGCAATATGGTGATAACCAGTATGGTCAAGTTGATGCTCATTTGGCAGAACCTTCTATTGCTACTAAAATTTCTACATTCAGCCCAACTGCTGATCAGATAGCTAGAGCCAGAGGCAAGACTATTGTTGAAGAAGAAGAAGAGGTCAGGCTCAGTAAGAATAGGTATAGAGAAGAGATGGAGATCAGACTAGACTTTGAGAAATGGAGTCTTCAATCAAGGACTTTCATCTTATCTACCTGGGATCAAATCAAGTACCACAATACTGATAGAGGAAAAATGTATAGCTCACTAGAATGGGCAAAATTAGAAAGAAATGAAGAGGCCAAAAGAAAGTTCAGAAGAGACAAAAGTCAGGTACATTACCACCTGAAGCTCTTGAACCCATCAAATATTTACCAAAGCCCTATAGTTACTTTGAGAGATAGAAGCAAAGGAATACTAAGGATGATAACAAGGATGCAAAGAAACCCAACAGGGGGATAGTGATCAAGGAACCTGAAACATAACTTGTTTTTTGTTTTCCTTAAGGGCTTTAGGAACATGAACATTTTTTTTATAAGCACACTGTCTATTTATGACTTTTGTCTTAAATGATAATCATATTTTTGTGTGTATATCAATTTATGTTCTTAAATACATTGAATGTTTATCTTTTGTAATGTGGTAGTGTACATCATTGACTAGGGTTCTGACTTTTTCAAATAGGAGGAGATTATTGGGTCCATTTATCACAATGTCCTAGATTTGAAGAAGGCCCGCATGTCAATGGTATACACATGAATGTATCTAATACATGGTCAAAGTTTATTGTATATAGGTTATATTCTGTTGCACTGATTTGATAGCTTATAAGAGTTATAATGACAGGTTTGGCTCAAGAAAAAATGCTGGAACAGTAGAAAATTGGCGAAGTCCAGAAGCATTGAGTGAAGACAGTTCACTTAACACCAAGAGGCTAAAAGCATTGACAGAACCTCAAGCAGTCAAAGGCTCGGTGTTGTTGACATGAAATCTGTTTAAGGACAGAAGCATTGAGTGTTGAAGCTGCACTCGATGCCTTCATGTAGAGAAATTTCAACTAAGTCTAGAAGCATTGAGTGATGAAGGATCACTCAACGCCTTAACAGTTAGACTACAAAGGTCAAAAGCATTTATTGTTGAAGGTTTACTCGACGCCTTAAGATATGGAATTTTGCTAAGTGCTTTTTGCGTTGAGTGACAAGGCTTCACTAAATGCCTATGTTGATTGTCTAAAATTAAGTCCACAAGTGTTGAGTCATGCCGACATCATCAATAATTCAAATGTTGCGGGAATAGCGTGCTAGATGACAAAAGGAGTCACATTCTGCCTTTAGTACAGTTGTAAATGCAAAAGATAGGTTGCAGTTGCCATTTTTGGCTAGTCCATACTGCGCAAAGAGCCGTTGGACAAAGATTGATAAAAAGTGATTCTCAAGAAATTAAAGAAAAGCTTTTTCTTTGGTCATCTTGATCCTCTCGACTAAGAATAATACTTCAAAGAACTTGTTCTTACAACAAGTCTGTGAACCACATACAGAGTTTGGCTGCTGAAGTAATAAAGAATTGAATAATCATTCTGTCTTTAACAACAAGTTTAGAAATCTCACTTTCTAAGTTAGAAGAAGAAGCAGAGCAAACCCAGGTTATTGGTGTTCTTCAAGGCCACTACAATCAACTCAACTACATAAAAGGCTTGAAGACTTAGGATCCGTTTGGGGGGTCTTATTTTCACCAGTCAAGCGATTACGACCGCATGAATCGGACCTTAATTATGGTCTGATTCATGCGGTCGTAACTGCTTAACCGGTGAGAATAAGTCCCCCCAAACGGAGCCTTAGTGCTCTGCAGTTGTCTTTTCAGCACAAGCAAAAACTTCTTGAAGATCCAATTTCTTATTGATGTGAAGAAGTTAGAGCTGAGTTCAATCAGTCCAGAAAGAAGGCTCAGATGACAATTTCTCTGGAGTCAATCATCAACAACAACTTACTCTTCCTGTAGGATCAATCTTAATAAAAGTTGTAAGCCTAGATTATAAAGGCTGAGAGGTAAGATTCTGTGTGAATCTGAGTGGGTAGGGCATGTGTGCCTGAGGTAGGATTTGAGTTAGATCTGAGCCTTAGGAGATAATTTCTCTAAGTGTAGGGCTATCCTTCTAGCCTGAGTTGTAGGGCTTCTCATTAAGTCCAATGTAGGTGATTTGTAGGATCAATAAGCTGTAGGAGTAAAGCTTACTTTGAGTTGTAGGGATGTGGCCTGAGGTAGGACTTGAAGGAAGTTTGAGAGATCCTGAGGGATCTGTGTTGTAAGCTCTTTGAGCTGAGTTTGGAGTAGATAGCCTTGATTAACATAATGTTATAAAGGTGGAAGGGACAATGGATGTACCCATACCTTAGGTAACCACTATAAATCCTGGAGTGTTGTTTCTGATTCTTGAAGGCTAACACAATAACTTAACTCTCAACACACCAAAACTAAAAGTAGTCTTAAAGACTAGGAGACCTATTCACTCCCCCCCCCCCCTCTAAGTGGTTAGCAACTCTTGAAACAATGACTTTCAATATCCCATTTTTTATTTAGAGATCTCAATAACATGCCATTCAGCTCATAGTTAATAACTGTTTGCCATAAGTAATCAGACTATTCACATTCTTGAAGAACTTCTCATTGCACTCAACTATAGAATCCTTCTTGCATTACTTGAATTCCTCATACTACTGGTTAAGGATGGATTTCTTGTCATCCCTCACTTCCTCTGTCCCTACCATATAGATAATTAGAGAATTCTCCATCTCCTTGGCAGTAGACCAAGTTCTGGAATGTAGAATCATCTATAGCACTCATAATAATATTCTAAGCCCTCTTATCCATGGTGACCATAATCACTTCATCCTTAGTCATCTCTGTATATTTCTTGGGAGTCTAGATGTTTGCAACTATAATATAGACCTACATGGGAATGAAAGGCCGCTCTTGAACTGTAATGTATATCCTAGGGTCTGAGGCATTCATAAATAGCCTTACCCTTTCCTTTTAGATCCCAAAAATATCCTTCTTACAAATAGGAAGTTTCATAGAACCCAACTCCATGTGGTTCTCACCTGAATCCATGATGATATGCTTCTACTACCCTTAGAGATCTTGTTTAGACTATTAAGCCCTTTTTGAAAAACTTCCCTCTGATACCACTTGAAAGTCTTTTATAAGGTTAGCTAAACACCTAGAGGGGGGACTAGGTTTGTTTTAAATCTTTTTGAACTTTTCAACTTTGAGCTTGCTGTGTGTTTAAGTTAGTAGTTAGCTTTTAAGATCACAAAACAACACACAAGATTTATAGTGGTTTCCCTATCTAGTGTACATCCACTTTCCCCCTTCATCTATCTAGCAGTGTGCTAGATTCGGCTAACTCCCCCTTTATACTCAGCTCCTTGAGCTTACACCTCAGATCCCTCAGGATCTTACAACTCAGAGTCCAACAACTACTATAACTCAGACTACTTTCAGTCCTATCTTAGGGACTAACACTAGTCTCCTACCTCAAACATAACTACCCTAGAACTCAGAGTCAAGCAACTCCTACAACTCAGATATCCACCAGATCTCCTATCTCAGATCTTAACCAAGATCCTACCTCAGATCCACTCTAAGAACCTACCTTAGAGTTAAACAACTCCTACCTTAGACTGCTCACCGCACCAAAAATGTTGAAACAAAAAATCGACTTCTGTGGAGTTTGAACCCTTGGGGAAGGGGTGATCTCGCACTTACTTCTCCCTCACAAGCTCAAACAGCTAGAGACTTAGAATAAGAAAAAGACCTAAGGCTCTAGCATGGAGGTCCCACTATACACTCGGAAGATCTTAGAGCGCTTTCCCTCTTTAGCCAAGTGCTAAGCTAAGAATACCTCAGAAAGCGCAAGAAGACTAGGGCACAATTGAGAATACCTTCTGAGGTACCCCCTTGGGTCAATTTATAATTTTCTGAAAATGGTCTGCCAACAGCCAACCTTCGCTATTCTAAACAGCTATGTGCAGTCCTGATTAGCCTGCCAATAGCATAACTCCAATGTTCTGAAAGGCTACGAGCAGGCTAACAGGAGTAGAATGGTAAAAATACAGCATACAACACTGGGTGAGTGGCCCCTAAAAACCTCCACTTGCATGGGGTGGCGAGTGCTTGATGGTTCCAGCACTCGCTGCCTCCCTATGGCCCTAGGAAAGTGTGGGCCAGAAATGCCCTACTCGTCAACTGCCTGCCGAGATCCATGGGCGAGTGCGAGTCTGCTGCTCCACTCGCCCCCGTTCCACTCCACCCCACCTGGGCGAGCTGACGGATCTACTGAGATGTCACTCAATGCTAAGAGTCATCGAGTGAACAAGCCTCACTCGATGCCGGGGCGGAAGGCGTCGAGTGGACTCGATGTCAAGGGCCTGGCTCGCCTAGCTTGGCTAGTCTGGCTCCTGTCGATCCCCACTCACCGGATATGGAGTTGTACATGTTAAATAAATGTGTTTCCCCACAAGCTGTCTGTACCTAGTAAAATATTCAAGAAGAGGTAAGTACTCACTCCAACACTTGTCATCTCCAACAGACATCGGAGATGGTGTAGGCTTAGCCTGAAGGAGACCAATCTCTTTTAAGAGATCCAAGGCATACTTCTGCTGTAATAGAATAATAGACCCTGGTTTCCTGGATATTTTAATTCCCAAGAAATACTTCGGAGAACCCATATCCTTAGTAACAAAATACTGAAGAAGATGCTTCTTTGTCATATTCACACCTTTTCTATCATCCCCTGTAAAAAGAATATCATCCACATTAATAACAAGGATAACAAGACCAACCAGTGTTTTGCGAATGAATAAGGGGTGATCTACAGCACTTCGAGCAAATCTAATCATAGAAAAAACTTTGTTAACTTGTTAAACAAGGCCCTAGGACTCTGCTAAAAGACCATAGATCGTCTTTCGTAGTTTACAAACCTATGACTCTCCTTGAGCAACATACCAAGGAGGTTGCTCCATATATACAATTTCCTGCAAATCTCCATAAAGAAAGGCATTCTTCATATCCAACTAATACATTTCCCAGTCTCTGTTAACAACCACCAAAAAGAGAACACAAATTGTAGTAATCCTAGCCACAGGAGAGAAGGTATCAAATAAATTCACACCATAGGTTTGCGTAAAACCTTTGGCAATAAGTTGAGCCTTGTAAGAATCAATAGAACCATCATGAAGAAACTTGATGAACAAAACCCAGTGACAGCCAACCATATCAGCTCCTAGAGGAGTAGGAACAAGAGTCCAAGTACCCCATTCAGTAAGAGTGTGCATATCTTCATCCATAACAGCTTTCCATTGAGGAATAGTAATAACATCTTGATACGAGGCTGGAACAACATTTGTCAAGAGGTCAAGAGCAAAGCTCCTAGACAAAGGAGAGAGCTGAGCATAAGAGACCGCATCCTGAAGAGGATGTTGAGTGCAAGAGCGAACACCTTTCCGAAGAGCGATCGGAATATCAAGATCTATCCTATCTATGGTATCAGCCTCATCCAAAGAAGTGAGTACTGGCCCAGGAGCTGTTAGTAGCGACTCAGGAGAAGAATCAGGCACAGTAGAAGAATCAGAGATAGGAGGAGAAGAAAGAAGAGTTGGCTCTAGAAGAGGTGTCGATACATTGGGAATGGAATAAGAATTTACATAAGCAGGAAGAATAGAGGGAGAAGAAAAAAATGGAGCATCCTCAAAGAAAGTAACATCCGTCAAGACATAATGTCTTCGAAGAATAGGATCAAAACATCGATATACTTTTTGTGTTGGATAATATCCCAAAGAGATGCACTTGATAGAATGAGAAGAAAGTTTGTCATGTCCAGAAGCAGGAGAATGGAAAAATGCAGTGCACCCAAATACACGAGGAGGTAATGGAAATGGTGTCCTATCAGGATATAGAATAGAAAAAGGAGTCTTGTCATGGAGAACAGAAGACGGAACTCGATTAATGAGAATATAGGAAAGAAGAACTGAATGACCCCAATAAGACCAGAGAACATGAATATGAGTGAGAAGACTACGAGCCATATGCAGAAGATGGTGATTTTTACATTCAGCAATGCCATTTTGTTGTGAAGTGTAAGGGAAAGTAGTTTGATGGACAATGCCATGATCTAAAAAAAATGACATAAACTGATGACTGAGATATTCCTTAGCATTATCAGTGCAAAGAGTTTTAATAGGGATTTCAAATTGTGTACAAACTTCATTATAAAATGCAGAAAAATGGAGAAAAGCTCAGAGAATTCGCCTAACAAATACAACCATGTACAGCGAGAAAATCATTTATGAATGTAACAAAATACAAACTACCCCGACCAACAGATGGAAGAGGAGTAGGACCCCAAATATCCGAATGGACCAGTTCAAAGGGACGAGAAGAGTTGTGTCCATGCTTAGTAGGAAAAGTAGACCGGCAATGTTTGCCAAACTAAAAAGCTTCACAATCAAGAGAAGAATCACCACGCGGTAGATCAGGCATAAGTTGATAAATAATCCTAGGAGGACGATGCCTAAGGCAAAGATGCCACTGGAGTAGAGAAGAAGTCGCAAAAAATGCAGAAGCAGTATCAAGATAGAACAAGCCGACGCTCTCAGTCCCAGTAGCAATCATCTCCTTGGAATGAGGTATCTGAAAATCACAAGTAGAGGCAGTGAAAATAGCTTCACACTTCAACTGTTTGCAAAGAGCAGTAACAAAAAGAAGGTTGCACGAAAAATTTGGGAAATACAAAGTATCCTGCAGCCGAAGAGAGGGAGTAATGTGCACGGTGCCAGAACTATAAACAGGAGATGGAGAGCCATCCGCAATAAGAACCGGAGGTAACTGGTTGCTCTTGTTAAGATAAGAGAAAAGACGAGCATGGCCCGTCATATGATTAGTAGCACCAGAATCAATAAGCCACCTACCCATTGTAGCCAAATGAGCAGCACCCGAAGTAGCTAGAGAATAAGTAGACATCTTGGAGGAATTAGCCGATGTTGCACGAAGATGAGGATGTTTGGTCCAACAATGATCAACCAAGTGACCAAACCGGCCACAATGAGAACAAAGATGCTTAGAATAACCACAGCCACCACCACGGCCACCAGTCCGGCCTCCACGGCCACTAGAGGTATCATGACGATCAGGATGAGCAATAAGATCAGGAGACAGAGACGGAAGCAATGGACGCTGAAGAAGACTAGAAATGGAAGAAGTTTTGGCGGCAGTATATCCAGAGTTGGAGTATCCGCCTATCAAAGAATTTGCTGGCAGATCATATCATAAGAATCCAGTATACAAAGAAGATAGCAAACAACAAGAAGCTCTTGAAAATGCGTGTGTTGCTCAGCCAGATCAGCAGAAAAAGGTCGATGCTGAAGAATTTCAGCACCAAGAGCCTAAACCTCCTGATAGGAAGAAGCAGGAGTCATTACTTATCGAGCAAAAAGATAAGCATACAGAGTATAAATGCGTGAAGTTTGGGATCCCTTGGAATATAAAGCAGCAAGATGATTTCAGGTAGCCTTGACTATTGTATCATGTCGGATGATAAGAAGGCACTCATCAGACAAACTATTGGCCAACCAGGTATGCACCAAGGCATCAGAAGCATCCCAATCATCAAAAGCAATAGAGCTGGAAGGAGGGGGGTCATCTATCAATTGATGATGCTTATGTTGAGAACGCAATAGAAAAATAAAGGACACACTCCAATCAGTGTAATTGGGACCTGTAAGCTTCGAAGCAGTACCCAGATTACCAGAAGCGGAGAAAGAAGAAATAGAAAGAGAAGAAGGGGCAGAGATAGTAGAAGAAGAAGTCGGAGAAGGAGTGTCCATAGAAAATAAGAAGAAGTCGTACGGGTAGAGAAAACAACTCGCGTGAACAGAACAAGTCTCAAGTAAAACCGCATGAATAGATCGTTTCGAAAAGCAAACTGTGTGACTAGAACAAAAGTCACGTGAATAGTACCAGCAAGGGAGAGCATGGAGGGAAACCACACGAACAGAAAAGAAGCCGTGCAAATAGAAACAATAAGGGAGGGCAGGGAGGGAAATCACGCGAATAAAAAAGATGTCGTGCAAATAGGAGCAAAGGACTGATTAACTCTTATACCATGTAAAAAAGAGCTAAATAAAGGAAAATTTTATTTCTCCAAAAAGATAATAATCACATAGGTATGCCCCCTTATTTATAGAAAATGGGGGAGATGAGAGAATACAACAAGCGATGTGGGACTAAATACAAGCCGCGCGGGCTGGGCGATTTAACACAGTCAAACCGCCAGACTATACAGAGTATATACACAACAAACTCTAGACCAAGCGGTGGTTAATACCAAGACCGTATCTGCGGCTACCTCCAGACTACTACGACTATAATCCAAACCACTACTACTGCAGATAACATCCAGACTGCTGCAGCTAATATCCAGTCTGTTGCTGCGACTGTCTCTAGACCGCTGTGGCTAACACCCAGACCGCTGCTGCGGCTAATAGCCAGACCGTTGTTGTTAATCACCAGATCACTTCTAGTCTATCCCTCAGACTGCCACTACTGCTCCAGACTACTAGAAAAGATCCACCACCAGACCGCTGAGCCAAACCGCTAGACCATTGTGACGAAATACAAACCTCCTGGTCTCCTTCTGCTCCAACACCCTAACTTCAAGTCCAACTTAGAGTACACCACCGAACCTACCAATTGGTCGAATAGGTCATCTATTCGTGTAATCAGATACTTATTCTTGACAGTCATTTTATTAAGCTCATGATAGTCTATGCACAAATGTATATTGTCATCTTTCTTCTTTACAAACAACACTGAAACACTCCACGACGAAGAGCTGGGCCTAATATACCCCTACTTTAATAACTCTTATAGTTGTACCTTGAGCTCGGCCAACTCCTTCGGTGCCATCCTAAAAGGAGGACGTGATGTCGGCCTAGCTTCTAGCCCTAACTCAATCGAGAAATCGATCTCCCGCCGAGTAGGTGCTCCTAGAACCTCCTCAGGAAATACATCCTCGAATTCTACCACCACCGACACTTCTTTAATTAATAACTTAGAAAGGTGAACTTCCAATAAGACTAAGAATGCTACTCCTCTCCAGTTAACTGCCTGCATTAATTGTATGGCTGAAATCAGGGAGTAGGTCACTCCGCTAAGACCGTCAAACTTGACTTCTTCCTTTCCCTCACTCCTCAGGGTAACCACCTTAGATAGGCAATCAATACTGGCCCGCTGCTCTGCAAGCCAGTCCATCCTAAAGATCATATCAAACTTGGCTAATGGTAAGACTACTGCTACCAACACGAAGTCAATTCCGTATTGATTCCAACCAATGCACCCTTTCATCCCAGTACTCATGAAATACCCATTGGGCATGCACACCTTCAGCACTGCGTCCACCAAACAGGGCAAGACCCATATTCTCTGGATAAATAATTCCGCAAGAAAGGAGCGTGATGCTCTCGTGTTGAACAACAACCTTGCGGGGTAACCAGAAACTAGCACGAAGCCTAGTACACATGCAACGCACATAAAAGGTCTCGAAAGTCTTAAGCTAATAAATGAACTTAAACTTTTCCATACCCATCACCACATCGGGTTGTCGAATCGCTTTCTGCTGCCCAAGGTTGTAATACCTTGGTTTCACGGGTTGGAAACGTGAAGCGCTCAACTCTGCCATTTTCCCTTTCTCTGTGATGCTGGGACCGGAATGTAACACCCCTATCCGTCACATAGCATATAGCAGTAGGTCCGGTCGGGACCCGACGCCATATACCACGGACAGACCGGCGGGTTACTAGATGAAACCATTGAACCAATGCACACGTCCTACACAGAGCATCTAGCGGAAGCAATTTATTAAGTTGTAACAATAAGAACCCAGCCAACAAGCATGAATGTCCACTAACAAACAACACAGGAATGAAATACAAAGTACCAAAGAGTACTAGCCTTATGGCCTTACAATAGTTCACCAATATTTAAATAGTGTCTTACAAACTTTGGCTCGCAGGACGGCCACAAATGATTTAAACAAAGTAAACAAACAAGGCCTTTGAGGGCCGGCTCAGCAACTTGGGCTTTGGCCCATTATTTGTCGCTCGGCTCCGCAGCACCTACAAGCACGAATCACCGCAACGGTGGCAAACAAGAATAATGGTCAGCTAAAGCTTACCAAATTATAACGATTCCGCCCCCAAACTCGGGGCGGCAAAGCTTCTTCCCTGCACATGTATTAGCATAAACAAACAGGATTGCAAAAATACAATTTAAGCACACTTCACCATAGGTGTAGGCATGCACGGTCGCACACTCTATGCTCTCAGGGCACTTACACGGTGAACTCGGTCCACCACCGCCCCAAGCACAGCAATCTCGTGAGCATTAAAGTCTTTGCAGCTTAAGCCAAAGACCCTCCCTTTATGCCATCGGCAGGCCACTAAACTGAACCACATAGAGCAGGTACGGTTTCACTCAACTCACTGCTCCCACTGCCATGACACTAAAAGTCATCGGCGCGAGCTAAGTTTCCCCGTAGCCTGTAAATCGATCAACCAACGTACATAACCTGGTTATGTACAAAGATGTCTCCCGGGCTACCAAAGATGGCTGAAACACGCTTCTGCCTAGATTTTCGGGTGCGCCTTGGGGTTAATCCCTAAGGATCCCTGCTGCAATCTACCACATAGAAACCTGAAAAAACACAAAAGGCACGGAGTCTTCCCCGACTAACAATGCATAGCAAATCATCACCGATCCAGACCAACATGTCTGGGTAGGCTTCAAACACCATGCCTATGCCCTTACTTCGATTCCGGACTCTAAACAAGGGGGACTTTACATATCTACCCCAAGGAATACCGCAAACTCGTCGCGCACTCGTGGGAGTGGGTTTTCCCATGCAAAAGAAGAAGAGTTTCACATACTCAAGATGAGAATCGTTACCCTAGCGTTCCTCCTCGGCGCCATGATGATCCAGTCGGATGGAAAGCACTGTATCGGCCTCGCCTTCGCGGATCTGGACTCGGATCGAGAATCGGAGCTCCGAGGCTCCACCGGCGGCCAGATCTCCCTCTTCCATCTTCCTCCTTGCTCTCCCTTCTCTCTAGGACTTAGAAAGAGAATGGCCCCAAAAGAAATGAGGGTTTGAACCCTATTCCTGGCTTAAAACCCAACCAGGATAGCCCTGAACCATTAGATCCCAAAGTAAGGAGACAAACGGCCATGATTCGCACTTAAAATGAACTTCTTGGGCTGAACACGGCTTGCAACACGCCCGTGTCCAAGGCCGTGTGCCTCAATCGACACTGAAACCGTCGCGTCCTGAAAAGAACACGGGCTCTCGACATGCCCGTGTCAGGCTTGACACGCCCATGACATCCAGTACAGGCCAGTGTAGCTGGGCGTGTTCTCCCATCGACACAGGTCCAAAATGTCCAGAGCACGACATGGCCATGTAATACGCCCGTGTCATATGTCGTATGCTAGACACGCCCTGGGACATACCCGTTTCCCAGGCTATGTAGCTGCCTTAGCACAACTCGCCAAACGACCCGAGCAGGACACAGGTATTCGACACGCCCGTTTCGAATTTGATATGCCCGTATCGTACCCGAACACGCCTGGGCTAAGGCCGTGCGTCCTCACTCAACGATCGTTGAGTGAAAGGCTTTGAGTTCCTAACACGCCCTGGGACATGCCCGTTTCCCAGGTCGTGTTCACTGCCCCGACGATCGTTGACTACAATTTTGTTTACCACGCGACTATCGCCGAACCCGAGCACGAAATGCCCCTGGGACACGCCTGTATCCCATGTCGTGTCACCTCTACCAAATCCCAGACTTGGCTCAAAACGCCACCCGTCACTCTTTTGAGTTTCGGGGTGTTACAACTCTCTCCCTCTTAAAAGAATTTTGCCCACGAAATTACCAAAGGAAAAGACAACAAAAAACCAAAAGCGATACCTGAGTGAAATAACTCTGGGTACTCATCAAGCATGGTCTGCTCCTGTTCCCAAGAGAGCTCCTCATGAATGCAATTATCCTAACGGACCTTGACCATTCTGATCTCCTTGTTACGAAGTCGCTTGACTTCAGAGTCCTCAATACAAACGGGCTTGACCCTAGTTGTCAACCCTTCGTCCACCGGTACTTGATCAACTACGATCACCTGCGAAGGCTCTAACACCGCCTTCCGCAACACTGAAATGTTGAATACTCCGTGTAGACCACTTAACTCCACCGACAGCTTCAGACGGTAAGCCGCTTCACCGATCCGCTCCAGGACCTCAAATGGTCCAAGGTACCTCGGGCTCAGTTTCTTCAAGCATCGTACCCGTGAACAACCCTTAAAAGGCTTTATCTTCAGATACACCCAATCGCCAACCGTAAACTCCACGTTCAGGTGCTTAGCATTGTAGTATTTAGATTGTCTATCCTAAGCGATCAGTAAACGCTCCTGAATGGTTCGCACCAATGAAGTAGTGTTTTCCACCTCTTACTTTTTGTACAACCTGTCCTCACCCATTTCTAGCCACGACAATGGCGTGCGACACTTTCTACCATATAAGGTCTCAAAGGGCGACATTTGTATGCTCGCTTGGTAGCTATTAGTGTACGCAAACTCCACCAAATACAAGTGGTCTTTCCAATGCTTTCTGAAGTCCAGAACGCACATGCGAAGCATGTCCTCCATCGTCCTGTTGACCCTCTCGGTCTGCCCATCCGTCTGCGGATGAAATTTTGTGCTGAATTTCAACTTAGTCCCAGTATTGGCTGCACCACCCTCAGTTATTGGATATAAAATGCCCATCTCTATCACTCACGATGCTGTGGGGTACAATGTGCAGTCTAACAATATTATCACAGTAAAGCTTCGCCAGTTTCTCCACTGAATCACCCTTCCTATGCGGAATGAAGTGCGACACTTTTGTTAACCGATCTACGATCACCCAGATGGCGTCGTTTCCCTTCTGCGACCTTGGCAAGCCATGCACAAAATCCATAGAAATGTCGTCAAACTTCCACTCCGGAATAGGCAAGGATTTCAAGAAACCCCCTGGATTTTGGTACTCTGCCTTCACTAAGGCGCAAGTCTGACATTCAACAACAAATAGTGCCACATCCTTCTTGAGTCCTGGCCACCAGAACAACTTTTTCAGATCTTAGTACATCTTCGTGCTCCCTGGGTGAATTGAGTACTTGGTATTATGAGCCTTGTACATCAACTCTGCCCGTAGATTTCCCACGTTTGGGACGCACAAATGACTGTCTTTCCTTAGCAGTCCATCTACAACTGTAAATTGGGAATTTGACCCATCTGAAACTGCATCCATTATCTCCTTCATGTTGCTATCCAATTCAATGGCCTGCCGAACCCGATCAGTTAGGTCATACTGAACTTCCGTCCTGCTCAAAAATTCTTCGGCGCTAGTCTGTTTGTCAACACAGCAGATGTCTAACGCTTCCAACTCCCGGATGAACCACTCATCATGAATTAACAACCAGTTGGCTTGGGTGGGGGCCCTGCGTCTCAACGCATCCGCAACTGTATTACCTTTCCCCGGGCGCATAAAGAATTTTGAATGTATTGTCCCCCAGGAACTCCATCCATCTCTGCTGCCTCATGCTCAGATCCTCCTGATCCAACGGGTACTTCAGGCTCTTGTGGTCGGTATAAATATCGACCTTTACGCCATACAAATAATGCCTCCACAGCTTTAGCGCAAAAATCACTGCCGCTAACTCCAATTCGTGGACTGGATAATTCCTTTCATGCACTTTCAGCTGACGCGAGCCATACACAATAACACTACCATGCTGCAGCAGCACGCAGCCCAAACCACTGCCTGAGGCATCGCTGTATAACTCAAAACCTTCGGTCCCACTCGGTGAACTTAGCACTAGCGTCGTGGTCAACCGACTCTCCATCTCCTCGAAAGCTTGTGCGCATGCAGGCGTCCAAACAACTTTTTATCTTTCCTTGTCGAAGTCGTGATGGGGTAACTCTATCCATGAGAAGTTCTCTACGAAGCGTCTGTAGTAGCCGGCCACCCCCAGAAAACTCTGGTCTTCCGGTCCCGAATGCAATACAGGCCACTCGCGTATCATAACTATCTTCATTGGGTCCACTACAACACCTACTCTACTAACTTTATGACCGAGGAACGCTACCTAAGATAACCCAAAACTCGCGTTTGGAGAACTAGGCATAGAGATGGTTCCTCTTTAGCGTTTCCAACACCTAAAGAAGATGCTTGAAGTGATCCTCTTGCTCTGCGAGTACACCAATACATCATCGATGAAGACGACCACAAAATGGTCTAGGTACTCCTTGAACGATCTGTTCATCAAATCCATGAACACTGACAGGGCATTAGTCAGCCTGAACGGCATGACCGTAAACTCGAAATGTCCATACCTTGCACTGAACGTTGTCTTTAGGACATCGCTTTCCCTTATCACCAACTGATAGTAACCGGACTTAAGATCCAATTTTAAGTATACCGATGACCCGACCAACTGATCAAAAGATCATCAATCCTTGGGATCACGTACTTTCTCTTTTCCAATAACTTGTTCTGTTCTCTGTAGTCGATACACAGTCGCAAACTTCCGTCCTTATTCTTAACAAAGAGGACTGACGCGGTCCAAGGTGACGAACTTGGACGCACATAACCTTTCTCCATCAACTCTTCCAGTTGATCCTTTATCTCCGCCATCTCCTTAGGCGTTAACCGATATGGAGAGCGGGGCATAGGTTTGGCACCTGGTACTAGCTCAATTGTGAAGTCAATCTCTCGCTATGGTGGGGTTCCAGGGAGATTATCAGGGAAACACATCAGGATATTTGGATACACCCGAGATACTATCCAATGTAGTCTTAGGCTTCGAAGCCTCCCATGGTGGCAGTAATGTCGCTTGCAAGTCGAACTCCTCACTCCCAAACAGTAACCTTGCGACACAGTCTCTCTCTCCGCGCGCATCGAATGACCACTAAGTAATAACACATCCAAATTGTCCTTTACCATCGAAGGATATACTCCGATGCGCGATACAAATCTTTCAGACAAAAGGAGTGCGAAGTTCCCGTATCAAAACTATGCCCTCACCGGATTACCAAAAATCCAAAACAAAGCCTAGAACTTCCAGTCCTAAGCGAACGCGCATAAGGTAACAGGTATAAGAAGCTAAATTGCTATTAATTAACCCATACCTGTCAACTCAACAGTCGGCCACATGGCCTCCTGCAGGCCAAGGATGTCCACTCTCCGTTGGACTGGAGTATACTGCGATGAGGTGGACTCCACCTCCTTGCCCTTCACCTCAGATGTTGCACCCGGCTTCTTCTCGGACATTGGGCGTCCGCTCCAACAATCCCGGGCATAATGTCCCGGCTTGCCACAATTAAAGCATGCGCCCGGTGCACGACCTCTATTCGCCCCCGAAGCACCAGATGAAGTGGCTGGACCCAAAGTCCTAGCCTTTTATTCCACCTTCGGAAACTGGACTTCGAAGTCGGCACCTTGAACTCTTACTTCTTAGCACCAGAGTCTTCAACTGCTCCTGCCATAGCTTTCATTGTCTTCTGAGCACCATCCCGACAATCTCGGGCAAAGTGCCCTTTCTTGCCATAAGAATGGCAATTGTAAGTAGCCTGGCTAGTAGATGGTCTGGCTTCTTTTCTCAGCGTTCTGCAGTAGGTAGTCCTTATAGGACTCGAAGGGTTTGGTACCCTATTCACTGGTATTTGATGAGTTTTCCTCAACTCTTCTTCCAATGTTTTGGCCGACTCCACCAAGGCTCGGAATCCCAATAGCTTTGGTCCTAGCAGTAGGATACGCAACTCGCTGCATAGACCATTATAAAATCTATCGACTATGGACTGCTCGCTTTCCCATTCAAAGCCTGGGTAGCGCCTTATCATAAGGAACGTCTGCAAATATTCGTCATCTGAGTGCGCTCCCTGCAATACAATCATGTTCATCTGCTGCCCTAATGGACATCTAAATGCCATTTGCTCCATCACACCGCCCGGTGTTGGGGCCATCTCAGAGATAAAGGGTTGCACATTTCTTCCATGTTATGCATTGGTCACAACGAACACCGCTTCAACTACCCTTCTTATGGTTTCAATAGAAGTAGGGGTCTCAGGCACGTTGTTGGGTGCAGTATTTTTCTCAGAAAGTGTGCGTTCAGACTGCCACGCGCCACTCCCGGACACCTATAGTCGTACGAAACACCAATAAGTTACCGAACAAAATTGCAAAAAGCAATTATAGGAACACGCAGGTTCCTCAAACATGTGTATTTTCATTCCTAAGTGGACATTCATGGGTTCTTTTCATGTTATAACGATGACGCACACACATGTGCTCACCACCCCTTAAAGTGAATTCGTCCACGAATTCATTTAAGCCTGACCGAAACCAGTAGTCTGATACCAAATTATAACACCCCTATCCGTCACATAGTATATAACAGTAGGTCCGACCGGGGCCCGACTCCATATACCACGGACAGACCGGTGGGTTACTAGATGAAACCATTCAACCAATACATACGTCCTACACAGAGCATCTAGCGTAAGCAATTTATTAAGTTATAACAATAAGAACCTAGCCAATAAGCATGAATGTCCACTAACAATCCACACAGGAATGAAATACAAAGTACCAAAGAGTACTGGCCTTATGGCCTTATAATAGTTCACCAATATTTAAACAGTGTCTTACAAACTTCGATTGGCAGCCCGGCCACACACGATTTAAACAAAATAAACAAACAAGGCCTTCGAGGGCCGGCTCAGCAACTTGGGCTTTGGCCCGCTATTTGCCACCCGGCTCCGCAGCACCTGCAAGCACAAATCACCGCAACGGTGGCAAACAAGAATACCGGTCAGTTAAAGCTGACAAAATTATAACGATTCTGCCCCCAAACTCAGGGCGGCAAAGATTCTTCCCTGCACATGTAATAGCATAAACAAACAGGATTGTGAAAGTACAATTTAAGCACACTTCACCAAAGGTGTAGGCACGTACCACCGAACACCGCGTGCTCTCAGGGCACTTATACGGTGAACTCAGTCCACCACCTCCCCCAAGGACGACAATCTCGTGAGCATTAAAGACTTCACGGCTTAAGCCGAAGACCCCTATGCCATCGGCAGGCCACTAAACCGAACTACATAGAGCAGGTACGGTTTCACTAAACTCGCTTCTCACACTACCACGACACTAAAAGTCATCGGCGCGAGCTAAGTTTCCCCGTAGCCCGTAAATCGATTAACCAATGTTTATATCCCAGTTATGTACAAAGATGGCTCCCGGGCCACCAAAGATGGCAGAAACATGCTTCTTCCTAGATTTCCAGGTGCGCCTTGGGGTTAATCCCTAAGGATCCCTGCTGCAATCTACTACATAGAAACCCGAAAAAAAACAAAAGGCACGGAGTCTTTCCCGACTAACAATGCATAACAAATCATCACCGATCATGACAAATACATCCGAGTAGGCTTCACACACCATGCTTATGCCCGTACTTCGATTCCGGACTCTAAACAAGGGGGACTTTACATATCTACCCCAAGGAATACCGCAAACTCGCCACACACTCGCAGGAGAGGGTTTTCCCATGTAAAAGAAGAAGAGCTTCACATTCTCAAGATGAGAATCGTTACCCTAGAATTTCTCCTCGGCTCCATGATGATCCAGTCGGATGGAAAGCACCGTATCGGCCTCGCCTTCGCGGATCTGGACTCGGATCGAGAATCGGAGCTCCGAGGCTCCACCGGCAGTCGAATCTCCCTCTTCCTTCTTCCTCCTTGCTCTCCCTTCTCTCTAGGACTTAGAAAGAGAATGGCCCCAAAAGAAATGAGGGTTTGAACCCTATTCTCGGCTTAAAACCCAACCAGGACATCCCTGAACCATTAGATCCCAAAGTAAGGAGACGGACGGCCACGATTTGCACTTAAAATGAACTTCTGGGCCGAACACGGCTTGTAACGCGCCCGTGTCCAAGGCTGTGTGCCTCAATCGACACTAAAACCGTCGTGTACTGAAAAGAACACGGGCACCCGACACGCCCGTGTCAGGCTTGGCACGCCCGTGTCATCCAGTACATGCTCGTATAAATGGGCGTGTTCCCTCAATGACACAGGTCCAAAACAACCCAAGCACGACACGGCCATGTGACACGCCCGTGTCACATGCCGTGTGCTAGACACGCCCTGGGACATGCCCGTGTCCCAGGCCGTGTAGCTGCCTTAGCATAACTCGCCAAATGACCCGAGCAGGACACGGGTATTCGACAAGTCCGTGTCAAATTTGATATGCCCGTGTCGGGCCCGAATACGCCTGGGCTCAGGCCGTGCATCCTTACTCAACGATCAATGAGTGAAAGGCTTTGAGTGCTTGACACGCCCTGGGACACACCCGTGTCCCAGTCTGTGTTCACTGCCCCGACGATCATTGATTGCAATTTCGTTGAGCACGCGACCATCGCTTAACCCGAGCACGACACGCACCTGGGACACGCCCGTGTCCCAGGCCGTGTCACCTCTACCAAATCTCAGACTTGGCTCAAAATGCCACCCGTCACTCTTTTGAGTTTCGGGGTGTTACACGGAATGCGCTGACTACTCCTACCTTGGCTCTGGTTCAGCACTACCCTCAGTACAAAATCGAGCTATGTGTCCTGACTTGCCACACTTGTAGAACTTTGGTGGTCCCTTTAAATGAGATCCCCCAACATCGTATTGCTCTTCTCTCCTTACCTGGAGGGTTGGGGCTTCTTCCTCCACCTACTCCCCTCAGACTTCCACTGCGATTGAGAAGGCTTTCCTCCTCCCTGCTTCACTACAAGCCCCTTATGATGTTGGGTTTGCTCTAAGTCACTCTCCAACGTCCTGGCGGCCTCATCCAACTCATAGAATCCCACATTCTTCAAAGCTATAAATGGTTGTCTCAAGTTCTCTCTCAACCTATGGTAGAAGAGTTTATCTATCTCCTCATCATCAGCCATGGTCGTTCCCGCATAATGACTCAAATGAGTAAATTCCTATACATATTCATCCAGAATTTTGTCTTGCTGCATCTAGTACAGAATCTGTCTCTGAAGGGAAAACCTTGTCGACGATAGAATATACTTCCTTAAGAAGGCATTCCCACACTCATCCATGGACGAGGTACGTCCAGGAAACTGGCGGCCTCTATGTCTTACCCACCACAGCTTTCACTGCGCTAGACACAAGGACACGTATGGTCCTACAATACTCTTATGCGGATAACTTATTTACGCGATCCGATTATGTCAAATCGACCACTAACCTTAACCTGGACACCAACCTCCCTCTAATACCTAAATGTAACGACTCCCCTATAATGACCATATAATATGGGTCCGGCTGGGGCCCCACAATATATAGACTCCACAACTTTAGCATTATAAAATTATATAAAGAACTATCCATCTCAAAACTCAAAAAACAAGACAGCGAATACACACCACAAACTAGAAGTTATCCACAACCATAGGAGTCCAAAATGGCCTTAAGGCCTTACAATAATGAAATGCCAAAAACTGAATCAACAACAAATAGAGAAATGTGCCTTAGCATTCCTAGGATACCTCAGCATGCAAGCCGGATTACAGTTCATGCAGCATAACATTCAACTACTCATAAGCAAATAAAAGAGGGTACACTTCACGAGGCTTAGGCCTTTTTGGCCTGCGAGCTTTCTCCAGCTTGCGATCCTTGCCCTGTAAAATTTGTTATAACGTGGGTCAGTAAAGGCTGACCTCAATTGTGTAACAAACACATCTCCTCCCGACCGCCCCTAGCAGACCCCGGGGCACTCCAACACCCTCCAGGTCAGCATTTCGTATGCAAATTTATATAAATATATAAAGTAAAGCAACAGATTTGGATGTCTCATACAACAAACATGTTTCAAGGTTGAGCATTTAAAAAAAGGGGGCTATCATGCAGCATGTATGCAATCTTAGGTTTCACCCAAGGCACCCTATAGCACATATTATTCTAGCACATCATCACGCATCATCACATTACATTATACGGGTACTTCCATTTTCCCCATCGACATTCAAGCCGCACACGGAAATCTTGCATAGGCCCCACCCACTCGCGGGTCTCAAAACTCTGGCTTGCCTGCAAGCTCTGACTCTCACGTCAGTTTCGTCACACCAACAAACTAATACTAAGAACCCTTTCTTGACCCCACCTGCTTCATGGCTCGGGCTTGTCCAAATCTTGGCGTTCTCGTTAGTTTCACAGAAGGAAACTTGTCTTGCCGGGATACTCTCCATGCATGAATTTGCAACGTCACGGTATAGCCAGCCAACCATAAATACAAAGCTGCGCCTTCACACATCAATCAATCACATCTATTCCGCCCTAACTCACCATTCATTCTTACACAAAAAATCGGGCAAGCATCACAGATGGCGTCTTGCCGCAAATGGATTTCTAGCAAAATCCCTATAGTGCTCGTCATGCAACATCACCGAATAGGACTACCGGTCGCGATTACGGCTTAACCCACAATGCCTAATCCACTAACGGAGCGAATTACTAATGCAAAATCATGTCGGGGATGGATTCAATTGACCTAGTGTCTCCTCTTGAACCATGACAACCCATACCCCTCTTATTTGAGAGATCTGGTGCCTAAATGCAAGAAAGAAAGCAAAAACAAGATGGATGTCATGCACGCATCCTAAAAACCGAGAGGAAATATGTTGTTACCTTACGACTCCTCTTTATATTAATGGAGATCTTGGTTTGCACGGATGAAAGTGTGCACCTTCAAGTCCTCTTTACGGATCTAGCCTCGGATTGATGAACGGAGCATCGATGCTTCTTCAATGGCGGAAGATGCTCTTCTTCTTCCTCCTCCTCCAACACTCCCAAAACTCTAACACTCACCCAAGGATGAGAAGAATGAGGGGAAAGAGTTCTTCAGCCCTACTTAAAGTTCAGGAACCGAGAATTCTGGGAAAAAGGATCAATTTCTAAGAAGATCAGATGGCCTAATTTCACCAGTTACAAAACTGCTTTCGCCTGCTATCGCCGGGCAGTAGCTACCTACCGCGTTGCGGTAGCTCATAGAGTCGTCTACCTCTGCGGGACACCCCGATATTACCAGCAATAGCGATATTGCCGTGACGTAACCTCTCAATGCCTTCATCTCAATGCTTTCGTCTTGATGAAAAGGGGATACCGTCGAGCGGTAGCTAACTAACATTGTGTGCTACCACTCGACGCTTTGTCTCAACACTCCGGTCTTGAGGAAAGAAGGCTACTGCTGGGTGATAGCTACCTACTATCATGAGGTAGTTCCTAGAGCCTCATGTTCTAGAAAACTGGGGATTTACAACAACAGGATACTACCTCACTTACCACTCTTAAGGTTGATAATTCTACAAAATGCTAGACTTTATTTGGAAATAAATAAACCTTGATTGATGGGATCACTACATTAATGAAAAGAATAAAAAATAGGCAGACTTCCTCGATTGTTACCAAGTCTTTCTTATCCTCACTAGTTTGTGAGGTTTAGAAGGGGGTATGTTTGAGGAAGACCAACCCATGGAAGATCTATCCACCTCAAGTGATCCAATGAAGACTTGTGAAAATGAAGATGTGAAGGGAACTGATGAAAATGAAGAAGTCCAGATAATAGATGTTGATGCAGAAGTGGGCCAAAATCTTTTAACAATAAGTTATGGGGAGTCACCTAGATAGGTGGAGATGTAACTTAATGGTCAAACAGATATACTCATGATTGCATAAGGTGCAAAAGATGTTGCACTAGATCAAGGGGAGCATGAAGCTAAGAAGAAAGAGGAGAAGGAGACTAAGAGCAAAGAGGAGAACGAGGCAATGAAGACAATTGTCTACGATATAAGAAGAAAGATTATGCACAGTTCTGAGTAAAAGATATGGCAATAAGGGTGTGAAACTTTAATTCATAAGTTTAGAACAGATTAAGAACAATTTTCTGTAAGAACACTTAGATTTCATTTTATTAATCTTTTTTTATTAAAGTTTTCAGTTGCCTTCTTATGCTTGTGTCTGTTGTTTTAATTTATCAATATTATAACTCATCTATTTCCTTTATATTTTTCTATAAAATTTCTTTAAAATTTGTTAAGCTAAATAAGAGAGATTGTTAGAAAAAACCCTTCTGATTTAACTTAACAAATAATATTATAAGTGATTTTAAAATATAGTATTATTACCCATGTTGTATCGTGAGGGTAATATGGTCATAGATATCTTAGGAAGTCGGTTGAGTCAAGGGCATGAGATAACCACACTGAAATAGAGAATAAATTCAAGACAAGTCAATATGCATTGACTAGAAGTCGACACAAATGCTGACTAGAAGTCGATGTCACTTAAACTAAAAGTCATAGCAACCTTAAAAGTGAAGTTGACGCTACTTTGAGATAGACGATGACACATCCGTCAATATGATATTGACGCAACATCGAGTATATAGTTAAGTCAACAAAGCTTCATTCTAAAGGAAGATCTTGATATAACTTCTATTGGAAGTTCACGTAGTGTCAAGTAATGCTCAATATGGAAATAACAGAGGATCTGTATAGGATTATTGGTAGGAAGTTCTTATGGAATTTTTTCAAATACTTTGAGCTGTTGGAAGAAGAGCTTAAAGTAAAGAATCTTCCACCAATTTAAGAAGATTGTATATGGAAGAAATTTGATGAGATATTCAGAATTCATTAAGGTAGATTTAGAAGAAAATTATATCCTTCCTTCTAAAGAAATCTACCAAGAAGCATAAGAATTTTAATTGGTCCAAGAGGGATATACTCAGTTAATAAAGAAGAAAAGATACAATACAACAAACTAAGAACAAAAAAAATATTATTATTGACGGAGTCGATGGCAATTCTTCTTTTGCTCATCTTCCTTTATTTTCTTCTTTATTGTAACTGCTACAAGAACAATCAATCTTATGTTAATCCAAGTCTTATAATCCTTGTAACTTCTTCTCAAGCAAGGATTCATCATATTGAAGGGATCCATAACACTTAGTGCCTACAGTACTAAGATTCTTGCTGGAAGAGGACTCATCTTGAAGACTTTTACTCAAATTCTTCTTTTCTCTTACTCTTCTCTTCTTATATTGCATAGTAAAGAGTCTTTAAAACCACGCTTCAAAGGATTTAGTCACTGGTTCTGAGAGACTCCTTAACAAAAGACTCAATCAGTCCTTGGTTCATGATCTCCTTATCAAATGATTTGGTCTTTGGTTCAGTATCTCCTTATCAAAAGATCTAGTTATTGGTTTTGAGTGTCTCCATATCAAAAGACTTAGGCAATGTGATAGTGTATTCCTACCAAAATGGTAGAAGAGTGATTGTACCAAGATTTAGAGGAACTACTATAATTTTGGTGTCTTCTGTGTTGTGTCTTTTGATGAATATTTGATATATTGTGTTTTTATTTACTTCATTAATTTTTTGGTTTGCCTTGTGTAGATGCAAAATCTGTG
The DNA here is from genome assembly GCA_039513925.1 of Platanthera zijinensis. Classification (NCBI taxonomy): domain Eukaryota; kingdom Viridiplantae; phylum Streptophyta; class Magnoliopsida; order Asparagales; family Orchidaceae; genus Platanthera; species Platanthera zijinensis. The sequence goes on along the minus strand of CM077080.1, from coordinate 79,716,023 downwards.
AATAGGTTAAAATTAGTAACAAGCTTAAATCAAACTTTTAAATGTCTATTCACTCCCTCCCCCTCTGAAGAAATCTTTGGGGATTTACTCGATAGTTCACCAATTTCAGTACCTATGACATGTATCTAGAAGAATTAACAACTCAAAATCCCAAGAAGCATTAATGCTGTATTATGAGTTAATGGTCTGGAAGCTTCAACTAGTTTAGAAAAACATGTCATCCTTAAAGTAATATGGGTGTGTCATGAGTCATCACATAATCCTTCATAAAGTTTTTTCAATTTTCCACCTCATCAGATATGATGGTACTTGTATACCGACTCAAACTTGTAAATAACTGCCAGTAGCCTTCCACATTCATATCTCTTTGTTGTATTCTCAGGAAAATGCCACACCTCGCGGTCACCCCCCTGCTCGCAGCCGTTTCCAGGGGCTGCTGAGCAGTACCTGCAAGGGGAGACTACAGGCTATAACCCCCACCACGACTGCTTCCCATTATGCGAGGAGCAACCACGAGGGTCGGCTGCCTTCCGCCACCTGCCATGAGAGTTCGCGCCTTGTGGCCGCTTTCCCTCCCATAGCGGCCGACCATTCCATTCAGACAACCGTGACTCCTCCTCCTTTGTTAGTAACCATCTGCTGCCAAGTTGGCCACCCGTTCATGACGGCTTAGCTAGCTTCTAATCATCCTATAACGATCACTGTCATCCGTTAGAAGGGTAACCACCCACATAACCACCTATTAACCACCATGGTTAGTAGATAATATTATTTATTTAATTAACGGTCTGCGCAAAATAAATATCATATCAATAATATGTATTTGAAACTATGCAAATTGTGGTCTGCATCCAGTAATTTTGGGTAGTTACGGTGTGCAGATAGCCGCATAACCACCCCTGGAGCATATAAAAGGCCCTAGGACCCCTCTCATCTTTAACTTTTCATCATCCCAGCTTTCTTCTTCCTCATATCAGAGCTCTGCCGAAATCCTCCTACGAGCCTCCTCTTTTCGTCTAGCCACCCCAAAATTCTTCTAAATCTACAATGCTTTGAGAAAGAATACAAGCGCAAGCTAGCCACTCTAAGAAATCTACTAATTACATAACAACCCGCAAGTATCTGCTAACACATCTTTGCACTTTTTGTTGCTGTGTTGCCGTATTTAACATACCAGCGGTGTCCAAGAGCATCTGTCTCCTCCAAAAATTGATAGAAAACAAGCTTTGTGTGAGGCAACTTGTCGCCCACCGAGCCCACATGCAATCTCTATCACCCTTAAGTTGTAACTGTACAACCTCGGGCGAGCGAGACGAAGAAAAATGCTTGAGGAAGGAAGCTAGGCAAGACGGCCCAGGGCGGTTGTCAAGCCGCAGGGCGAGTGGACCCTGACATGAAGGACAGGCAAGAGGGCTCAGGCGAGAAGGGTCTGAACAAAAGCTGCACCAGGAGGTGGGCGAGTAAGTACCAAGGGAAGAGGTACTCGCGGGCAAGCAGCAACTCGCCATGCGAGAGGGCTCCAGAGGGGAGCTCTCGCTAGCAAGGCGGAGCTCTCGCCAAGCGAGAGGACCCCAGAAGGGGGTTCTCGCCAAGCACCGGTTCGGTTTAAGACCGGTTCAGGTAGGGCCGGATTTACCTTTTAGCCTCATGGGATTTTACGCTTTTGCCCATGGTGGGCTGTATATAACCCCTCGGAATAGCGTAGTTTGGCTGTTGGCAGACCCGACTAAGGGTATTCTAGTAATTTCAGGACAGCTCCATTTGGTTATTGGCAGTCCTAGTTCAGAGGCCTATAAATAGACCAGGAAGGTGCCTTAGAAGAGGGCATTCCTAACTTTCCTTCTTTTCTTCTTCTAAGGCACCTAGCTCAGCATTGGCTAGGAAGGGAAAGAATTTTCGATTCTTCCAGGTACGAGGTGGGACCTCCGCACTGAAGCCCCTGGCCTAGTCTTTTCGAGAGCCTTGTCGAGAGGGTGGTCCAGAGAGAGTAAGTGTGAGTTGCACCTCTAGTTCCGAGTTTTAGGAGGGACCGACCTTGTTGGTTCCAACATTTTTGGTGTGGTGAGCGTGGAACAACAGCTTGCATAGATGAACTTTAGGTTACCTCATGGCAGGGGATCTTAAAGGAGATGGAGCCGGGTCCCCGAACCCGGGAGGATATGTCGGGAGTGCGGAGTTCATGACATCCATTGGGGGATCATGGACATGTTGAAGCAGATCTCGCAGAGAGGAGAATGTGAGACCCCTCCACCACAGATGCCAGGTCTCGTGCCCCGTGAGGGGATCGACCCAGCGAGGATAGGTGATGACGCGCCCAGAGGGCGACCGGGGAAGGAAGTAGCGACGGAAGATAGCCGGCGAGATGTGGAGGGCAGAGAACTTTTCGCCATCCCAGCGAGCACTGTCTCGCCTGGAGGGATGTTCGCGCGAGTGGAGGTGGGGAGACCCCTGGCGAGAGGGTCCCCCTTCTGCGAGTTGATCCTCTCGGCACCCGTCCCTGAAGGGTTCTGCGAGCCCGAGATGACCTACTATGTGGGTAAGGACGATCCCCTCCAGAACCTGTAGTGGTTTGAAGACGCGGTCTCCATCAGACCAATGACGGACGCTTTTAAGTGCCGCCTTTTTGCCATCACCCTGAAGGACAAGGCTAGGAATTGGTTCCACCAACTCCCAACAGAGTCAATTTATGGCTTCGAGGACCTGAGCAGAAGCTTCCAATTGCGCTTCTCGACCTCTAAGAAGAGGAAGAGGAACCCGGAGTCCATTTTCTTGATCAAGCAGAAGGTCGATGAGTCCTTGGCTCAATATGTGGACCGCTTACAAGAGGAGATTCTAGACATCCAGGAGGTGCCTGGTTTCGCTCTCCAAATGGCTTTCACTGTGGGGATAAATGAGAGCTTTTTTAAGATGAGCCTGACCAGGAAGCTGCCATTGTCATTCGAGGGGTTGATGGAGAAGGCGGTGAAGGAAATAGCTATGGAGGCAGCAAACCCAACCTTTGCTAAGAAGTTGGAGAGACTGACGGAGGTGGAGCAGAGAGAACCGGGAGGAGAAAGGCAGCAGGAGGGAAGGAGAAGGGAAGAGCCAAGAAGGTCGGGGCATTAGGAGTTGGGTTAGAGGCAGCCAGGAGGCCCCGTTCAAGGGCAGGGAAGAGGTTTTCCCCAGGGGGAAGGAACTACTACTAAAGAGGACCAGGGAGGTTCCATCAGCTGGGGTGGGGACATGGTCCTAGACCACTCCCACCCCCTCCTTAGCAAGCTATGGCCATCGTCCGGGGAAGAGGAAGAGGAAGAGAGCATGGGAGAGAAGGAGTAGGAGTGGGGAGGAGGAGGAACCCCCAAGAAGGGAGACGGGATAGGGGAGCCGCCTCGCCGTATTGTGACTTCCATGAGGAGGAAGGTCACGCGACATCTACCTGCCCAAAATGTTTGGAGTTGAAGAGGGGGAAGGAAGTGGGGGGAGCAGCAGCTACCAGTACGGATATTCGAGATGACGGGAACCGGGGAGGAAGACCGGTGTGTGGATCGATCAGATACAGGGGATCGAGGGGGATCAGAGAGATCCACGGGGAGTGGGGATCGAGGCTACCTGGAAGGCCAGCCTCCACACCATGTACCGTCGGAGCATCGCCTCAACGTCACAAGCCCCGCCCCCAGATGAAAAGATTACTTTTTCCAGGAAGGACCTACCAGATCACGAAGATACCTTTTGTGATGCGCTGGTGATTTGGACCGCGATTGAAAACTTCACGGTGTCCAGAATCTTGGTAGATAATAGGAGCTCTGTAAATGTCATCTTCAAAAAAGCATTCAATGAGATAAGAGTGGAAGCCGGGAGAGTATTGGAGGCGGACGGACCGTTGTTTGGATTCTCAGCAGAGCGGAAGGAGGTTGAGGGGGGAGTAGGGCTCCAGGTAACTCTGGGGGGCTGTCCAGAAACTGTCGCTTTGTGATAGTGGATGCCCCAGTAGTTACAACGCAATATTTGGGCGCCCTTTGATCAAAGCCTTCAAATGCGTGCCGTCCTCGTTCCATCAGTGTTTGAAGCTCAATTCAGGGGGGGACTCAGATCAGGGTGCGGGGAGATCCGAAGGCGGCCCGAGAGTGCTACATGATGGCAGTGAACACCATCTCCTGGAAGGGTAATGCAAAAGAACTAGAGAGGAGGATGGAGCGAGAGCAGGAGGAGAGAGAGGTGACTGGAGTGGAGAGAGGCATTACGGTGGATCCAGAGATGGAGGGAGAGCAGGTGGATGGAGGTGAGCAAGAGGAGAGAGAGGTGGCTGGAATGGAGAGAGGCATTGCGGTGGATCCAGAGATGGCGGGAGAGCAGGTGGATGGAGGTGAGCAGGAGGAGAGAGAGGTGGATTGAGTGGAGAGAGGCATTGAGGTGGAGGTAGGAAATCAGGAGGGTAGGAAGGAGGTAGGAGGTGCCGAGGGAAGGAAAAGGAAGATAGGGGAAATGAGGTAGTCGTCTGGATTGGAGACTCAGCCGGAAGGGAGGAAGGGATCGGTGCCAGGAAGGAGTCCCGAGGAAGAGAGGGGGAGGACCTTGGAGAGAGTGGCTACGGTTGATGAGGAGCGAGAAGTGGTGGAGCAGAAGTCAAGGGAGCAGGAGAAAAACCCGAGGGAGCAAGAAAAAGATGAGGAGCCTTCAAGGCTGAGGGCAGTAGTGGAGGTTCTGGAGATGGACATCCTTACGAAGGATGTGAGAAAAGAGAAGATCAAGGTCATCGGAGAGCTCACCCCCAGGGACCAGGAGGAGATCCGGAGGTGCGTGCAGGAGAACATCGATGTATTCGTCTGGAGTGCAGCTGATATGCCGGGGGTCGACGCGGACGTGGCTTGCAACCGTCTCAACCTTGACCCCCAGGTCCACCCCATTCAACAAAAGAATAGGGACATCACTTCCAAGATGGTTGGGCCTATCAGAGAAGAGGTGGAGAAGCTACTTCGGGCAGGGTTCATATCTGCGAATAGGTATCTGGGGTGGGTGAGCAGTGTTGTAATGGTTAAGAAAGGAGAGGGGAAATAGAGGATGTGTATCGACTTCTCTCTTTTAAATAAAGCATGCCCGAAGGAGTGTTACCCTCTACCTTGAATCGACGCGCTGGTTGATTCAGCCATCGGTTTTCCACTAATGAGTTTTTTAGATGCCTTTTCAGGGTACCATCAGATACGCATGCATCCCCCGGACATCAAAGACGTCACCTTCATCACCGAGGATGGGTGTTTCAGTTACAACATGATGCCCTTCCGATTGAAGAACGTAGAGGCGACCTACCAATGGATGATGGATCGGATATTTCGGGAGCAGAAGGGGCGGAACCTTGAGGTCAACGTAGATGACCTGATGATTAAGAGTCGAGACCTCGAGTCCCACCTCTTGGACCTGCGGGAAACTTTTAAAACTATAAGAAAATATAAAATGAGACTCAACCCTCTAAAATGTGTATTCGGGGCCAGCAGGGGGAAGTTTTTAGGGCACCTCCTCGCCCCTTCAGGAGTGGAGCCTAATCCAGATAAGGTAAAAGCAATCCTGGAGTTGGAATCTCTGAAGGATGCTAAGGAGGTCCAACGTCTTACCGGTAAATTGGTAGGGTTGAGCAGGTTCCTCTCCAGGGCAGGAGAGAGGTGTTCCTCATTCTTTCGAACTCTGAGGGGTGGGAAGGAATTTGAGTGGACCCCCGAATGCGAGAGGACCTTCCTATCTTTGAAGCAACAGCTCAGTGAGATGTCGCTACTTCAAGGTCTGCGAGAGGGGGAGAGTTTGTTCCTCTACTTGGGAGTAGGGACAGGGGCAGTTATCTCGTTCCTCATGCGAGAAGAGGATAAGAAACTGTTCCCCATATATTATGTGAGTAGAGTTCTCAAAAAGGCGGAGATAAAGTACCCCAGCCATGAAAAGCTAGCCTTCGCCCTCATCATTTCAGCCTGGAAGCTCAGGTCGTACTTCCAAGCCCATGTTATTCAGGTCGTGACAGACCACCCTCTCCGTCGCATTCTAGAGGGGGTGGAGCATTCGGGGAGGTTAGCCAAATGGTCGATAGAGCTTAGTGAGTTCGACCTCGCTTACACCCCTCGGGTAGCTATCAAGGCGCAAGTGGTGGCGGATTTCTTAGCAGATTATGTAGTTGAGGTCAAAGAGGCAGAGGAATCTCTCGTGGTTGCTTGGGAAATGCTCGTGGACGGGGCCTCGGGCAGAAGTTCTTTCGAAGGAGGGGTGTTCTTAACAAGTCCTGAGGTTACCAGAATCGAGCAGGCTTTAAAAATCCATTTTTCCCTCACGAATAACCAGGCCGAGTATGAAGCCATCATCACCGGGCTCAGGCTGGCTCGTGAGCTGGGCATACAGTACATCAGAGTCTCCACGGATTCCCTGGTGGTCACGGGGCATATCAAAGGAGAGTTTGAAGTGAGGGAACGGACTCTCCAGTTGTACAAGATAAAGATAAAAGTCATCTTCGGGCAGTTCCACAGCTTCTCAATCCAACACGTTCCGAGGGAGGAGAATACTAGGGCATACCTGCTCGCTAAGCACGGCCCTCAGGCCGGAGGGACCATGACAGAGCTCTTTAGACCTTCTATAGAGGAAGAAGAGTTAATGGAAGTGGACTAGGAGGGGTCCTGGATGAACCCATTTATTACTTTCTTGACGTCGGGACGTCTACCCGAGGGGGACCTTGAGAAGAAGCGCTTCAGGTACAAGTCAGCCTATTACCTTCTGAAGGAGGGGATCCTTTATTGAAAAACGTTGTCTGGCTTACTAGCTCGGTGTGTGTCCGAGAAGGAGGCGTCAAGGATACATGAAGAAGTCCACTTGGGGGAATGCGGAAGCCATTCAGGGAGTCAGACCCTAGAAGGGAGGGTGCTTAGGCAGGGCTACTTCTGGCCTACCCTCAGGAAGGATGCTGAAGAATTTGCAAGGGATGCAGAAAGTGTCAGGAGTTCGCCCAACTTTAACTCCTCCCGGCTCAGAGATTGCGCACGATCACAGCTCCATGGCCCTTTGCCATATGGGGCTGGATCTAGTAGGCCCGTTTCCCCAAGCCAGTGGTCAGAGGAAGTTCCTACTGGTCATGGTGGATTACTTTTCAAAGTAGTTGGAGGTGAAGGCCTTGGCAAAGTTGACGTCGTAGGTGGTCAAAAACTTTGTATGGGGGGAAATTATCTGCCGATACGGGATCCCTTCTGTCATTATTACGGATAACGGGCCACAGTTTGCTAGTAGAGAATTTGTAGACTTTTGTATCCAGCTTGGCATAGATCTTCGGTTCTCCTCGGTTCATCACCCCCGAAGCAATGGATAGGTAGAAGCCGCGAACAAGATCATCGTGAACCTCTTGAAGAAGAAGGTAGAAAACCTGAGGGGAAATTGGGTGGACCAGCTCCCCTCCGTTCTATGAGCTCTGAGGACTACACCAAATACCGTCACATGAGAGACGCCCTTCAAACTCTCCCATGGCACGGAGTCCGTCATACCCGTAGAGTTCGAGATTGAATCCCCCAGGGTGATAGCAGCAAGGAGGGGAGATGAAGGGTGGCAAGAGATTAATGGGGAGGAGCAGAGGCTCTCTCTCGACCTGTTGGAGGAGCTCAGGGAGCTAGCGTCAATCTGGCAGGAGGAAGTCAAGCACCGAATGTCCAAGTAATTTGATAAGCACATCAGAGTAAAACAGTTCCAAAAGGGAGACTTGGTCCTCAAAAAGGTAGATGTCGCGGGTAGGGGGCCTCCGTGGGGAAGCTCAAACCCTATTGTGAGGGAGGTCTTGAAGTCAGGAGGGTACCACATCCAGGATATGGACGGGATACCCTTGGATCGCGCCCAAAGCGGCAACGATCTGAAATAATTCTACCCTTATTGTTATAGCTTTTTGTACTTATTTGAACATGTTTATAAGGATTTTCCTACTTGTATGCATGACACGATTTCTCAGTACAATGCACTTCGAGGTAACCATCTTCGAGAGATGAGATTATTGTGGTTAAGGAGAGGAGACCCCGAGAATACCCGCTTACTAGGCTCCCATCAAGCTAGCAGAGATGTAGGCTCACTCGATGGTTGGAGTTGGTTGAGGAGAGGAGACCCCGAGAAGACCCACTGACCATGCTCCCTTCAAGCTGGCAGGGTTGTAGGCTCACTCAGTGTTAGAGTTGGTTGAGGAGAGGATACCCCGAGAAGACCCGCTGACCAGGCTCCCATCAAGCTGCCAGGACTGTAGGCTCACTCGGTGGTTAGAGTTAGTTGAGGAGAGGAGACCCCGAGAAGACCCGCTGACCAGGCTCCCATCAAGCTGGCAGGGCTGTAGGCTCACTCGGTGGTTGGAGTTGGTTGAGGAGAGGAGACCCCGACAAGACCCGCTGACCAGGCTCCCATCAAGCTGGCAGGGTTGTAGGCTCACTCGATGGTTGGAGTTGGTTAAGGAGAGGAGACCTCGAAAAGACCCGTTGACCAGGATCCCATCAAGCTAGCAAGGCTGTAGGCTCACTCAATGGTTGGAGTTGGTTGAGGAGAGGAGACCCCGAGAAGACCTGCTGATTAGGCTCCCATCAAGCTGGCAGGGCTATAGGCTCACTCGGTGGTTGGAGTTGGTTGAGAGAGGAGACCCCGAGAAGACCCGCTGACCAGGCTCCCATCAAGCTGGCAGGGCTGTAGGCTCACTCGGTGGGTTGAGTTGGTTGAGGAGAGGAGACCCCGAGAAGACTTGCAGACCAGGCTCCCATCAAGCTGGCAGGGCTGTAGGCTCACTCAGTGATTGGAGTTGGTTGAGGAGAGGAGACCCCGAGAAGACCCGCTGACAAGGCTCCCATCAAGCTGGCAGGGCTGTAAGCTCACTCAGTGGTTGGTGTTGGTTGAGGAGAGGAGACCCCGAGAAGACCTGCCGACGAGGCTCCCATCAAGCTGGCAGGGTTGTAGGCTCACTCGGTGGTTGGAGTTGGTTGAGGAGTGGAGACCCCGAGAAGACTCGCTGACCAGGCTCCCATCAAGCTGGCAGGGTTGTAGGCTCACTCGGTGGTTGGAGTTGGTTGAGGAGAGGAGACCACGAGAAGACCCACTGACAAGGCTACCATTAAGTTGGCAGGGTTGTAGGCTCACTCGGTGGTTGGAGTTGGTTGAGGAGAGGAGAACCTGAGAAGATCTGCTGACCAGGCTCCCTTCAAGCTCGCAGGGTTGTAGGCTCACTCGGTGGTTGGAGTTGGTTGAGGAGAGGAGACCCCGAGAAGACCCGCTGACCAGGCTCCCATCAAGCTGGCAGGTCTGTAGGCTCACTCGATGATTGGAGAGGATTTTGGAGGGTATTTGGGAAGTGCATGTTGACCGGGACCGCCAAGCTGGCAAGGCCGTTAAGTGGTTATGAAACAATATCAAAAGATTGGAAGTCTCACGGGAAAAACCACACTATTGGTCAACAAAGGAAGGACTCTAATCGTAAAAGAGTAGGAAAGCCCCTTGCCCAAGAAAAAAGGGGTAGGAGTGACCCTTCGAGGCCACTCGCCCCGAGAGGTATCAAGGGGAGAGATGAGAAGGGGGGGAAAAGCATTTTCATGCGCGAGAATGATGGGGGCATGGTGACTGGCCCCATGGTCCAGGTTCGCTCCCGCCAGGCGGCGAGACGAGGGGCGACCTCTTCTCCCAAATGAACGGATCATCAGATCTCGCAAAGCAATCGAAACAAAAAGAAAGAAGAGAACTAGCTCTAGAGCAACGCATGGGTAATATATATATATATATATATATATATATATATATATATATATATATATATATATATATATATATATATACGCAGCACATCCAGCGAATGGTCCAATACCAAATTACACCAGTTGCAAAAAGAAGCATCAGAGATAAAAGAAAATTCGTGCTCTAGAAGCTCTAATCCTTCTCGCTGGCCGACGATCCTTCTCCCTCGCCATAGATCACTAGCACAAGGTCGCGAGCCGTAACATACTCGCAATCATCTTTGACGATGCCCATCTCGCGCATCATCTTCAGGATCAGCTCGACGGTTCTAATGTTTGTGTCTCAGCATAACTCCTCGACCTCCTCATGGGTGTACAGAGAAGGGGGAAGTGGAGGAATCGCCGAGCGAGAGGTCGAAGGGACAGCGTCCTTGATCTGGACGATCTGGGCCCTTAGCTCTTTCACCTCTACTTCTAGCTCCGCTATGCGCGAGTGTAACCTCTCCACCGTCTCGGCATCCTGCAGAAAGTCGTTGTTAGATTGTGGTCAGGTACATAGAAAACGAGCTAAGGGAGATCTCACCACTCCGCCGCGAGCCTTGGCGAGAAGGTTCTCGGCTTTCTCTAGTCTCTTCGCGAGATCTCCCGACTTCTCTCGCTCGGTGGAAAAGTTGGCCTCGGACTCTTTCCAGTTTTGGTTATTGTAAATTAGGCAGCGCGAGAGCCTGTGCGAAATCTCCAAGGTGCGCAGTTGGGAGTGCGTCGCCCTCAGGACAAAGTCTCGTGAGGAGGCCTTGTCAAGGAGATCTGGTCCATGACCTCCGTAAAGACCAAAGCCCAAGGAGAAGGCGTGGCCTGTGGGCTGGTCCTGCTCCCTCCAGGAGGGGAGAAGGGTAGAGATTGAGACTCGGTGCGCCCCCTTGTCCCAAATTAGTGATGGGTCGTTGGCGGCATCGGGGACAACGAGGCCCATGTTGAAGTTGAAGTGGACCGACGGTGCGGGGTAGCGAGAAGGAGCCCCCTCGCGAGAGGGGGACCAGGATGGTTGTTGAGAAGAGTTGGCGTGTTGCACGAGAGGTAGCATCTCTCCAGATAGCGAGACGGCCTTGCGAGGAGAAACCCGAGGAGGGTACCGGGGGGACTGGGACCCTAGGGAAATAGGGCTCGGGGACCCCGACGTCACCACCGTGTCCTGAGGAGTTTTCTTGTCGGGTGGGAGAGAGACCACCTTCTTCACCTTCATTTTCATCTTTTTCGAGGGGCTGAGGCGAGACGGAGCGGGATCCTCGGTCGGACTCTTCTTAATGGAGGGGGTCAGCGATTCTTTAGCCGCCTCGGCCGCCATATTGGTGAGAGCGAAGCCTTTTGATGGCTTGATGTTACTTCTGTAAGGGGGGTGAACTGGCACATTCATCTCTCCTGATAAAGGCGAGACGGGGTGTTAAAGGGAGAAATCAGCGAAAGGGAAGCAATAAAGGCGAGACCAGGAAGAAAGGTCAAGTGTACCTTCTCCAGGAAGTACAGGGAGGAGTGAGGCAAGGCTGCGCCTCAAGTACTGGACCTCAAAGTTCTTTCCGACGAGGTACTCGCAGAGGAGCTGGTCCGTACCGCTGACTTGGGGTGTTGCGTAGAAGGCTTCGGCGGGCGAAACAGGCGCGAGCGGGACGCTGCTCAGGTTATCGCGGATGAAGACGAATCGCGTGAGCAAATGATGGTTCTTGTTGGGCGTCTCGCAGACTTTGAGGCCTAGCCCTGTAAAGTAGGACACCCCGTCCTGATTGGCGTAGTAGACGAACAGCTTGCGGAAGACAGTAAAGCTGAACTCTATTTGCACTCGCCGCGTGTAGCTCGCAAAGGCGACAAGGACGGAGATGGCGTTAGGGTTCAGCTGGGCTGGCACGGCGCTGAAATACTTCAAGACCTACTTCACCTCTGGCCATAGGGGTAGTCTCAACCCCTCCTCGAAGTGCGAGACGGAGAAAGCGATCTCCCCGGGGTAGAATTTGTTTATGCTCTCGCCGACTTTTTGGGGGCGCGATTCGAAGCTTTCTAGCAGGTATTCACGAACGAAGGCGTCGTACTCGTCCGCAGAAATGCGCCCGGGTGGAAAGTCGTGATCCACTAATCGCCTCCCGCAGCGGCTGCGTCCCTCGTCTTCTTCAGGTTTTTTCTTCCCCATAATCGTGCGAGACGACAAGGATTAGAGGAAGAAGAGGCTGGCGAGGTGACCGGGGGTGAGAAGGCAAGATGGCGGGATGGCAGATGCGTGGTTGGTATGCGAGAAGGATGAAGAAAAATGAGGGGATGAAGCGTAACAGTATGTGAAAGCGTGGGTCCGACCCCGGTGAAGGGGATATTTATAGCAATCACAGGGCGTGGAAAAAAAGGTGTACGGACGAAGAAGTTGTGCAGGGGGAGGGAAAGAGGAGGTCGAATTTTCCTCTCTCCAGGCCTCGATTTACCCAGTCCCAGGTGGGCCCTCAGCCTAGCCAAGAGGCGGGAATAAATTAAAATTAAAGAGATCTGTAGATCCAGAGAAATTAGCATAAACGCAGAATTTAAATACTATTACAAAAAAATCAAATAAATACGGAGAAGTAGACAAATATTAATTAAGAAAGTTCATCCCGCGTGAGGCGGGCGTCAAAGTTCACAAAGCGCATAGTTTGCGCGAGACGGAGGCATAAATAATTTAGTACAAGCCAACAGATGAAGGGGAGAGACGCGAGACGAGACGAGAATTCATCAATTCTTGTGCCACCTCCAGCGCCCTCCGCCGCGGGATCTCGCACAGGGAAGGTGGTTGGGAAGGTGAAAGTGCGAGCCGCATCAACACCGCGGCGTGCGAGACGGATCTGTTGGTCGACCTCGCTCAGGATCGCCTGGAGGTCGGTCCCGTCCACTTCAATATCAGCATCAATCTCCGAAGACAAGCGGGCGCATTCCACCTCCAGCCAATTGATCCATTGGTCCTCAGCTTGCTTCCCCTTTTCTAGATCCTGGATGATGCGCGCGTGCTTCCGTAACATCTCTGCTACCCTACGCTTCATTTTTAACAAATCTGTGGGATTGCCTAGGTAATCTTCGATTTCGTCCATAGGAGGAGGGGGCGAGATGACCATCTGTCTGGAATAATCTTCAACGGGCGAGTCCTCGATGAGCGAGTCCTCAGCACGCGAGTCGCGCATACCTGCATAAAAAATGGGGAAGGTAAAATAGAGAAATCGTAGCGAAGAGAGGGATGAAAGAAAAAATGTCTTACCGAAACAGCGAGAGGAACCCGCGGCATTAAGGGGATCGTCCCTCCTCGTTCGCGGGAGTGGATGGAGGAGTAGAGGGTTGAGGCGAGACGGACTGCTGGCGATGTTCGGAGATATTGATCCGTATGGTCTCCGGACGATGAGAGGGCGCCGGGACCTTATAAATATAGGCAACAGGTGAGAGGACATTCGATATGGAGAGGAAGTCATGTCAAGGTTGATGGACTTACCTCCTTTTATCTAAGATTGGCCGGAGGAGGAGAGACCCCCCCCCCCCCCCCAAAGGTGCGAGAAGGCTCTCCTAATGAGAGGGGAGGATCAGCGGCTTTCGCCTTCTTGGGGGGGGGGGAGAAGATGACGGTAAGGAAGGAGGAGCGCGGATCAGGATCTTGTTCAGAGCCGCCGCGGTGGACTTGTTCCTCTGGCACACCGCCGCAATGCGGTCACGAAAACTTTGGCTAAGTGACATAGGGACAGAGGCTAGAGGAGAATAGAGTGAAGGAAATGGCCCTTTGTGGGGAAGTGAGTCCTATATTTATAGGTTGAGCAAGGGGCACACCAAAAGATTCCCCCATAAATTCACTTTAATGACGCGAGCCTCGGTTGGACTATCTTTCCGAGTTTGTAACAACCTCGAAAAGAGCAGGGATTGTGTACAACCTCGGGCGAGCGAGATGGAGCCAAATGCTTGAGGAAGGAAGCTAGACGAGATGGCCCAGGGCGGTTGTCAAGCCGCAGGGCGAGTGGACCCCATTAAGAAGGACAGGCGAGAGGGCCCAGGCGAGAAGGGTCTGAACAAAAGCTGCACCAAGAGGTGGGCGAGTAAGTACCAAGGGAGGAGGTACTTGCGGGTAAGCAGCCGACTCTCCTTGCGAGAGGGCTCCATAGGGGAGCTCTCGCTGGCGAGGCGGAGCTCTCGCCAGGCGAGAGGACCCCAGAAGGGGGTTCTCGCCAAGCACCGGTTCGGTTTAAGACCGGTTTGGGTAGGGTCGGGTTTACCTTTTAGCCCCATGGGATTTTACACTTTTTCCCTGGGTGGGCTGCATATAACCCCTCAGAACAGCGGAGTTTTGCTATTGGCAGACCCGACTAAGGGTATTCTAGTAATTTCAGGACAGCTCAATTTGGTTATTGGCAGTCCTAGTTCAGAGGCCTATAAATAAGCCGGGAAGGTGCCTTAGAAGAGGGCATTCCTAACTCTCCTTCTCTTCTTCTTCTAAGGCACCTAGTTCAGCATTGGCTAGGTTGGGGAAGAATTTCCAATTCTTTCGGGTACGAGGTGGGACCTCCGCGCTGAAGCCCCCGGCCTAGTCTTTCGAGAGCCTTATCGAGAGGGTGGTCCAGAGAGAGTAAGTGTGAGTTGCACCTCTAGTTCCGAGCTTTAGGAGGGACCGACCTTGTTGGTTCCAATAGTAACAAGGAGCGGATTATCGCCCTCAATTCCCTTGATATTTTGTAGAGTGCCACCAATAATGAAGTTTGATCTTCATCGTTCCGTTCAAATAGTTTTTTACCCAGATGAGGGGTTTTTCCACGTTAAAATCGCTTTGTGTTCGACTTTATTTATTTTGTGACTGTGTGCGCGCTTGACTGCTCCATGGGCTAAGGCGGCCTAGTTTAGTCCGGTCTACCAGGAAGGTTAAGTTGGTTGAAATATTTTGGCGTTGTCTATGAGAAAAAGCTCCCCAAAGCTTCAAAAAGACCCTGAAGAAGTATTCTTTGCACAACAATACTCGTGACTGGTAGTGATGGCAAGAAGAAGCACTCGCACAACCTAGGGATCTGCCCGATAAGGACTTGATAATACTGGGCCCTCTCATTCTCTAATTGATGCCCTCTGACAAGAGGAGACTATCCCTACACTAGACAACATGCTCATCAGACGAATCACCCACATAGAAGAGCAACAAGCCGAAGTTCATATGCACCTCAAAAACTTTGGAATAGCCCAAGCAGCAGCAACACCTCTAACATATGTTAACCAAGCTCCTCCTCATGCGGTCCCCACTCCATAGATCTTACTGAAAGAGAACTCTTAGAAATACTTGGAAGCAGCAAGCACTTTGCACTTTGCCTGTTTGGTTAGGGTTGTCGAAGCCGGACAACAACATCAATGACAATAATAGACTGCCCCCAAAAATCCCATTGGAAGACCAATCAGGGAAGAAATAAAAGTGTTCATGGCAGAAGAGTATAGCATGATCGGCCGAAGGGCCACGTATCTACATCGCCCAGTCTGAGCCGGATCCCACTATTACCCGGAGTTTTGGCACATCTTGTTCCAACCGGGTTCAAATTGCCCAACATTGAGTCCAACAACGGGTCTGAAGACCCGTTAGAACACATCAAACACTTTACCACAATACTACAAATTTACAATTCCCCTAACCAACTCCTTTATCAAGTTTTTCCGGCCATGCTAAAAGGTCAGGCCAGAATATGGTTCTACTCCCTTAGGGAAGGAGCAATCCGAAGCTTTGTAGAATTAACTCGGTAGTTTTTATATTAGTTTGTGGCTAATCGGAAGATTTTAAAGAACCCTTCTCATATATTCTTCATCCGTCAAAATGATGGGGAAACCCTCAAAGTGTTCTTTCACCGGTTTATGTTTAAAGTAAGACAGATACTATAGGTAGACCTCAAGCTGTTGAGAGACGTCATCTTAGGGGGGCTCCACCCTTGTGGATTTTACTCGGTACTAATGAGAGATACATTCCCGTCCTATTCTGACCTGGTGCATAAAGTAGATCCCCAAATTGCGGAAGATGAGACAATAGAAGCACACCACCGACAATTTAAGGGTGAAACAAAGAGGAAATGAGAAGAGCAAGTCACGCGCCGATAGGAGGAGCATCGGAACAACACGCGGCCACAAGAGCTACGTGGGGACCCCCCCCCCCAAGAGCCTACCAAGAGTATACACCATTAAATACCTCATGTGCAAATGTGTTATATGCAATTCAAGCTAATCCAGCATTGCTAAAGACTAGAGAGATACCAAAAGGAAACAAAGATCAGACGAAGGACTACGAATTACACAAGGGAACATGTCACACCACTAAGGAATGTGTTAAAGTAAAGGATAAGATTGAGCGCCTGATTCGCCAAGAAATCCTGGGAAGATTCCTTCAGGATCAGACTCACAATCGCCGCACACAGCTCAGGAGAGAGCGACTACAGTCACACCGATAATCTTAGGTAGGCAGATAGGTTATTAGAATAGTAGAAACTATCTCTGGGAGCAACCAACTACTACTAATTTCATCACTCGGCCCCCAGAAGAAAGCTAGAAAACACAACACAAAGAGGCAATAAGTTTTGGAGAAGAAGATCTGAAAGGATTGCTCACACCACATCAGGTTCCACTTGTCATTAGCGCTGAGATCAGAGACCGCAGTTTCCGTGTCAAAAGAATTCTAGTTGACAATGGTAGCTCCTTAAATGTCATATTCATGACCACACTTTGCCATATGAAAATCCCAAAGGGTAAGATCCAACTAGCATCCGGGCCTATCTATGTGTTCGATGGTGGGCCAACAAAAGTTAAAGGCACTATTTATCTCCTAGTCACCCTGGAAGAAATTTTGAAGCAGGACACACACGACATTCAGTTTGTGGCAATTGATAGAGTCACCTTACCATGCAATATTTCGGTCGACCTCTCCAAATAATTTTAGAGGAAATTTTGTCTATCCCCCATCTGGCAATGAATTTCATCACCACTGTAGGGGTCGAAGTCGAGCATGGAAATAAGGAGACTACACGAGCATGCTACCTACGACAAACTTAGCCTGGACAGGGATCAGCTGTATACCTGGGAGCCATTAGTGCTTGAGAACCATCTACAAAAGGGACAGGAACCGGGTGGAAACATTTTACTATGTTCCAATCCATAAATTTTTATCCTTAACTATGTACTATAACTAACAAAAAAAAGAGATACTACTACAAATATGTACACATACACTATATCATGTTTAATCTAATTCTTTTGATTGGTTCTAAGCTTATTATCATAGGGATTTTCAAAGCTCATCTGCTTAACTGCCAACAGTTAAGATCACAGAAGTCCTTATTTTCCCCATATCGAAGGTGATCCCTTCTCCCCCACGGTAAGTACATGCTGCAGGGCCATGCCCCCAAATGACCTCTCACTACCCCAGGTCAAAGGTATACCCTTCCCCCAACAATAGGTCACAGTAACACCAGGTCAAGCACCCCTCACGTACAAAAATGACTGGTAGGGTCTACCCCTCTCTATCTCTAAGTGGACTCTCACTACCCCCAATTGAAAGTGTTCCCTTCTCCTCAGTGTTAGGTCATGACACTATCAGGGCCTGCCCCCCTCACGGCAACCTCAGTTCGAAGGTTGGTACTTCACCGTCACAATCAACAAACGGCTAGTAGGGTCTACCCCTCACTGTCTCCAAGTAAACTCTCAATGTCGCGTATCAAAGGTGTGCCCTTTTCCCCTGCTATAGGTAACATCACCGTCAGAGTCTGCCCCCTAGCAGTTGTCTTGGTTCGAAGGTTGGTACTTCTCCACCACAATCAACAACCCCCCCCCCCCCCCCGCCCTGGATATCTATTTTTTTACTTGACCAGCAGATTAATATGTCACAAGGACTTATCCACAAATAGTCAACCAATCAACGACGTGAACATGCCCAATGCCATCGCGTAAGCTAAGCTTAATGATGGGGAAAAATTGCAAAGACAATTCAAAGAAACACTTGAAACTGTTATACATATCACCAAAAGATGTTACAAGAACTCAAAAGCAAATATAAAGTTCATCGCAAGACAATGATATCATACAAGACATGACCAAACATACACAGAAAAGGCGAGACTACTACTCGCCCACTACATCTACATCAAAATTAGAGCTTGAGCTATCATCATCAGAAATTTCATCAAATCCAAGGCTCGAGACATCACATTCAAGCTTTATGTCCACCATCCAAAGTGCCTTCGACACTCCATGCCTAAGAGCAACCTCACGAATATCTTCAATCTAAGGCTCCACCTCTCTGGTCCAGACCTCCTCACGGACCTCCTCGCCAAGTAAACAATGATCGCGCATGTAGTCCAGTGAATCCATGTACCTGGCAAGCCCGACAACCTTCACCTCTGATGCTCGATCCTCAAAAGAAAGACGCTCCACCTCATCTTTTGAAGCTTTTAACTCCTTCTCCAAACAAGAAGTCTCCTCCTGAGAAGTCTTTAGAAACTGTGCAGTCTTCTCCACCAAGGATTTATCTGTCAGCAATGCATCTCGATCCTCCTCAAGCTCTGCCTTCAGCTCTAACCCAATCTACTGAAATAGAGATATATCTTGAACTCGTTCCTCTCTCGAGACAGCAATCGTATCCTCCGCCACCCGGAGCCTCTCCTGAGGAGCCAAGTATCCATCTTTTAAGCACACATAATGATCGTTCCATGAGAACGTTATATGATCCTAAGCTTCAATCTACAAGCAAGAAGAAAAGGGTCAGAAGTGCACAAAGTAACCATACAAAAGGCTAGAGAAAGAGCTCACTCACCACATCGCTCATCACCTTCAAAAAAGAAGATACTCAGGAGAAAAGTGCCACCGAGTAAAGGACTCGGGGGGAAGAAAACCCCAACACCTCAACCTCAGGATCATACGAGGTAGTCTCATCTCGTGGAACCTCCATGATCGGACAATCTTTTTACCTTGAACAAGATCGAGGCTCCGTATCTACACTATTGCCTCCCTTTTACATCAGTTTTCTCTTCTGATCACGAACCAGGGGCACTATCACTATACACTCTGAATTAGATGATAGCCCATACTGTAACAGGAATTTATCCGTCACAAATAAAGAAATGTTGTATAAATGATTTGCAAGCTTCTGAGGCTTTATAAATCCTAATAATGGAGAAAATTCTCGCTCATGCCCCTTCTGATGGAGACAACAATCAGGTAGTGTATTCCAAAGCTCTGGAAGGTCTCATGAGTTCCACATATAGCCAAAAAAGTGTTCCCATGGCGACGATCCGTCCAACTCTTATAATCAAGTCAAACTTTTTTTATTATGAATCTCGACACGCCCGCCGCCGCCAACTCGAATCCCACACCAATTTTTGAACAAGTCCAAGGAAAATCTTGACTCGTTCTCTCTGAAGAACGCAACTAGCCACATGATATGTGTCATCCCAAGAGAAGTAAATTGTGATATAGTGACACCACAAAATTTCAAAATATCAATCACATCTTTGCACAACAGAAATCAGAATCCGGATAGCAGTATCGTCGCACACGATGTCAGCCAACCCTTTGGTTGATTCTGAACTCTTTCTTTAATATGGGGATCTTTACTTAGAGATCAGCAGGTATTCTGTATCTTTTTCTTCAAACCGCAATCTGCTTAGCAGTAAGTATGAAGCGTAATTACATTGGACGACCTTGCGCATTACGCCTTGAAACCTGGAAAATAAGGTAAGACAAAAATCACAAAAAAGAACACAAAAAATGGTCACTCATGGTAGGAATAATGTCACCCCATAAACATGACAATCGCTCCATAGGACTCATCAGTAGAACAAAATATAAAGTCATCTACATATATTTGTACTAAGGTGGTCTTGCCTTTGACTTCTCTTAGGAATAGTGTTTTGTCTATTTTCCCTCTTGAGAATTTGTTCTCCAGAAGGAATTTAGACAGAGTATCAAACCAAGACCTTGGGGCTTATTTTAGTCCATAGAGAGCTCTTAATAATAAATAAACATGATTAGGTTTAGTAGAGTCAACAAAACCTGATGGTTGCTCAACATAGACCTTTTCTTTAAGGTTAGCATTTAGGAAGGCTGACTTCACATCCATTTGGTAAACTTTGAATCCTTTGTAAGCTGCATATGTTAGGAAGAGTCTAATTGCCTCCAATTTAGCCACTAGTGCAAATGTTTGATCAAAGTCTATACCCACTTCTTGTTTATATCCCTTTGCAACCAGTCTAGCTTTATTTTTTACTATAACACCATTCTCATCCAGTTTATTCCTGTATATCCATTTAGTTTCTATGATGTTACAGTCATCTGGTTTGGAAACCAGCTTCCAGACTCTACATCTCCTGAAATGGTTCAATTCTTCCTACATAGCCCCTATTTAAAAAGGATCTACATTGGCTTCTTCAAACTTCTTTGGTTCTATTTGAGACAGAAAACTTGAGTACATCACAATGTTATGATGTCTACTTCTTGTGGTCACACCATGAGCTGTATCTCCAATGATCAATTCCCTTGGATGATCCCTTAGATGTCTGACATCTACTGGTAATGTGACCTCTTCTTTTTGAACAACTTCATTTTGTTGCTGAGTTTCTTCTTCTAGTTGTTCCTATGCAAGCTCTTCCTCAACAATGTTGACTCCATCTTGTATACCTTGGCTTGTTGGAACTAAGTCCTCTATTGCCAGCTCCTTTAGCTTCAAGTCTTCTCTTGTTGTGCTTGATGTACCTGGCTTATCATTATAAAATATAGAACCTTCATCAAATACAACATGAACAGACTCCTCCACAACTTGATCCCTCAAGTTGTAGACCCTATTGGCCTTATTATGATTACTATAACCAACAAATATGCCTTCATAGGACTTCATAGCAAACTTAGTTATGTATGTTTTTCCATTATTTAGGACAAAACATCTACATACAAAGATTCTGAAATAGGCCAAGTTTGATTTTTTGCCCTTCATTAGTTCTATTCAACCTTTTGTTGATTGAAGCTCTATTAAGAACATGACATGCTTTATTAATTGCTTCAGCCCAAAACTATTCTGGGAGAAAAGAATCACTCAGCATGGTTCTTCCAGCTTCAATGAGAGTTATGTTCTTTCTCTCAGTAATTTTATTTTTTTGGGGTGTTCTTGGAGTGGAAAACTCTTGCTGAATCCCAAGTTCTTCACTAAACTTTGTCATGCATTCAGATTGAAATTCAGTTCAATGATCACTTCTGATTCTAACCATAGAACAGTTCAATTCATTTAGTATTTATTTGACAAATGTCTAAAATACATCGGGAGTTTCAGATTTATTCCTTAGAAAGAAAATCCAAGTAAATCTGGAATAATCATCTAAAATCACAAATGTGTAAACTTTCCTTCCTAGACTATGAACTAGCATATGACCAAATAATTCCATATGCAAGATGTATAAACACCTCATTGAGTGTTTGGTTTCAATACTTTTGAATGAATATTTGGTCTGCTTGCCTTTTTGGTATGCAGAGCAAGTTCTCTCCTTAGAGCATTTAATTTAGGACCATTCCTAACTAGCTCTTTATAGAAAAGCTTGTCTATGGTCTTATAGTTCAAATGAGCTAGCCACTTGTGTCATTTAACACAGTGTAAGGCTTTCTCATTTGTAACTACACATTCCCACACCTAGTGCCTGCCAAGATGACCTCTTTGTCACTTGACTTCTTTATTAGGCACTCATCCTTGTGGAATGAAATGTCATAGCCAAGATCACAAAGTTTGCTTATGCTTATAAGGTTGTGTTGCAAACCTTCCACATAAGCTACTTTAGTGAAAGTGACTAAGCCATTTGAGATCTTACCATAACCTTTAGTAATTCCTTTGTCAGCTCCACCAAAGATCACCTTTGGTCCATCCTTTACAGAAATATACTCCCTCAAGTTGCCCTTAGTTCCAGTCATGTGTTTGGAACATCCTATATCTAAGTACCAGATGGGTCTATCTCTGGTGCTTAGATATACCAACAAAATGAGAATTTATTTTTACTTAGGAACCCAAATTTCTTTGGGTCCTAGGTGCTTTTTAGTTGTGGCTCCATTGAGACCACCTGATAATTTCTTAGCTGGAAATATTTTCTGCCCATGTGACACAGAGTGATTGAACCAATAGTCCAGGGCAAAATATCCAATTTTTCCACAACACCAACATTCATATCTATTGTACCTCCTCTTTGGAGGAAAGGAATCTGCAAACATGACAACTGTATTATGACTGGGAGCATAATGACAGTTTTGTCTCTCAGTCACAATAGTCCTCCTTAGAGCAAGCACATTAGGAATAGCTTTCTTATTCACATATGAGTTTGGTCCAACTGGTCCAGACTTTTGGATTTCTTTTTCCTTAGTCTGAAACACAGGTTGTGGGATGACTGGACCCTATTGTCCAGTCAGCTTTTTGCCTCTTCTTCTCTTAGGTTTAACATAACCTAGTCCATTTCTAGGAGTTCCTTAGAAGGTATCTATAATAGGCAGCACAGTTTTAGGTTTAGAAAATAGTTGTACTAATCTTTTCTTATTCAGGAGTTTGAGTTCTAACTCCTGAATGGTTGCATCTTTTTGTTTTAGCACCATAATTTGATTATCAATGATCTTAGTCAGCTGAGCCAACTTTGAGCTTTGAAGACCTATCTTTTAAGTATCCATCTTATAAGGATAAGTTTCCAACAGTTTTCCAAAATTGGTTGTGAGCTGCTGTAGTTCAATCTCAGAGTTAGACTTATGTGAATCAAAATTTGAGCCACGGGAGTGTAACTCATCCTTAGTCTCATAAAAAGAAGTTTTAGAACAACTATAATCTTCATATATTACCTGAGTATCATGATAGTCAAGAATTTTTGTTTCTGGATCATCAGATAATGCCATCAAGTAAACCTCCATATCATCTTCAGAATCACCAAAGTGTGATGAAGTTGTGGAGTTATTGCCCCCTGTATATGGCCTCTCTGATGAATTCCTCTTCACAAGAGAACAGTCCAATGTGTGCATGTTCTTCTTCCGATTCAGTTGAATTAGTATCACTATCAGATATAGTCTTTGGCTTGTTTTCCATCAGACCCTTTTCTGATTTCTTTCCTTTATAGAACTTCTTTTCCTTTGATTTTTTGTTCTCTTTTCTTTTTACTGGACAGTTAGCTATGACATGTCCAAGTATGTTATAGCAATAACAGATAATATCAGTCTTAATTGGTTTATTCTGGTGTGAATCATACCTGACCATAGATTTGTCTCTGTGTCTATCTTTGCTTTTATTGGAACTTTGTCTAGATGATTTCTTCTTATTCCACTGCTTCCTTCTTCTCATCATTTTCTTGAATTTCCTGGTGAATAGTGCCAATTCATCAACTAATAATTCTTCTGATGAATAACTGGTTCCAGTGTTATTTGTACATTCATCCCTCCTTGGTGATGATGGGATTTCTCTTCTAGCCTTCTTTGATATATCTGCTTTGAAGGCCACAGATCTAGTTTGACTTAAACTTCTTGCAGATTCAGCTTCAGCTTTTCTAGAATTTAACTGACGCTTATGTGATAACAACTTCCCATACAAGTCTTAGGGTAGCATGTTTCTCAGATTCCCCATCTCTCTTACTGTATAAATCTTTATGTCTCATTCTTTTTTAGGGATCGTAGAAATGTGTCATTTAGCTCATAGTTTGAGAATTCTTTGCCATAATTCCTTAAGTCATTGACAATTCTAAAAAACTTTTCATAATATAGTTCTATAGAATCAGTCTTTTCTTGTCTGAATGCCTCATACTGTTGGTTGATTAGAGACTTTCTGTCATCTCTTACTTCTTCTGTACCTTCCATGTAGACTATGAGAGTATCCCACATCTCCTTCGATGTTGTACAGTGCACTAGATTCTGAAAGGTTGAAATATATATTGCACTGACAATTATATTTTGTGCTCTTTTATCTATGGTGACAATAACCACCTCATCCTTTGTCATTTCAAATAGTTTCTTAAGGGTTTGAACATTTGCATCTAAGATAGATATCTTCATTGGAATATATGGTCCTTCTTGTACAGTGACAAAGATTCTTGGATCTGAAGCCTCCATAAACAATCTTACTCTTTGCTTCTAAATAACAAAGTTATCCTTAACACATATTGGAAGCTTCATATAACTGAGTTCTCTGTGAGATTCAGAAGCCATTTGATCAGATATTTTTCAACCACCCTTAGGATATTTTTCAACTTTTAGGTCTTTTTTTGAATAACCTAGCTCTGATACCACTTGAAAGATAATACTATGGGTAGTTAATCACCAAGAGGGGGGTTAATAGGTGTCTTTAAAATTCTTTGTTAATTAGATTAACTGTTCAACAGATTTTGTAGATATACTTTCACTAGATCACAGTATATGCAATTCTCAGAACACAACACATACAATTTTCAGAACATTGCACAAGCACATGCAATCCACAGAGTACACAACAATTTTATAGTGGTTCCCCTATCTAGTGTACATCCACTTCCCCCTTCTTCCTCACTAGCAATGTGCTAGATAAGGTTATATCTCCTTCTCTTCAACTCAGATCAAAAGATCTTATAGTCTCTGTTTTTGTTAAGAAAGCTACACTCCTATCTCAGGTTCCTCAAGAACCCTACCTCAGACTTTATAACATAGGCTTACACCTCAGTGATCCCACTCAAATCACCTATCTCAGGTACCTCAAGATCCCTACCTCAGTCTTTATAGATTAGGCTTACAACTCAAAGAATTAATCTCCTACCCACTCAGATCTAAAATAGATCTTACAATATAAAGAGGTAAATAAGAAAAATTATCTTCAGAAAATAGCAATTCTCTAATTTGACTTATCTGAGTGAATTCAGATTCTTCAAATAAACTGCACTGGATAGATTCTTAAAAAACAAGCTAGCTGAAATTGATTCTTTCCTAGATCAACAAGTTCTTGATGTTGATCGGCTTGATTTCCTTAAAGAACTTGTAGAACAGATCCACCTTAATCTTCTGATCAACTTGATGACAGGATGTAAAGATTTTCTTGAAGACCTTCGTCTTCCTTCCTCTCGGGATTGTTGTCGCCCCCTAACTTAGAAGAATAAGAATGAGAGACTAGAATGATTTGTCTAATTGATTTCTGATTTTTGCTTTGATCTCACTGATCTCTGTATTCTGAGTAGACACCCCTCTATTTATATCCTTCACAGGTAGTTAGCTTCTGAATGATGATGTCATCATTACGCCATCATACTTCAATTCTTCCTTCAAACAATTTTTGATTAGATATCACGATATTGTAGCAGATGTGACATTTCTGACATGTCTTGACACTTCTGTGTTGACTCTGCACATCTTCAGAAACAAAAGTGTCGAGATATCCAAAGTGTCTCAACACTCTATTACTTAAGTGCTCTTAGAAGGTGTCGAGACATCTTAGCAGTCTCGACACAATTTTACTTAGAAGAATTTTCAGTTTTAACTTGAAGGTGTCAAGACAGTTGACTTATCTCGACACAACTGTCGTATGTGTCGACATCTTTAAATCTGTACTATGTCGAGACAGTTGAATTATCTCGACACTACTGCCTGTCGGGTGTCGACACTAGCCTTATTATTCACTGTGTCGAGATAATTGAATTGTCTCGACACAACTGCCTGTCGGGTGTCGACACTTGCTTTATCCTTCACTGTGTCGAGAAAGTTGAATTACATTGTCTCGACACTACAGCCTGCCTAGTGTCGATACTTGTTTTAATACATTAATGTGTCGAGACTGTTGAATTGTCTCGACATTTCATCCTGCCCGGTGTCGACACTTTAAATCTGTACTCTAGTTCTATATTGTGTCGAGATAGTTGTATTGTCTCGACATAACCGTCTTAAGGTGTCGAGATATCTGACTTATCTCGTCACTGCTTACTTGATCTTCAAAGTGTCGAGATAACTCACTTGTCTCGACACTGCTCTTGCATAGTTGTCGACACAGTTGAAGTGTGTCGACACTTTTATACTTAGCCATTTTTCTGCACTGCAAGTTGCTAGATGTAGACTATGTTGACTTCACTCAGCACTTTGTTGACTTCACTCGACGCTTTTGTACATAGACAATTTTTTTCACTTTTTAGTCAGCTTCTTTGAGTCCACCTATCAATATGACTTGAACCACCTGTCCAATCAATATGAAATAGGCAACCTGCATACATGAATTGAAACATACTTCAAATACATATTTGTGTATATCATTGAGTTGAAAGGGCTTCTTCAAATCAAGTACATTATTTCCAATGTACCCAACAGTAGGTAACCACCCACTAACCACCCTGATTAGTGGGGAATATTATTTATTTAATTAACAACATGCACATAACAAATATCATGTCAAAAATATATATTCGAAACTATGCAAAATGTGGTCTACATCCAGTAATTTTTGTAGTTACAGTGTGCAGATATTCACGTAATCTCCGTTACCACCCCCTGGTGCCTATAAAAAGGTGTCGACAGGACCCCTCTCATTTCTAACGTTTTCTCCTCCCAACTTTCTTCTTCCTCGGGTCGAAGCTCTGCCGAAATCCTCCTACAACGCTCCTCCTCCCATCGAGCCACCCAAAAAGTCGTCGAAGTCCTCAATGTTTCGAGGAAGAAGACGACCGCTAACCATCCACTCCAAGAAATCTCCTACGTCCGAGGATTCCGCAAGTATCCGTCAATGCTTGCTTCTCTGCACCCCTTGCAGCCGTGTTGTTGTGTTTAACATACGAGCGGTGTACAAAATCATCTGTCACCCCCAGAAAGTGATATAAAACGAGCTTCATGTGTGGCGGCTTGTCGCCCTATGACCACCCATGCAATCTCTCTCACCCCCCTCCCCCAAGTTGTAATGAGGAACGGCTTGTCTCCCTCGATTCCATTGATAATCTGTAAACTGCCACTTCACGGGCTAAGGCGGTATAGTTTACCCAGTTACGTGCTGGCACTATTCCGGTCACGTGATTTTTTACTCAGTTAGAGGGTTTTTCCACGTTATAATTGTTGTGTTTGACTCTATTTATTATGTGACTGTGTGCACATTTGACCACTTCACGGGCTAAGGCGGTATAGTTTAGCCTTGTCTACCAGGAGGACTAAGTTAGCCGCAACAAAGGGTTAATTTGTTTCATAATTTGTTTCCATATCTTTATTGTTGCCATTTGTATTTCATGGTTTATTAATATCCATATTTATTATATTTTTGTGTGCATGATTTTGGATAAATGTATTTCACAATTGCCTATTATTTTCAACTCACTTCCAGGGGAAAATTTTTGTGGACGGGTCCCGTTCCCAGAAGTAGGAACGGGTGTAAAATAGGATGGCGGGGCCCACCATTATTTTACTTCTCTACCCCGGTAACTAAAATATTTCTAACCTATCGTTAGCATTTCCGCCATTATTTTTATCTCCCCGGACCTTCAGTTTCCCGCCGATTTCACCGGATCACTCAAGTAAGTCTCCATCGCCGCCAAGAGACCCGTTATTTGCTGATTCATTCCGTGATCAATGGAGCAGGGGAGTATGGGGGCCTGCAGTGGAGAAATGGATAAAGAAGAACATGTAAGTTTCTTATATTTTAGTTTCTGCAACTGGATCTAAATGTTCTGCGAAATAAGGATCAGCGGCGGCGAAATGAATGTTGAATGTTCAGAAGTATTTCCTCAAGCTTTTTCCATGAACTGCATATGTTGCCCAATTTTTCTGCGAGCATGTTGTCGGTTGTCCAAGGTTTATACAACTGTATTTTAATGTGTGGTTCTTTTTTGAATGACTTGTACTGTACGTAATGTTTCTTCGGATTGCTCTACATCTGAATTACAACTGTATTTTTATATTAAACTTCAACTGTATTTTGATAGTATGACTGTATGTTAATATTAAACTGCGACTGTATTTTAATATTAAACTGCAACTGTATTTTTAGAGTACAACTGTATTTTAACATTGAAATTTAACTGTATTTTTAGGATACAAGTGTATTTTAACATTGAAATTTTACTGTTTTTTTAAATGACAACTGTATTTTAATGTTGAACTTCAATTGTGGTTTTTTTCATATTTTTCTGTAGATTCCAAGTAAATATCCCACTTTTCCTGTTGTCCAGTCAGAAGATGAGGCTTATGCTTTGTATTATGAGTACGCCCACAAAACCGGATTTAGTGTTCGTAAGGAACACATTATTTATTGGACACACACCCGAATTATTAAAGTAAGGGAATATACCTGCTCAAAGGCTGGAAAGAAGCACATAAAACCGTCACCCATTAAGTATCGCAAATTAGATAGCCGAACAGGTTGTCTTGCTTGTTGTCATTTTAGAACTGATACAAATGGACAAAATTGGACAGTTTCAAAGTTTGTGGAGGAGCACAATCACCCCCTTGCATTGGATAAAGAGAAGCATTTGCTAAGGTCAAATAGAAAGGTATCCGATTTGCAGGGCGATCTTATAAGAAATATGACTGGGGCTGGTATTAAAACAGTGCATGCGTACAATTTTCTATCCGAAGAAGTTGGAGGTGTTGAAAATCTTGGATTTAGCAAAGTTGATGCATATAATTATGTTCATTGTTGTAAAAAGAGTTTAGTTGAATCTGGTGACTCAGTTAGTTTGCTGAAGATGTTACAGGCAAGACAACTTGATGATAGTATGTTCTCATACGAAGTTCAGACAGATGAACTAAATCGGTTGACCAATTTTTTTTGGATGGATGGACGTGCTAAGATTGACTATGACTGTTACGGGGATGTTATTATTTTTGATACTACATATAGACTAAATAAATATAACTTAGCATGCGCTCCTTTCATTGCTGTTAACAATCACTGGCAAAGTATTTGCGTTGGTTGCACTTTCATAGCAGAAGAAACCATTGAGTCCTTCTGTTGGGTTTTTGATTGTTTTCATAAGTTCGTTGGTGGTAAACAACCCATCACTATTTTCACTGACCAAGATCAGGCTATGGCGGTGGCTATTGAGCGTGTTTTCACCACGAGCCGACATCGATTGTGCCAATGGCACATCTCAAAGAAAGCTCCTTCGAAAGTTCCTTGTTTCAACGTTGACAAAGGTGTGCGAGGTTTATTCTATCAATGCATGAGCAAGTGTGACAGTGAGATTGAGTTTGAGCAGTATTGGAGTGCCATGATGTTGAAAGGAAGCTTACATGACAATAGATGGTTGAAGGACTTATATTCAGTTAGGCACAAGTGGTCCACTGCCTACAACAAGGATGTTTTGGATCTTGGTATTTTGTCGACTCAAAGGAGTGAATCGGCAAATAACGGGTTGCACGGTTGTTCCAAAGCAACAAGCTCTCTTGTGGAGTGTTTCATCGGTTTGGAAAAACTTTTGTCAACATGGCGAAGAGCGGAGCTTGATGAAGATTTTAAGTGCGCACAGGGAAGTGTTAGTTTGAAATATAAAGGTAGCAACTTACTTAAGCAAGTTTCAAAGGTTTATACTAGGAAGATGTTTTCTATTTTTGAGAAATCATTCATGGAAGGAGCCATTGAAAGCATCGTCAATGAGGTGATGTACGCTGATAATAGTATTTTATATGGGACCGCACAGTGTGATGAAGATCAAGATGGTAAAAATTGGTTCGTAAACCTCAATACGAGTACCGGTGAAGCAAAATGTTCTTGTCGAGGCTTTGAAACCAAGGGTATTCAATGCAAGCATGTTTTGCGAATATTCATACATAGAACTGTAAAGCAGGTTCCCGCTCAATATTTACTCAAAAGATTATGTTTGAATGCTAAGAGAGGTATTTACCTTCCCTACTTGCCTTCAATGGCCCAAAAGGAATCAAATATGATTTTCAGAAATCATTTAATGAGGTTTACATATGACTTATCACTACAAATTGAGAGCTGTCAACCGGCAAAAGAGCTTGTTATGACTGCAATGAATGATTTGGCAAGGAGGGTTGAAGCTTTAGTCGTTGAAGATGCGAATCATAACCACAAAGAAGAATCAAGTTTAAGGGACCCTCCCAAGAAGCGGCCGAAAGGCATTTCAAACACAAGACTTAAAGGATATTGGGAGAAAAACACCAAAAAGTCAAGTAATGTTTTATTTTATTTCAATGTTTACAAAATATTCTATGTTTTCATTTTATGTCAAAAAAAATTAATATAAATTATGTCTCCCAATGTAGGAAAGAAAGTGGAAGTAAAGAAACAAACAATGTCGACGTACAACTTTCTGGATTCTCCAGCTCATGCGCACCAGTCAACTCCATCGGCCAATAATAGAGATTTGGATTCTAAAGAAGAATTTGACTTGGATTTGTCGTTTAATTTTTCGAGCATCCCTGATGTATTCAAACCATGAATAATTGTATTCACATAGAGCTGGCCACCAATCACAGGATATGTTTGCTGTTATTACAAAGAACATGCATAATCAACATTTATTGTATCATCCCCTCTTACTTAAATAGTTGTATCTAAGTGAAAAAAATTTGTGCAAAAAATGTGTGATTCATATGATTAACGGTCAAAAAATAAACACAGCATTCATATGATTAACAGTCATATGATTAGTGCATGATCACGATCATTCTTATAAATAATTACAACATTGTAGATGCAATTAAGTTTGAGAAAGCCCGGAATATGTTTGCTGTTATTTCTGCGCGAAATCTAGGCATCTCCTTACACCAGTTAACATTTTCTTTCCAGGCAACTGTCTTGGTTGACAACACCGCCTCCATGAATTTCATCACGAAAACACCACAATCATCTCCGTTGTCTTGTTGTGGTAGATCTTCAACGTCGTTGATAGGCCAATTGATTATACCTTCTTCCAAAGCATCACTAGCATCCTCGTATAAACACCTAATCTGCATGAAAAAGATAAATTGTCAGAAAGACTGAAACCTTAGCCTTCAGATGGTTGTGCGAGCGTACCAAATTATGAAGAGTGGCACGATGTCGACTACTTCTAAGCGAATCATACAACTCCCAATAATGTTTCTTGAGTCGACAAACAAGTAATGTCCAATGGCCAGACATGTGACATGGCATAAGTATTAGATCAACTGCCTGTACACGGGTCATTGTTACGTGACTCAACAATGTCTTGCAATTTGGGACATTGTTGGTCTTATAGTACTGTACAATGAAAGGATAGGAGTTCAGAATTGCACTAATAAACAACATGAGTCCAGATGAGTGGAAGTTTACAGAAAAAGCATACTGCGTGATTTGGTGAAACGTAGATGAACCTATTCATTCCTCCCAATGACCGTTTTTGCTTGGACCCAAGGTACACTGCATAAGCATCCAGATGAGTGTCAGATATCCAACCAGTCCTTAACAGATCATCTGCTGCCCCTCTTGTGAGTTGAAGGTTGCCACTTGAAAAAATAACATTGGAGCTGTAACGATACTTAAAATCAATAGACTATGGGAAAATAATTATTATTGTGACACTACGTGCATGACAACCAAAATTTACCTCTCATCATACCGATTAAGAACAAAATCAATGGTATCTCGAATACGAGGTGCAATGTGCGGTCTGCCAGGATAGCTAGGCACCTTGACAAGCTCTTTGTAAAATTGAGAGTTGAGTAGTTCCTTCTTCTTCCTATAAGTCTTTAGTGGACCTTGCACTGGATCCGAACAGTCTACTTTTGCAGGGCTGTCCAGATTGATAAGTGCAAGGTCAGGGTTTGATTGTGTGAAAATTGATGTGGTGGGGGAGACTTTTTTATGGGGAGTAGATGGATTGGGTGATGGTGTACGTCGATGGGATTGGGGCATGTCAGCTTGCAACTTCTTGAACCAAATTTCACAAAAGGTCTTCAAAGATCCTTCAGCCTTACTAACCTCCTCTCGTATAAAACCACAAAGCCGTGCTTCCATTCCTCTCCAATCTTCACTTGTTTTGCCTGCCTTATCGTTCTTCTTTTCCTTCTTCTCCTTATCCACCTGCCTTATTAATATCTTTTCGGTTTTTTTTAAAACCTTTCTACTGACCTCCTCCAACTTCATTTTTTCCTTCTCTTTCTCAATATCCTCAAAGTCGGAGTCAGCATCGACAGTCATCTTCTTCCTGGCGGCCTTCAATCCTCTTCCCTTTCTCTTGTTTTTCATTTCTTCGAAATCAGAATCCTCTTCCGATGCACCTAGGAGCGGCTTCTCAGCCTCCTCTACACTACTAAACTTGAATCTCACCTACAGGATATAACAAAAAGGTAATATACGTGAGAAACTATTTGTATAATTGGGAAAACAAATTAATTAAATATACCTGATTTGGTTTCTTAAGCTCACGGCGGAAGTCCAAACAGAACTTCGCACTGTAACTTAGTTTGTCTGACCATCGACAAATTCGAGGTCGAACATGGAAATGTACAACTCTCTGTACACTAGTGTGTTCAAAGAACCACACCTACAAATACACATTTTAGTTGGAACTTATAAATAGTAAATCATTTTTTCAGATATAAATGCATCTCTTACCAATAATACTGCCGAGCAGCCTTCAAAGTACCCTAAACATGTGTCAGCCTCTCGAACAACGTTGGCCCGACTTAGACAGTCTAGCTGTAAATGCAAGAAAGCATGAATGGCCTTGGGCCAATTGTAATCTCTCAATGCACCCACGCCATCCTCCAGTACGCCCAAACATTTTGGGATCTTGAGGGTCTTAAGGGGGAATAAAAAGACAATTAGCAAATACCTAATGAGTAAATTTACTCGTTTTTGCTCGAGATTCTCTGACCATTCCTCATTTACAAGAATGTGCATTTCATTAAGCAAATCTTTGTGAGAAAGCTCCATGCAAGGGAGTCTAGAAAAGGGGAATTCCCTACCCCTGTTTGGTAGCCCAAGAATCATCGCTACTTCATTAACAGTTAACTTTAGGTAATGATTTCCTAATAAAAAGCACTTCTTGTCCCTTTTGTACATCTTCACTAGGACATACAATAGAGGAACGTTCTGCGGTAATGCTGGCATGGAGAATAAAGACAAGACATTGACTTCCCGTAGAACATCCTTCGATTCATCTGAAATCACATCTACTAAGGGACGAGCATTTGCAACGAAAGTCGAGACTGCGCAACGACAACTCAAATATTTGCTGCCCGGCATCTGAGTACAACAAAAGAAACAAGTTGTACAGACTAAATTAAATACAGTTGGAAAAGACATATAAAGAACCTAAAATACAACTGGATTTCAAATATATATATACGGAAATACAGTTGGATTTGAATAACGCAGAACATAAATACAGTTAGATATAACGTAGCTAGAACATGAAATACAGTTGGATTTCAGATAGATAGAATTTCAAATACAGTTAGATGTCAGATTGATAGAACTAACTTGAACTACAGTTGAATTTGAACAATATCGAACTTGATATATAGTTGGATTTGAAATATATATACTGAAATACAGTTGGATTTGAATAACACAGAACTTGAAATACAGTTGGATATCAAGTAGATAGAACATGAAATACATTTTGATTTCAGAGAGATAGAACTTGAAATACAGTTGAATTTGAACAATATAGAACTTGAAATATAGTTGGATTTCAAGTTCTATATGTATTGAAGTACAGTTGGATTTGAAAAAAATAGAACTTGCAATACAGTTGGATTTCAGATATATAGAAATTGAAATACAGTGGGATTTCAGATAGATAGAACTTGAAATACAGTTGGATTTAAAAAACAAAAACCTTCTTTACCTAGTCCTTCCGTGTACTGTTCTCCCAAACGATTGAGGGTTGAGGATGTCGCCGTCGCCTGGGATAATCGCCGTCGCCTGAGGGTGTCCGTCGCCTGGCGTTACAGTCCTTCTAGGGTTAGGAAATACAGTCGGGTTTCTCACTGTATCAGCGAGAAACGGGTAGAGAAGTAAAATAATGGTGGGCCCCGCCATCCTATTTTACACCCGTTCCTACTTCTGGGAACGGGACCCGTCCACAAAAATTTTCCCACTTCCAGGGTTATGCGGGGCCGGTTTGGACTATTTCATTAAGTATATATATTAAACAAAAGAATTGTATGAAACTCTCTCAATAGTCTCTTATTTTTTAATGAATAGAAAATTAGTGTTTTAGCACAGCTGCACAGGATTTGGCAAACTGACTTGAGCTATAAATACGGCCTTACCTTGCATCTTCAATTCATCCCGGAGGAAGAAAATGAAGGGCTTTAGCCACACTTCAGGCTTTCTATGTTTATTATTATTATTTGTTCTTCTCTGTGTTTTTGGTAAAGTGGAGAGCAGCTACAAGTTCACATGCCAAAGAGAGCCGGATTCAGGTAAATTCAACACTTTACTGCAATTGTAATATGCTGCAACATCAAAATCATCAATATCTTACAAAAAGGATGCAGTCCCTTGTTTAGAGAAAAAGAGAGAAAGATAAGACGAGAGAAAGTAAAGTCCACGTATCATGATAGATAATTCGCTCAGCATTAGACCGTTTGTGACAATTTATTAACTTGAAACATAATTTTTTTATAATTTATGCGCCCCAAAAATAACTTACGGCCATGCAAAGCACGTTTGCAACTAAGGATCTGTTTGGCATGGTGGTGGCGGTCATGAACATGAGGGTTAAACAGTCATTCGTTAACGCCCACTTAGGGAACTTCATCCACTTTTATCTTCTAAGGAAAGAAGTTTTTTATGTGGTCCTTAACAACTGATGGTTTGACCCATGTACGTGTGCCAAACAAAGCCTAAAAATATTCAAGTACAAGCGTAGCCTACTGCCTAAATATCCCTAGGAAGTTAGCAAAATTATAGGTTATTGTTATCTATCCTTTGAAAATACAAAAACTCCCTTGTAATTTTACATTTTATAACATGCATGCTAGAAATACTCTCTTGGTGTCCGCATACAGAGAGGTTTTTTGTGAATGTAAACTTACAAGGAACGTTTTGTAATATCAAAAGATAAAGGGGTGCAACCTATAGTTATCATATTTACATGAGAGGTTTATATATATACACACACAAGCAGTCGAGTACGGGGGACCCCGTGCGAGGGCGGCGACATTCGGCAAAAAGGAGGCGACAATTGGCGAGGGCGGGGATATTTGGCGAGGGCGGCGACATTCGGCGGGGGCGGCGACATTTGGTGGGGGAGGCGACAATCGTCGGGGGCGGTGGCATTTCGGCGATAATCGGCGGAGGCAACGACGACACTCTTCGGGGGCGGCAACATTTGGCTGGGGCGGCACCAATCGTCGTGGGGGACGACATTCGGCTGGGGCGGCAATAAACGTCGTGGGGGACGACTTTCGGCTGGGGCCCGACTATAGGGAGGTGGGGGTGCCAATTGGCAGGTTGTGACATTCCCATAGAGTATTTCAATTTTTTTCTCTTTTATTTTTAAATTTTTCTTGTTAGAAATGAATCTCCGCCCTAAATTTGTACTTCTTTACCTGCATTATTGAAAATTTAAATTCTGCAGATATATGAAGACAAAATCAACAAAGGAAAAAAAATGAGATTGACTACATTTATATTTAAACTCATCAAAATTATAATTTAATTAACTACTATAGAGAATAGATTAGTATAAAATTAATCAAACTATTGAGACTAAGGCTCTGTTTGGGGTGACTTATTTTCACCGGTCAAACGATTACGACCGCATGAACCGAACCTTAATTAAGGCCCGATTCATGCGGTCGTAACCGCTTGACCGGTGAAAATAAGTCCCTCCAAACGGAGCCTAAAAATCTATGGAGGATGACCGAACAAAATAGCCAAGCATATAAATTAAAAATAATAGTGGAAACTATTAAAATTATATTTTATAACAATTGTGGTAAATTGTGGAGAAATCAAGAGAATTTTTTATTACTCTAAAATTATCTTTTACAAACTTTGGCTTAGGTGAACCGGCACATTTGGGCTGTCAGGTTCAATCGGGTGGTAGGCAGGAGTGGTTTATTCATTTAAGCTATTTGCAGATCTCCTTCTCTGATATGACGACCTTTGAATTATTGAGACACATTCAAATCCCAAATTAATTATTCTAATTTTTACTCATATTTATTGGAAGAACACTGTACTCCTTTTAAATTTAGTATATATATATATATATATTATAAAACAATATGTATATTTGGAGCACATCATACTATTAATTTGCACCATTTGATCAAATCTAACTATCCTACATGAAAGAGAGGGGAAGGAGAGAGAGAGGGAGAGAGAATAGGAGTGAGATGGCGGAAGGGAGAGGAGAAAGGGGCGGAGAGAGAGAGGGAGAGAATAAGAAGAGAAAAAGGGCGAGAAATTAATGTTTTTACGTCAAAACGTAATTTTTTTATAAAATAAAAATTGTAATATCGATTTATATTTTTTACGGTCATTTTGAGTACTCATATGTATATATTGCGGGCGCTGACTGCCTTAATGCGGGCACAACCCGCGACGACTCATCGAGCACGGGCGAAGCCCGTGCGGAGGCGGGCAAAGCCCGCCAAGATGCGGCCGAAGGCCGCCCGAGAGCATCGAGCACGGGCGTAGCCCGTGCGAAGATGCTCGTATCATATAAAAGAATATACATATCTTGAATCACACCAACAAATGAATAGGAATCGTCCGATCAAGCATCTACAAATATGGACCGTTGGATACAAAAGAAAAGAACTGCCTATAACATTTCCTTCGAAGGCTGGCACTGTTCATCTCCGAAAAAACCTGATACCCCCGCTTCCGCCTTCCGCACTTTCGCCGCCTCCTCCGGCGGTGGCCCTGCCCGTTCGCCGCCGGACAACCTCCGGCGGGTTCGCCGGAGGCAGGAAGCCATTCTTCAGCATAGAAGGAGTGCAAAAGCTGGGAAGTTATTTGTTAATGCTCTAGAGCCTAGCAGGTACTTCCCCAAACCCTTTCACTATTTTGAAAGGTAAAGAATAAATGCAGAAGAACAAAAGAAAAAGGATCTCAAAGGGAAGAAACCTGCTGATGATACAGATCCTACTGTGCAGGCAAAGATTCAATCAGGAAAAGACATAGTGATTAAGGATCCTAGCCAATCATAGGATAGATAGGCTTATATAGAACAATGTAACTTTTTATTTTTGTTCTAAGAAAAACATGTAAACCCAGTATTTTCTGATTAATAAATAAAATCAGCTTCACTATTGCTTTGAGGTGTTTACTTTGTTTATATGTTATCCTGCACTGAAATGAATGTACATCTATTCTTATGTGTTTTATTATGAGAGATGTATATCTTTGACTAAGGGTTATGACTTCTCCAAATATGGGGAGATTGTTGGGTACACTGAAAAATATGTACCAGATTTGGAGAAGCCTCATCTTACTCAACGATATACATCAATTTGTATTTGATGGATGTTCGAGTTTTATTGTGCAGGTGTAAGGTTTACAAAATTTTTTCTAAGTATAAGTGTCGACACTTATGAAGAATTGTGTCGACACCCAGAAGTTGTGTCGACAATGGAAGAAAGGCCTGCGTTGACACCCAGGCATTATGTCGACACCAGAAGAAGAAGCTGTGTCGACACCCAGAATTGTGTCGACACCTAAGGCAAGGTTTGTGTCGACACCTAAAGCAGAAGTTGTGTCGACATACAAGAGTTATGTCGACATCAGAAGAAAGGCATGTGTCGACACTCAGGAATTGTGTCGACACCTAAAGAAGGTTTGTGTTGACATACAGGACTTATGTCGACACACACTCAACGCCATTGTCTACAGCTAAGTAATGAACAGAAACAGTTGTGTCGACACACAGGACTTGTGTCGACACACACTCAACGACATCTGGATGACACTCAACGCCATCTTACAACAACAGCTATACTGAGTCAGAAGGCTTGTGTCGACACATAGGACTTGTGTCGACACACACTCAACAGCGTCTCGACACACATTCAATGACGGCTGGATATACACTCAATTCCATCTGCCAGCATCAATTATGTCAAGACCAGGAGCAGTTGTGTCGACACACAGGACTTGTGTCGATACATACAAACAGAAGCTGTGTCGAGTAACTGAAGAATGACCATGTCAACACTTGGAGTGTTATATCGACATCACCAAGACTTGTATCGACACTTAGTCTATTTGTGTCGACACATATAAAGCAGTCTGCTCAGTGGCTCTTGCTAACTTATAATATCTTTGAGGAATCAACTGTCATGACGGGTGACTTGACAGATTTCATTACCAACAGGTCTGAAACTTTTGTCAAAACTGTTAGAAGGTTGTTACAAACCGGATCAGCCGGTAATCAGGAGAAATCTCTATATAAAGGACTGATCCGTGACAACTTAGAAAAACACATACAGAGATAAAAAGGTGGATCATCTAAGGAAAGTTTTCAACAACAAGTAAATGGGTGACCCTTAAGAAGGCAGATTCTGAACAAGTCTGCAGAGAAGATTCAGATCTTATTCTGAATTCAAGAAAGGAGCTGACAGGAGATCAACTTCTACATCAAGAAGAGTTCAACCTTATTTTGTTCTATCAAGAAGCTTTGAAACAGCTAAGTCAGGTTGGATCTGGAGATTTAGTTCATTCAAGAACTGATCAAGAAGCTCTCACCTATAGAGTGATCTATTTGGTGATATTTCTGTATTTCTCAAATACTCAAATTCTTGTAGGATCTATTGTTAGATCTGAGTTGTAAGCCTATAATTATAAAGGTTGAGGTAGGGCTGAGCGCCTGAGGTGTAGGACTATTGATAGTCTGAGTTTTAAGCCTAGTTATAAAGGCTGAGGTAGGGCTGTGGCCTGAGGTAGGATTTTTAGGGAAGGATCTGAGGTAGGACTTGTGTATGTCTGAGGTGTAGGAACCATTTTTGTTCTGAGCTGTAAGATCTTTGGATCTGAGAAAGAGGAAGAAAGTTGGGCTGAATCAAGTTCTCTACAGGATAGGCGAAGGGGGAAAGTGAATGTACCCATACCTTGAGGAACCACTATAAATCTGGTGTATGCTGTGCTGTGTTTTTTGTGTTGTGATTTGCTATTTCTGTGCTAAGTAAGAACTAGTTATATTGCCTAAAATTCTTAAAGATAATTATAACCTATTCACCCCCCTCTAGATGTTTAGGATCTTGAAATAAGTCTTTCATTGGGTAAAGTACACATGGCACAAATAATTAAAGGAATGTTGTAACCTCTAATTTTTTTCATAACCGAGACGTTTAACCCTCTACAAATTCTATTAACAGGAGTTCAAATGTCTAGGTTATGAAAATTAGTGATTGTGATAGTCCTTTTAAAACTTACAGGGGGTCAAATATCATTCCTCTATAATATATAGGTGTCACCAATACTTTGCACAATATTTTTATATGTACAATTTTTTTTACTCTTGAATAACCAAGGATTAATCTTGTTCATGAAATATATAGTATTTATTGCTAACATACACGTAACCCTTCCATCTTTTAAAATTATCAACATTGTTAACATACATGTAACCCTAGAACACAATTTGAAGGGTTTCATTTGTGCTTGTATGTTAACAATGTAAATTTAAAGAGATTTTGATAATTTTGAAAGATATATAGGATGCCCATATAATCATGCAAAATTAGAGGGTCGGTCCTGAAAAATGACCATATGACTGTAATTATTTTAACAATTTTAGAAACAAGTTTATTTTCCTTAAGCCAACTTCATGATCTGTTGCGGGCCGCTCAATATAGTCATAGTCTAGTCAAACTGAACTGTTTTAGGTCGATAGTAAGGCGAGTGTGTAAATAGTCACAAAATGAACCAACAATCATAGGAAAAACATTTTTATATGGAAATCCGGAAGGGAAAAATCACATAAATGGATAGTGCCAGTAAACTTCTATATCTTTCAGAGTATTTCAAAAAAATTATTCCTCAAGGGTGGCAGGTCACTACTCGTTACAATAAGTTTTCTGAATCACGGGAGTTGTATGGAGCAGAGACAGAGAAGCGCGCATGGGAGCAACCTAGAGGATGAATGCAGGAACGAAAGCTTTGGACTTGAAGTACGAAGCCGAAGGATATCTTCGAACCGTCTTCAAGGGGGCCTTCAAGGACCGAAGGAGTTCTTTTATATATCTTCAAAGAGGTCTTCTAGCACTGAAGGGGATATTCGAATGCCAATGAAGATCTTTGTACATGTAAAAGATCATCAAACTCCTACGAAGATCTTAGAAGGTATCTTCAAACATCGAAGGAGATCTCTAGGAAATCTCCGAGGAACGATTCGGGAGCTCTCAGGCACTGAAGGTAAAGTGTATTCAAATGAGGACTTAGGACCCATTTTATAGCCATTGAGAGGCGCATCCTGATAATCGTGCCACCAAAACTATTGGACAAATGAATAAGAACTCTTGATATGGGGCACACAGATAGCAATTTTTGTGAACATGTTGTTATTGCCCTTTGGATGACTTGAGTGGCCCGGTAAAACCAGTGGGTGAGTCAGTGATGAGAGCATGCATTGGGGCATAAGTGAGCAATGGGAGCACGCAATGGTTCATAAGTGAGCGATGAGAGCATGCATTGGCGCATAGTAAGCGACGTGAAGACGTGTTGGCGCTTGAGTGAGCAACGGGAGCATGTGTTGGCGCTTGGGTGAGAAACAAGAGCACAACTTGGCGCGCCAAAGAGGGATGGTAGCACGCTTTGGTGCGTAAGTGAGCGACAAGAGCTCGCATTGCCGCATAAGAGAGCGATGGGAGCAGGCATTGGTTCATAAGTAAGCGAACGACGCATGCATTGGTGCATGAGTGAGTGACATGAGCACACATTGGCGTATAATTAAGCGATGGGAATATGGGTTGGCACCTAATTAAGAGACGAGAGCAGGCATTTGGTGCCTAAGTGAGCGATGTAAGGTAGATATTGGCGTGTAAGTGAGCGACAAGAGAACGTGTTGTCCTGGAGGTGACTGAAGGGAGCAGGTAGTGACTGGGGTGGCAAGAATCGAGCGTGCCAGTGGGCGTTGTGGAGGTAAGTAGCGGAGAGAAGAGAGTGGTGATACGGGGCCGTTTGATGATCGCATGGCTATTGGCTGCGCGACCCTCCACTGCCCCTCATGGCTTCTGAAAGTGTAGATGTCATATGACCTGTGTGATGTGCGGCCACACGGATGCCCCATATTCCTTTCACAATAGAGCATGTGCGGCTGCAGCCGCATTGCTTATGCACGTCCACATCTGTATGATCCATGCACACCAGAGGTCGCGCGTACCTT
Organism: Platanthera zijinensis; assembly: GCA_039513925.1. Taxonomy (NCBI): domain Eukaryota; kingdom Viridiplantae; phylum Streptophyta; class Magnoliopsida; order Asparagales; family Orchidaceae; genus Platanthera; species Platanthera zijinensis. Next base: position 79,675,081 of record CM077080.1, on the reverse strand, counting down.
GCACAGCAGTGGCCGCATGGATACAACATGGTAGAGACCCTACATACCCTACACGGTAGCGTCCACACGGACCCTATGCAGTAGAGGCCTCGCGAGCTCCGTGCGGTAGTTTCCGCACTAGCTCTACATAGCTTGCATGATATAGGCTCTACATAGCTTGCATGATATAGGCCACAAGGCCTTTAGCTATGTAGAGTTTACTTGCCCAAGAAACCTCCAATTGTAATCCAGCATGGCTTGAGTGACCTAAGGCCGCTCAGAGGCCACTACTATGCGGCCTGAGTGACATGTTCAGCCTGGGCTGCCTGTGGGGCCTCCGTCCCTTACGGAGCCCGCAGGATGACCAACTGTGGGGAAGCCGCCTCCCCATGATGGGTGGTGCAATTATCTACACCCCTATGATGGGGGTGTGGTTACCATCACCCCCATGTTGGGGGCAGGGCGCGGTTATTCGCACCCCCATGTTGGGGGAGGGCACAGTTATCTGCACCCCTATGTTGAGCGGGTGCATGGTTATCAGCACTCCCTAAGGTAGAGGAGGCATGGCATGTGTGTATGTGCACATGAGTATTTCGGTGTCCATTTGAGAGATCAAGCCGACTCGGAATTGCATGAGAACAAGCCCATTAAAATTATATCACTGCACCGGTCGAGATCGCGATAAAAAATCTCTGGTTCGAACAAACTATTTTTGGTAAACTCATCATTCTCTATATCTAAACTATATTAAACAACGTTCTTAAAAAAAAAAGTTCATTGTCCTGTTTTACTTGAGAGAGAGGGAGGAGAAAGAGATGGAGGAGAGAGAGAGTGTGAGAGGGAGGGAGAGGGAGAGAGAAAGAGGGAGAGAGATATGTTTTCCATAAGTCTTTTGAATCTATGAAAGCGTGTTTTTTTATTCATTTTCTTCAAAATAATATTGCAATTTGTTTTTTTCTTTTTCAAATTAATTGGATGGGAAAAGACTATGAGCCGCTACTTCGGGTGTGCAGGAGTTGAGTCGTTGCATAGCCAAAGCTCGTGCATGCATCACTACTATTATATATGGATGTCCATAGTAACACACAGATATATATATAATTCATGCATGTAGATATACATTCATGTATAGATATATATATATATATATATATATATATATATATATATATATATATATATATATATATATGTATGTATATAGATATGATGGTATCTGAGATCTTTTCATGCATTATTGATAACTTAACTAAAATAGATATTTGTCGCCACACAATGTGATGCAATCAAATTTCACAAAATTAATTGCTTAACTAAAATTTGATATATGAAACAGGAGGCGGGGATCGACAATCATGGCCAGATTTGGTTGGAATGACCGGTTTCAATGCCAGACACTATATTTGGTTGACAAGGCGTGATGTCGATGTTATGTTTTCAGGGTCATTCAAAGGCCCTTTCTTTTTAATTTGTTATAATCGTGTGATGATCTGGCTTTCTGAAGATAATAACATGTTTTCAAAAGTTATCCAGATACCAGTGATTGGATAATGTCTAAAAAATAATAAGCTCTTTATAAATATGTTTGACAATAAGGGAGAGTGTATCCTATTCATGCAGAATTGATGTTTGTCGTGTTCTTGTTCTTTAAAGAGTGAATTTGTGAAATAGTTTTGTTTGTGTCCTCAAAGCCAATATATATTGGCCTTCTTAAAGCTGTTGAAAATTGTTTGTTTAATAATGAATGTTTAGAGTAGTTTATTTAAGGTGAAATTTCATCTTGTTGTAAATTGGGAATAGATACATGCAATTGTTCATCTATTAGATCCCTGGAGTTGAAATTAGGGTAACATAGACTTGCGTTAAAAAGACATTTCTCTTTGTTACAGACCCTTTTGTTTAAATCCAATATGTATAGTTCTTCATTAAATCATTTCAAACAAAATATTCTTCTACCTCAATTCGATCTCACATTTTCATATTTATGCATTGTCTACATGAACAAGAACACTTCTCCTCAATTGATCTAATTGCATAATATAATTATTGAGAATATTTTATACCTTCTAAATAAGTTTTTAAGCAATGTGGCTCTAGCATCCATTTTTATCCATTGCTACTCTATATTGAATATTTTGTTAGATAGCTATACAATGGACAACAAAAATTATATAGAACAAAAACACGCTTTATAGGAAAAACACTAACTAAATTGGAGATCAAACAGTAATAATAGTTAAATAGATTAGTTTTTCCCAAGGAATCTGTTCAAACAACCGTATCCAATTCATAAAGAGGGTGAGATCAAAGAATGCGAGAGATTATTTTAATCAAATTCTTTCCAAATTTTTCATAAATAAAGAAGAATTACCTATGAATGATACATATTATTGATAGATCTCAATAAAATGAGGTTAGTGAGACAAAAATTGACCTTTACTCAAGCCGGCTCGGGCATATTTGATAAATTGAAACCCTTCGGATCCCAAAAGGAAACTTTCAGATCATACTATTAATTATAAATTAAAATTGTGCATGTTGAGTTCTCTTTAGCACCATTGACGAGTAGTTATACAATAGTGTATTAACACAAAAGTGACTAAACACCGCCAACAAAGGTATCCCACAAAATTTATATGGCCACATGTTTCTGAAATGCCATAAAATCGTCGATGTAAAACTTAGATGTTGTGGTGACACACATCAGTTAGACAGCATGTCATAGCCGCCTAACATGAAGCACACAAATTTATGTTAGCTTTTCAAATGTCTAAAGAATAATTTGTTCTTTATTTTGATGGATACTTATAATGATGGGTTGCCTTAATAGACATGAATTAAAATAAAATTAATACCACATGTTTATCACTAACTAATAAAGAAAAGTAATTTGTATATACAACTTTGTGACTTCTAAAATGAAATTCATGTTATTACATAGTTCATGCCCAAAGGGCTATTATAATCCCTCTGGTTTTCAATTTCTTCGTTATATATAAAATGCTAAGACCGCTCACCTAGACACGCAAATCATAATCTTTAAATCAAACAAATATATAAGACAAATTTGTTACCTTATAGAAAATATCTCACTTTGACAAAAGAAGAAACAAATGATGTGCATCTATTTGCAATATTAAATACCTCACATTGGTTAAAGAACGAATAAATGGTGTGCATCATAAAGATAGAACAAAAATTAAATCAAAATGAAATTTGAGAACACAAATGTAAAAGGATCTGGACACGAATGTAAATGAGTAGTGGGCATAAGCGTAGCCCGTGTAGAAGTGATCCATAAATAAAAAATTTAGAAGAAAATCCAATGTCTTGCGTAATTTGAAATAGTAATTAAGAACAACGTTTTTAGAACTGGACCGGACCGGCCGGTCCGATCGGTCGGACAGTGAATTGGTCCCGCGTCCGGTCCGATTAGCCCTGCAAAATCATTCTTGCCAGGAACCGCTCAACCGCCCAGTTGGACCGGCCAACCAGAAACCTGGCGGTTTTCTTGTAACCGACCGGTTCTATGAGGTGTCGTCGATTAACATCTAAGGGTTCAAAATCTTCTTATTTTCTCTTAGCATTAGGGTTTTAACAATTTCGAGCGGTTATCCTCCTCGCCTGCTGGGACATTTCGATTTTCCCGTGGATATCTTTCTCTCCTCCAGATCACTGCTTGTCGCCTTGCCCTGTTGTTCATTGTCTCCACTCTCCAGATCACTGCTAGCCACCTAGCCTTATCGTGCATCACTGCATCGTCTCCATTCTCTAGATCGCTGCTAGCCCTATCGTGCATCGTCTCCTCCAGATCGCTGATAGGTACCGTGCATCCTCTTCCAAATCGCAGCTATGGAATCTGCATCTTCTCCACCAGATTGCTACTAAGTATGTGCATTATCTCCTCTAGCTGGTCGTTGTGTGAGTCTTTAAGAGATCTCACAACTCCAGATCGTGTCCTCCAATTCCTGCATCTTCTCTTCCAGGATTCTTCTTCTTAAGGTAATGCTGTAATATAGTTATTTGGGAGTGATTTGGGAGTAATATATCATCTTCTATTCAATTAGAAGTGATGATTTCAGGATTAATTTTTAGTTCGTGCAAGATTATTCTGCTCTTTCCTTGTTGTGATTAAAGAAGATGTGGACTCAATATTTATCCTTGATGTGATTGTGTGCCTTCTAAAGACTAAGAAAAACTTATGAAAATCATTTTATGTTATTTATGCTTCACCTTTAAATGTCTGTTAAATAAATTGCATACATTGTATTTAATATTAACTCAAGGCTATGTTATCCCCTTTCTGCACTTCTTGAATCATTAAGCATCCTTTATTATTTTCTTCTTATCAGGGTGTTATTGGCTTCTCATCTCTAGAAAATTCATTTTAGACTTCTTAATGAATAGATAACAACTTGTCATTTGGATGAATAGTGAAGAAGTTATGGGATTAAAATAAATATAAATGAATAAGACAATGAATACGATCACAATCACAAGAAGCATGAATTTGATGCCCTAAATCAGATTAATTTCAAATCAAAATTACCAGCCCTTAGAAATTTTGATGAGTCAAGTATCCATCAACATGAGGAGACTCAACCTAAGTTAGCAAGTGGTTATCTAAGTAAAAAAGTGGTGATCTCAACAAGTATTTATATCCCAAAGAATGAAAAACCATAAGGCTAAACCAAAACTATCAATATAAGACTGCTGATCATGGTAATGTTAATGAGGAAGATGAAAACATAAAACACACATTTTTGCTCTACAAATCTTTAGTTGCATGCAAATCAATTACAAAAAATTTAATTTGGCTGCAACGGTTTGCGATCAATCTGATTCAAAAGATGACTTTGATTTAGAGAAAATTGCATTCCATAATTTAGAGAATATTGCGATCCATCCTTTTTAGTGTTTTCTTATATTGCATCATATTCATTCACTCAATTTGATTCATGCACTCCATCCTTTTTAGTTTATTAGTTATACTGTTATTTATGTAATTACATGATGCAGCTTATTGTCTTCCTCAATTTCATTTCATAATTAGGAATTAATTATTAGTCTTATTAAAAAATGGAAGCTTCTACTGAGCCATCTAATGTATCTTCACAAGCTGTGCATGAAAAAATGATCCTTGTTGGAATCATTTTATCCTACTTCAGAGTTCTGATGGTAAAAAACACTATAAGTGTTCACACTGTGGAGTGGTTTATAAGGGTGGAGGAATTAATAGAATGAAATAACATCTAGCTAGTATAAAAGGAAATATCGGTTCCTGCAAAAAAGTTTCACATGATATTCGAAATTAGATGCAGGAGAATTTGAAAGTGATTACTAACCAAAAACAAGATACACAAGATTCCTTAGATAGCATAAATCCATATGGTGATCATGTGAATGATGAAAGAACTTCTATTGCTAAGTCTCAGAACTCTATTGTATAGGATAAAGGAAAAAGAAAAATAGATCAAGTTGAAAATAATTTTGCTCCTCGAACATCCGCAGGATCACAACCATCCCTGAAAAGTGTCTTAGCATCAAAAGAAGTGGTCCACTGTGCTGATATGGCAGTAGCAAGATGGTTCTTTGACAGCTACATTCCTATAAATGCTTTGAATTTGGCATTTGCACAAAAAGCTATTGATGGTATTGCCTTTATTGGACCTGACTATAAGTTACCTTCCTATCATATGATGATAATTAATTAATTTGCTTAGAGATTGCAAAGAAGAATGTCAACTTCTTATAGATTCATATAGAGAGCATTGGAGAGTAAGTGGATGTACATTGATGGCAGATGGTTGGACAGATAGGAGAAGTAGAACATTGATTAATTTCTTAGTTTATTTTCACTGTGATAGCGCTATCTCTTTTTGTACATCAGTTGATGCTTCTGCTATCACAAAGGATGCACCAACTCTATGCAATTTATTTTCATAAGTTGTTGAATGGATTGGTCAAACTAGTGTGGTTCAACTTGTTACTGATAATGCGGCAAACTACAAAAAGGCAGGTGAGCTCTTATATGAAAGTATGGCAATATATATTGGTCATGATGTGCAGCTCATTATATAAATTTGATTTTAAAGGATATTGGAAATCTTAGTCACGTGGTGGATATTACAAGAAATGCTTCAAAGATTACAGTATTTATCTACAATCATATTTTTCTTTTAGCTTAGTTGAGGAAAAGAGAAGGATGGAGAGAGATCGTTCTTCCGGGGGCAACACGATTTACCAAAACATTTATTACATTGAAAGGTGTCATTGAACACAAACATGATTTGAAAGGTTTGGTAACAAGTGTCTTTTATATTTATTTCTTAGATGAACGGTGGAGGATGTTTGGTTCTGGTGCTCCACAATAACAAAAATTGGTTATTCGTATACTTAGTCAAACTTCATCCTCCTCTGGCTGCGAAAGGAATTGAAATATCTTTGAACAAATTCATATAACTCGAAGAAATCACCTCGAGCATCAAAGACTAAATGATCTTGTGTATGTTTGCTACAACCTTAATCTGAGGGATATGAAAATGCATGTGAAATTTTATTATTTTATGTTATAAAATATTAAATTTGAAATTTTGACTTATGCAATATGCATTGTAATTTTTTGTAGGACTTACTTTAAAAGAAGAAGTTATGATCCTCTTGATTACACGAGTATTGATTATGTGGATTTTTTGGTAGTTGAGGAAGAGCCAACTCCAGAGCTTAATTATAATGAATTGGAGAGTGAATTCTATGAGAAAAATACAATGCCAATTATGGGAGACATTCAAGCTAGTAATCAATAAAATGAACAAACTAATGGTAATAAATATATATGCTCAAAAAATTTATATATAAGTCCACTTGTATGCGGAATAATTGATTTTTATCAAAATTAATTATGCAGATGATGAATATGAAGATAATATTCTGGAGCATATCAATCTTGAAGAATTTGGGGCGGAATCATTTGATAGACTTGATTTTGATTTTTGATAATATATTTTGGTGGACAATATTTGTTTTGGACATTATTTGATTATATGTTGTTGTTGTTGATTTAATGCTTGAAACAAGTAGCTTGTGACTCATTTGTAATATTTTTTGTTGTTCATTATTATGATCTTATCACAATAGCTCATATATAGTTAGATTCGGCTCAACCCCGATTCAATCGGTTTAACTTGTTAAACCTTGAACTTCTCCTTCTTCTGGTTCAATGTCTGGTCTGGTTCTGAAAAAATTGATTAAGAATAATCAAATTAGAAATATAACTTTGAGAAAATAAGAACAATAAAGATAAGAAATATATGTTTGAATGAATTAGAAGGGCTAACACTCTAGGGTTGTCTAAGTGCTCGATCAAGGAGAGCAGTGAGCTTGGGCATAGACATTTTAAGGAGCTAGATGGTAGGTTGGAGTTTCTTTATAGAGCACTGAGCTTACGTGAGGGTGTGGCTGTTATTCAACTTAGGTTTCGTTTGATGTGGTGGTGGAGGTCATGAACGTGGTGGTCATGAACTGTCATTCGTGAATGCCCAGCTAAAAGAATAAATTCTGTGACTCTACTCTGTCCCAATTAGATTTCCCATGATATTACATTAATATATACCGCTCGATCTTCCACCTGTCCCCTGCATTTTTGCATAGTAAATGCAATGCCATTATGATGTATTTTTGCCTTATAAAAAGGCCCAGTTATCTAATGTTATTAAGTAAGATTGTAAAACTTATATACAGTAAAATTTCCATTCTCATTTTCTTTTTTCTCTCGTCTATGTTTTGTCTCTACGATCCTAACACTAGTATCAGAGCACTAGTTGGGGCATAACTCATTATTATTTGATAATACCCATGACTTCATCATCTACCAACAATAATCTCCTCTAATACTAGAAATTGGACTTTTAGCCACGGACATATTATTAGCCATGATTTTAACCCGTGGCAAAAAAGTATGACTAAAAGTCAATTTTCTAGTAGTGATCTGTGCCCACTCATCCATTCCAATTTTCAATGACAAACCGAGCGTTTTCTTGTGTGACAAGATGCAAACGCTACTTAGATCCCAAGATCTCTGGGTGATGGTTCGCAACGACATTCCCACCGACAGATGGCAGCGGATGACAAGGTGACACCCATCTCTAAGGAGAAAATGATGATAGACTCACAAGTGATGCACCTTATTCAAAATGCTATGACCACCACAATCTATCCACGCATAATGGGATCAAAATTTGCAGAGGAAGCTTGGGATAGATTGGAGAGAGAATACAAAGGATCAAAAAAGTATTCTAAATAAAACTACATGCTCCCAATAAGGACCTGGACTCCTTCTAATGAATGAAGAAAGAGAAATATTCATTTTCATTAATATGAAAAAAAGAAAGAGTACAAAATTTAAAATAATAACTATGATATTAGAGAAAGCGGAAACATACACATAAAAAGAAACTTATAAAAATTAACTCAAACATGTAACACTCATACAAAATTGAAATTCTCTCTAACTCTCTTGAAAACTTGAACTTGATGTCTCCCTTCAACACTCCTCCAATGCTTTGGACCTTTTCCCTTTTTATAGCCAAATGAAAGATTCTAGAAAAGAAGAAGAAAATGAAGAGCCACAAGTGGGGGGGGGGGGAGCGGCCACATGCTTTAAATGAAGAAATAAATTAGTGGGGAGGGGAGAGGAGAGAGAGTGGCCACCTACAATGGATGGAAGGGGAGAATATGAAGAGGAAGAGAGAGTGACCACATACATTGAATTTAAAATGGAGGAGGTCTAATGAAGAGGGGAAGTGGAGGGATTGCATGGAGGGTGTCCGACCAAGTGAAATTTGATGAAATAAAAGGGTGGGACCGATCATATGATGGTGATGTGGCATGAAATGAATTAAATGAGGTAAATAAGGGGTGATCGGCCACTTGAATTAAATGATGAAATAATTTCATGCATGTGGAGGAGCATAGGAAAGGTGGTGGAATGGCCATGCATGGAAATATTTACATGGGAATAATTTCACGTACAAAGGTTGACAGCGGGCTTTTACGTCGAGACATGCCGAAATTCCTCTCAGGTCTGTCAAAATAGAAATAAAATAAAATTAGTGCAAATTATATAAGAATAAAAATAACAAGTTAATTAATATATAATTTTGAGAATATATATAATTTATATTAAAATTTAACTTTTATGATATGCATATTCAAGTCAAAATATGCATCATCAGACAAATTATCCAAACAGTGTACTGTTTATTCATCATTGTTTTTATAAAGGCTTTATTTGGGACAACTTTTGTTGATGAATAAGCTGATGATTGAAAAGTGATGATTGAATATAAATTTTACAAAAACAATGATGAATATGCTTCTGATTGAAAAGTTTCCCCCGAATATCGATCTCACGTGAAGCACGGTAGAGTAGAGAAATATTTGTAGACGTGAATTGAGATAGATGTCTTTTTATGTTAGTGCTATCATGTTGTTTTGATTTGTGAACTAACAACTATTTGTAATAAACAAAAGATAATAAACTATGCGTGTTGTCGGCACTGATTATCTTATTTTTTGGTTACCTTCCTCCTCTTTGCACCTCCGTGGGTAGCCTTCCTCCTCTTCACTCTTCTGCGGGTCGCCTTCCTCCGTGAGTCGCCTTCCTCCGCTTCGCTCCTCCGTGGGTCATCAACCTCAGCTTCACTCATTGTTGTAGTAACACACACCACAATCACAATATTATCACCCCAACACTGCCTCCAAGCAAAAACTCATGAACATGATAATATATAGATTTACAATTAAGAGCAAGCAAATATAAATGAATTTAAGTGTATGTCAGTTTATACAAACTTCATCATCATATATGAAGAAACCCACAAAGATACAAACCTAAATGAGGATGGAAAATAAGATAGAAATACAAATGCTGCCTGAGTATCTTTCTAGGAAGTGAAGAGTAGCAAGGTTCCTAGCATGATCCTTAGCCGTCGTTTGGGGTCTCTGAACCTGCTACTACCTCCCTCCTGTCTTCTTGGGGAGTTTGCAGCAATCACATTGAAAACCATAAGATCACCTTCAAAAGAGCTTGAATCCTTAGAGGAAGTTTTGATCCGTGAATCTTGGGTGATGTGGAGGAGCCTTTGGGCAAGCCCTAACTTAGAGGGGAAAAATGGTGAAATAAATATTGAAAAGATGGAACTTTCCGCTGAAATCGCAAACCTGTGTATTTATAAGTTGAGCAGATTTTTGACCAACGCACAAGTAGGCGCACGTCCAGTGGTCGTACGAGATGGAAAAAACAACCTTCTCATGCGAGAAGGAACCAAAAATAGCGGGAAAAATTTGGGTAATGGGGTAGAAAATTGTTGAATGTGCATGACCAGTGGTGGTGTTATTTTCCACGTGCGTACACTCGTGCAAAAATAAAGAGGTGCTCGAGTCAGTTTTATGAAATAGCCATGCACAACCAGTGGTCGTGCACAGAGGGAGTCAATGCTTGTGCGATTAGAAAAATACATGTGTAGTAGCCGCCTCTGGTCAATTTTAAGGCTCTCTACGACAAACACAAAAAACCTTGCACGACCAATGATCGTATACAGAGGGAGTCACTACTCGTGCACCGAAAAAATACCCGTATAGTGGGGTCCTCCGGTCGATATCACGGATCTCCTTTCAGCAAAATTAAAATAACCTGCCATGTCATTCTATTCAATATAACATGAGATAACTGGATGGGTAGGCTACACGACAAACAATCTGCCATGTTAGAAGTCAAGTAATTGGGAGCTTTTAAAAAAATAGTTTAGTAGACGCCTTATGGAGTTACTAGATACCAGTTAAGAGATATTTACAAGTCAAATATTTTCTTATTTTCTCGTGTTATTATTTTTATTATGTGTGCTCATATGTGTAAGTGGATTTTAATCCCACATCTTGTGTTTAAGTCTATGACTCCATTGTAATTTTATATACAGACCTCTTTGGATGAATAATAGATTAAGCCATTATTATTTTCCTCCTCATTCAACTTGGTATTAGAGGGAATCCCTAATCTCCCATTTTTGCGCCTCTCCACCCCCATTTCTGCACCTCCTCTGTTCAATCTGCGCCTCTCCGCTCTCGTTTCCCGTCTGCATCCGCTCTAGATCGACAGGCCCCAATCTCTTATTTCTCATCCATTGGGGATGACGAGTGGCCTTCATGCCACCGCAAGCTACTGAGAAGGACGTTAATGTCATCCCCCTACGAAGCAGCTGGCACGCTCTCCCTCTACTGCACGATCTAGATGGTTTTTCTTCTTCCGCGGCGCAATCTAGTCCGATCCAGACAGCTTCTCAGAAATCTGCTTCGAAACCTCCTCCGGAACCTTTTCCTACGCCATATTTGCTGTGCAATCCCCAACGTCACCTCCTAAGGAATTCTTTCACCATCCGTTGGCCCATTTTCTGCCTCCGGGGTCTTTCTGCTTTACTATCGACATCACCTCCTATTGCGTCTACACCAGATATGTTGTGTCAATGCTTCCCATACTGTTTGGTTCCTCTTCTATGTATTCCTTTCACATGGATACTCAATTCTATAACATGAGTGATTCTTCAGTGTCGTCGTTGGGTGTGATTCAATCTCAGATGAATGACCTTCAGTGTTCCCATAGCCATACCGTCTCCCTGAAGATTACAACCATCCCATTATATGACACAAACTATCATAAATGGTCCCGTGCATCGCAACATGTCATTTGCAGCCATCAGATGTTTGGCAATATTGGTGGAACTGTTAAGGAGCCCCCAAAAACGGATCCCTCCTAGAAGAAAAGGGACTCAAAAAACTCCTGGGTTGTTTCGTGGCTTCTTCACTCTATGTCTCTGAAGGTTTACCGGAGTTACATGATGATGGACTCCGCTTTCGAAATATGAACTTGTGCCCGTAATACGTATTCTCAAATTGGAAATTTTACACATGTTTATGAACTTACTCGCCGCATTTTAAAACTACAGTAAGACTCTATGATGGTGTCATCCATTTTCAGTGTTCGAGCATCTATATCAGGAGTTGGACTATTTCTCGCATTTCACTGAAGCATGCACTGCGGACGTTGTTCAGTTAAAATAATGGGAGAATCTCTTTCATCTCCATGTAATCTTGATGGGGCTGAACAAGGATTTCAATACAGTACAGACACATATCCTTCAACAATCTCCTCTCTCGTCCCTTTGGGATGCCTTCAACATGATCCTTGGTGATGAAGACCATCGGAAGCCCCTTAGGGCTGGTGTTGGGTATTGTATCCACAATAACCTAGATTTGTATGAAGTCACCCATAAACTAAGATGAATTAAGTTGTATTTTATGCCCTGTTTGAGTTATGTGTTTGCAGGATATAATTGCCAAGTGTAGACCAATATTAGTCTACAATGAGTCACCAAACACAGGACCATACAATGTAATCCCTCATTGTGTGATCCATAGTGTTGACTCATGTGTAGCCTCTCTTTTGGACACACTTCATTTTCAAAGCACTAAACTTGTAGGAGAAAGACAAGTTGCTGAATTCCTTGAAGAAAGAAAATATTCAGAAAGAAGAATTTTTCTAAGTGTTTTACTCGAGAAGTAACTTAAGTACTCAAGTTTATTTATAGTCAGTTCTCGAGTAAGCTAAGTCTAGCACTCGAGTAACTGAAGTAGTTCACGAGAAGATTTAATGTTAGTTCTCGAGAAGCTAAGCAATACTCGAGTATATTTTTTCTTGTTCTCGAGTTAACTGAAATATCTGGCTCAAAAATTTTCTAAGTATAATCTCGAGAAGCTTAGGGCATTACTCGAGTAGTACAAGACTTTGTCTCGAGTAACAGAAGTCGAGTTCTCGAGAAGTATATCTTGTTCTCGAGAAGTCCAGTTAGTACTCGAGAAGTCAGTTTCCATTTCTCGAGTAACAAAAGTTACTTCTCGAGTAGCAAGAAATAATTTCCAAGATTTTCTCAAAGTATTGTTCTCGATAACATTACATCCTTTTCTCGAGAAACAATAGTTACTACTCGAGTAGTCTATATCCACTCGAGTAATGCAGACCAATTTCCTGAAAATTTCGTTAAGTCTGACGGATATGATTTCAAACTTAATCTCAATGATTATTGGTCCACGTGTACTGTCTTTATGATTATGACCGCTAGGCTTGTCCTATAAAAGGTCCAATCAAATCGACTAACCCTAAGAATAATAATAAGAAAAATCCGAGAAAATCAAAAGTTTCTGAATCGTTCTTATATTCTAAATCGGGAAGCCGTCGCCGCTCTTCTTCGAAGATCTCGCTGCCTCTTCTTCTTCGATTCCAGTGATTCAGAGCAAGTACAAGTCAACATATCAAGAAGTTTTTATTTCTACAGATCCATCTCTTGATCGTGTTGATTCAAGTTTTCAGATCCAGAATCATTTCGGCTTGTCTTCTTCAATCCGTTTCTGAGAAAGCTTCAAAGTTCAAGAAAGAATAAAGGCTGAAGATTCAGATCTTAGATGTTCTGTTTGTATAGTTTTTGTTTACAACATCTTTATTCTTGTAGGAGATTGATCTCTGAGTTGTAGGAGTTTGTTCTCTGAGAAATTATTGTATGAAGTTTTTCTTTCGAGTGTAGATCCGTTTTGAGGATCGAGTTGTAGGGGCGTTGCTCTGAGTTATAGGATTGGTTTTCAATCTAAGGTAATAGTGAAGTAGCCGAGTCTAGCGTGTTGCTAGATCGTTGAGGTGGAGAGTGGATGTACCCAAGATTGGGGAACCACTATAGATCTGGTGTTTTTTTTGTGTTTTTGTGCTTATTTTCTGCACTTCGTTCGTTCAATTTTTTATTCCGCAAATAGATGTAGACCTCACCTACTCACCCCCCCTCTAGGTGATTTAGGTAGACAACTAAAAACATCAATTGGTATCAGCGGCAGGTTGTTCATCAAAAAGGTTAACACCTTGAACAGATCTGCTCCTAGTTGTCTTTAGAGGATTGAAGTTTGGACAGAGTTAAGGATTTTGCAAATCATCCTTTATTCACAAAGAATAATTTTACTATATGGAAAGAGAGAATAAAGTTCTTCATGGAAGCTGTGGATTCAAGAATATTTATGATAGTGGAAGAAGGACCTTATGTTCCTATGACCACCTCAACCATTGACTCTACTAATTAAGTGCCTAAGAGACTTATGGATCTTAATAAGGATGAGATTGCACTTGTCTCCTTAGACAAGGAAGCTAAAAATATCATCACAAGTACAGTCGATGATTCTATGCTGCAGAATTTGATTCATTGTCAATCCGCCAAGGAAATGTGGCAGTCTCTTATCATATTGATGGAAGGCACTAAAGAAGTTAGGGATGACAGAAGATACCTTTTAAATCCTAAATATGAAGCATTCTGACAAGGTCCCAAGGACTCTATTACATATACATTTGAGAATTTCTTCAAGATTGTCAATGGCCTAAGAGTCTATGGTCGGGTCTTCACCAATGGGGAACTGAATGATAAGTTTCCGAGATCCCTGACTAAGGAATAGGATAACAAGATTTGTACTATCCGGGAGTTTGGAAAGCTAGAAAAGACTGGTCCTCAAAATCTCTTTGGAAAGCTTATGTCATATGAGCTACAAATAAATTCAAGAAAAGATGAAGAAGGGAAGAACAGATCTTCATCCAAGGAGAAGTCTGTCGCTCTAAAGGCAGACACCTCAAGGAAGTCAAAAGTTGTATCTCTTGCCCTAGCACAGGAAGAAAGTAAAGAAGAATCTTTAGAGCCAAGTACCTCCGGCTCAGAATTATCTGAAGGAGAGTTCTCTCTTCTTTCAAGGCAGTTCAAGAAGTTCTTGAACAAGAAGAAAAAATAGAAAGGCAAGGATGCCTCGTTCAAAAGATCACGTCATGATGGCAATCATCACATGAAAGGTTCAAGTAGCCAAGAAAGTTATTACTCCAAATAGAACAAACATATTTCTACTGACATTGTTTGTTATTGCTGCAATAAGCAAGGACACATCATAGCTGACTGCTCTCACAAGAAGGAGGGTGGAAGAAGAGAGGAAAAGAAAACTTCTTACAATAAGAAGAAAACTAAAAGAAGCCTGGTAGGTAAGAAGGACAAAACCCTCATTGACTCAGACTTATATGTGTCAAGTGATGAGGAGGAATCCTACTTTGGGCTCATGGCACATACAGATGAAGAAGAAGAACCCCAATTCACTGGGAAGGTAAATTCGCATACCCCTATCTCTGAATCTGATGATTCTGACCATGGTCATGAGGAATGTTCTTCTGACAATGAGTCTAAACTCATGACTCAATATAAAGAATTGATCAGAGCCTATGACAAATGTTTTAGAGTCGCAAGAGCTCAAGCTAAGGAGATCAAATCTCTTAAGGCTGAAGAGAGTAATCTGAGGGAGGAAGTCATGATGATGGATTCACTCAGAAAGGACTTCTATAATGCAATGAAAGAATATAATAAGGCTCTCGAGCACCTAAATCTGAAGGAAAAAATCATCAAGGAATTGGAAGAACAACTTGCAGCTAAAAAAACTTGTTGAAAGTTTCTCCAAACCCAAGACAGTCCATCTGTTTGTTGCTGAATTCTCTGCTCAGGCCAAAGGTGTTGTCTTAGGCCATGTTGCATCCCCTAGTAAAAATTCTAGGAGAAATAAGGCCCAAAGGAGAAATAAGACCCAAAGGAGAAATAAGGGTGTCAAGAAGGCTCTAGCCAAAGAGAAAGGGAAAGCTCCTCAAGAACAAACTCCGTTTAAGAAGGTTATCCTTCCAATGAACGAGTTTGATCTTGACTTGTCCTACGGTCACTTTGCTAGGCTTACTTATGTAGAGGCTAAGTCTGGGTACCAAGGATGTACTCGTCCTCAGAACTTTGGCGAGAGTGTCTTCAAGGCACCTTATGAGGAGATCACTCTTCAGAGCTACAGACCTTATAATCATGGTCATAATAACAAGAAAGCTCCAAGAGTTAAACCCGTTGTTGAAAAGCCTATTAAGGAAAAGAAGTCAGGTGAATGTCATCACCATGAAGCTTCTACTTTCAAGTCTATTGTACCTGCTAGACCACAATCTCGAAAAGTCAAGCAGGAGATCATTAGGCAAAGATACAACAGATTTGACTATTGGTGTTATGGCAAGGTTGGTCACTTCGTTATAGATTGCTTGTTTAATCCCATAAATTATGTAACTCCTCAAGTTAATAATGTGAGAAAGACCACTCATAATATTAACACTCGTAGGGGGAGTGTGCTAACTAGAGACCAAGGACCTAAATAAGTTTGGGTTCCTAAGGCTACTTGATTCTATTTTTTCAAGAATGTCCAAAGGCCACCACAAATCCTATTTGGTATTTGGACAGTGGATGCTCTCGGCATATGATCGGGACTAGAAGCCTACTCTAGAATTATTCTCCAGTCATGAACGAGCCAATGGTCATCTTTAGAGGTTCTGACAGAGGAATTACAAAAGGCTACAGTATGATTACTAATAGTAGTGTATCCTTTTCCGATGTGGCTTATGTTGAAGGATTGGAACACAATCTCGTAAGCATAAGCCAGCTCTGCGATAAAGGATACATCGTAGAATTTCATGCAGACAAGTGTTTGATAAATTGGTTGATAATCTAGAAACAATTTTATCAGGCATTCATAGTAGTAATATATTCTGTTTAAATTTTATTTATATAGACTCTTCTACGCTAGTGTGCTTTTTAACAAAAGATAGTGCATCTCTTGGTGACCAATGACATAAGAGATTAGCACATATAAATTTCAAAACTATTAATAAATTATTTTCTCTTAATTTAGTACGTGATGCCCCAAATTTCAAGTGCATCAAAGATAGACTTTGTCACATATGTATAAAAGGCAAGAAAACAAGGGCTACCTTTAAAAGCATTATTGGCAAAGACTCTAATAGGTGTTTACACCTACTTCATATGGACTTGTTTGGTCCACTGCAAATTAGAAGTTTGGGAGGTAAGGATTATACATTGGTTATTGTTGATGATTACTCTCGTTTTGCGTGGGTGTTCTTTCTAAAACACAAGTCAGATACCTTTGATATCTTTACTAATTTTGTCAGGCAAGTTCAGAATGAATACAGCGGTTCCGTAGTCAAAATCAGAAGTGACAATGGAACAGAATTCAAGTCTGGGGACATGACAGAATTCTGTGAAAGTCTTGGTATCTTTCATGAGTTTTCCTCTTCTCGTACTCCTCAACAGAACGGAGTTGCTGAGAGAAGGAATAGAACACTCACTGAGGCTTGCAGGACCATGTTGAGTGATGCCTCACTACCGAAATATTTTTGGGCTGAAGCTGTCAACTCTACGTACCACGTGCAAAATCGAGCACTCATAAACAAGAACCATAATAAGACACCTTACGAACTACTAAAGGGCAAGAAACCGACCATTTCATATTTTAGAATCTTTGGTAGTAAATGTTTCGTCCTTAACAATAGTAAGTATCACACCACTAAATTTATTGAAAAGAGCTTTGAAGGTATTTTCGTACGATATAGTAGCCATAGTAAGGCATATAGGATTTTCAATAAGAAAACCCTAGTTGTAGAAGAATCTATCAATGTTGTATTTGATGAGACGAGCTTGCTGCAAGGCAGTTCTTCTAGTGTGTTCATTGAAGATGCAGGTTCATAACTAAAGGAATTGAGCTTGGATGAGCCAGTTAGAGAAAAGATCAAGAGTTCATCACGATCACCACTCCAACCCTTATTGGAGAAGATGATCACCATGATGAAGATGTCATACAAGTTGATGAAGTCACTCCAGCAATAGTGGAAGCTCTAAATGCAAGGACCCTAGAGCTCAGACACTTGAAGGATCACCCAATTGATAAAATCATCAGAGATCCCCGGGATGGTGTCAGAACTCGTAGAGGTACAACTAATGAAAATTTATATTTGAGCTTTCTCTCGCAGGTTGAACCAAAGAAGTTTGAGGAAGCAAACTCAGATGCATCTTGGATAATGGCAATGGAAGAAGAATTGAATCAATTCAAGCATTGTCAAGTCTAGAAGCTTGTTCCAATAACCAAAGGTATGAACGTCATCGGAACCCAATGGGTATACAGGAATAAGATGGACGAAGATGGAACCATCATAAAGAACAAGGCCAGACTTGTCGCCAAAGGATACCGACAAGAAGGAGGAATCGACTTTGATCAGACGTATGCTCCAGTGGCAAGACTGGAGGCAATCAGGTTGTTCCTAGCTTATGCTACACTTAAGGGCTTCACTGTCTATCAGATGGATGTGAAGTCGGCCTTTCTTAATTGTGACATAAAGGAAAAAGTGTACATTGAACAACCATCAGGTTTCATTAATTCTAACTATCTTAATCATGTTTATCTCTTATTTAAAGCATTATATGGTTTGAAACAAGCTCCTCGAGCTTGGTATGAGATGTTGTCTAGCTTTCTTCTTGAGAACAAGTTCATAAGAGGAAAGATAGATAAGACATTATTTCTTAGGGAAATAAAAGGTAAGATTTTGCTAGTGCAAATCTATGTCGATGACATCATATTTGGCTCTGCCGACGACAACCTTTGTAAAATTTTTTCCAAACTTATGCAAGGGAAGTTTGAAATGAGTAGTATGGGAGAGCTGAAGTATTTCTAAGGACTTCAGGTAAAACAATCTGAAGATGAAATTTTCATCTCTTAGAAGAAATTCACCAAGGAGTTAATTAAGAAATTCGGAATGGAGAACACAACCTCTATGAGGACCCCAATGGGTTCAGCTATATCTCTGGACAAGGGTGAGAAAAGGAAACCTTTTGATGAAACAAAGTACAGAGGCATAATTGGATCCATGCTCTATCTTACTGCTAGTAGACCGGACATAATGTTTTCAACATGTGTGTGTGCTAGATTTCAAGTGAACTCTAAGGAATCTCACTACGCTGCTGCAAAGAGGATTTTGAGATACCTTAAGGGTACACCGAATCTTGGATTATGGTACCCAGAGTAATGATAACGAACTAATTGGTTTTTCAGATGCATATTTTGCAGGAAGCAAAGATGACAGGAAAAGAACTTCCGGGACTTGTCAATTACTATAAAGAAGGCTTATCTCCTGGAGTAGTAAAAAGTAGAATTATGTCGCAATTTCAATAGCCGAGTCAGAGTATATCTCTGCAGGCAGTTGTTGTGCACAACTGCTATGGATAAAGAATCAGTTTGAAGACTATAATATGAAGTTCTAGAACATTCCAATGTTTTGCGACTCATCCAGTACAATTGTAATCACCAACAACCCAATCTCTCACAGTAGGACAAAACACATAGAGTTGAGGTATCACTTCATCATGGAGCATGTGGAGCATGGAGACATCAACCTCCAGTATGTCCCAATTGAAAGGCAGGTTGCAGACATTTTCACGAAGCCGCTGGACGAGGACAAGTTTTCGTTCTTCAAAACGAAACTTAACATACTCAACAAAGAAGAATGAAGAAGGAGGTCTCACAACAAAGCTCAAGGATCAGGAAACACTTTAAAAATTCAAAAATTCCTAAGTTTGGACTTCATTTCTCGAGTAAGCCTCTTACTACTCAAGTACTGCTCGAGTATTACTCGAGAAACCAGTATGCCTCCCGTGAACTATAGTCTCTTCACTCGAGTAATGCATGTCCACTCGAGAAGTTTGAAGCAAATTTTTTCATCTTAAAGTTCAAACTTTTGATATTCACACTCGAACTTTCTGCCTTCATATTTTCAGGTATGTTACTTCTATTATTTCCTTAATCATCATAAATTAAGACTTATATAAATAGAAAAGTCCGGAAATTCCAAATCACTCGATCTCTAAACCCTTTTTCGAGAGAAAAGAGGAAAAATCTTTGTCTTCTTGCCGCCGTCACAAACTTGCCGCCAATTCAACCCTTTCTCTCAAAGCAGTAAATTTTTGTTCTTATTTGGTTTGATGGCTCCTCCATCCAAGATAGGGATCAGCAGTGAACTAGTTTCTACAGGAATTGCAGAGCTTTCCGATGATTTTCAAAATCTTCTCCTACTGTTAGAAATCGCTGGTCTATCATTCGTCTTAGAGCAACCGCGCAAAGTTCTATTTCCAGACGTTGAAGAGTTATTCCAAAATGCTAAGGTAAAGAGAAATGGAAAGCTTCTTAAGACAAGAGTTCGTGGGATTAAGATCAAACTATCTACTCCAGTTGTTTCTAAACTTCTTCAACTACCAGTGATTGACGAAGAAGATGACCTAACAGATTAGGACTATTATAGGGCTTGTGGATTCTGTGGAATTTCTGTTGGTGTAAGCTCTATTCGTCGACCTGACCAAAATCTAGAGAGCAAACTTCTAGTGGACATACTTGGAAAAGTACTTCTATGCAAGACTACTTCAATCAGTTTCATTACTGCAGACTTCTTTGATATGATGATAATAGTCATATGTAGGAAGACATTTCAATTTGGGATGATGATATTTGACAAGATCAAGGAAAGCATAAAAGCTCCAAACTATGCTAGAATTATATCTCTACTTCTTCATGAGTTCAAGCCAGAGATCTTTGATTTATCCAAAGGTACTACCCTTCATCATATAAAGAAATTTTCTATATCTTTTATTCAAAGATGGGAGCTCAAACTCAAGAACCCTGCCCAAGCTGCTAATGCACATGATCACCCAAAGGATGAGGACCGGACTCCATCTCCCCCTCTACCTCAAGTAGCTGGCACATCTGGTGCAGTTACTGAGGGGGAGTCTGCTCCTTCAACCTAGAAGAAAGTGTCTTTACCCCTCCTCCAGTTGTTGCACCACATCCTACTACCCTAGATGAGTTGCTCATAGTTTCTCAAGTACAAGAACACATTCTATCTATAGAGGAAGACATCAATAAAATGATAGAGGAATTGACTTCCAAAGAGCCTCTTTCCCCCTTCTATACAGAAAAGTCTCCCTATCCAGAACCATCTCCTTCTCACAACCATTCTGAACAAGAATCCCCACTTCATCAATCCCCTGCTGCAAATATTCAAGAAGAAGAAACAGTTCTTATTTCTGATGAGAAAGAAGCCACCCCTGAACTGGCTGAGGCTCCCCTAAAGAGCCTGGAATTCTCTCATCCTACCATTCTTGGTGAGGAAGGAGACATTTTGATTCATACTACCAGAGCCAAGAGCTCAGTTGCCATTGAAGAAATAGCTCCATGGACTGCTCCTCCTCCTCCTCCAGCTCCTCAGACTGAAACCCCTTCTGCTGATAATATTTTGAGTAAGATAGAGCTGGTGCTAGCTCATCAAAGAAAGTATTTTGATGAATCTCTAAAAGATGTAACTAAAAAGGTAACTGCTCTAGAAAAACAGATGGCATGAGATTTGCAGAGATACAACATAATATTGATGAGCTGAAACACCTTTAAAAATAGGTGGGGAAGCTCTGGACCACACCATAACCAGTATTGGTCAGGTGATGGATCAGTCAGTAACTCTAGCAAATAATCAAATCCAACTTGAAAAGAAAGTCCAAGAACATAACTTCAAGACATGTGAAGAGATAGGAAAGTTCAAAGAAGATGCAATAGAAACCCTATCTATAGAAGTCAGAAAGGGGGAGAAGCTAGTAAAAGAATACTTGGAAAAATCAGATACAAACATGAAAACTCTCTGGGAAGGAAAACTAAATGAATTCATGCTGATGTTCAAAATCAGATATATGGTGTAAAGTTTCATACCTATGATATAACTGTGTAGATGCATAATCAAATCTTTCCTAATTTCCAGGTTGATCCAAATATGATTCCCCATCATATAAATCCTATTGCTCAACATCCTACAGTTCAACAACCAACATTTTCTCCAAGACCTGAAGGCTCAAAAGCACCACCTCCAGATACTTATGCTCAGGTTTGGGAATCTGAATAGACCCAGGTGCCTCCTCAAGTACACCTTGAAGTACAATTTCCCTAGAGAAGAAAGTATGGTGATGGAGCCTCTGAAAGCAAGTCCATTCCTAATCCAGAAGCTGAAAAAAGGAGAACACAAGAATTTGCTGAAATTTGGAGCCCTACTTCCAAATCTTTAATCATTGATACTCTCAAACTTGTTATGGACTATAATGAAAGCAGGACTAAACATTACATCTCTCATGAGTGGGAATTATATGAGAAATCCTTAACCAAAAGGTGAATTTAAGATAGAGAGTATGGAAGGAACAATCCAAAGGCTCCTCCTAAACCTCCAAAGTACTATCCTAAACCTTTCAGCTACCAGAAGAGACAACAAGAGAAGAAAGAGAGATAGCAACAACAACAACACCAACAAGCAAAATAAGGAATGATAGATGATCAATGGATTGTTTTATGAGATTTTGTTGAATTGGATTTGCAGGACAAATCTATAAATATAAATCTTTAATTTTGATGATCTGATTTTCTTTTCATTGCTTAGCATTTTATCTTTATTATCACTATGTTATCTAGTCACTTTATTTGTTTATCTTGATGTAATTCACCTTAGTGTAGAGGGTTCTAACTTCTACAAATAGGGTAAGATTATTTGGTATTGTATCCACAATAACCTAGATTTGTATGAAGTCACCCTTAAACTAAGATGAATTAAGTTATATTTGATGCCCTGTTTGAGTTATGTGTTTGCAGGATATAATTGCCAAGTGTAGACCAATGTCAGTCTACAATGAGTCACCAAACACAGGACCATACAATGTAATCCCACATTGTGTGATCCATGGTGTTGACTCATGTATAGCCTATCTATTTGGACACACTTCATTTTCAAAGCACTAAACTTGTAGGAGAAAGACTAGTTACTGAATTCCTTGAAGAAAGAAAATTTTCAGAAAACAGAATTTTTATAAGTGTTTTACTCGAGAAGTAACTTAAGTACTCAAGTAGATTTATAGTCAGTTCTCGAGAAAGCTAAGTCTAGCACTCGAGTAACTGAAGTAGTTCTCGAGAAGATTTAATGTTAGTTGTTGAGAAGCTAAGCAGTACTCGAGTATATCTTTCCTTATTCTCGAGTTAACTTAAATATCTAGCTCAAAATTTTTCTAAGTCTAATACTCGAGAAGCTTAGGACATTACTCGAGTAGTACAAAACTTTGTCTCGAGTAACAGAAGTCAAGTTCTCGAGAAGTATATCTTGTTCTCGAGATGTCCACTTAGTACTCAAGAAGTCAGTTTCCATTTCTCGAGTAACAAAAGTTACTTCTCGAGTAGCCAGAAATAATTTCCAAGATTTTCTCTAAGTATTTTTCTCGAGAACATTACATCCTTTTCTCGAGAAACAATAATTACTACTCGAGTAGTCTATATCCACTCGAGTAATGCTAACCAATTTCTTGAAAATTTCGTTAAGTCCGACGGATATGATTTCAAACATAATCTCAATGATTATTGGACCACGTGTACTGTCTTTATGATTATGACCATTAGGCTTGTCCTATAAAAGGTCTAATCAAATTGACTAACCCTAAGAAGAATAAGAAGAAAAATCGGAGAAAATCAAAAGTTTCTGAATCATTCTTATATCCTAAATCGGGAAGTCGTCGCCACTCTTCTTCGATGATCTCACCGCCGCTTCTTCTCTGATTCCAGTGATTCAGAGCAAGTAGAGATCAACATATCAAAATGTTTTTATTTCTATAGATCAATCTCTTGATCGTGTTGATCCAAGTTTTCAGATCCATAATCATTTCGGCTTGTCTTCTTCAATCCGTTTCTGAGAAAGCTTCAGAGTTCAAGAAAGAAGAAAGGCTGAAGATTCCGATCTGAGATGTTATGTTTGTATAATTTTTGTTTACAACATCTTTATTCTTGTAAAAGATTGATCTCCGAGTTGTAGGAGTTTGTTCTCTGAGAAATTATTATAGGAAGTTTTTATTCCGAGTGTAGATCCATTTTGAGGATCGAGTTGTAGGGGTGTTGCTCCGAGTTGTAGGATTATTTTTCAATCCGAGGTAATTGTGAAGTAGCCGAGTCTAGCATATTGATAGATCGATGAGGTGGAGAGTAGACATACCCAATATTGGGGAACCACTATAGATCTGGTGTTCTCTGTGTTTTGTGTGCTTATTTTTTGCGCTTTTTTTCGTTCACTTTTTTATTCCGCAAATAGACGCGGACCTTATGTAACGTCCCAATTCGCGCTAGGCCCCTCGTGCGAGCTTTTAAGTCAAGAAAGCTGACTTGGGCTTAGGGAGTGCTGGCAGCTAGGCTTACACTTGTGTAAGGGAGGAGAAGTTGTTCCATAGTAGTACACCGAGAGTGACACGGGCGTATCCATACCCGTGTAGTACTCTGGTGTCTTTGTGTCTTCTTTGTGAAATTTCTAAAGAAGGGCACGAGTAGTAACATGGGCGTGCCCATACCCATGTGGCTTTCTGGCAATGTTGCGGATTCCTTGTCGTGTTTCCCGAGCAGGACACAGGTAGTGATACGGGCGTGTCCCAACCCGTGTGTGTGTTCATCGAGCAGATCTCGACTAACGTCATCGACCGTATTCCTCCCGAGTAGGACACGGGTAGAGACATGGATGTATCCCTTCCCGTGTGTGTCCATAACAGTTCGACGATTCGTCGAGAGGAGATTGACGAATCGTAGACCGTGTTCCTCCCGAGTAGGACACGGGTAGAGACACGGGTGTGTCCCTACCCGTGTGTGTCCAAGCAGTAGTTCGATGTTCGTTGAGAAGAGCTCGATGAATCATCGACCATGTTTCTCCCGAGCAGGACACAAGTAGTGATACGGGTGTGTCCCTACCCGTGTAGTTCAATTTAGGGTTTTGGAGAATTTTCTTGCCGTGTCGTTTCGAAGGGACTCATTTACTGAGTTGATTGGCAGTCCAATGATAGGACGACACGTGGCTATGTAGTTACCAAACTTCCCACATGAAAAGGGGAGAAAACCCTAGCCGTTTCTACTCTTCCTTCCAAGCCATCGCTGTAAGAAACTACTGGAGAGGAAGAAGGTGCTGGAGCCAATCTTATTCCCGTGAAGAACTAACACCGACCGAGGAGAAGAAGATGTTGCCAAGAAGGGTGATGAGATCCTTGGCTGGAAATGGTGGAAATGCCGAAAATGAGGTGATCTTCCTACCCTCTCCCTCGGTGCTATATCTTTAGTTATTTCTAGGAGAGATATCGACTCAAAAGGGTCTTGATTTGTGAGAAGAAGGTTTCTAGGAAAAGGCTATGTAAGGACTTGTGTCCTAGGAATTAGAGTCTTCAACCTTTACCTCACTTCGAATGCAGTTTGTGGACTGGTTTCGTGAAGAGAAGTGGCCTTATGAGGGTGAATATGGGAGTAGAAATTCTGGATATTATTTGAGAGTTTGGTTGAAGGAAGAAGACAGACTGATGTCATTCGATCTACTTTAAGATGCCCGCAGAAATCTGTTTTTTGCGCGCCTCAAACTTCGAGGCCATTTTCAGACTTGATGCGGCCAGATCAGGGCTTTCGACTAAACACAAAAGTCATAGACCTTGGAAATGCCTTTCCAACGAGGGGTTAAACGTCTTCACCGGACTCTTTTAGCATCGGGAATCCCCGTTTGAAGTTGTTGTACAGTAATCATTCCTACACATGAAATTCTCGTATTTGTTTTGTATCGACTTTGGGTTGGTAAAGAGATTGTAGTACATTAACGTTAATGTTTTGTTGAGATATAGTCTATAAGTGGTTGTGATAAATCATGTTAATAACATTTATTGGATAGATCCCTAATGAACAAATGATGTTGAAGAGTGTACTTGATCGAGGTGATGTGGTGGAGGTTAGAGAACGAATGGATTGACGATTTGGTATGGTAGGAATGATTTAATTATGTGAAATATTGAGGATGCACTTGATAGTGGTGATGTGTTGAATAATGATGAGTTTGGCTTGAACATGCTGAATATGATTGGTAGTGACTGTTACGAACAAATGGTTGTGGTCTTTAGATGATGGATGCGTGAAGTGCCCTTACATTGATAATGAGCCCTTAAGTACCTTGGGGCACGGGGTTATGAAAGGGTGTAAGTGCAGGGTTTGATTGCACTGGTTTGGTAATGTTGAGAAGAGACGTAAGTTGACGGTCAGGCTTGGTCCTTGGTGTTCATTCCCGAGGCTACTTCCGTGCCAC
This sequence comes from Platanthera zijinensis, assembly GCA_039513925.1. Lineage (NCBI taxonomy): Eukaryota > Viridiplantae > Streptophyta > Magnoliopsida > Asparagales > Orchidaceae > Platanthera > Platanthera zijinensis. The sequence continues at coordinate 79,648,965 of CM077080.1, read as the reverse complement.
GATGATGTGAAATTTCATACGGTGTGAGTCGACATGCGGTGTCGTAATCCTGGTTTAAGGATAGTGTGGCAGGTCTACGAGCTCTCCAATCGTCACACTGATGGGAGTTGACAGATATACCTTGGGCGGTTGGGCTTGGTCCTCGGTGCTCATTCCTAGGGCTCCTTTTGTGCCAAATGGACGGTTGGGCTTGGTCCTCGTGCTTTTTTCGAGGCTCCTTCCGGGTCACAACATGGGCTAGCTAGGGGCTTGGTTCTCGGTGCACATCTACCCAAGACTCCTGCTGAGCCATAGTATGCATGTGAGCTCCGCTGTTGTGTCCTTAGCATTTAGTCATATGGAGTTTTAGGCTTGGTAGTGTGGATTCCCGCCTAGTAGTGGAGAATCCCGCTCCACTATCACTGTATGGCCACGACGGTTGACGCCTGAGAGGTTATCTACCTGCTCTAAAAGTGGGAACTATAAGTTTGTGTCGACATAGCAATTGCATGAGTGTAATCATGGGTAAGTCATTGCATTGCATTTATATCATTACATACATTACATACACAAGATCCTCATCGTATAAGTTTGTATGGGCACTCCTATACAATGAGTTACTTTACTGTTAAGCCGATCCTTAACTTATAAGTTTGTATGGGCATTCTTATAAGTTAGGTTACTTTCCTGTTGTAGATCTATATGCTTAGATGGATTGATATAGCTTGTGTAGAACTGCTAGAATAGAATGCTGATAATATTATTATACATTACTTCTATTGCTACTAGTGAAATGTATACTTTCTCCGCATGCTTGTACTACTGCTTATATAAATATATTGTACCCTTGTTCCATTCTCCGCTCGGTGCCGAGGAGTCACCGGGGGAGTGGATATGATGACCACTTAGTCTTTATGACTAACAATTGCTACGTCTTCCTGTTTTAGGAGGAAACCCCGCAATCAGAGCAGCCACAGATTTTGTAGTAGGATAGCCAGGCCAGGACGATAGGGCCTGAAGGGATGGTGTCGTCACTACCATCAGTCACCGATATGAGTTTGAGAGACTCTTGATGTAGCCTTTGAGCAAGTTTTACCGGTACTCTGATATTTCAGAACCTTGTTGTAGCTTCTTTTTCTTGATGTACTTTTGGTCTATCTTACTTATGTGTGGATTGACTTCTGTTTTATATTCTTAGTTGGGTTGGCATTGGTTGATATTTGTTATTGCCAGCAGGATAGGAGTCTTGTAGTACAGGTTAGCCCAAGTGCTAGCGCTACCGCAAGGCGACTGTTATGGGCATAAGACTCCCCTCGTGCCATGTTCTGTGTTCTGAGAGGTGGATCTTACACCTTACCTATTCACCCCTCTAGGTGATTTAGGTAGACAACTAAAAACACCAGCTGGTGCTCCGCCTGAGCGCTCTGCTCTGACTAGTGCTGATTGTGGTTATGCTTTCAGCCCTTGTTTGTATGATCCTACTTGTGATTATTGTGGTCGCAAAGGCCACACTTGGGAGGTATGTTACAGGCTCTACCCATATCTTTACCCTCATGTTCGTGGCTTTGGACGTGGGTTAGTACGTGGGGGCCATTTCCAGGGTGGCTCCATACCTTATGTTAATGCTTACTCTACAAACGTCTATGACGAGACCTCCAAAGCTGTTCCCGGGCAGCTTACTGCTCTGGAATTGGATGCTTTCCACCATATGCTGCACTCTATGCCTGATCAGCCCCCGGGTGCCTTTACTTCCATTGCATCTATTTCTATATAACGTCCCCAAGTAGCCATTACCTCCTCCTTTGAGTGGGTGGTTTATTTTGGTGTCATGCACCACTTGACCAATTCCTCCTGAGGTTTTCTTTCTTACACTCATTTGTCTGGTAAGGACAAAGTTATTTCTACTAATAGCTTATTGTCTCCCATTGCTGGCAAAGGCCACATTTCATTTTCAACTTCTATTTCTCTATCATCAATACTTCACGTTCCCTCCTTTTCTCATAATTTAATTTCCATCAGTGATATTACTCGCTTTCTTAATTGCACTATAACCTTTTTTTCCTTACTCCTGTGTTTTTTTAGGAATTGGGTATGAAGCTGAACATTGCCAGTGGTAGGAACTGCGGTGTCCTGTATTACTTGGATCTCTATCCTTCATCTTCTCAGGCTCTCTCTTGCACCACTATTATAGTTGATGATGTTGGTCGATGACACATGCGGCTTGGACATCCTTCTTCTACCTATCTTCAGAAGTTATTTCTTATTTTTACTTTTTTTTACAAACTTTTGACTGTGGTGTTTGTGATAGGTCTAAACATGTGAGACATAGTTCCTCACATTTATCTTCTCCCAGTACCACCCCATTTAATGTTGTTCATTCTGATGTCTGGGGTCCGTCCCCAGTTTATCTATTTCTAGTTTTTGTTTGTTTGTCACATTTATTGATTGTTTTCTAGCACAACATGTGTGTATTTATTAAAAAAGAAGAGTGACGTCTACTTTTCATAAAATGGTTCGAACCCAATTTAAGGGCACTATTCGTGTCTAGCGTAGTGATAATGGGGGAATATGACAATCGGGGAGCATTTGGCTCATACCTTACTAGTCATGGTATCATCCACCTTTACACGTGTGTCCACACCTCTATCCAAAATGGAGTTGCCAAACAAAAAAAACCGACACCTTCTGGATATCGCCCGTTGCCTTCTGGCTACTATGCACCGTCCCAAATTCTATTGGGGTGACGCTTTTGTTACCGCTACTCACCTTATCAATCATCTTCCCTTTTGTGTTCTTGGCTATGTTACTCCCCTAGTTCAACTATCTACCATGACTGCGGTTTATACTTCCCATCTTCCTCCTTGTGTTTTGGGTGTATATGTTTTGTCCATATTCATTTGCCTCATCGCGACAAATTAGACCCTCGGGCTCATCGGTGAATGTTCCTTGGATACTCTTCTATGATGAAAAGGTATCAGTATTACCACCCTCCCTCTGGGTGTATGTTTTGCACTATGGATGTTACTTTCAAAGAAAAGGAATCCTATTTTTCACCTTTAATTCACTCTCTTTGTCTGGGGGAGAGTAGTGGTGATATAGATAATCCCTTTCCTATTAGTCCTATTCTACCACCACAGCTTTCTCCTGTGCATGAAGTGGAACCTCCTATCCATGTTCCTTTGCCCCATACTTCGATCTCCCCTTTTCCACTAACGCTCCTCAGCCATATAGGCTACTAAGGTTCCTCCTCTCCCAGTGCCCACTTTTGCCTCAGATTCTAATGAAGTGGATTTGAATATTTTGCTTGCTTTATTTTAAAGTTAGGATGCATGTACCAAACACCATATTTCTAATCATGTGGCTTACGACCATCTTACCCCTGTCAATCAGGCCTTTATTGTGTGTGTGTCTCTCTCTTGGGTTGTTATTCCAAAGACTTGACAAGAAGCTTTGGGTACCTCGGCCTGGACTCAGGCTATGAAAGAGGAGATGTCGTCCTTTGACAAGAATCATACCTGAGATGTCTCTTCCCTTCCACCTGAAAGAAAGCTATAGGCTCGAGTTGGGTGTTTTTGGTCAAATAGAATACGAAGGGAAGGTTGAACGGTACAAGGCATGGCTGGTTGCCCAAGGGTACACTCAGACTCAATGAGTTGACTGTCAAGAGACTTTCAACCTTATGGCTAAGATTGACTCTATTCGGGTATTATTATCATGCGCAACTTGCATGGACTGGGATCTTCACTAACTTGATGTTAAGAATGTGTTTCTCCATGGTGAGCTTGATGAAGAGGTATATATGAAATTCCCTCCTGGGTTAATAAAAAAGGGAGCAGAAGGTCTTGTTATTCGGCTAAGGAGGTCCTTATATGGTTTGAAACAGTCCCCTAGAGCATGGTTTAATAGATTCCTCATGACGATGCTTAAATTTGGGTATATATAGGCATTGCCTGATCACACTATGTTTATTCAGAGATATTATCAGAGTATTGTGGTCCTTATTATTTATGTGGATGACATCGTGATCACCGGTAATAATTTGGAAGAGATTTTGAATCTCAAGTCCCTCTTATCTGTCGAGTTTGAGGTGAAAGATTTGGGAAGATTACGAAATATTCTAGGTATTGAGATGACTAGATCAGATCATGGTATCTTTATATCTTAGAGAAAGTATGTTCTAGATCTGTTGCAGGAGACCGAGACGCTTAGTTGTGTTCCTATGAACACCCCGATGGAAGAAAATCATGGAATCAGTGAAGATGGTGATAGTGACCAGCAGATGTCACACACTACCAGAGATTAGTTGGAAAATATTTTATTTATCTCATACTCATCACAATATTACTTATGCAGTTGTATTCTGATTAGATATATACATGATCCTAGGATTATACATCAAGAGGCAGCGTACCATGAGTTACAGTATTTGAAGAAAGCCCCTGGTCGTGGTCTTCTGTTCGCAAAGAATAACCGCTTGCGGATTGAAGTTTTCACTGATAATGATTGGGCAGGATATCATGATGATAAGAAATATACAACAGGTTATTGTTCCTTTGTTGGAGGATTCCTGGTGACATGGCGCGGTAAAAAAGCAAAATATAGTGGCCAGATTGAGCGCTGAGGCAGAATACCGTGCATTGTCACAAGGCATGTGTGAAGGCCTATGGTTGTGTATTGTTCTACATGAATTGAGGTTTCACGTGATGTCTCTTTTCTCCTTGTTTTGTGACAATAAGACAGCAATCAACATAGCACACAATCTAGTTCAACATAACAGGACAAAGCACGTTGAGGTGGATCGTCATTTTATGAAAGATCAATTAGATAAAAATACTGTGATCACACCATTTGTCCACTCTAAATATCAACTGGCAGATGTGTTCACTAAAAGCTTGGGAAGTGATGTGTTTAGTGATAACATCAAAAGACTTGGAATGACTGAAATCTTTCGTCTGACTTGAGGGGGAGGGTTGAGAGATATTTACAAGTCAAATATTTCCATATTGTATCATGTATTATTTTTATTACAAGTGCGTAAGTGGGTTTTAGTCCCACATCATGTGTTTAAGTCTAAGAGCTCATTATAATATTATATATAATATAAATGAATAATAGATTAAGCCATTATTATTTTTCTCCTCGTTTAACTATACCCTATCCTTTCGGTAAAAATAAAATAAGGCTCGCAAGGTGTAATATCTCTATACCTACTAGACCCCTAAAATGTATTAGGGTAGGACATGTGGTGACTCATATGAGTTAGGGCCTCAAGGAGCTAAGGAGAACTCACATTGGGCTCATTAGAGAGCATAAGTCAACATAGGTCAAATTCCTCCAAATTGAACTCACAAGAACAATGTGACCTCACCACTATACCTCTAATCCTAAGAGAGACCCAACTGAATATAGGCCCCATGAATGGGTCGACTCAATTGGTCAATATGACCAAAGTCAACATAGGTCAATTTTGACCTATTCAACATTACATAGCTCAATCGACCCCAAATACTTCAAATTGACCTTACCCAAGCCCTCATAAGCCCTAAGGAAGGTCATTAAGCCAATTATAACGCATTGGTTCCACCCAATTTCAAGGAATTGACCAAAGTAAACTCTTGGTCAACATAACCCAATTCAACCCAATCAAGGACCAATTAGTCTTCAATTGGTTAAATTGATCTCAACCCCAACCTTCTAACATCATTAGGGACCCAATGGAACAAAAGCCTCATGAATGGGTCAACCAATTCATCCAATTTGACCAAATTCAACTCTTGGTCAAATTAGGCCTAAAATGGAAAATATAGAAATTTGATTAATTTCCATGGTTAAGCCTAGCATGGGCAGCCCACCCTATAGTCCATGACCATATTTACCACCCATATATACTATCCAATTTCTAGAGTTGGTGACATGACAAAGGGAATTTAGGATTTCGCCAATTTTTGGGAAGAATTCAATGAGGCATTCATTGATTGAATGTCAATAGGCACTCAATTCATCTCACAAATGCATCCATTCGTCTTCTCATTAAGTTCTAGGTTATTTTCAGCCTTCCCTCTGCCAAATAATTAAGAATTCAAGGAGTTTCATCATTGGTTGAAATTCCCATTAATGGCATTCCATCATTAAGGCTTCGTTTGGTGCAGCATTTGGAGCTGTCCATTTGGTGCAAATGTCGACGCACAGTGAGTAACCAAATGGTTGGCAGTTGCATTTTCTTCGTTTGCACCCGCCGCACCATGGGAAATGGAGGAAAACAGAGGTATTCCAACATCATCATCCTCCCTCTTATTCTAAAAGCCCTCCTTCTCCTCCCATCGTCTAAGCAAAACACCAAACCAAACGAAGCCTAAGCCTCCCCCACCTCAAATTGACCCTTCCATCATCTTCAGAAGCAGGAGGGGAGCTAAAATCGACTCATTATATTGTTGGATTTGGTGGAGAATCAAGGGATCGGGCAAGCTCGCCAGAGGAAGAAAAATTCCTTGGCCAACCTCTGCCACACCCGTCGTTGTGGCCTGATCGAGGTGTGTTTCCTCCTCACTACCTCTATTCTAGCTTCCTAATTCGATTAGGGGAGATAGCAAGCTCAATTGAGCCCAATTCCATGTGATAATGGAGAGAAAATCGCAAGGATTTTACCATGCTCGGGTTCGCCAGAGAAACCTTCTTCGGCGGTGTGTCGCCATCAAACGTTAGCCATCACCTCAATGGAGGTGGTGGTGGTGGCTGGCCGTGGAGGACAAGAGTTGGACAGGAAATAAAGTTTTAATATGGTACAGGTCGGGATCATTTTGTGTGTTGCCTGGAGGTAGGAGATTAATAGATCGTGTTTGTTTTTGCTTCAGAATTCGTGTAGATCAACATATATACACATTGTTTTATACATTTTGTCACACTTATAACAACAATTTCAAACTAAAATTTGGGCCCCTTAGAGGCTCATTTAGGAAAAAGTGCCAGATACAAATATTGTATCCCTTGATATCTACTTTTTACAGGACTTTAAATCATATTATTTGCAGCCCTACAGCCTCTATAAAGAGCATTTTACTGAGTTGTGTCCTAAGAGAGGACCAACCACTAAAATGTGAATGTGCATTATATGGATGATTGTATGGGCCTAATATTTTGGCCATGTATTTATATACCATAGGCACACCACCTGCCCTAAAATAAGTATTTTTGGGAAATATTTTTCTATAGTTTTGTCCAAAATATGATTTATAATATACATTTATTTTAAGTGGGTAGACCAAGTCAAATTGACTCAAATCTTGGTTTGTATATACATTATGGTATCATGAGGCTCTCATAAAAATTTGAGACCATTTGGATCTATTCATGTGGATATATTCCACTTGTGAGAAGATGTAATAAAGGGGTTTGGTGTGCATATAGCACAAAAGATGCATTTTGTGAATTTCTCCCAATTGGATGGCTGTATGTCAATGGTATTTTGTACATACACATATTGAGTTGAAAGGTATCATCTCTGATAATATTAGGATTTTTGGACTTGAAAATCCTTGGTATTAAATTAATGGTAAATATGTTACAAATTAAATTAATGAAATAAATTTGACTAAATGACTTAGGAAAATTCTAATTTTCTGTCATATGCAATATTAGGTCATATTACATCTCTGAAAATTTTATTAGAATTTATGAAAGCTATTTACATTGAGTAATATCAATAATGTCATTTGTTACACTTATGTATGTTTGAATTATTTATAGTCAAAACATCTTGGAAAATTCTAATTCTCTGGCTAGATGATTTTAAAACATTATGAACCTCTGATAATATTTCTAGAATTTTTGGAATGTTAACTTAGGCACTACTTTTGTAAAGTGATATTTGACAATTAATATTCACTTACTGAAATTATGGACAAATTATATTGGAGAAATTATGAAACTCTATCTAGAACATTATTTTTTTCAATATGTACTTGTGATAATTTATTTAGAATGATTGAACATCTAAAATTGCTACTTCATGTGTAAAATGACATGTGTCACTTATTTTGTGAATTTTATTAGTACCAAATTAATTAGAAAATTCATGAACTTTTGATAATCTCTTATTTATGTCAAGATAAACCTCTGATATTAATTTTAGATCATTTGGCCAAAGAAATTGATAGTTTCATTCTTTGGATCATAACTAGTTCATTTGAGTGATGGTACGCGTTTAGCAAATTTGAAGTAGTGACCATCTAGATCACATTAAAATTACCATTATGATTTCGAACATTCATAGGACCACGGTGTGTCTCTGGATAGAATCTTGGGGCATGTAGATTAATGCGTTTAAGTTGCACCTCATATCATATATTAAAGTTAAGGGTTAGCAACGTTGAAAAGAACGCATGCCTATGAGTAGATCTTAAATGTGATCTTAGTAGTCAATTATCACAACCCACATTTTTTCAGTATTAAAATACTATCATAGTGAGAGAAAATATGCGATCGTGATGCCACGCCGTGCAGGGGATAACTGCAGACATTCAGGCAACCCTATCCTTTCATTTATTTTTAAAAAAAGACTTATGAATTATGTTTTAAAACATAGTTATATTATTAGGTTTACTGACCGTGTCCCTCGGTCTGGTGGATCAACTAGTCTACGAGTGAGAAAATTTAGGTTTACACAGCGAAATTTTTTTAAGATTGATTCATCTGTTATCCTAAGTGAGAATGAAAACTCAATATATAATGCAATGAAGATGTGACTTCTAGATTTATTATAGGTAGGAAAACAGTTTTGTAGCTCTTAAAGTTGTAGTTTGTCAGTTTAAAAACATGCTATGAAACTATGCTAAAATGCAACTTTTACAGTTAAAAATAACTAACATGCATCCTAACATAAAATCTTCCCAAAGAGTAAGTATAAAATAAACAGTAAGTAACAACAGTACAGCTAGCAAGTAGCTAACACTATGTGCGTCAACAAACTGACACAAACCCATAGGAAACCAATCTAATTTTAAACAAAAGGTAGCAACCTCACAAACAGGAGATGAAACAAACGGCTGCAACCACCCGCAACACCAGAAACTCAAGCTCTAACTGGCAAACCTGCTACTGCTGTGAACCTAAGGCATTCAAAAGAAGAATACCTCAGAAGCAAGTTACAAGTAGTGTTATAAAAACCAAAGAGGAATAACAAACCTCGAATAACAAAAAACTATACGAATAAGCTATCACCAAAGAATCAGTATAATCATAAAAACAAAAAAATGGCATAGAGGAACTAACTATGTTGTACAAAGTAAGCAAGCCCACAACCGGGAGCGAAATAGATTCATTTGTATTATATCTTTCATCTTTTTAAATATCAATTCATGATTTAAGAGAGACTGATTAGCTCCAAATGGCATCAATACACCGGGCAAAGCCTTGGTGTATGACCCACAAACAACAAGGCACTGAGGTGGCGGTTCTTTATGCACTGTCAACCAACAGTCCATAAAAAAACCACCAAAATGAGGCACTGAGGTGGCAGTCCTTTATCCGCTGCCAACCAACAGTCCATCAAATATCATATATTTTATTATATATATACATATAAATGCATCAAACTAAGAAGAACTCTGAATAAACAAGAAGACAAAGAACAAAACCTCTCTCTTGTAACGACCCGGCTAAGTGCGCACGACGTCGTTAATAAGGACTAAAACAAGATCGTAGCCTACGATCGACCAAAAGACACAATTTTGCCTGGCAGAACTCCAAGGCCTTAACCATAATATTTTCTAAGTCAACAAACATAAACACATCAATTAACAATGCTTATGACTAAAACATGGATCATAAGGGGACATTAGCTCAAATCGCCACGACGATCCAAATGACACACGTGCAAATGCAGCGATGGATGACAAAAAGGGTTTCATCGACTAAAAACAATGGGAAGCGGCGAGGCTTCCAACAAACTCCATTCCAACAATACAAACGACACTTACAGCAACAAGTGATAAACATGGTCAAAACGACACTTACAGTCGAACAGAGAGGTTAACTTGGTCAAAGCGACACTTAAAATCAAGCGGAGAGATAAACTTAGTCAAAGCGACGCTTAAAATCAAGCGGAGAGATTAACTTAGTCAAAGCGACACTTAAAATCAAGTGGAAAGATTAACTTAGTCAAAGCGACACGATGATCTAAACGTCGTGACCACTACGATACAACAGAAGACAACAAGGTTTCCGACGCACAGAACTCCGTCGAAAGGCGATAAGGCTTTCGAAGAACTAAGCCCCAACAAAATTTATGATATTAAAAATAAATCAAATGATACAACTAGGTCGGTGGGGCCTTTACAACGATGATTTCCAAGTCCAGCGGTATGCACGAAATGTTAGACAATAATTGCGATGCCTACGACGAGCAAATAACTTCTTCGATCAAATTGACAAGACAATCCAAACAACACCACGAGCAAGTGATTCGACGCATATACAACATGACGACGAGTGACAAGATTTCCGACGAGTTTACCTACGACGAGCAAATCACTTTCACAAGGTGACACTTGCAAATCTTTAGGCAAAAACAACTAGCAACACATACGAGCATACTTTTCAAACAATAATCATAGGTAAATCTCCAATCGGAGGTGAGAATAAGAAGGAAAAATAAAAAAATGCAAGTGAGCACCACTTGCCTCAATCACGTCCAAAAACGTCCTCCAAATTACTCCACACTGCGGATCGGTCCTAACGAAAGCACGGGAAAATGAGATCTACAAGAAAAACGGCCAAATGGGATTAGGGCCGAAAAACCCTAACGCTAAAAGTTCACGAAACAGAAAACACTTACCGCGCACGCGTAGCTCTCGGCGAGAGCTTTCCAGATCTATGCTCAGACAAAAATTTCGAGCAACGGAGCTCCGTTTATATATAATATAATAACATTAATAATGATATTATTAGAAATAATGATACTTAGGATCATATGATTTTATTAAGGGGGGGGGGGAGTGAATTCGCCAGGTAAAGGGGAGGGCATAGTAGATCGCCAGAATTCGTCAAATGAAATAGGGAGGAACAGTAATTTCGTTGGGTTATGTGGGTGAAACTTAACGAATTCAATGGTAGAAATGTTATAATAATTATAATAATAATCATATTAGTATTAATAATAATAATAATAATAACAATAACAATAATGTTATAATATTATATTATTACGGAGGGCCAAACACGCGCTAAATCATACGAAATTCGCACCATAGGCGAATATCGACGCTACGAACCCAACGACAAAGTCAAAATCGAAATCTGATGCACCGTTATCGAGATATTAATTTCTAAAGTTTACTGCGAATATAAATTCTACAAAACTTCGGAAATTCGCCGAGGCTCCAATATCGTTCGGAGCGCGACGAAACTTGACGGACAAATTCAAAATTAATTAATTAAGTTTCCTAAAGTGAAATTTTCCAATTTCGACGAGAATTCAAGAATTTGGCCGACTCGACCTAACGGACGCGAAAACGCACTAACGGCAACGCGCGTCAAGTCAACGCTAACGTAACGCCCTAACGTCATAATGACGTAAATAATTAACGAAAAATCTCGGGCGTTACAGTCACCCCTCCAAAAAGGAAGTTTTGTCCTGAAACATGGAACACAGTACAAAATGTGAGAACATAGAGAGAGAAGAGATGCAATTTCGCGAGATAAGAATACTAACCAAAGAGGACTAGGAGAATAGCTGAGATGAGATTCTCTCATTGCACATTCCAATTCCCAAATTGCACTCCTGACGTCCTGATTTCACCCGAGAACTTAACTATTGGAATTGTTTTCCTTCTCAACACACGATCTTGCGTCTCTAGAATACGGACAGACTCTTTGACATATGAGAGATTAGGTTAAAGCTGGGGTACCGAATCAAGGATGTGTCGATCACTACGAACACACTTTCGTAACTGGCTCACGCGAAACACATCGTGAACACCAGGGAAAGAAAACAGGTAATTCTAGCCTACAAGTAGGCACATTGAGGCACTGACATGAAATGACCTGGGCCAACCCAACCGGGTGCACCCAAAACGCCGCTACAGAAAAACTCATTCCATTCAAGCCTGAACAACTTTCTCTTTGACCTACCATCGGTCTGCAAATAAACAGATAAACACCTAAGGTCAAAACCCCAAACTCCTTGCAAAACTCTCCCAGGAACGCGACATAAACTTGAAGATTCGTCTTGACACAAAACTCCAAGGCTTACTATAGAACTTCACGACCTCATCCCAATACGGTCCCATTATTTTCTTCGCTGAGTAACCTCTCAATCAAAATTAAACAATATGGGAACACTTTATCCATCTATTTACGATAGCTCACATCGAATTTGAGCCTTCAGGGAAACCTTAACGAACAACCAATCCAACTCCAAACATCAAATAATTTATTTCAATTCTCTTTACTTCCTAGTGGAATCTAAGTAGTAACGAATGTCAATATCAAAGTTTGCAATATATTTTATCCATTCTCTATGACGCGCAGATTCAATTCCCTTTGAGTGAAGATATACTTCAAGCTCTTATGGTTCGTAAAAATCTTACACAACACATCAAACTAAATAGTCTCCAAAACATCGAGGTATAGATTATCATTGTAATTTTTTTCCAAGTTATGTGCATGATTGTTCTCTTCATATATCCTCAATTACCTTAAATTGTATACGATCACATTTTGTATCATGACATACCTAGGCTCAAGGCACAACTCATCCTCAAATAAATATCAAATTCTTCTACATAAACCGAATCAGGGATGCCAACAATCACAATAATCATTTCACAAACTTGTATATCGTCATGTCAATCCTACTAAAATTCCTTATTTCATTACACGTAATATTTTTTTTTCAAATCAATCACTTCAACGATCTTTACTAAGTTCGTCGAAAATTCATCCTTCTTAATATTGTGACCCAAAGCAGAAATCACGCCAGCTAATATTTCAATTGCCTATTCTGGCAAACAGAGTTATGCTTTCTTAACATAGACTGCACAAATCCCCAAATACTCAACACGCTCCTCTGCGCTCTTAGAACATATCCAAAAATTGCCACGAGGTGATTTGGAAATTCTCTCAACACTATATTCATCAATTCCATGATAGGCAGAGGAGGCATTCGCTAAAATCAAAGGTCGTCACTAGGATTTCAAAATAAAGCCCATAACGGGAACAAAAAGACAGTCCGTAGAACATCTGACTCACGAATCCTTCACACATAAAAGTATAAACAGAGGACAAACCTCGAGAATACGGAACTATCTTGCAACTGATTTACCAAATCATCTATCTGTAATGGTGAACATTTATCTTGATAGTCACCTCATTCAACTCTTTATAATTCATTCATAATCTTCGAAATACATCCCTCATTTGTTCGCGAACAGAACTGGGGCATTCTAGGGGAAGAAACTTGGCCTATTGAAGCCACAAATTGGCAACTCATATATCTAGGTATGAAACTATTCTAGCTCATACGGGGTCAAGCGGTAAGGTGCTCTCGCGAAAAGACAAGTATCTAGCTCAAGATCTAAAACAATCTCCGCCTCTCTCTCAGGAGGGGATACCGGGAAGACTAACCGGGAAAACATCTGGAAACTCTGACGCCACAGAACACACAACACAACAAGAGAAGTTTCCAGAACATAAACATAGACGAGAAAAGACTCATGACCAGACTCCAAAAATTTACGAGAATGCACCACAAAAAAAGCCGTAGAATCCTAATTTTGAAATCCAGACTGTTGGGTCTTACATTCCTTCACTTGACCCGTGGCGCTCTGGTACTTATTTAAGAAATTAAGTAGCGCCCTTTCCAAAGGCCTGAGCTTTTAAAACAATTGGGTATGTGCTTGATCCTATATTTGGTATCAGAGGAGGTCACGGGTCAAGACCAGGGGGGCACTATTAAATCCCGATTTTCCCTTCTACCTGTGTGGGTCCGGCGGGTCAGGCAACCCTGGACATGTGGTAACCACACCTCTGAGCATTGTGGGCCATGTGGTAACCCCACCTCTAAGCCGACGGGTTGTGCTGGATGCCGGGGTGCGGATTGTTGGGTCCGACGTTCCTTCACTTGAGCCGTGGCGCTCTGCCACTTATTTAAGAAATTAAGTAGCACCCTTTCCAATGATCTGGGCTTTTGGAATAGTTGGGTATGCTCTTGATCCTATACAGACACACTCCAGGGTTGGTTAATATCCATCATAAAGTCTAGATGCTTATCCTGGCATCGGTCTACAACGTCAAAATTAGACTTCTGATCCATGCCCAAAAAAATAAAACTTAAATCTTCCAAATCTGGCATTATCAATCGATATACCCTAGAATTCCAATCTAAGGATTGAGATAACTCTAGATACCCTGGTTCGACTCCACCAAGTCACAAGAGGGAAATTTAACACGAAAGTAATTGCCAACTTGATCGAGATTCAAGAGATGACACTCTGTAAAAATTCTAGCCACAAACGAGTGGGTAACACCAAAATCAAGAGAACGTGTGCCCAACGGCTCTTTTCCTTTACTTTCTTATAAATCGCATGCGCAACCAGCTGAATAGAAATTGAGATATAGAGGAAGCTACGAGTACCCGGATACTTTCCCTCAAACTGAGAAGTTGTTCCCAACACAAAATGCTTCTGGGCCATCTTCTACAATAAGAACGAACAACTATCAAGACCTAGCTTAAGACACCTAAGCTAGCAAACTCAAACTTCTTAGTTCAAACCAAGTCAAATACACATACTTGTTTTTGCTGTAACCTTGCTATGAGAATTCATTCATGATGTTATGCTTCTAACTTAGGACGATGAATCGACATCTCCTTGACACTAGTGCTCCTGATATGAATGCATAAATGTTCAAAGTTCTATTTCAAATCATGTGTGTACATATGTCATCATGTAGATCTTTAACTTTGCACGTGTGCTCATGCTATGTTATGATGTTTATGATGTGCTATATATTCTAAAAAGGCCTTAGTGCATGTTATGAGTGGCGTACACAAGCAATATTATGCATCCCATACTACATAATATCGCATGTAACAAAAAAGTAAAACGTTCTAATGGGCATCCATGTGATGATGGTTATGCATCCCATACTACATAACCGTCACATGTTGCCGCCTATGGTGGATCCATATACAAACACATATTTTGCATCCCATTCTACATAATATTCCTCGTATACTTCTTATCATTCTATGAGTGTAGTGTTTAAGCTTCCATCAAGATCTACTAATGACATATCGGTGTGTGTATGTAATGATACAAGACAAATTAGAATTTTTGCTAACGCTCATCAGTGAATCCATAGAAAATTCATCAGAAGAAATTCTTCCACCAATGAATCCATAGAAAGATTAAAAATCTTCACTGGCTTTCTACTTAAGGCATCAGCTACCACATTAGCTTTGACCGGATGGTATTGAATCTCCACATCATAATCTGCAACATATTCCAACCATCTCCGCTGGTGCAAATTCAATTCATTTTGAGTGTAGATGTACTTCAAACTCTTATGATCGGTGTAAATTCTTTGTGACATCTTCTTCTCCCTAGTTGGTGTTCGTTTTTCACGGGAAAAAGAGTTGGCTCCGGCGATCTGCTCCTCTTCCGTCAATTTCGACACAGGAAATAAGGTTAGCAAGGAATAACGAAGAGAGTGATAGCTAGGGTTTCAACTTTCTCCCTTTTATAATCAAGGTAACTCTCTTGCCACATGTCACCATAGCAGTGGACCGCCCATTTATAATATGTTATAATGAAAAGATGCGTCCAATATTACCATTTAGCGCAATTTCTGAAAGTCTGGTTCAGACCGTCTTGTGAGCAGACATCGTCAAGACGACAGGGCCTGATGTAATGGTACTGTCGTTGCCGTCCGTTACTGATGTGAGTCTTTGAGAGATTTCAGTGATTGCCTTTGGGAATTCTTGTTCTTATACTCTGATATTATAGAAGCTTGTTGATGCTTCTTTTATTTGATGTAATTTTCTTTTGGACTATTTCACTTATGTGTGGATTTAACTTCTGATTTATATTCTTGGTTAGGTTGGTAATAAATGATATTGTTTATAGTCGGCAGGATAGGCGTCTTGTAGTACAGGTTAGCCCGTATGCTAACGCTACCACAAGGCGGCTGTTCTAGGCATAAGACTCCCCTCGTGTTGTGTCTTGTGTTCCGGGAGGGGGGTGATACACAATCGCAACGTTCCTTGAGGCATGGGGACACTAAAATATCTTTCAAGGTATTATATTCGCACCTCGTATGTTATTATCTTCAATTTAGGCCTTAAAAGCCCATATGAAGGTGGATGAAGTCTACATGATTTATTTAGAGTTGAAAGAGATGACATTGGATATCAAGGATGTGTGGGTGGTGCGAGATTTTCCTGAGGTATTTCCTGAGAAATTGCCAGGATTACCCCCGCATAGAGAGGTTGATTTGCAAATTAAACTAGTACTGGGTACGAAGCCCATCTCTCGGACCCCGTATAGAATGACCCCAAAGGAACTCACCGAGTTTAACCAGACTTTCAGAAATTACGCTAAATAGTTATATTGGATGCATCCTTTCATTATAATATATTATAAATGGGAGGTCCACTACTACGATGACACGTGGCAAGAGAGTTACCTTGATTATAAAATTGAGAAAGTCGAAACCCTAGCCTCCACTATCTTCGTTCTTCCTTGCCAACCCTATTTTATGTGTCGAAACTGACAGAAGAGGAGCAGATTTCCGGAGCCAACTCTCTTTCCCGTGAAGAATGAACACCAATGAGGGAGAAGAAGATGTCACAAAAAAGGGTGACAAGATCCGTGGTTGGAAACCTCAAAACCACCAGAAATGAGGTGTGATTACTATCCTCTCCCTTGGTGCTAGATCTTTAGTTATTCCTAGGAGAGATATCGACTCAAAAGAGTCTTGAGTTGTGAGAAAAAGTTTTCTAGGAAGAGGTCATGCTAGGACTTGTGTCCTAGGAATTAGACGTCTTCAACCTCTCCTTCCTTCTATATGAAGATGGGGCTAGTTTCGTGAAGAGAAGTGGCCCTATGAGGGTGAATAAGGGGGAAGGTTCCTGGATGTGATTTGAGAATATCAGTTAGAGGAGGAAGACGAACTAATGCCATTTATTTCGCTTTAAGATGCGTGCAGAAATCTGTTTTCTGCGCGCAACGAAGTTCGAGGCCATTTTCGGACACGATGTGGCCAGATCTAGGCTTTCTACTAAACACGAAAGTCGTATCCCTTGGAAATACCTTTACAGCGATTGATTACATGCCTTCGCTGGATTCTTATAGCCTCAGGAATCCCTGATCGAAGTTTCTATATTGTAATCTTTCCTGCACATATAGTTTTTGAGTGTGTGTTTTGTTGGCTTTGAATTTGGCAGAGAAGTCATGGTAAATTAATAATGAGGTTGACTTGAAGTTTGTTGTACATGATTGGTAATAATTGTGATGAAAAAATAGTTGTTGGCATTTAGTTGATAGACCCACATGTGCACCACTGGTTTGAACTTGGTAAAGAGATGGTACCCAGTCGAGGTTAAAGTTAGGTGACCGTAGTCTATATATAATTATGATAATCAAATGATTGATGAAGGTGTGAAGTACAATTATGTTGTTGTGAAGGATATTTGGAAGGATTGGAAGTACTAGGGGTCTTCCACCCTAAAATGACATGTTGATAAGGGACTTGGTTTGGAACCCTTACATGTTGTTGAGTACGAGATGTGATTAAACAAAAAGGACTTGAAGTGAAGCCCTTATATGTGAAATTCCTTGCAGTAAGAGTTGACACAAAGTGTTATAATCCTAGGTTAAGGATAGTGTGGCAGGTTTACAGGCTTGCTAGTCGTCACACCGACGGGAGCTGATAGATAGACTTGCAGGGTTGGTCCTTGGTCCTCGGTGTTTACTTCCCGAGGCACCCTTCGTGCTAGTGGATGGTTGTCCTTGGTCCTTTAGTGATATATTCACCGTGCCACGATGATAGGACAGTTTGGGCTGTGTTCTTGGAGCACATCTACCCAAGACCCCTCTGAGTCGTAGTACGCATGTGAGCTCCGCTGTTGTGTTCTTAGCATTGAGGCATATGGAGGCCTAGGCTTGGTAGTGTGGATGCCCGTCTATTAGTGGAGAAGACCGCTCTACTATCACCATCTGGCCACGACGGATGATTCCTGAGAGGTTAGATACCTACTCGAAAAGTGGGAACTACAAGTTTGTGTCGACATAGCAGTTGCATGTACATGATCATGGGTGAGTCATTGCATTGCATTCATATCATAACATACATTACATTCAAAAGATCATCATCATATAAGTTTGTATGGTCACTCCTACACGATGAGTTACTTTATTGTTGAGCCGATCCTTAACTTATATGTATGTATGGGCATTCATATAAGTTAAGTTACTTATTATCGTAGATTTATACTTATATACTACTGTTGATGCAAGAACTGCTAGAGTAGATTACTATACTCACTTGTTGTACTCACTTTGATTATTCACTAATATTGATTAATCCCTGCCACCTGTTTGTACTACTGTTTATATATATATATTATACCCTTATTTCTTTCTCCGCCCGGTGCCGAGGAGTCGCCGGGGGAGCGGATGTGATAGCCGCTTGGTCTTTTTGACTAACGGTTGCTATGTCTTTCTTTTTATGAGTAAACCCCACAGATAGAGCAGCAGGTTCTGCAGTAGGGCAGTTAGGCCAAGATGACAGGGCCTGATATGATGGTACCATCATTATCGTCCTGTTACTTATGTGAGTCTTTGAGAGATTTCAGTGATAGTCTTTGGGCATTCTTGTTCTTGTACTCTGATATTATAGAAGCTTGTTGATGCTTCTTTTATTTGATGTACTTTTCTTTTGGACTATTTCACTTATGTGTGTATTTGACTTATGTTTTATATTCTTGGTTGGGTTGGCAATGAATGATATTGTTTATAGCCGGCAGGATAGGCATTTTGTAGTACAGGTTAGCCCGCGTCCTAACGCTACCACAAGACAGCTATTTTGGGCATAAGACTCCCCTTATGTCGTATCTTGTGTTCCGGAAGAGGGGTTTTACATCAATCCTAACTGATTTAGTGGCATTTGGAAGGTCATAAACTTCTGGTTGGAGTCTTAGGGTAAGTCACCAAGTGGTGTCAAGTGTAAGTTTTCATGGACACTAAGGGGAGTAGTTAAGTCCGAAGTTCGACAATATATCATCTCTCCCCTATAAGAAACTTAAAACATCCTAGGTCAATATAATATTTAGAGATGGTTTTAAATAAGGGTAGTCACCTTTAAGAATAAATATATTGAGAAAGTGTGGTTTGAGATTCAACCCATTGTACTTCCTAGTACCATTGCGAGCCCTTCACCAGGTAGACCTCGAAAAGTTCAAGATTCACCCTAAATCGCTAAGTATAACTAATATCCAATAAAAGAGTAGAAATAATAGGAGTTCTACAAAATTATTAAACATTATCCCATAGGATGATGAGTAGTGATAAGGAGTGGTTAGTTCGTGGAGCTGGAGGCTCGACTATAAAACTGTGTGGTGACACTGATGCGTGTGGAAGACTTGATGGTCCTATGAGCTATAGACTCAAATGTTGAGATGATACACTTGCATGTGAATAAAGTGTGGTGGGTCTTTGTTGTTGTCTTAGTTGACACACGATAGGAGTACGTTGACCTGGCAAGTCGATGTAGGCTAGCAGACCAACTTAGCCTTATATCTTGTGGTGTTTCCCTAAAGCCCATCACTTAGCCCAAAAGACTGGTATTAGAACCAGAGTTCGGGCAGTTTTCTGAACTAGTCACAACGGCTTATCTAATCGGTAATTTGGTGGTTTGGCCCAGCGGGCTATTTGGTCAGCAATCTAGCGGTCTGGTCTTGGGGGCTATCCTTTCAGCCATCTAGCGGTTTGGCACAGCAGTCTATATTTTAGCATCTCTAGAGGATTGGTTTGAGGCCGCAATAGTCTGAAGGTTAGCCACTGCGGTCTAGTGGTTGGCTGCAGTGGTCTGGATTTTATCATAGCAGCGGTCAGATGGCTTACCGCAACTGCGGTCTGGTGGCAACCTTCTCTTGCGGTCTGATGGCTTGTAGCAGCTACAGTTTGATGATTAGCCGCAACTGCGGTTTGGTGGAAACCCGCTGTTGTGGTCTGGCGGCATGTTCCAGCAATCTTGCCCAGCTGTGTGGAGGCTTTCCTTGGTTGCCTCTGGGTATACAGTTATTTGTTGTACAGTGTGTGGTTTGACCATGTCAAACGGCATAAGATGTCCGGCTTATATTTAGTCCCACATCCATTAGTGTATTCTTTGTCATCTCCCCTATTTTTTATAAATAAGGGGGCATACCTAGGTAATGATTATCTTTTTGGACCAATTAAATTTGTCTTTATTTAGCTCTTTTTACTTGGTATCAGAGCTAATTGGTCCTTTGCTCCATCTTGTTCGCGGTTTGCTTTTTTAACCGGGCGGCTTCTTTTTTGTTCGCGCGATTTCTATTCTGTTCGCGTGGCTTTTTCCCTCCCTGCCCTCCCTTGCCTATTGCTCTCTGTGACTTGCCTTCTTTAGTCAACGTGGCTTGTTTCTTTTGCTCGCGCCATGTCTATGATCTTTTGTTCTCGCTGCTTGTTTGGTTAACCATGCGGCTTGCTGTTTTCCCCATGGACACTCTGTATTCTTCTGCTACTTTTTTGCCTCATCTCCTTTACTTCAGTGGCATCTTTGTCTTGGACATCCTCCTTCTCGGATTCATTATCAACATCTTCCTGATTTACCTCGATGTGACTCTTTTCTTCATTGCGAGGCTTATCAATTTAGTAAACATCACCGATCTGCTTTTCCTGCCAAAAATAGACGTAGTTCTTCTCGTCCTTTTGAAATTGTACATTCGGATATATGGGGCCCTGCTCTTACTAAGACTGTTGGTATAGGTACTTTGTATTTTGTGATGTTTATTGATGATTTTTCTCATTATACGTGGTTGTATTTGCTCCACGAATGCTCTGAAATTTTTCTATTTTCATTGTGTTTTATAATGAGATTCGAACACAGTTTGATACTCCTATTAAAATTCTTCAATCTGAAAATGCTAAAGACTATCTTAGTCATCAATTTACATCATTTTGTATGGATCATAACATTTTTCATTAGATTACCTGTCCTTATACATAACAACAGAATAGTGTTGCTGAAAGAAAGAATCTCCATCTTCTAGATATGGCTCGTAGTCTTCTCACTCATATGCATGTTCCCAAGTCTTATTATGGTCATGTTGTTCTTCTCTTGTATTTTCTCATTAATCGAGTTCTGTCATCATTTCTCGATGGTAAGACTCCCTTTTCTATTCTGCATCCTGATGTGAATCCATTTCCTTTACCTCCTCGTGTCTTTGGGTGAATAGTGTTTGTTCACTATCCTTCTTCTGGTCGTGACAAATTATCTCTTTGGTCGATTAAAGGCATCTTTCTGGGTTACTGTCCAACACAAAAAGGATACATGTGTTATGATCCTGTTCTCCGCCAACAGTATGTTTCTGCTAATGTCACTTTCTTTGAGGAGGTTCCATTCTTTTCACCTTCCTTTGCTCTCCCTTATTCTTTTGATTCGATTTCTTTTCCTCTTATGTCGGCACCTTTTCCAAAGCCTGCACTTCCTTCTTCTCTTTCTGATTCCCTTGTTGTCTCTGATTCTTCTGTTGAGCTGCTACCAACAGATCCTGGTCCAGTAGTCTCTCCTTCGGATGGAACTGAGCCAGTAGACAGGACTGGCCTTGATCTTCAGATTGCTCTCTAGAAAGGTGTTCATTCATGCACTCAACATCCTCTTTATGATGTGGTATCTTATGCATGACTGTCTCCTCTATCTCAGAGCTTTGCTCTTGATCTCTTAACAACTGTTCTTCCTATATCTTATTATGATGCTCTGGTTATTCCAAATTAAAAATATGATGTGGATGAAGAGATGACAACTCTGACTAAATGGGGTACTTGGTCTCTCGTTCTTACACCCCCTAGAGCTGATATGGTTAGGTGTCCCTGGGTCTTCATCATCAAATATCTTCCTGATGGTATTGTTGATCGATACAAAGCTTGTCTTGTGGCCAAATGGTTTACGCAAACCTATGGTGTTGATTTCTTTGACACGTTCTCTCATATTGCTCGGATTACTACGATCTGTGTGCTTTTTTTGTGGCTATAAACAGAGATTGGGAATATTTCTCAGTTGGATGTCAAGAATTTATTTTTTTATGGTGATTCGAATGAGACAGTTTATATGGAGCAACCTCCTAGGTATGTTGCTCAGGGGGAGTCACAGGTGTATAAGTTAAAGAAGGCGATCTATGGTCTTAAGCAAAGCTCAAGAGCCTGGTTTAACAAGTTCAACACAATTATTTCTGTTGTTGGATTAGTTCGGAATGATGCAGATCACTCTTTATTTATTCGAAAAACTTCGGTTGGTCTTGTTATTCTTGCAGTGTATGTGGATGACATTCTTCTTACATGGGATGATATGTAAGGTACTAAAATGACAAAGAAGCATTTTTTTCGGCATTTTGTTACCAAATATATGAGGTCTCCTAAGTACTTTCTGAGGATTGAGATATCACGGAAACCTGATTCTATTATTCTTTCACAGCGGAAGTATGTCTTGGATCTTTTGCAAGAAACAGGTCTTCTTGGGACTAAACCTGCTCGGTCCTCTATGATGGTTGGAGATGAAAAATGTTGGAGTAAGATTTCTCCTCTTCTTGAATATGTCACCAGGTATAAACGTCTTGTCAGTAAACTCATCTATCTGACAATCACAAGACCAGATATTTGATATGCAGTAGGAAGAGTGAGCCAATTTATGCAAGCCCCTAGGGAATGTCATATGCAGTCAGCTATAAAAATCCTAGTGTATATAAAATGTATAAAATCCCTCTAGCTGGAATTGGGCATGGTCGAGGAGATATTTTATGCCCAGGACCGTCGCCTTATAATGACACCAACTACGAGTTAGTTGCCACCACAAGAATACGACCCTGTTGGCAAGCACGATCATACAAATATCCAACAAAAGAAGAAGTAAGTCCATACATCACAGTATAGATATAATAAATATCAAATCAAAGGTCCACATAATATAAATGAAAGAGTAATAGGGCTAATGCCCAGTACATAACCATCATAAAAATATCACTCTCTCTCCCTCTCTCAACTAACAACGCGGAAGCTAAACTATATGATCATCAACCTAACGCCGGGTAGTAATAGTAGTGGTAGTGCGCGGCTCCGGCTCCTCAGATCCTGACATCTCAATCTTTGGCTCTGCTTGGTTGAACTGAGGTAGCGTCTCCAGGTGTCCCTAAAATAATGTGGTCAAACAACTGTCAGTCAAACTAGACTCAGCTACTTCATCCCCACCTCATCCCCGTATCTCCTAAGCACTGCGCGGGAGGAAGAAAGCAGAGGACCAAAATGGCAGAATATACAAGCAGGTGACAGTGGTGTATATATATATTTAATTCTCTAGCAGTTATATATCAGTATGAGCAGTAAAGAAGAGTAATAACTAGCACAGTAAGAGGATTTCAGTAAAATAAGTAAAGTAAAACAACTACACTATCATCACAGAAGCATACCCTAACTTATATGAATGCACATACAAACATATAAGTTAAGGTTTTTGAAAAAGTAAGTCATCACATAAAAAAGCCTATACTTATTTATATGATGAGGATCTACAAGTGCGTATGTTAATTAATGTTATGCAATGCAATGATTATGTAACTCACACACACGACTCTGTGCACAGACCTTTCATGCATCCCCACTTTTTGGAGGTGTCCAACCTCTTAGGTACCAACCATTGTGGCTCATATAGGTAGTGGAGCTGGTGTCTCCACTCTTAGGCAGGTAGGCACACTACCAAGCCTAGACCTCTCGTATGCCTCAATGCTAAGAACATAATAGTAGAGCACCTGCGTACTCTTGCTGGTAACTACTAGTCTTCCATGGTCGGGTGTGCTCTTTGGGGACATAGTCCTCCATACCTCGGTATAAATATCCCACCGGTCTCACCAAAGATCTATACTCCGCACCAGAGTCGTCATAATTCCATCGGTGTGCCGACTGAAATAGTACTGAGTGACCCACCACATAATAACAAATCAGGTAAAACAATACCCTCCTGAGACTCCAGCTCGCAAGACCAACTCGTCCTGATATTGACCAACAACCCAAGCCTCCAGCTCGTAGGACTAATATGCCTTATATCACTCCAATCCACACATGGGTGAGATCACCATAACATTCCTTAATCTTATCAGACTACTCTTGTCTAACTTCTAGATTACTTAGCAATTTATGGTTAACCTTGGACTTCCCGAGGTCTACCATGTGAGGGGCTCGCAGCGGTACTAGGAACTATGATGGGTTGAACCTCAACATTCCCTTTCTCAAGACACTTAGTAGAGTTATACTATCCTTAACCAAACTCACTCCAGACATTACTAAGTGTGTGACCTCCCCAAAATATCAACTGCTGAAAACAATAATTTTCCAAAATTATTTAATGTAGACCATATTATATTGTACATGTGTATGAATAGGAATCCTTCAAACACTTGACCCAAGGACATGATTATTTCTTGAGACCTGTCATAATATTTTAGACCTAATGCCAGAGATTTATAATTTTCTTAAAATAATCAGCAATTATTATAATTTTCCTAAAAAATTACTACATGTGATTTTGAACATGAAGTGTCACTTTCTGTTATCAAACCAGCAAGATAAAATTATCCCAACATCATATTGAGTAATAATGTCTCTGGATCAAATTTCACATCATTCTAATAATATTTACTATTTAATTTCTAATTACGAAAAATCCGATCCACCAGGTCATATTACACATGAAGTACTAAAAATATTCATCAAATAATTGCAGAAAAATTACTGGAGGTTACAAATAATAAATAATTAGCTATTCCAAAAATGTATAACTTTATAACTCCATTGGAGTATAATTATCTCAATAATATAAAAGGGGCAAAAATGATAATTATAACTGCAACTCTAAGATTTTGACCTTCAAAACTTCCAATTAAATTATACAGTGTTTTTCATACTAAATCATTGCTATTGGAAAGGTTTTATAATTTTTTTAACTATTTTAGTCACCAAAATTTTACTAATATACTTATGTAACAAAATTACTAATTAAATCATTTGTTAAACAAATCAACTTCAAATGTTCTAAAACTTCATGATAAGGTGTACTATCACTAAATAATTGCATGTATAAAATTTCACTAGATTTGATCAATCCAAGCTTGCTAAATTCACAAGATACACCTTTTTGGTTAAACGCACACCACATCACATGCAATATGACAACTTGCAAGTTGGATTTACCAACCTACAGTAGTCCAAAGGAAATAAAATTTTTACCAAGGTCTTTTAACACCCTAATGAATCTCTCACCAAAATTTGGGATTTAAAAAATTATTTTGCACCAAAATATTTCAGTTTTATGAAAAATCATATTTTACCTAAAACTATAGAAAAATATTGTCCAAAAATTCCCATTTATGGACTGTAGATGTATCTAGGGTATATTCTGACATGACTCAAATTTCAAGTAAATAACCTTAGCCAATTAAAAGTTATTAAGGATATAGTGATTGTCCTACCCTAAGGACCAGTCCCACAAGAATTGCCCTATAGGGAGCTACACTGCACCAAATGACCTGATTTAAATTTCTAATTAAATAGACTCACATGACTACCTTTTTCATGTTAGACACTTTTCATGGTTCAGCCCCTAAGGGCCTCATTTTTGTGTTTCAAAAAGTCTAATTCAAAGGGATAAATAATACACTTTAATATATAATAATAATTCAAAGTTTTGAACGGCATCCATTCATCTTCTCCAATCAGCCATGGGCCCCGATTTGCCCGACCTAGACCCCTTTACAGCACCATTTGCAGGCAATCTAGCCCCTCCCTGGCCGATCACCACCCCCACTACCTCTGTTAAGGTGGTGGCTATCGCCGGGCGGCGACACGACCGCCAGAGGTGTGTTTTCTAGCGAACCCGCCACCTCCATTTTCAAGCTTTTTCCATGAAATTAAAAATGGAATTTGGCTCGATTGATCTCTAACTCATTACCTATTGATCTAAGATACTAACATAAGGGGAGAGGAGGAGAAGCATGCCTGATTTCGTGCTTGGATGCGGCTACTCTGGAGGGTGGCCATGGTTTTTAGCATTTTCCGGTGAACCTCTCCCGATCTCAATTCTCCACCAAAAGCTTCGATCCAAGAGTCGATTTCAACTTCTTGAGGGCTTTTGAAGGTGATGAAAGGGTCGAATTGGGCTTTGGAGACCTTTATATAGGAGATCCATTAATGGGAGGTGGTAGGCCATGCCATTAATGCCCTCCTTGATGGTGGCCGACCTTGAACTGCTGGAAACACCTCATCTTCATAATGGGAGATGAAAGGAGGGATTGAGGAAGGAGAAGTGAGTGTCACTTGGCCTCCCTCCATTATTTCCCTTCTCAAAATGAAACTTCCCCCTTAACTACCTCCATTAAACCCTAATTAAATCACCTAATTCAGATTAAATAAATTTGATAAACTTTGTGGGCCTTAGGTTTGGCCTTGGGCAAGGTTTAGCCCACTTGAATTGGCTTGGACTCTCATTTAGCCTTTAGGGGTTGATTTGACCATGGTTGACCTTAGGGTTGACTTTAGTCAACTTGATGGGTTGACTGGTCCAATAGGTGTGTCATGAGTACCTTGACACAACCCAATGTTGATTGGGTCATGGTGATACCCCAATTGGGTCCACTTTGCCAAATAGTGTGATTTTGCCTAAATAGGGCCAAGTTTGACTTTGGTCAAATTTGTCAACTTGGTGACCCCATGATGGGGCTCTTGGGCCCACTTGGCCCGTAATGACGTTACAAGGCTAGGGGCGGGGTTGACTTTAGGTTTTGAGGCCAATAGGACATCTTAGGGGAAGGTTTGACCTATATTGACTTAAGGTTGACTTTAGTCAATTCGGCCCACTAAATTGACCTAGCCTTGAGTCAATTCCTCCATTGCCTCTCTATTAAGGTTTGGGAAGTGTTAGTGAGCTTATCTTGAGGTGGTGAGTTCATGTGAGTGTGAATTGACCTAGGTTGACTTGTGCATATTGGGGGCGCACTTAGTCATTTCCCTATGCTCAAGCTGATCTAGGGGCTCACTAGGGCCTCCGTGCACCACTCAAGCCCTAACCCTAAATTTAGGGGGTCTAGAAGTGTGGGGGATGTTACAAATTCCAGTTAACAAAACAAAAATTTTGTTCTCGAAATTCAATCTCGAGCCTACGGGGTTTCACAAGTGAAGAAAAGATCAACTTATAGGAGGTTTAATTTGTACCTAAGGTGAAGAGCTCCGGGTGTTTCTTCTGTATGAGGTCCAAGGGCTCCCAAGTATGCTCCTCCTACCCATGATTTGACCACAACACCTTGACCAAAGGAACGCTCTTCTTCCGTAAAACTCAGATTGCTCTATCGTCGATCCGGATTGGATCCAATCGAACTGTCCCGTCATATGCTACCGGGCCCGAGGTAGAAATAATATGCTGCTTCAGCAAGAGTAATACTTTCCAAAGTGAGGAGACATGAAAGACGTCATGTACGTTCTCCAACTCTAGTAGTAGCTCTAGCATGTATGCCAATGGGCCGACCCGCTCCAGGATCATATAAGGCCCCATATAACAAGGGCTGAGCTTCTTATGCCTACTCACCAACGAAACACCATGCATCAAATGTATCTTCAAAAACACCTTGTTACCCACCTGGAACTCTACCTTACAATGCCTCGCATCGTAATACTTCGTCTGCCAACTCTGAGCCTCTAGTATCCTGTCTCTGATCAGTCGAATGAGCGTGTTCATGTCCTTGACGTAATCTGACCCAAACGCATTCGAGTCCTTATCCTAAAACCAAGATAGCAGTGTCTGACACTCCCTCCCATACAGCTCCTCATAGGGAGTCATGCCAATGCTAGCCTGATAGTTGTGGTTATAAGAGAACACAATCAATAATAACAACCGCTCCCAGGGCTTCCCCATATCAAGTATGCACAATCGCAACAGATCCTCGTAGTGTGTCACAAAATCAAAGATATCCCTCTTCATTCAGGGCCAATACATGCTCTTCCGCAGATCCGTCGTCATCTTGGTAATCCCGAGGTGCATTGAATACTGTGTGCAGTGTGCCTCCCTGAGTATGTCTCCCCGGATCCCACCTCCTGCGGGTATATAAACATGCCCTGGAAATGAACGAGGTCACCATGTAGTGAATAATCCTCTGACTTTCCCTCTCCTAAGCTCTAAATATAGGCTCCAGTGGTGCATCCTGCCTCTGATCTGCCCTGATATGGTCTCTTATATCGCACTCCATGCTTAGAGTTGCCAAGTACACCGCATAAACCTCTCGATCAGCCGTAGACACCATAGTAATCTTCATGTATTCCATCATCCGCACTATCTTCATGGCCATCACCTGGGACTCCGGTCCAGTAGTGTTGGTTGTCCTGCTCAAAGCATCCACTACGGTGTTCTCCTTCCCCAGGTGATAGTTCATGGTATAATCATACTCGCAGATGAACTCTAATCACCTCTGCTGGCGTAGATTTAGGTCCTTCTGCGTGTCAATGTACTTTAGGTTCTTTTTATCCGAGAAGATCTCACCATAAACCCCATACAGGTAGTGCCTCCAGACCTT
Organism: Platanthera zijinensis; assembly: GCA_039513925.1. Classification (NCBI taxonomy): domain Eukaryota; kingdom Viridiplantae; phylum Streptophyta; class Magnoliopsida; order Asparagales; family Orchidaceae; genus Platanthera; species Platanthera zijinensis. The sequence goes on along the minus strand of CM077080.1, from coordinate 79,620,146 downwards.
CAAGGCAAAGAATACAACATCGAGCTCTAAATCATTTATCGGGTAGTTCTGCTCGTACTTCTTTCAGCTGCCTTGACGTATAAGCTATGGCATGCCCGTGTTGCATCAGTACAACACCTATGCCCTGGTATGACGCATCCGTATAAATCTGGAATCCTTCCTATCTTGAAGGAAGGGAAAGGATGGGAGCCAAGGTGAGTCTACCATTCAGCTCCTGAAATTCGGACTCGCACTGCTCAGTCCAAGTAAATGTCGTGTCCTTCGTCAAAGATGTGAGGGGAAGTGTTATCTTCGAAAACCCCTGCACAAACTTACGGTAATAGCCTGTAAGTCCAAGGAAGTTCCGAATATCTGAAGCCGACTTCGGCTCCGGCCAATCCCTCATAGCCTGCACCTTGGTCGGGTCCACTGCCAACCCAGCTCCATTGATAATGTGCCCTAGGAATGCCACCTCTTATAGCCAATATTTGCACTTCAAAAATTTATCATATAGCTGGTGCTCCCGCAGCTTCCCTAAGATTAATGCCAAATGATGGGTATGGTCCTCCTCGGTCCTAAAGTAGACTAAGATATCGTCTATAAAGACTATGATGAACTCGTCCATGAATAGCTCAAACACCTGGTTCATCAAACTCATGAATGTTGAGGGGGCATTCGTGAGCCGGAAGGGCATCACTGTGAACTCAAATAATTCGTAGCGTGAGCTGATCACCATCTTCGATATATCCTCCACCTGAATCTACAACTGATAGTATCCCAACCTAAGGTCAAGATTAGAGAACTAGTGTGCTCCCTCTAGCTGATCAAACAGCTCATCGATCCTTAGTAACAAATAAGTGTTCCTCACCGTCAATTGTTTGAGCTCCTGATAATCAATGCAAAGTTGTAGGGATCCGTCCTTCTTATTCACGAACAAGACGCGAGATCCCCATGGTGAAGAACTCGATCTAACAAATCTTACATCCACCAGCTCCATAGTTGAGTCCAGAACTCCACAAGCTCCTTCGGTGCCATCTGGTAAGGTGCCCGAGAGACTGGCCTCGCACTAGGTACTAACTATATTTAGAAGTCTACCCCACTATGTGGGGTAGTCTTGGCAACTTATCCGGAAATATGTCGGGGAAATCCCAAACCACCGGAATATCACAAATGGAGGCCTCTGCCTCAGCCATTTTGAAACAAACCATGTATACCTCGTCTCCCTGCTCATGGGCCTTAACAGCCTGTACAGATGATAATAATAATTGGGAGATAGGCATAATACCTTTGAAGACCCCCTCTAAGTTTCTGTGTTTCAATGTGATCCTCTTAGATGGGTAGTCGATCTTGGCATGGTGCCAATATAGCCACGTCATGCCCAGAATCAGATCATAGTCTGGTAGCGGTAAGATTGTCGCTAGCATGTCAAACAGCTTCTCGCCAATGTCTACTGATATATTGCACTTTGTAGTAGACTGCACCTCCGATCCGTCTTGAAGTCGGACTATCCTGAGGAGTCCGGTGAAAGATTAGCATCCATCTAAATCCTTCGCGAAGTCTTCCGAGATAAAATAGTGCGATGCTCTCATGTCAAATAAGGTGAGGGCAGGCTTACCACACGCATGCACTATGCCTGAGGTTTTTTGTTTCGATTTTTGTCAACTATCTATATAAAGGGTTACTAAGGTACTATATAAACAATTCAAAGTACAAAATTGTAAATTATCTGTGATGATCACCTCCTCAGGGTTCCTAGGCTGGGCAAGATCTAGCGCATACATCTGCTCTGGCGTTCGACCGCCACCATGAGGTCCTCATCAACAATCTCGTCCTCGACCTCTACCTCGCTGTGCTGGAGGGTCTGCTAGAGGTGGAGGGAAATGCTGAGGGCACTGGGCTCTGATGTGCCCAGGCTGGTGACATCCATAACATACCACCAGAGGGCGTCATCTGTCTTCAAATCTTTGCAGCTCCAGGATGTGTGGTGGTAGGGCTGGTACTGCGGGAGGTCGCTGCTCTAACCTAACACTAGGACGGGGACGTCCTCTACCTCCCTTATTGTTGGGTACATAGGAAAATGTGTACTTGATTTGAAGATTCCTCACTTAGCTCAATGATATACATCAAGGTGTATTTGATGTTATTTTGAGTTTATATGTGCAGGTTAAGAATATGCTAAAGTGCGGGTAAAAAGTTTCTAAGTCCATGAGTCGAAACCAGAGGAAGCTGTGTCGACACTTAAGAACGCATGTGTCTACACTTGGAAAAGCAGTGTCGGAACCAGAAACAACTGTGTAGACACACAGAAGTTTTAGTCGACATCAACTGTGTCGACACCTGGAGGCAGTGTCAACACACAGAATTCTTACACTATATCAACTGTGTCGACACACAGGACTTGTGTCGATACACAGCAGAGTTTCAACAAATTTGATTGCTGTGAAGTGAAGAAGTGATTGTGTCGACAAAAAGAAGCAGTGTCGACACATTCTACAGATGCAGTGTCAAGAAGCAGTGTCGACACCAAAGGAGTTATGTCGACATCACCAAAGCTTGTGTCGACACTTAATATACTTGTGTCGACACATAATGAAGATCAGTCTCCACTCTTTGCTGACAAAGACAAAGGTTCAAGAAATGACTGAAGACTTGACAGCTGTGAATTCAAACAAGTTTGCTGAAGCTATCAGAACTGTCAGAAGTTTGTTAGAAACCGGATCAACCGGTTACCATGGATGAAGTCTATATAAAGACGGATTATGTCAATCAAAAGAAAAAATGAACAACTAAGAATAATTGATCATTGATCAAGAAAGAGCACGTCACACAGAAGAAAATTTTTGTGAGAAGATCTAAGAAGACAGTTTGAGGTGGAAATCTACTCAGAATTTGTCTAAGGAGAATTCAAACAAGAATTCAGAAGAAACTTTAGAAGATTTGGAGAGTGAGAGAGAGCTCTTGCTATTTGAAGTAAAGAAGGAGACATTTACAAGTCTCTTAAGAAGCAGATCCTGAACAAATCTGCTAAGAAGATTTCAGATCTATTTCTGAAATCTAAGAAGGAAGCTGCCAGCCAGTCAACTTCAAAGAAGATCAACCCTACTGAGTTCAAATTAAAGAAGCTTTGAAGAAATCTAAGAACAGGTTGATCTCAGCAATCAATTTGATCAAGAATTGATCAAGAAACCTTTTATCCCTACTATCTCAACAAGGGTAAGAGTCAATCTATAAGATTTTTCAAATTCTATAGGATCTTTCAAGATCTGAGTTGTAAGTCTATAATATAAAGGCTGAGTGTAGGATATTTTAAGATCTGAGTTATAAGCCTATAATATAAAGGCTGAGTGTAGGAGATATAAATCTCTGAGTTGTAGGCCTTGTGACAAGGCTGAGGTAGGGCTGTTAGCCTGAGCTGTAGGAGTGTGGATACATTCTGAGTTGTAGGCCTTGTGACAAGGCTGAGGTAGGGCTGTTAGCCTGAGCTGTAGGAGTGTGGATACATTCTGAGTTGTAGGAACCTTTCAGGGTTCTGAGCTGTAAGATCTATGGATCTGAGAAGAAGGAAGAAGTTAGGCTGAATCTAGCACACTGCTGGATAGGCGAAGGTGGAAAGTGGATGTGCCCAGACCTTGGGGAACCACTATAAACTAAGTGTGCAATCTGTGATGTGTGTGTGATTGTGAATTCTGTGCTGTGGTTGCTGTGTTAGTTGTAGAATAGTTAGATTCTCTTTAAAGAACTGTATTCTTATTCTACCTTAAGTGAAAAAAAGAAAGAACCTATTCACCCCCCCTCTAGTTGTTTGGGTTATCTTGAAATCAATTCTATCAAGTGGTATCAGAGGGAGGTTACTCAAAGAAGGACTTAACAGTCTGAGTTAGATCCATAAGGAGAATTCAAGATCAAGAAAATGGGTTCAGGAAAAAATCATAAGGAACTAGGTTCTATGAAATTACCCATATGCAGGAAAGAGATATTTGGAATATGGAAAGAAAGGGTCAGGCTTTTTATGGAGGCTTCTGATCCAAGGATCTACATTACAGTAAAGGATGGTCCTTATATTCCAATGAAGTTGTCAGTTATAGATGCAAATCAAAGAATTCCCAAGGATTTTTCAGATATGACTAAGGAAGAGATCATCTTGGCAACTATGGATAAAAGAGCCCAGAATATCATAGTAAGTGCCACCTTTCAAAATTTGATTCACTGTAAGACCTCCAAGGAAATGTGGGACACTTTGATAGTCTACATGGAGGGTTCAGAAGAAGTCAGACAAGATAGAAAATCTATGCTGAACCAGGAATATGAGAGTTTCAGACAAGGAAAGTCAGATGGTATAACTGAGTGTTATAAAAAGTTCTATAGAATAGTAAATGAGCTGATGTCCTATGGAAGGATCTTCAGTACATATAAACTGAATGATAAATTCCTTAGATCCTTGACAAAGGATTGAGACACTAAGATTTGTGTCATTAGGGAAGTGGCCAAACTTGCAGATATCTCTCCTCCAACTTTGTTTGGAAAATTACTGTCATATGAGATGCTGCTGATGGCTAGGAAAGAGGAAGAGAAAAGTTCAAAATGGGAGCATATAGAAAAGTCTGTGGCCTTCAAGGTGGAAGCCACTAGGAAGAATAGGAGGATGTCTCCATCACCTCCTAAGATAGTTGCTGAAATTACTTCAGATAATTCAAACAACCAAAGTTCAGACAGCAGTGACTCAGATAAAGACTTTGCTGCCTTCACAAGGCAGTTTCAGAGATTCCTGAAGAAGAAGCATTGGAAGTCTAGGCCCTCCACATCTCAGCCTGTGGATGACTATTATCAAAAGAGGAAGTCATCTAGGAAGGACAGGAGCAGGTCTAAGCCTAGCAAATCTGCAACATTAAAGATAGTTTGCTACTACTGTAATAGGTCTGGACATGTTGTGGCTGAGTGTCCATAAAAAAGAAAGGAGTCTGCTGATAAAAGGAAGACTCAACAAAAGAGCAAGAAGGAGAAATCCTTTGTTGCTAAGAAGGAGAAGAGCTTGACAGACCAATCATCTTCAGAGTCTGAATCTGAAGCTGAGGCATACATTGGTCTATATGCAATAGATGAAGAAGATGAGTTTATGCAAGTGCTGAACTCTATCTATGAACAAGAAGACCATCAGTGCATGGCACTGATGGCTGAGTCAGAAGAAGATAAGTGCCAGGATCAGCCTTATCCTAGTAACGTATAATGTTTTTTTAGAAATTCAGATTGTAGTACTGGTTCAGAGTCAGCTACATCTGCATCAAGTGATGTGGATGGGTTTGAGTCTGAAGGTGATATTCATCAGCTGATAGATAAATATGGGGACTTGTTGCAGGCACTAAATAAAAGCAAAAACTTGGCCAAAACTCAGGCTAAGGAAATTGCAGATCTTAAGATGGCTGCATCTGATTTAGAGAAAGTGTTGGATCAAAAAATGAATGAGATTGCCAAACTGAAAACTATAACTGTTATTTAGATGGGCACAATCGCATACAAAAATGATCTAATTAAAAGTTTAGAAGCCAGACTTCAAAAAGAAAAAGATTTGGTGTCTAGTTATTCCAAGCCAAAATCAGTTTTACCCTTAATAGATGAGTTTGTGGCTCAAAAGGGTAAGGCTGGAATAGGCTTTAAAGGTGACACCAGGGCTATCCAATTTAAGAGAAAGGGCAAAGCCTCAGTCCAACCACTGAACTTTAAAGTCCCTGTAGTTTTTAGAAGGTACAAGTGCCTTCTAACAAGTATGACCTTGAGAATACTCATGGTAATAGTAAGACTAAAGTTCTGAATGATAAGGGTGTTTATGTCAATAAGGCAGCCCATGTCCATAAACCCCATGTTCTTAAGGAAACAGTGGGTGTAGCTGCAGCAGTACCAGCAGAAAATAAAAAATTTGCTGTCAACCAGACTGCCAAGAATGTATCTAAAAATAGATACAACAAGTACGAATGTTGGTGCTGTGGCAAGACAGGCCATTATGCCTTAGATTGCTGGCACAACATTAGTGTCAGGAAGAACAACAGTCTACCTGTAAGAAAAGCAGAAGGTAGATTTGTTAAGTATGAAGCTAACTTAAACCAAGGACCCAAGACACTTGGGCTCTAGGTTAGGATTGTAGGTGTCCAAGTTACCATGCCCCTATATTGTACTTGGACAGTGGATGTTTCAGGCACATGACTGGAACAAGGGGATTGCTGAAGGAGTACTTACCTATAATAAATGGGCCTAAAGTAATCTTTGGTGGTTCTGAAAAAAGAATCATTAAAGGATTTTGTAACATTTCTAATAACCAGATTACTATCACTCAAGTGACCTATGTGAAGGGTTTGAAACACAACCTTATAATCATAAGTCAGCTGAGTGATTTAGGATATGACATTTCATTTATTAAGAATGGATGTCATATCAAAAGGTCAAGTGAACAAAAGGTCATATTGATAGGATATAGAAAAAGAAATGTGTATTGTCTTAACTTTGAGTGTGAGAACAAAGATTCTCCTATTTGTCTTATAGCTGATGAGAGAGCCTCTCATTGTGTCAAATGGCACAAGAGGCTGACCCATCTTAACTACAAAACAATTGGCCAACTCTTTATCAAAGAGTTAGTGAGGAATGGTCCTAAAGTTAAGTGTATAAAGGATGGGATATGCTCAGCTTGTCAAAAAGGCAAGCAGACAAAATCCTTCTTTCATAGCCTTGAAAACAAGGATTCAGTGAGGTGTTTATACCTCTTACATATGGATCTATTTGGTCCTATGCCAGTTCATAGTCTAGGTAGGAAGGTCTACACTTTTGTGGTGGTAGATGACTATTCTAGATATTCCTGGGTGTTCTTTCTGAGACAAAAATCAGAAACCCTAAGTGTTTTATATAGTTTTGTCAAGCAAATTCAGAATGAACTTGACAGTACAGTGGTCAAAATCAGAAGTGACCATGGCACTGAATTTCAATCTGAGAGTATGACAAGACAGTGTGAAGAATTTGGGATTTTTCAAGAATTCTCCTCACCTAGAACACCACAACAAAATGGTATTACTGAAAGGAAGAATAGAACACTGATTGAGGCTGGTAGAACTCTATTGAGTGACACTTCTCTCCCAGAATATTTTTGGGCTGAGGTAGTAAATACTGCATGTCATGTGATCAATAGGGCTTCTATCACCAAAAGCCACAAAAAGACTCCCTATGAGATCATGAAGGGTAGAAAACCAAACTTATCCTATTTTTGGATCTTTGGTTGCAACTGCTATGTCCTTAACAATGGCAAGTCTTATCTAACTAAGTTTGCTGCCAAATCCCAAGATGGGATATTTGTTGGGTACAACAACAATAGTAAGGCTTATATGGTCTACAACTTGATTACTCAAGTTGTAGAAGAGTCTGTACATGTTGTCTTTGATGAAACAAGACTGATTAACAGTGAGTTGCCTTGTAGCTCATGTAGTTCAACAGGTATAAATGAGAGAATGGACAAGCTTACCATTACAGAAGAGTCAACTGCAGAGCAGGAAGTGGAAAATGGTGGATACTGTCCAGGGGGAGTACAGGACTCTCTAGATGCTGATGAAAACTAAGAGGTGAATCATATTGAAGAGACTGGAGGTGTTCAACCTGAAGACAGTCTACCTCTAACTGTTAGACACTTAAAGGATCATCCAGCAAATCAGATAATTGGTGATCCAAGACATGGAGTGCAAACTAGAAGCAGGAACTTTAACACAGTTCTTTGCTCAAGCTTCCTATCTCAATTAGAGCCAAAGAGATTTGAAGAAGCTATTCTAGACACACATTGGATTGATGCCATGCAAGAGGAGCTGAATCAGTTCAGAAGGTGTAAGGTTTGGGAGTTATTTCCTAAACCAAAAGACCACAACATCATTGGAACAAAGTGGATCTTTAGGAACAAACTGGATGAGAGTGAGATCATTGTGAAGAACCAAACAAGACTTGTTGCAAAAGGATACAAGCAGGAAGAGGGTATTTACTTTGATCAAACCTTTGCCCCAGTAGCAAGACTGGAAGCAATTAGGATGTTCCTTGCCTATGCAGCATATCAACGCTTCAAGGTATTCCAAATGGATGTAAAATCAGCATTCCTAAATGGAAATCTAAAAGAAGAAGTTTATGTAGAGCAGCCCTCAGGTTTTGTTGATTCTCTCAAACCTGATTATGTTTATAGACTTAGGAAAGCTTTGTATGGGTTAAAGCAAGCCACAAGGGCTTGGTATGAAACCCTGCCTACTTTCCTTATTGGGAACAAATTCTCAAGGGGGAAAATAGACAATACTCTATTCCTAAGGAAGTCCAAAGGAAAGATAATCTTAGTTCAGATTTATGTAGATGACATAATATTTGGGTCTATAGAAAACAACCTTTGCAAGAAGTTTGCTAAACTTATGCAAGGGAAGTTTGAGATGAGCAGCATGGGAGAACTTAAGTTCTTTTTGGGACTCCAAGTAAGACAGACTGATGATGGCTTGTCCATATCCCAGTCTAAGTTCACCAAGGAGTTAATTAAGAAGTATGGTATGGAATCGTCCTCCACCATGAGAACTCCTATGGGAACAAGTATGCCTATATGCAAAGATGATGCAGGTAAGCCTGTAGATGAGCCTTTGAATAGAGGAATAATTATATCTCTTCTATATCTGTCTGCTAGTAGACCAGACATTATGTATGCAATATGTGTCTGTGCTAGGTACCAATCATGCCCTAAAGAATCTCATTACACTGCAGTAAAAAGGATTTTGAGATATCTAAAGGGCACACCTAATCTAGGCCTTTGGTACCCTAGGAATGGAGATTTTCTACTAACAGGTTATTTAGATGTAGACTTTGCAGGTTGTAAAGAAGATAGAAAAAGCACAATAGGCACCTGTCAATTTCTAGGAGGAAGATTGGTGTCTTGGAGCAGTAAGAAGCAGACTAGTGTGGTAATTTCCACAGCTGAGTCTGAATATGTGGCAACAGGAAGTTGCTGTGCACAGCTGTTGTGGATTCAGCACCAGCTAGAAGACTATGGTATTCATGTAAGTAGATCACCTTTGTTTTGTGATTCTAAAAGTGTTATTTCTATTGCTAATAATCCTGTTTCACATAGTATGACTAAACATATAGAAATTAGATACCATTTTCTTAGAGAACATGTAGAGAAAAAGGACATCTCACTAGAATTTGTCAAAACAGATTATCAAATTGCAGATGTGTTTACTAAGCCTCTAGATGAAACTAAATTCAATAAATTTAAAATTGAATTATGTATGTTGAACATAAATTTGTTTAACAAAATTGGCTAAGTAAATCAGTGTCGACACATCCAGAGAAGTTATGTCGGCACTTTAGAAAGTGGTGTCGATACATCTAGAGTAGTGGTGTCGACACATCCAGAAATTGTGTCGACACTTACAATTAAACTCGTCTCAGAATTTTTGTTGAGCTACTAAGTATGTCTTGTGTTGGCACATCATCAATTGGTGTCGACACATAGAAGTCAACACGTTGTCGAGACATTAGAAGTATATGTGTCAACACATTTCAACAGTGTCAAAACATTTAGGCAGTTTTTGCCCGCCTTTTGACCTTCTTTGTTTAGAAGGGTATAAATAGGTCAAGAACAAACTCTGTCGACACACTCTCCAGGTTTTTGAGACCAAAACCTTGTGTCGACAATCTCTCTCCTCTCAATCAAAGCTTTCTCACCATCCCAATGGCACCAAAGGTAGAAGATAACATCAACGAAGGATATGAGTTGGTTCGTCATGCCTTTGATGATGCAGAATCTTAGATTAAAGGGGTAATTACCCTAATTGCTGAAAATGGTTTTGAGTTTTTTGTATCCGAACCAACCAAGATATGGAAGAAAGTGATACTTGAGTTTTATGGCGCAGCTACAGTAGATTCAACTGGCCTTAATATTAAATCAACGGTTCATGGGGCTTGAGTCAAATTGACCTTGAAGAGTTTGAGGAAAATTCTTAATCTTCCAAGGACACAGGATGAAGAAGTACCCATATCTAAGACATGGGAAGAACAACAATGGTGTGTATTGGATCCCACCTTGAAGATTGGATCTGCTATAAACAGGAAAGGGATGAATCAGCAAGGGAAATTCCTCTCTAAAGTGGTTGGCAAGGTAATTCTATGTAAGCCAGGGGGACATGATAGGATTTCAGCCTATATGTTCAGCCTAATGATAAGGATTATTTTTAGACTAAACACAGATTGGTCTATAGTAATTTTTGAGAAGATTAAGGAAGGCATAAAGAAGCCTAATTTGGCTAGACTGGTGAGTTTATACTTGGCTGGAGCAATTCCAGAAGTAATGCACCAGATTCCTTGTTCTAAAATCAACCATATGTGAAGAATGGACATCATGATTATCTCCAGATGGGATTGGGTCCTAACAAAGGACATACCTGATATAGAAAGACAAGAAGCTGCTGAGAAATCATCTACACAGGACATTACTGATAATGCACAGGTGTAGGGGGAGCCAGATAATGCACAGGCATAGGATATTACTGATAATACACAGGCATAGGACATTACTGATAATGCACAGGAGCAGGGGGAGCCAAATAATGCACAGGTGTAGGGGGAAAGAGACAATACACTTGGCTAGTGAAATGGCTTCACAAACAATTCTTGAGAGACCTCATGTCAACATTTCAGCACAAGATGTTATCATGGAGGATACATCTGTAGTTGTTGATGCTCCTGAGAAAGAAGTACCACCAGTCTACACTCAACATGAGTTTACTCCTGAAGAGTTGTTTCCTGATATTGAGGGAGTAAATAATAAGGGGGAGCAAATAAGGATTGAGGGGGAGCAGGCTGACTTTGAGGGGGAGCAGATTAGGACTGAAAAGGAGCTCCCTCCTAGTCCTAAGGAAAGAGTAGACATTGCCAATACATCTGCTTCAACAGATGAAGAAATCACAAGTGCCAAAAAGAGAAAACTGATGGTTTTCAATAGGAGGAGCCAAAGCTACAAGAAAGCATTGCAAACTGCTGCTCCACAACCTTCCCCAGAGGCTGATTACAGCTCATTATTGGTGGCCTTGCAAGTGAAATTAGATGAGCAGAGAGTGGCTCTAGAGAAGTATGTGGATGAAAGCCATAAGTCACTTCAATTTGATCTAGCTCAGGATATCAAATCCATCAGGTTTGAAGTGAATCTACATGAGAAAGAGATGACAGATTGCTTCCACAAAGGGGGCAATGCTGTCATATTTCTGGCCAAGCAGCAAGCAGAAGTAAAGGTTCAAGTGGATGACATTGCTATTAAACAAGGCTATGACCTTGAGAATCAGATTAGGATGAATGACAATCTGACTGAATCTCACAATAAGATAGTAACTACAATAAAGAATATAGTCACTGTAATGACTGAAGCAAGGGCTAAAGAGAAAGAGGAGTTTGATAAGAAGCTACATGCTACCTTAGACTCATTTCAGACAGCCATTACTACTTCTCAAAATTTAATCTCTAATAAGCTTCTCAAGTTAAAATCATTTTATAAAGATGGTGTTAATTTTCTTGATGGACAAGTGAGATTTTAGAAAGATGACTTAAGAGACCATATTGAAAGAGAAGTCATAAAGGGGGAGAGAGTGTTAGTCAAAGCAGGCTCAGATCATGCCAAATGGATATCCAATAGCATCAGAGAAACTCTGGGATATCCACCCCTTTGTGATGATGATAATGTTGCTGAGTCAGGTGTGCAACCTGTTTATTTTGAAGGTGATCAACCTGAAGTTGCTCAGGTCATCTACCCTCTAGCAGATTTTGATATGATTCAGCAATAGGTTCAGTCTATGTACAGTCCTCCACAGGAAGTTGATAATGTTATTATTGAGAAAATAGAAATGCCAGAAGCTGCCTTGAAAGCTCAGCAGGAAGCTCAACTGTCAAAGAAAAGGTTCAGAGAACAGGCTGAGTTAAAGCTTGATTTTGAGCAGTGGAGCCTCACTTCCAGGAATATCATTTTGACTGTCTGGAAAGCTATGAAAGAACAGATCCATGAAAGGGGAAAATGGTATTCTGAATAAGAATGGTAAAAATATGAAGCAAGGCAAGAAGCCATTCTGCAATATAGAAGAAAGGCTAAAATTAGGAAGCTACCTCCTAATGCTCAGGAGCCTAGCAAATACTTCCCTAAGCCTTTTCATTATTTTGAAAGGTAGAGGATTAAGGCTGAAGCACAGAAGAAGGTAGAGTTGAAAGGAAAGAAGCCCATTGATGATGCAGAACCTACTGTGCAGGCTCAGATTAAGCCAGGAAAAGGCATAGTCATCAGGGAGCCTGATCAGCCTTAGTATAGATTTACTAGATTTTACAAGAACAATATAATCTTTAGTTTTAAAGAAATCTATGCAAACAATTGTTAAGAAACTTTTTGATAGTATAAACAAAATAATGTTTCATGTTCATTAAGTTTGCATCATTATTCTGTAATGTCATTTTGGTATATGTTTTGTTTATAAGTTACCCTGTCATATAATGCTTATATACATCATAATGTTTGTTTATTATAAGTGGTGTATATCATTGACTAAAGGGTTATGACTTCTCCAAATAGGGGGAGATTGTTGGGTACATAGGAAAATGTGTACCTGATTTGAAGATGCCTCACTTAGCTCAATGATATACATCAAGGTGTATTTGATGTTATTTTGAGTTTATATGTGCAGGTTAAGAATATGCTAAAATGTAGGAAAAAAGTTTCTAAGTCCATGAGTTGACACTAGAGGAAACAGTGTCGACACTTAAGAAAGCCTGCGTCTACACTTGGAAAAGCAGTGTCGACACCAGAAGAAATTGTGTCGACACACAGAAGTTTCAGTCGACATAAACTGTGTCGACACCTGGAGGCAGTGTCGACACACAGAATTCTTAGACTATATCAACTGTGTCGACACACTGGACTTGTGTCGACACACAGCAGAGTTTTAATAAAGTTGATTGCTGTGAAGTGAAGAAGTGACTGTGTCGACACAAAGAAGCAGTGTCGACACATTCTACAGATGTAGTGTCAAGAAGTAGTGTCGACACCAAAGGAGCTGTGTCGACATCACTAAAGCTTGTGTCGACACTAAATCTACTTGTGTCAACACATAATGAAGATCATTCTCGACGCTTTGCTGACAAAGACAAAGGTTCAAGAAATGACTGAAGACTTGACAGCTGTGAATTCCAACAAGTTTGCTTAAGCTATCAAAACTGTCAAAAGTTTGTTAGAAACCGGATCAACCGGTTACCATGGATGAAGTCTATATAAAGACGGATTATGTCAAATCAAAAGAAAAAATGAACAACTAAGAAGAATTGATCATTGATCAAGAAAGAGCACGTCACACAGAAGAAGATTTTTGTGAGAAGATCTAAGAAGACTATCTGAGGTGGCAATCTACTCAGAATTTGTCTAAGGAGAATTCAAACAAGAATTCAGAAGAAACTTCAGAAGATTTGGAGAGTGAGAGAGAGCTCCAGCTGTTTGAAGTAAAGAAGGAGACATTTACAAGTCTCTTACGAAGCAGATCCTGAACAAATCAGCTAAGAAGAATTCAGATCTATTTCTGAAATCTAAGAAGGAAGCTGTCAGCAAGTCAACTTCAAAGAAGATCAACCCTACTGAGTTAAGATTCAAGAAGCTTTGAAGAAAGCTAAGAACAGGTTGATCTCAGCAATTAGTTTTATCAAGAACTGATCAAAAAACCTTTTATCCCTTCTCTCTCAATAAGGGTAAGAGTCAATCTATAAGATTTTTCAAATTCTGTAGGATCTTTCAAGATCTGAGTTGTAAGCCTATAATATAAAGGCTGAGTGTAGGATCTTTCAAGATCTGAGTTGTAAGCCTATAATATAAAGGCTGAGTGTGGGAGATATAGATCTCTGAGTTATAGGCCTTGTGACAAGGCTGAGGTAGGGCTGTTAGCCTGAGCTGTAGGAGTGTGGATACATTCTGAGTTGTAGGCCTTGTGACAAGGCTGAGGTGGGGTTGTTAGCCTGAGCTATAGGAGTGTGCATACATTCTGAGTTGTAGGAACCTTTCATGTTTCTGAGCTGTAAGATCTGTGGATTTGAGAAGAAGGAAGATGTTAGGCCGAATCTAGCACACTGCTGGATAGGCGAAGGGGGAAAGTGGATGTACTCAGACCTTGGGGAACCACTATAAACCAGTGTGCAATCTGTGATGTGTGTGTGATTGTGAAATCTGTGCTGTGGTTGCTGTGTTAGCTGTAGAATAGTTAGATTCTCTTTAAAGAACTGTATTCTTATTCTGCCTTAAGTGAAAAAAAGAAAGAACCTATTCACCCCCCCCTCTAGGTGTTTGGGTTATCTTGAAATCAATTCTATCACTTGTGCCTCTTAAACCTGCCCCATTGCATCCCTCTACTACTCTCACCTTGATACATCTCCTCAGTCGGTCTCTTCCCACTGCCCTGGACCATCAGATGATCCGCCTCCCATTTATTCGCCATCTCGATAATCTTCGCCAAACTGGACTCTAAGATTAATAAAAGATCCTACCTGAGTGAGTCTTAAAGCCCTCTATAAAATTTCTTTCCATAGTCCTTCTCACTCAGTGGACTAGCGAATCCTGCTATGTGTGAAAACTCCCACTGGTACTCCAACACTAACTAGTTTCCTTACCTGAGGTGTAAAAACCGATCCTCCAGCACATCTTTGTCTGTCTAGGATACAAAATTCTCGAACAAGGCCTCTCTAAACTAGTTCCAGCTGATCTGGGAATACTCATATTAGCAAAGGTGGAGTCTATGAGGGTCTTCCACCACCTCTTGGCATGGCCTGCCTGTATCGTAACTGCCAAGGCTACTATATGGTTGCCCGGGCAAAGGATCCCTACTAGCAACTTATGGATAGTGTCCATCTACTCCTCCGTCTTGTCTATCGTCTCTGTCCCATAATAAGTTAGAGGGGAGAGGCCTTGGAAGGTAGTCAGCCAGTTTCAGCTTGGGTTTGACTGCAGTGTCGGAACCTGCTGAGCTCTGACATCCAGGATGGCCGTGAGAGTCTGGCCCAACTCTGACTGCTGAAAAGGAATATCTGCTAGCAAAGGGGGAACTGTAACCTGTAGTTTGAAACACTTCAATAGTTAAATAAGGTTGGCCTCATCTCATTTATGTGGACAAAATATGTGTTTTTCTCACATGGGCACACCATAGCTTCTGTTGCTTAGTTTGTCCGCAAACTGAAGCTAAAGCAAGGTGGCCTTGTTGTTTGTGGACTTCTTTCACTTATGATCGTGGTACAATGATACCAACTGTAAAATCTCTCCCCCCCCCCGAAATTGGGCATGACCGAGGAGAGATTTTATGCCCAGGACTGTCGCCTTACAAGGACACTAACAACGAGCTAGTTATCACCACAAGACAACGACCCTGCCGGCAAGCACGATCATTCACATAGCCAATAAAAGAAGAAGTAAGTCCACACATCATAGTATAAATATAATAAATATCAAATCAAAGGTCCACATGATATAAATGAAAGAGCAATTGGGTTTATGCCTAGTACATAGCCATCATAAAAATATCACACTCTCTCTCAACTAACAACGCGGAAGCTAAACTATATGATTGTCAACCTGATGCCGAGTAGTACTAGTGGTAGTGCGCGGCTTCGGATCCTCAGATCCTGGTGTATCAATCTCTGGCTCCGGTTGGTCGAACTGCGGCGGCGTCTCCACGTATCCCTAATATGATATGGTCAAATGACCATCAGTCAAACTAGACTCAGCTACTTCATCCCCGCCACACCCCCGCGACTCCTAAGCATCGCTCGGAGGAAGAAAGCGGAGGACCACAATAGCAGAATATACAAGCAGGTGACATTAGTGTGTGTGTATATATATAAATAATTCTCTAGTAGTTCTATATCAATATGAGCAGTAAAGAAGAATAACAACTAATACAGTATAAAAGTACAGTATAAGAGTACAATAAGAGGAGCTAAGAAAAACAAGTAAAGTAAAACAACTACACTACCATCACGGAAGCATACCCTAACTTATATGAATGCTTATACAAACATATAAGTTAAGGTTTCCGAAAAAGTATCTCATGATATAAAAGAGCTTATGCTAATTTATATGATGAGGATCTGCAAGTGTGCATGCTATGCCATGTTATGTAGTAAAATGATTATATAACTCACACATGCGACTCTATGCACAGACCTTCCATGCATCCCCACTTTTTGGAGGTGGTCAACCTCTCAGGTACCAACCGTCGTGGCTAACAGTTGTAGTGGAGCAGGTGTCTCCACTCCTAGGCATGCAGGCACACTACTAGGCCTAGACCTCTCGTACGCCTTAATGATAAGAACATAACAACAGAGCCCCTACATACTCTTGATGGTAACTACCAGTCTTCCATGGTCTGGTGTTCTTTTAGGGGATATAGTCCTCCAAACCTCGGTATAAATATCCCACCGGTCTCCCCAAAGATCTTCACTCCGCAGCAGAATAATTGTACTACCATCAATGTGTCGACTGAAATAGTACTGAGTGACCCACCACATAATCACAAATCAGGTAAAACAATACCCTCCCGAGCCTCCAGCTCACAGGACCAACCCGTCCTGATATTGACCAACAACTCGAGCCTCCAGCTCGTAGGACTAGCAAGCCCTATATCACTCCAACCCATACATGGGTGAGATCGCCATAATATTCCTTAATCCTATCAGACTACTCTTGTATAACTTCCGGATTACTTAGCGATTATGGTTAACCTTGGACTTCCCGAGGTCTACCCTGTGAGGGGCTCACAGTGGTACTAGGAACAATGATGGGTTGAACCCCATCGTTTTCTTTCTCAAGGCACTTAGTAGAGTTATACTACCCTTAACCAAACCCACTCCCGAAGTTACTAAGTGTGTGACCACTCCAAAGTATCAACTGCTGAAAACACTAATTTTTTTAAATTGTTAAATGCAGACCATACGATATTGTACATGTGTATGGATAGGAATCCTTCAAATACTTGACCCAAGGACCTAAGATTATTTCTTGAGACCTATCATGAAATCTTAGACTTAATGCCAGAGATTTAAAATTTTCCTAAAATAATCAGCAATTATTATAATTTTCCCAAATTATTGCTACATGTGATTTTGAACATGAAGTGTCACTTTATTTTATCAAACAAGCAAAATAAAATTATCCTAACATCGTCTTGAGTAATAATGGCTCTGGATAAAATTTCCCATCATTCCAATAGTATTTACTATTTATTTTCTAATTACCAAAAATCTGATCCACTAGGTCATGTTACACATGAAGTACTAAATATATTCATCAAATAATTTCAGAAAAATTACTGGAGATTAACAATGGTAAATAATTAGTTCTTTCAAAAATGTATAACTCTATAACTTCATTTGTGTACAATTATCTCAATAATATAAAAGGGATAAAAATGGTAATTATAACTGTAACTCTAAGATTTTAATCTTTAAAAATTCCAATTAAATTATAAAGTATTTATTATACTAAATCATTGCTATTGGCAAGGTTTCATAATTTTATCAACTATATTAGTCACTCTAATTTCACTAATACACTTGCATAACAAAATTACTAATTAAATCATTTGTTAAACAAATCAACTCCAAATGTTCTAAAACTTCATGAGGAAGTGTGTTATAACTAAATAATTGCATGTATAAAATTTCACTATATTTGACCATGCCAATCTTGCTAAATTCACAAGATACAACTTTTTGACTAAATGCACACCACATCACATACAACATGATAACTTGCAAGTGAGATTCACCAACTTATAGCGGTCGAAAGGACATGAAATTTTTACCAGGTTCTTTTAACACCCTAATGAACCTCTCACCAAAATTTGGGATTAAAGTAATTATTTTCACAAATAATTTTAAGTTTTATGAAAAATCACATTTTACCTTAAACTATAGGAAAATGTTGTCCAAAACTTCCCATTTTTTGAATGTAGATGTATCTAGGATATACTCAGACATAACCCAAATTTTAAGTCAATACCCTTAGCTAATTTAAAGTTATTAAGGATATAGTGATTGTCCTACCTTAAGGACCAGTCCCACAAAAACTGCACTACAGGGACCTATAGTGCTCCAAAAGACCTGATTTAAATTTCAAATTAAAGTAGACTCACAGGGCTACATTTTTCATGTTGGGCACTCCTCATGGTTCAACCCTTAAGACCTTATTTTTGTGTTTCAAAAAGTCTAATTCCAAGGGATAAAATATACACTTTAATATATAATAATAATTCAAAGTTTTGAACGACATCCGTTCATCTTCTCCAATCAGCCAAGAATCGAGATTTTCCCGACCTTGAGCCCTTTCCAGCACCATTTGTCGGCAATCCACCCCCCTCTGGTCAGCCACCACCCCCACCACCATTGTTGAGGTGGTGGATATCGCTCGGTGGCGGCATGGCTGCTGGAGGGATGTTTTCCGGCTAACCTACCACCTCCATTTTCAAGCTTTTTCCCTGAAAATTAAAAATGGAATTTGGCTCGATTGAGCTCTAACTCATTACCTATTAATCTAAGATACTAGCAAAAGGGGAGAGGAGGAGAAGCATGCCTAATTTCGGGCTTAGATGCGGCTTCTCTGGAGGGTGGCCATGGTTTTTGGCGTTTTTTGGCGAACCTCTCCCGATCTCAATTCTCCACCAAATGCTTCAATTCAAGAGTCGATTTCAATTTTTTGAGGGCTTCTAAAGTGATGAAAGTGTCGAATTGAGCTTTGGAGGCCTCTATATAAGAGATCCATGTATGAGAGGTGGTAGACCATGGCCTTTAATGGACCTCCTTTATGGTGGCCGACCTTGAACTGCTAGAAACTCCTCTTCATTGTGGGAGATGAAAGGAGGGGTTGGGGAAGGAGAAGGGAGTGTCACTTGGCCTCCCTCCATTATTCCCCTTCTCCAAATAAAACTTCCCCCTTAATTACCTCCATTAAACCCTAATTAAATCACCTAATTCAGATTAAATAAATTTGATAAACTTAGTGGGCCTTAGGTTGGGCTTTGGGCAAGGCTTGCCCACTTGAATTGGCTTGGGCTCTCATTTAGCCTTTAGGGGTTGATTTGACCATGGTTGACCTTGGGGTTGACTTTGGTCAACTTGATGGGTTTACTGGTCTAAGAGGTGTGTCTTGAGTCCCTTGACACCACCCAATATTTGATTGGGTCATGGTGATTCCTCAATTGATCCCACTTTGCCAAATAATGTGATTTGACTTAAATAGGGTAAAGTTTGACTTTGGTCAAATTGGACAACTTGGTGACCCCATGATGGGGATCTTGGGTCCACTTGGCCCCTAATGATGTTATAAGGCTAGGGGCGGGGTCGACTTTTGGTTTTGAGGCCAATAGAACAACTTAGGGGAAGGTTTGACATATATTGACTTAAAGTTGACTTTCGTCAATTCAGCCCACTAGATTGATCTAGTCTTGAGTCCATTCCTCCATTGCCTCTCTCTTAGGGTTAGGGAAGTGTTAATAAGCTTATCTTGAGGTGGTGAGTTCATATGAGTGTGAATTGAGTGCACTTAGTCAATCAATTCACAGGTCATTTCCCTAAGCTCTTTAGAATAGGCATTGAGTGAACAAGCTTCACTCAATGCAAAAACACAAATAGATTTCTGTCTTACTCAGGCGTTGAGAGTGTTGAGTGAACAAGCTTCACTCATCGCTTTTGGCCTTAGCCAATCTTTCTGCATCTCAGGCGTTTAGAGTGTTGAGTAAGCCATCATCACTCAACGATTTTTGTCTTAGCCAATCTTTCCGCATCTCAGTCATTGAGAGCGTTGAGTGAGCCTTCATCACTCAATGCTTTTTGCCTTGGCCAATCTTTTTGTACCAATAGGCGTTGAGTGAGCCTTCATCACTCAATGCCAAAACACTTTAGCCAATAATTCTGTTATGGAAGCGTTAAGAGCAGTTAGTGAGCCTTCCTCACTCAACACTTTTGTACTTAGACAAATTTTTCTATCTTTCTTCTTTAAGCTTTGATTGTGTGAGCTTGTCTCAACGCTTTCTGTAGTATGGCGTTGAGTGAATAGCCTTCACTCAATGTCTGTGAACTTAGTCACTTTGCCATGCAAATAGTCAGGCTTTGACTGACTTGTCTTCTCTCAGTGCTTTTTGGCATCTAGCATTGAGTGAGGTTGCTTCACTCAACGCATGTGGACTTAACCACATTTCTTTGCATCTGGCGTTGAGTGATCTTGCTTCACTCAACACCTGTGGACTTAAACAACATCTTTGCATCTGGCGTTGAGTGAGCTTGCTTCACTAAATGCCTGTAGACTTAACCACATTTTTTTGCATCTAGCATTGAGTGAGCTGTCCTCACTCAATGCCTGTGGACTTAGCCACATTTCTTTGCATCTGGCATTGAGTGAACTATCCTCACTCAACGCTTGTGGACTTTCACAGCTTTTTTGTCTCTCTACCTGCCTACCTTGTAACCTCCTGTCACCATCCCTTAGACAACCTGTCTAACCCTGTTCCAAAGAACATCCTGCACATGATGAGATTAATCAACATCAAATATAACTATGCTCTTAGTGTTGATGGTGATGCCTCTTCAAATCAAGTCTAGTGAACATTGAGAGCAATATTTCCAACAATCTCCCCCTATTTGAAGAAGGAAGAACACACAGTAATACTAAGAAGCATTAACACAAAAAAGCATATTAATTTAATGCAGCTGTAAGCTACATCTACTATATCTGCTAGCTTATGCTTCTTGAATTACCAACATATCAATTCAATGTACTCCATTTAACTGCATTGACTCAACGTGTCAAGTCAATGCATTCTCATACCACTTGAATAATTGCTCAGGTAATATGCACTCTCCTTATACCACTTAATACTTAAATGGAGCACCACTAGAAGCACTTTCCTCATAATATGCACTAACTCAACATGGCTCAACATATAGTCATTGGATTCCTCATACTACTTGAATCTTTCCAAATAATATGCATTGACTCAACATGACATATTCATGTCAAGTATTGCTTCTACATCTCCTCCTTTCCAAGTATTTCCACACATCTCCCCCTTTCTGGCTTCTTTTATAGGCATATATCTATTTAGGGAGGTGATAGGATCATACTTATACAATATTAGTGATCGAACTAGTTGACTGAAAGTCATACCTTAAGTTATGATGCACTGATGCAACACATTACTACAGCCATTTGAGCTAGTTGTTGACATTATTCCACTTGATCCAATGCCACTCCTATACCACTTAAAGCTTCTGCAAATGGAGCTATAGTAAGGGAGGTGCTAGCTTTCCTTTTTGACCTACAACAGCATGTCTTTACAGTAGTAGCAGTGACTGTACAGCAGCAACCATCCACTAGGGTTGATCTCCCCTCAAACTGTGCATAGTCCTGAGGACCTGCTGATCAGCTGTGATGATCCTTGATCCACTATAGCTATTGGCTGCCTCTTAACAGGAAGTTTTGTTCCTGCAACTTCTGGATTTTCTCCCCCTCAATAGGAGCATCTGCTATCATTTCTTTACTAGACACTTGAGTCCATCTTATTCTTGATATCACTTGAGAGTCATGATATCAAATGTTAGACTTGATAGTCTTTATACCATTTTGGAGACTTGTCTACCTGCAAGAGAGGTGAGTTCTACAACATTAAATTTATATGGAGCAACTGAAGCAATACCAAGTTCAACATACCCAACTTGAAGGTGTTGAACTTGACTCCATCTAGTGGCTTAGTAAAGATATCATCCACTAGCATGACTGTGGGGACAAACTCAAGACTGAGTTCTTCCTTTTCCACATGCTCCCTACTAGAATGATACCTAATCCTTATGCATAGTACTCCTATGAGGGATAGGATTTATAGAAATGGGGATTTAACTAGTTGACTTATAGTACATGAGAATGTTACTTATTTCAATGTTGTAGAACTAGAGCTGATCCTGGATTCACAACAACTATGCACAGCAGCTCCCTGCAGGTATGTATTCTGACTCATCAGTGGATATAGTCTCTTGCTACTCTATGAAGTCTGCCTTCTTCCTTTGAAAAGACAAGTTCCATCCTTGCTTTTCCTATCTTCCTTGCATCCTGTGGAGGAGGTGCTTCTTCTTACCTGTCTCCTTTCTTTTTACTAGGCTGTCAGCACTGACATGACCAGCCTTGCTACAACAATAACATATAATGTTAGAAGAAATATGTTTTCGGGGTTTGGGATCATACTTATCTCCATTGGAGAGCATCTTCCTAGATTTATTGTGATCCTTCTTGTGATACCAGTAGGAGGAAGATTTATTCTTCCTCCTGCTTCCTCTCCTTATTGAGCTAGATTTCTTGTAGTGACCAACCACTTGAAAGTCTTTTCTTACTGAGCCAGATCTCTTCCACTTCTTCAACAATAGATTTGCCTCTGCCTCTAGTTATTTGACTGTTTGAGTTGCCTGTACATCACTTGGAATATTTTTTCTCTTTTGTATACCACCTCTGCTTGCACAACATACTCCCCCTTGATCATGGCCCATCTCCCATTCCTTTCTCCCCCTTTATGACTTTTTTAGTAAGGGAGACTCTTCAAATAGGACAGGAGATCTTGACCTGAACTATCTCGTCATCTAGATAGATCACTATCCTTTGAAGCATCTATAGTCATTTCAATGACACTCTTATCATCTTAAGCAGTGAGATTTGTTAAAATCTTCCCCCCCCCCTCAATCTTAGCATTGTCCATATAAATATTCTGAGCTTCAGCAGTTCAGTAGATCTAATCTATCCTGGAGATTTTCTTGGTAAGAATCAAGCTTGTCCAGCAACCTAGACTAAACTTATATAAACTATAACTGGATCAATCCAGCTATTCTTAAACTGATTGGACTTGCTTTCTCATAGCAGGTGCAACCATCTGGGCAGTCCACTCTTCACAACCACAGCAAAGTCCATAGAGACATGCTGAACTTCATCAATATTGCTGACCTATTCTATGTTGGAGGTACTCTAGGTAAGACTCAAGCTTGTCCAGCAACCTTGACTGAGCATGCTCCCCATCAGCAGGAGCATCTTAGCTTGAAAGTCTCCCCCTCAATATTTGCATAGATTCTATCCTCATGACTTTCAGTCATCATTTTAGCTGATGATACCACTTGACTTGAAAGTCTTTTCTATATAGTGAGCCTTTTCAGCTGAGGATCAAGTGCCTCTTTCTTACTACTCTTAGAAGAGTTGCTTCCTGTGCTTTACTCTGCGATGAGTGCAGCCAGCTTGTTCTTCTCCTCACTATTCTGTGAAGTGGCAACAGTATTTTGTCCCACCACTCAGACATCTTGAACTTTAATGGATGGATCCAGCTGGTCTTCATCCATTTACTGTGTAGTTTGTACCTCTTTAGGATTGCTCACAACATCCTCCATCCTCTTCCTTTTGGGCAGTCAGAGGAATAATCTTGATGGTCTGTCTATCCATCTCCAACTTCACAACTGCATATCTTAGGTTCATTTCTCACTATAGTATGAACCTTGAGATAACTTCCTTATTGCAATCCTAAGTCTGGACCATCCTCTATCTGACCCACCAAAGCTTACTTTGGTCCCATCTTTTATTAGAGTATGATCCTTCAATTGGCTCTTTGTTCCATCCTTATTTCTGGAACAACTTCTGTCTAAATACAATATGGGGGTATGGGCACTTGGACTATCTTGCAAAATAGAGTTTTATTTACCTTAGGAGCCCAATAATTATTGGGTACTAGGTTCTGATTAGCATAAAAATGCACATGCCTTCCTGCAGATTTTCTAACAGGAAGACTAACACTAGCTCTGTCATGAAGACTTACCCTTGCCCTTAGCACACTAGGGTTGTGCCAACAATCTATGGCAAAGTGGCCCACTTTGCCACAACACCAATAATCAGGGATGTTATATCTCCTCTTCTAAATAGTCTTTGAAGATTACAAGCCATCACTAGCTACCTATTCATAGGGGAGTGTTGTAGCCTTCTTCTTATTTCTCTCAGCAAGAATTTGACTAAAGATGAGTCTTCTAGCAGAAGTACTTGACTTACTCTAAGTTTCATTAACAGCAGTCTTCTTTGTAGTTGACATGCTATTAATGGCCTAAGAGCTAGCCAAGCCAACCTTACTGACTTACTTACCCTTGGTCTGGATTTTTGTTGGAAGAGCCTGAGAATAGGCCACTGCCTTCTCTTTGAGTGTAGGGGATGGAGCACCAAATACAAATGGTCCATGATGGGCCATTTGGACTTTTTCATGGGGAGCCTTCTGTGCACTCAAAGCTATGCTCTTCCTTCTTCCATTGTAAGATACACTTGTACTCTTACAAGGAGAATTCTCATTCTTACAGTGACCATACAAGAAGTCTTGGTCATACCTGTTGGAAGGGAGGATTACCTTGTGAAAGGTGGCCTGAGGCACTACAGGAGCCTTGCCTTTCCCTTTGGAATGTCCAACTCTAGAATTCCACTTAGAACCCTAAGCCTCTCTCATCTTTTTGAGAGGAAAAGGAGTCAATCAGTGGCAGTAAAATTTTGGGCTTACTGAATTCAGCCACAATCTTTCTCTCCTTTAGGAGTTCCTCTTCAAGATCCAAGATGATCTTGTTCTTCTAGCTTATGGTCTCAATTTTGTTGATTGAGATGACCTTTAGTTGGCTGACTTCCCTAGCCTTCTGATCCAGCAAGGATGCAGTCTCAGCCTGCTGGGCAGTAGCTAGGTGAAGGGAGGTAATCTCCTCAGCTTGCTTTTTGGCCAACTTCCTGCTCCTTCTCAAAGCCTCCATAATTTCACCATACTTGTCAATAAATTGATTGATATCTATCTCAAACTTAGAATCATCTTCATCACCTGATGAAGATGCTTCAGAATCTAGACTGGTCTCATAAACTAAATAATAAGAAGAACTAGATAGAGAATGTACCTTTTTGGACCAGGATGATCCTAGCAGGATTCTTCATCTGACATAGCCATCAGCCCATAGCAGCAGTTGGCGTCTTCTTCCTTATCATCCTCCTTTGTGCCTTCCATGTAGACAGTCAATGTGTCCTACATTTCTTTGGTAGTCTTGAAGTGAACCAAGTTCTAGAAGGTGGAATCATCTATAGCACTTACAATGATATTTTGTGCTCTCTTCTCCATAGTTGTCAAGATGATTTCATCTCCAGTCATTTCAGTATAACTCTTTGGAGTCTTGACTTCTACATCTAAGACAGAGACCTTCATGGGGATGAAGGGTCCTTCTTGAACTATAACAAAGATCCTAGGATCACAGGCTTCCATGAACTACCTGACGCCCTCTTTCCAGATCCAAAAGTTCTTCTTTCTATATACTTGAAGCTTCATTGAGCTCCACTCCTTATCGTTCACTCCTAAACCCATAAGGGTAAACCTTTTATCTATCCTTCAGGATCTACTCAAACGGTTCTCTTTTTTGAGCAACCTCCCTCTGATACCACTTGAAAGTCTTTAATTTCAAGGATAGCTAAATTACCTAGAGGGGGTGAATAGGTTTCTTAGTCTCTTATGACTATCTTTAATTTTCTTTGTGTTTTAGGTGTGTTGAGTTAGCTTAGTTAGCTTGCTTTCAAGAATATAACACAACACGCAATGTTTATAGTGGTTCCCTAGATTATGGGTACGTCCACTTTCCCTCCTAATTTCTAACAGCTTGTTAGACAAGGCCCATCTCCAATCTTGGCTCCTAAGAGCTTACAACACGATCCCGCGGGACCACTCAGTCTTCTCCAAGGCTTACAGCTCAGGTACAAAGCCCTACAACTCAGTGTTCCAAACATCACCTACGTCAGTCCTAAAGGCCCTATAACTCAGGCTAGGAGGATAGCCCTACCTCAGAGAGAATAACTCTCATATAGCTCAGGCACAAAGTCCCTACCTCAGATCCAAAGGATCCTACAACTCAGGCACAAGTGCCCTATAACATAGAGAGAATGACTCTCCTACCTCAAGCTCAAAATCCCTGCCTCAGATCCAAACATGATCCTACTCTCAAGCCAAAGCCCTACCTCAGGCACACAGGCCATACACTCAGATCTGCAACAAGATCCTACCACAGGCACACAGGCACTACACTCAGCCTTTATAAATCAGGATTAAAACTCAGATCCAAAAGGATCCTATAGAATGGAAGTGGGTTGTTGAGTTGATTTGACATAAGAGAAATTTCTCTGTGCCAACCTTCCTGGACTGAGATAAACTCAACCCAACTTTGACTCCAGGGATATAGTCCCTGAGCCTACTGCTTCCTGAACTGAGAAAGTCTTAGCCCTATCTTCTTCACAACAACAAGTGTAGATATTTGCTTGTGCTGAAAGTAACTTGTAGAATGTGTAACACCCCCATCTATCACACAACATATAGCAGTAGGTCCGGCCGGGGCCTGACTCCATATACCACGGACAGACCGGTGGGTTACTCAATGAAACCATTCAACCAATACACACGTCCTACACAGAGCATCTAGCGGAAGTAATTTATTAAGTTGCAATAATTAGAACCCTGCCAACAAGCATGAATGTCCACTAACAGAAAATCCAGTAGGAATGAATTACAAAATACACAAAAGTTATGGCCTTAAGGCCTTACAATAGTTTGCTCAAATATAAGTGTCTTCCAGACCTCGGCACGCAGGCCGGTCACACATGAGAATACAAGAAAACACTTTAACTTTAGGCCTTCG
This sequence comes from Platanthera zijinensis, assembly GCA_039513925.1. NCBI lineage: Eukaryota > Viridiplantae > Streptophyta > Magnoliopsida > Asparagales > Orchidaceae > Platanthera > Platanthera zijinensis. The sequence goes on along the minus strand of CM077080.1, from coordinate 79,593,404 downwards.
AGGGCCGGATCAGCAACCTGGGCTTTAGCCCGCTATTTACCGCTTGGCTCCGCAGCACCTGCAAGCACAATTCACCGCAATGGTGGCAAACAAGAATAACAGTCAGCTAAAGCTGACCAAATTATAACGATTCTGCCCCCAAACCAGGGCGGCAAAGCTTCTTCCCTGTACTTGTTAGCAAAACAAGCAATATAACGAATAAACATCACATCATAGGTGCATGCACACTCGGCCATACACCCCGTGCTCTCTGGGCACTTACTCGGCGAAGCCAGTCCGAACCCAGTCTGATCCTCGACTCCACCACCACCCCCAGGGAGGCAAACCTCGTGAGCATTTAGTCTTTTCAGTAGTAGCCTAGACTCGATCTCCAAATCATCGGTAAGTGCCATGTTAACTTTAGGTCTCTTTAACCAAAACAAATGGAGCGGGTAGGGTTCCAGCAGCCCGTTGCTCACCCTGTCATAGCCATTTGGCCTTTGACGTGGGCTAAGCTTCCCCCGGTCCCAACTATCGATAAAACACGGTACATAGCCTCAATATATACCCGGCTGGCTCCCAGGCCACCGAAATGGTAGAAATACATTTCCGCCCAGATTTCCGGGTGCACCTTGGGGTTAATCCCTAAGATTACCTGATGCATTCTAACACATAGTAACTCGAAAACAAACAAAACGCACGGAGTCTTCTCCGGCACAGACCAACATGTCTGGGTAGGCTTCACACACCATGCCTATGTCCGCACTATAATTCCGGACTCTAACAAGGGGGACTTTATATATCTACCCCAAAGAATACCGAAAACTCACCGCACACTCGCGGGAGTGGATTTTACCATGCAAAGGAAGAAGAGCTTCACATGCTCAAGGTGAAAATCGTTACCCTAGTATTTTTCCTTAGCGCCATAGAAGTCTATGCAGATGAAAAGCACCGCAATCTCCTTGCCTCTGTAGATCCGAAGTCGGCTCGCGATTTGGAGCTCCGAAACTCTGCCGGTGATCGGAACTAGCCTTCCTTCTTCCTCCTTGCTCTCTCCTCTCTCTAGATCTTAGAAAGAGAGTGAATCCAAGCTTATAAGGAATTTACACACCTGAACCGGCCTTAACCCTAAGGTGGTGTAACACCCCAGAAATCTCAAAAAGCCAAAGTGGGATTCAGGTTGGCTGACACGGCCTGAGACACGGGCGTGTCTCAGGGCGTGTCAGGTGTACACGGCCTGGGACACGGGCGTGTCCCAAGGCGTGTCCCTAGTCTCGACAAGTACTCGATACCTGATCGTCGAGTGTGGAACACGGCCTGTGACACGGGCGTGTCATAGGGGCGTGTTTGGCACACGGTTAGGGACACAGGCGTGTGCCTTAACCGTGTCCTGCTCGGGTAATTTTGGAGATCGTGTTACAGGGGTGACACGGCCGGGTACACGATCGTGTACTGTGTGACACGGGCATGTCAGGCTTGATACGGGCGTGTCAATGCCCGTGTTCTAGTTTATTTTCAGTCGGTTGTGCACCGCTTCAGGAACACGGCCTGTGACACGGGCGTGTCACAACCCGTGTTCGGCCCAGGAAATCAAATTCTTGGCTGATCAGAGCCGTTCATTTTCTTTGACCAAGATCCAATGGTCTTGGCTCTTCCCTGGGTTGATAAGGCCGGGATTGAAGAAGAGAAAGCTCATTTGAGTTTCATCATTCTCTTTCTAAAGTTAAGAGAGAGAGGAGAGCAAGGCAAGGAAGAAGAAGAGGAATCCGGCCGCCGGTAGTGCTGCGGTGGTCCAAATCGCGAGCCGAGTTCGGATTTGTGAAGGCAAGGCTGCTACGAAGGCTTTCATCCGTCTAAATTATCTCCATGGCTCCGAGGCGACTTCCAAGGGTAACGATTTCCGTCTTGGAATATGGTGTGGGGCCCCGTCCGGACCCTCTATTATATTCTTCTTGACTGGTAGAGGTGTTACAATTTGGTATCAGCTTGTTGGTCGATCTCTTCCGAATTCGCGGACGAATTCTTTTGAGAGGTGGCGAGCACGTATCAGTGCTGTCGTTATAACACTTAACTTGAACTCAAGAATATCCACTTAGGAATGCAAATACACTTATTTGTTGAACTTGTGTATTCTTTTTGTATGTTTGCCGTTTTACTTGGTCGCTAAATTGTGTGTTTTACACATATAGGTGACTAGAAGTGTTGCGGGTCAATCCGAACCTTAACATTCTGTAGAAAGTGCGGCACCAGCTGAGGTGCCCACACCTCCTCCATCCGCTGAAACGGTACGTTTCATCACGGAAATGGTACTTGCTGTGATGAATGCTAGCAGGCTGGGCAGGCACGTCCTGCATTGGTGCCAACGCATGATGGGGGTACGGCAACAACCGGTAGAAGCTGTAGTTGATCCGCGGGCAATAGATCAACAATTGAAGCAATTCTTGAGCTTCAACCCTCCACAATTTACTGGGGCAGGGTAACCGGCCCAAGCAGAGGATTGGCTTGCAAGGATCAAGAGGATCATTAGAGCTATCAAAGTTGAGGAGGGACAGAAGGTTATGTTGGCATATTTCCTACTGGAAGGAGAGGCTCGTTTATGGTGGGATGAGATTGAACTGCATCACTTGGCCGGTAGACAACTTGCAAAGGTCCCGATGGATGAATTTTCTCGGTTGTTCTTGGCACAACATCTACCAATGCAGCAAAGGATATCGATGGAAATGAAATTTCAACGGTTAAACCAAGGAGATCGTAGTGTGGATGATTATCTGCATGAATTCACACGTTTGGGAAGATATGCGGGTACAATCTTCGTCGAAGAAGAGCATAAGACTAGTAGGTTTTATGCGGGACTGCGAGATGAGCTGTGGTATTTGCTCTCGAGTTCTGTGAGTCAGGGATTTCAAGCCTTAGTCTGTACGGCTCGGTCTTTGGAGACGGACATTAGAAGAGGGCAGGAAAAAGGGACCTTGGCTATGACAAAGCCAGAGTTCAAGCTGCCGTGTCCGAAGAAGTTTGGGTACCGTAAGAGATGGGGAAAGAAGTCCAAGTCTACTGGACAAGCTCCTTCTGCGACTGTGACAGAGACATCTGGGTATGGATCTCGCGCTTGTTTTACGTGCGGGAAGTTGGGACACTTCGCACGTGATTGCCGAGTTGGTCCTCCAAAGGGTGACAAGAAGATGGGAGCGTCTTATGCGGAGAAAGGGAAGACTATGGTGGAGTCTTCTGCCTCGCACGCGAAGCCAAGGGTCTTCAACCTTGGACAACAGGAGGCCATTAAGCAGGCGGATGTCGTCACAGGTGCGCGCAGTTTTTAATGTTATTTTATACTGTGTGCTGTGCTTGTTTTGATTGTGATGTTTTAGGGTTTGTCCTTATACGAGAGTATCCGGCGCGAGCATTGTTTGACACAGGTGCTTCACATTCATTTCTGTCTGAAGAGTTCGTCTTTCGTGTCGGGGTACCTATCCGGACCACGACAGATAGTGTAAAAATGTTGTTACCTAACGGATGTTTGATGTGCGCGGATAAATCTTGCGGTCTTGAGGTCAAGATAGGGAGTCGGGAGTTCAAGGTGGAAACACTAGTATTGTCGATCAAGGAATTTGATATAATCTTTAGTATGGACTGGCTGTCAGAGAAGCGTGCTTGTATAGATTACACTTCAAAAGAGGTCACACTCAGGCAGAATACCGAACAAGAGACAAAGTTCATTGGTATACAAAGGTTGAGTGGGATGTTGTAATCTGTTCTCCAAGTTGTTAAGGCAGTTCGGAAGGGTGCGGAGTTGTTCTTCACACTCGTAGCGGCGGTGGCGCCGAAGGCCAGTGTGAGTGAAGTGCCGATTGTGTCGGAGTATGCTGATGTGTTTCCAAAGGACCTTCCGGGGTTACCTCCCTAAAGGGAAATCGACTTTGCTATCGAGCTGGTGCCAGGTGCGAAGCCTGTGGCCCGTTCGTCGTATCAAGTAGCACCAAAAGAGATGTCCAAACTAAAAGTTCAGTTGTAAGAACTGTTGGAGCAGGGATACATACGCCCAAGTATGTCACCTTGGAGCGCGCCTGTTCTTTTTGTGAAAAAGAAAGACGGTAGTTTGCGGCTATGTATTGATTATCGCGAACTGAATAAGCTGACGGAGAAAAACAAGTATCCGATTCAACGGATCGATGACTTGTTTGATCAGCTAGCAGGCTCAGCCGTCTATTCCAAGTTGGATTTGAAATCCGGGTATTACCAATTGCGGATTAGGGAAGGTGGCATTCCCAAGACAGCGTTTGGAACACGCTACGGTCATTATGAGTTCACAGTGATGTCGTTCGGCTTATGTAATGCGCCTTCGGTATTCATGGATCTCATGCATCGAACGTTACGCGAATACTTGGATCTGTTTGTGATTGTGTTCATTGATGATATCCTCGTGTACTCTCAGTCGGAGGAAGATCATGCAAACAATTTGCGGTTGGTATTGCATACCTTGTGGAGAAATAAGTTGTATGCCATGTTCTCTAAGTGTGAGTTCTGGCTCTCGTCGGTGGCTTTTCTAGGCCATGTGGTAAGTGGAGAGGGTATAGCGGTGGATCCGGCAAAGATAAGTGCCATTCGTGATTGGCCAGTGATGTCTTCGGTGGCCGAAGTCAGGAGTTTTCTTTGACTGGCAGGCTACTATAGACGATTTGTGGCGAACTTCTCCCGGATTGCTTTGCCTTTGACTACGTTGATGAGAAAAGATCAGAAGTTCGTTTGGACGCCGGAGTGCGCGCGAGCTTTTGAGGAGCTAAAAGGTCATTTGACCATGGCACCTGTTTTGATGTCGCCTTGTGGTACAGACGGTTTTGAGATATACAGCGATGCATCAGGAAGCGGCTTAGGCTGCGTTCTCCTGTAGTTTGACAAGGTGATCGCTTATGGCTCACGTCAATTAAAGGTGCATGAGCGTAATTACCCCGTCCACGAATTTGAGTTGGCGGCGGTGATCTTTTCACTAAAGTTGTGGTGGCACTATCTTTATGGCGTGAAGGTAGATATTTATACAGATCATAAAAGCCTGAAGTATCTGCTCGATCAAAAGGATTTGAATATACGACAAAGGAGGTGGATGGAATTCCTAGGGGATTATACCTTCGACATTCACTATGTTCCCGGAAAGGTAAATGTGGTTGCTTATGCCTTGAGTCGTCGGACTCCGATGCGGGCAAGTTGGTTGTGGATACATGACGAGCGTCTAATCCAGGAATTGGAAGCGTTGGAGATATCTTGTGTTGAGAGGGATTCTTCGGCCGATGCATGCTTGAACTGGATGGAAGTTCAATATGACCTTGCGGACAGGGTTCGGCGGGCAACGGAGCTTGATGAAAGTCTCCAACGCTTTGCCAAGGAAGGGTCTGGTGACCAATTCTCCTGGGATGACGGGTTATTACGAAAGGATAGCTGATTGTGCGTCCCTTGTGCGGGTAAATTGCGAGAAGAATTATATGAAGCACACTTTACAAAGTACTCAATTCACCCTGGGAGCACAAAGATGTACAAGGACATGAAGAAATTGTTCTGGTTGCCCAGTTTAAAGAAGGACATAGCCGAGTATGTGGCTAAGTATCGTACTTGTGCTTTGGTAAAGGCAGAGTGTCAACGGCCTAGTGGTTTCCTGAAATCATTGTCAGTTCTGCAGTGGAAGTTTGAGGATATTTCTATGGATTTCGTGCACGGATTGCCGAGATCTCAACGTGGGAATGACTCAATCTGGGTGATTGTCGACCGATTAACAAAGGTGGATTACTTCCTACCAAACAAGCGGGACGATTCAGTGGAAACGTTGGCAAAGCTCTATGTGGAGCAAATTGTTCGATTGCACGGTATCCCCCGAAGCATCGTCAGTGACCGTGATGGGCGATTTACTTCAAAGGATTGGAGGCTAATTCATCAGCTGTTGGGCACGAAGTTAGCATTCAGTACGGCCTTTCATCCGCAAACGGATGGCCAAACTGAACGAACCAACAGAACAATGGAGGATATGCTCCTTATGTGCACCCTGGACTTCGGTAAGAAATGGGAAGATCACCTTATTATGGTGGAATTTGCCTACAATAATAACTACCAAGCGAGCATCGGCATGGCACCGTTTGAAGCTCTGTATGGTCGCAAGTGCCGTACACCATTAGCTTGGGCAAAAACTGGCGAATCCAAACTTTTGGGACAAAAGGCAGTCGAGGATGCTAACTCAACAATACGCTCTATTCGAGAGAGACTACTAATAGCCCAGGATCGGCAAGCCAAGTATTACAATGCTAAGCACCGGAACGTGGAGTTCGTGGTAGGTGACTGGGTCTATTTAAAGATTAAACCCTTCAAAGGCGTATCTCAGATTCGGCGGTTGAAAAAGCTAAGTCCGCGATACCTTGGTCCGTTTGAAGTGGTGGAGCGAGTTGGGGAAGCTGCCTATCGGCTAGCTCTTTCATCGGAATTGGGTGGACTGTATGATGTATTCCACATCTCGGTATTACGAAAAGCAGTCAAAGACCTAAATCAAGTGATTGAGAATGATCGGGTGTCGGTTGAGTATGGGCTAACGACAAAGGTGAGGCCCATTCGGATAGAGGATTGAGCCGAGAAACAGTTGCGGAACAAAACGATCGGGATGGTCAAATTCCGGTGGGACAATTGTGGCCAAGAAGAGCTAACATGGGAGTGGGAGCAGACCATGCGAGCTGAGTTCCCCGAGTTATTTGTGTAAACTGTTTGCTTGTCTGTATGGTGTTACAACATATATGTAAAAGTATCACTTTTTATGTCATGCTTGCATCTCCCTACTGCATCCAAATTTTGGGACGAAATTTTATTAAGGAGGGGAAGATTGTAACATCGCAGAAATCTCAAAAAGCCAAAGTGGGATTCAGGTTGGCTGACACGGCCTGAGACACGGGCGTGTCTCAGGGCGTGTCAGGTGTACATGGTCTGGGACACAGGCGTGTCCCAGGGCGTGTCCTAGTCTCGACAAGTACTCGAGACCTGATCGTCGAGTGTGGAACACAGCCTATGACACGGGCGTGTCACAGGGGCGTGTTTGGCACACGGTTAGGGACACGGGTGTGTGCCTTAGCCGTGTCCTTCTCGGGTAATTTTGGAGATCGTGTTACAGGGGTGACATGGCCGGGTACACGGCCGGTGACATGGCCGGGTACACGGTCGTATACTGTATGACACAGGCGTGTCAGGCTTGACACGGGCGTGTCAATGCCCGTGTTCTTGTTTATTTTCAGTCGGTTGTGCACCGCTTCAGGAACACGGCCTGTGACACGGGCGTGTCACAACCCGTGTTCGGCTCAGGAAATCAAATTCAGGGCTGATCAGAGCCGTTCATTTTCTTTGACCAAGATCCAATGGTCTGGGCTCTTCCCTGGGTTGATAAGGTCGGGATTGAAGAAGAGAAAGCTCATTTGAGTTTCATCATTCTCTTTCTAAAGTTAAGAGAGAGAGAGGAGAGAAAGGTAAGGAAGAAGAAGAGGAATCCGACCGCCGGTGGTGCTGCGGTGGTGCAAATCGCGAGCCGAGTTTGGATTTGTGAAGACAAGGCTGCTACGAATGCTTTCATCTGTCTAAATTCTCTCCATGGCTCCGAGGCGACTTCCAAGGGTAACGATTTCCGTCTTGGACATGTGAAGTCCTTCTTTCCTGCATGTGCATAGGGGAATACCCTTCCCCGTGAGTATGTGGTGGATTGTGGCGTCCCTTGGGGTAGATATGTGAAGTCTCCCTTGTTAGAATCCGGAATTGGAGTACGGATCTAGGCATGCTGTGTAAAGCCCATCTGGACGTGCTGGTCTGGATTGGTGATGCTTGTTTGCATTCGTAGGAATCTCCGAGAATTTGATTGTTTGTGTGCAATCTGTGGTGCATACCTGTTGCTTGGTGCAGCAGGAAGTATTGGAGGAAGTCCAGGAAATTGTGCGAGTTGGGTTCAACTCTTGTGGTGGACGGGCAAGGCGAAGCTGTACCCGTGTCAGTCCAGTCTTGAGTCTGACGATGTGAGCAATGGGATAGGGGGATCTGTACCCGCGTTATGGTTGTCTAACATTGGGTGCTTAAGGCCCTGTTAGGATCACATAGCGAGAGTCGATGGCTTGCGTGCCGATCAAGACTAGAATGCTCATTGGTGGGATCCGGTGTTTCCGGTACACCCGAATGTGCCCTGAGTGCACGGAGCGTCGGGCCGTCGTGACGACGTTTGTGATATATATTGACTGTGAGGTCGTGCACGTCTTGCGTGGTTTGCTATATATATATCATATTGGAAAATGCTATGCAGGGATGGAATTCCGCTGCCCCGTGCCAGGGGAAGGGTCGTTATAATTGGTCAGCTGAATGCTGACTGTTGCCCTATTTGCCACCGCTTGGTGGATTGGTTCTTGCAGGTGCTGGAGGTGCTGGTCCGAGCAGGACTTAGCGGGCTAAAGCCCAAGCTGCGTCGCTTCCCTCGATGGCTTTGTTTTGTTTCTTCTTGTTCATGTATGGCCGGCCTGCGTGCCGATGTCTGTAAACCACACCCTTTTAAGAGAAATTTTGTAAGGCCTTAAGGCCAGATACTTTGGTTGTATACATTCCTATGGTTTAGTGGACAGTTCTTGTTTTGCTTGAGTTCAAGTTTTCAACCGTGAAGCTTCCGCTAGAATGCTCTGTGTTAGGATGCGTTGGTTTTGATATTATTTCGTAGCGTCTCCGCCTGTTGGTGGAATATTGTGTGGGGCCCCGGCCATATCCTCTATTATATTCTTCTTGACGGGTAGAGGTGTTACAGGTGGGAAGAGTCTGAACCATCAGATCCAAAAACAAGGAAATGAACGGCTGAGATTCAGCCCAAATTTCCAAAACCTGGGCCGAACACGGGTTCCGACATGCCCGTGTTCAGGGCCGTGTAACCCATTCGCCATCAAAACCGTCGCATCTCGAAAAGAACACGGGCACCCGACACGCCCGTGTCAGGCTTGACATGCCCGTGTCATCCAGTACACGCCCGTGTAGCTGGGCGTGTTCCCTCAATGATACAGGTCCAAAACAACCCGATCATGACACGGCCATGTGACACGCCCGTGTCACATGCCGTGTGCTAGACACGCCCTGGGACACGCCCATGTCCTAGGCCGTGTAACCGCCTTAACACAAACCGCCACACAACCCGAGAAGAACACAGGTATTCGACATGCCCGTGTCGAATTTCATACGCCCGTGTCAGACCCGAACACGCCTGGGCTTAGGTTGTGCGTCCCTCACTCAACGATCATTGAGTGCAAGGCTCTGAGTGACTGACATGCCCTGGGACACACCCGTGTCCCAGGCCGTGTTCACCCCCCCCCCCTGACGATCGATGACTCCAAAATTGTCAACCACGCGACCAACGCCGAACCCGAGCACGACACGCCCTGGGACACACCCGTGTCCCAGGCCGTGTCACCTCTACCAAAACTCAGATTTGGCTCAAAACGCCACCCGTCACCCTTTTGAGTTTCAGGGTGTTACAACTCTCTCCCTCTTAAAAGAATTTCGTCCACGAAATTACCAAAGGAAAGATAAACAAAACCAAAATCGTTACCTGAGAGAAATAACTCGGGGTACTCCTCCAGCATGGTCTGCTCCCGTTCCCAAGAGAGCTCCTCACGACCACAATTGTCCCAACGGACCTTGACCATCCTGATCTCCTTATTATGGAGTTGCTTAACCTCAATGTCTACAATACGAATGGGTTTGACCTTAGTCGTCAACCCTTCGTCCACCGGCACTTGATCAACTGCGATCACCTGCGAAGGCTATTGAATCGCCTTCCGCAACACTGAAATGTGGAATACATTGTGTAAATCACTCAACTCCACCGAAAGCCTCAGACGATAAGCCTCTTCGCCGATCTGCTCCAGAATCTCAAATGGTCCAAGGTATCTCGGGCTTAGCTTCTTCAAGCATCGTACCCGTGAACAGCATTGAACGGCTTTATCTTCAAGTACACCCAATCTCCAACCGCGAACTCCACGTTCCGATGCTTGACATTGTAGTACTTAGCTTGTCTATCCTGAGCGATCAGCAAACACTCTCGAATGATCCGCACCAAAGAATTAGCGCTTTTCACCTCTTGCTTTTTGTACAACCTGGCCTCACTCGTTTCCAACCACGCCAACGGAGTGCGACATATTCTACCATATAATGCCTCGAAGGGCTCCATTTGGATACTCGTTTGGTAGTTATTGTTGTACGCAAACTCCACCAAAAACAGATAGTTTTCCCACTGCTTCCCGAAGTTCAGAACGCACATGCAAAACACGTCTTCCATCGTCCTGATGCCCCTCTCGGTTTGCCCATCCGTTTGCGGATGAAAGGCTGTGCTGAACATCAACTTAGTCCACAGCATTCGCTACACCAACCTCCAATCATTGGACATAAAATGCCCATCTCGATCTCCCATGATGTTGTTGGGGCACACCGTGGAGTCTGACTAGATTATCCATAAACATCTTCGCCAGTTTCTCCACCGGATCATCCTTCCTATGCGGAATGAAGCACGGCACTTATACTAACCGATCTACGATCACCCAGATTACGTCGTTTCCCTTCTGCGACCTTGGCAAGCCGTGCACAAAGTCCATCGAAATTTCGTCGAACTTCCACTCCGGAATAGGCAAGGATTTCAAGAAACCCCCTAGCTTTTGGAACTCTGCCTTCACTAAGGCGCAAGTCTGGCACTTAGCCACAACTAGTGCCACAACCTTCTAGTGTCATGGCAACCAAAATAACTTATTTAGGTCTCAGTACATCTTCGTGCTCCCTATGTGAATTGAGTACTTGGTATGACCGTACACCAACTCCACCCGTAACTTAACCACATTTGGGACGCACAAACGATTGTCCTTCCTTAGTAGCCCATCTTCAACTGAAAACTGGGAATTTGACCCAACCAATGCTGCATCCATGAGCTTCTTCATGCTGCCATCCAACTCCATAGCCTGCCGAACCCGATCAACCAGGCCACACTGACTTCTGACCAGTTAAATAATGCTTTGATGCTAGTCTGCTTGTCCACACAACAGATCTCTAATGCCTCTAACTCCCGTATAATCTCTTATCATGAACTGACAACCAGTCGGCTTGGGCGGGAGACCTGCGACTCAACGCATCCGCAACTACAATGCCTTTCACGGGTCCAAAATGAATTTTGAACATATAGTCCCCCAGGAACTCCATCCATCTCCGCTGCCTCATGTTCAGATCCTTCTGATCCAACATGTACTTAAGGCTTTTGTGGTCGGTATAAATATCAGCTTTTACGCCGTACAAGTAGTGCTTCCACGGCTTTAGCGCAAAACTCACGTCCGCTAACTCCAAGACGTGGACCGGATAATTCCTTTCGTGCACTTTGAGCTGACTCGAGCCATACGCTATAACACTTCCATGCTGCAGCAGCACGCATCCCAAACCACTGCCTGAGGCATCACTGTAAATCTCGAAGCCTTCGGTCCCACTTGGAGAACCTATAATAAGCGTTGTGGTCAATTGACTCCCCAACTCCTCGAAATCTTGTGCGCACATAGGCGTCCAAATAACTTTTGATCTTTCCTCGTCAAAGTCGTGGGGGGGGGGGTAACTCTATCCGCGAGAAGTTCTCTACGAAGCGCCTGTAGTAGCCGGTCAGCCCCAGAAAACTCTAGTCTTCTGCTTCCGAACGCAACACAGGCCGCTCGCTTATCATAACTATCTTCACTAGATCCACTGCAATACCCACTCTACTAACTATATGACCGAGGGACGCTACCTAGGATAATCCAAAACTCGCGTTTGGAGAACTAGGCATCAAGTTGGTTCCTCAATAGCGTTTCCACCACCGAAAGAAGATGCTTGAAGTGATCCTCTTGATCTGCGAGTACACCAATACGTCGTCGATGAAGACGACCACAAATCCATGAACACTAACGGCGCATTTGTCAGTCCGAACGGTACGACAGTTGTCCATACCTTGCGTCGAACGCTGTCTTTGGGACATTGCTTTCCCTTATCCTCAGCTGATAGTAACCGGACTTAAGATCCAATTTTAAGTATACCGATGACCCGACCAACTGATCAAAAGGTCATCTACCCTTGGGATCCCGTACTTGCTCTTTTCCGTTAACTTGTTGTAACATCCCTTTTTCAAATCAGACCCCCTAGGTGTGGCTTTGAGCATGACTCAGTCTTGGCAAGTCCTTAGTGAGCCTAGGAGACCAAATGACTAGTTGAGGCTCACTTGGGCTGCAAATAGTAAAATCTTAAAACCCTAATTTTTGGTGGCCTAGTGAGTTCAATCTGACTCCAAGGCATTCCTAGACCTATTATGAGATCAATGGGTCACCAAGACCCATTTGGGGGCAAATCTGGTGGCTAAGTTGACCCAAGTCAACTCAAGCCCTAGTTAGGCCAAAGTAACCCTTCCTTGTGTCAATTCACCCTCATTATGCCAAATCTACCATACCTAACCATACCTAGGCCTTAGAGGAGGTCAATGGGTCACTAGGAGTCCTTTGATGGTGACCCAAAAGGTCAAGTTGACCAAGTCAACCCTAAGCCCAAATCAAGTCAAACCTAGTTCAACTAGGTTAACTCAAGCTCAAGCCCTCATGTAGGCTCATGAGGTAATAGTAAGGGATAATATGGCTGCCTATAGCCTAAACCCTAGGCTAGTCAACATGGTGACTAGGAGAGAGGGTTAGGTCAATTCTTGGAAGAGTAATATAGGAGAGAGAAGATGAGAAAAGAGGGGTATTTTCATGGTAGAATGGTGAGCCTTCCCTACATTTGGTATTGTAATATTTTAATGATCATTTAGGGCTGCCATTAGGCTATTAGGAGTGAGTAAACGTGAGGGTGACTAGGAGAGAGAAAAAAATGAGAATTTTGATATTTATAGGAGAGAGAAAAGGTGGTGGAGAGTGGAATGGGTGTTTTGAAGTGTGAAGAGGCATGTGGTCGGCCAAAGATGGGCCCACAGCCACCTAGTGGCTGGCATCTCTTCCCCCCAACCGTTTCCCGGCCACCAAGGGGTGGCTCCACCTCTCTCTCTCTCCTCCCAACCTTTTCATGAAGAGGCACTTGCCCCTTGATGAAAACCGCCCCCCCCTCCCCTCTCCTCTTATATATGCTCACTTAGGAGAGAGGGGAGATTGTTTTCGAAATCAGAGCAGGAGGAGAGAGCCTTGCCGGAGCCACCAAGGAGGAGAAACGCCGCCACCGCCGCCACCATGACGTCGCGCCGCTCAACCCGCATCCATGCCCGAACTCAGGTCCTCCCCCTCTCCTCTCCTCATGCCTAGATCCTAGAACTTGTTTAGGATGGAGGTCGGGCTCAGTCAAGCCGGCCGGGTAGAGAAAAAAATCCGAAAATATCCATTTTCATGGCTATTTGGAGGGCTCGGGTAGGGCGGCGCCGCCACCTCCGGCCGCCCTAGCCGCCGGCAGTGCTAGCCCCCACCACCGGGAACTTAGGGAGGAGTTTTCCCGGTGGTGGCGCCGCCCAGGGTGGCCGGGAAGTTGCCCGTGAAAAGCACCTGCGGCTGGCTTAGTTTAGGGTTGCTGGAGAAGATGAAGTACAGGTGCCACACGATTGCATCAAGATTCGTGCGGCACCTGTGTATCAAAACCATACAACCCATATTATATTTAATTCATGATTTTCTGTTTTGTTTTATGCAGTCACACTGTAGTTGAATTTTAGGCCCCTTAAGGGCATCTGATGGAATAACTTGTAACATGAAAATTGTAGGTATTTAAAATACCTACAATTTGATATGTGTTATTAAAAATTTGGAGAAAAACTCAGGCCTGTAGAGCCATTTGAATGAGGATGTGCCCTAATCTTTAGGGCAGAACCTTGTAAAATTATTTTAGGCCCCTTATGGGCACCTACTGAAAAAGTGTATAACATAAAAGTTGTAGACATTTTAATTACCTACAGTTTGATATGTGGTGGGAAAAATTTGGTAGAGAACTCTGCCCTGTAGAGTCATTTGAATATAGGTGTGTCCTAATAAATAGGGCAGAACCCTTGTGAAATTTATTTAGGTCCCTTGGAGGTATATTCATCAAAACTGGTCAACATAAATGTTGTAGGTATTTTGAATACCTACATTTTGATATGTGATAGGAAAAATTTGGATGAGTAGGCTGACCTGTAGAGACTTTTTAGTGAAGGCTATACCCTACAAGCTAGGGCAGATTTCTGTAGGAGAATTTTAGGGCACCCCTAGGGATTTTCAGGGGATGTGACCATCAGAGAAGTTGTAGGTATTTCAAATACCTACAGTTTGATATGTGATAGGAAAAATATGGATGAGTGGACTGTCCTGTAGAGGCTTTTTAGTGAGAGGTATGCCCTACAAGTTAGGGCAGTTCACTGTAGGTGAAGTTTAGGGCACCCCTAGATGTTTTCAGTAGAAGTATCCAACAAGAAACTTGTAGGCAATCTCAATATCTACAGTTTGATATGTAATGGAAAAATATAGGACAAGGCTACAGACCTGTAGGGCCATTTTCCTAGGGTAGGTCCTGTATGTAGGGCAGATTTTAAGATGGATCCCCACACTTAACCCTTGGTCCAAATCCTTTGAATTTTGGACAGGGGCTTAATATAACCTAAACCTAGCTCCTATAAAAATTTGAAACCATTTTGGATAGTGTAACTTAGGGTTCTGCCCTAAACCTAGAAAAGCTAGGGTTAGGAAATTGAAGGGTCAAATGACCTCCATACCCTCCCAATTTTTGGTGAGGTGTCCCTGCTACATATATCTAGGTATGGATTAAATCTCAACACATTTGGTTGAGTTTTGAATAGGAAACCACCAAGCCCTAGTTTGGTCCTAGGGAAGGGTAATATGGGAAAAAGGGGACTTGTGGCAATTGGGTGGTCAACTCACCTCGACAGAGGTTGAAGTTGTGACCAATGGGTTAGGATGATCCTAAGAACCTTTGGGGAGCAAAGGAGATGTGTTAGGGTGGATTTACCCTAGGGCCCAGGTACAAATCCAGAGTGAGGACTTTTGGGGGTTTGTGAAGGACATAGGGGCAAATGCTCTTGTATGGCCTTGATTTTTGGTGGAGAGGTGGTTAATGAATATTTAACCCTCTGGTTATAATCTTAGAGAATTTTGAGGTAGCTAGGTACCTCAAATCCTAAACCCTAGTTTTAGGGTAGAAGGGCCTTTAGGGTCAAAACAGTAATTGAACTCATCTAAAAGCTATGAAACTTGAGTAGAGTGAGTTTTAGAGTGTTCTAGACACATGGTAATTTTCCTGGAGTTTTATGATTAATAAAGGTTATACTTCATGTGTTAAATGATTATTAGCCGATTTGTTGTTTTCAATTGTTTGGTGGCTTTAATTTAATTAAAATCAGTTAAAATTCTGGATTTAGATCTTGCTGATTATAACATTGATTCCTGAATTTTTATAGAACTTCATGTTGAGAGTTTGTAGAGGTTCATTCACAATCTTTTAATATGGGCTTTAGATTGTAAAAATAAATTAGGGCTTGTTAAATTGCTGGAAAATTATGAGATCTGGAATTTAAGGTTTTTAGGCTCTTGTATAGCACTGAGAATTATTTAAGAATTTTTAGGGTTGCTGTTGTAGTACTTGATTCACAAAGCCGGTTAGATTGTTAATTAGTAAATGATTTATTATAATTTAATTTCCAGCAAGAAAAATATGGAATTCTGTAAATGTTGTTTTTAATATCATACCAGCACCCTGTAATTATTTCAAGATTTTTGGAGGAATATTTTATATAGATGCTTCAATAAACAAGAACTAGATGTTTTATTACTAAATTATATTTAGGCCCCTTGGACATCAGTGTAAATTATCAAACCTTGGAAAAATAGATACTTAGGCCTACTAGTATTTACCATAGAACTTTGATGTTTTGAATCAACTAAAATGACATATCTCATGTTCAAATGATGATATTAGGCCCTTAAGAATAAATAAATAAATTATCTGATTTATTAGGAAAATATTTAATGCTTTGGATTTAGGCAAATCCTGTTAGGATAGACCCCCGATAAATAATCTGAGGTATTTGGTTGAAAAGTAGGAGTCGAGTTTTCATGAACATCATATAGTACAGGTTGGTCAGTAGATAATAACCATGAGGAAATGTGTAAACAGGGTTAGGTTGTGTTGACTTAAGGATAGGTCATGTTGGTGGATTCCTAGAAGGGAATGGATCACCTAAGGAGGTTTCAAGATCTGGTGAGAATCGAGTCAGTAAGTGTTAGAAGGTGCGCGGGTCCGACGAAAGATCGCCGTCCCCGTAAGAGTGAAGAGTCAAACCCACCCTAGGTTTAGTTTGATGCAATTTATAGAGGGAACGGGGAAGGGAAAAACAACCAATAATAATAAGTGCCTTGCGAAAGGGAACTTCGGGCCGTAATGCCGCCGTCTTGGTTCCTAGTGCCCTTTGAGAGCCCTTCACGGGGTATGCCGGGGGCAGTCCTGGGCTAACGTAAATCTTAAAACAAACGAAAGAGTAATTAGCCTAATAGGGATTCACATTGCACACACTCATTAGTTAGGGTTGGTAATGGTTAAGTCGTCCCGAGGTGTTCAAGGGGGCGCCATCCCGCGGTGCTCAAGGGATGAGGTTTGGAATTGAGCCGGACGGTTTAGTCCGGGGAGCTTAGTCTCGGTTTGTGGTTGAGCCGGACGGTTTGGTCCGGGAGCTTTACTCTTGACTTCTTATATTAACTGCTGCATGTGCATAAAAATAGGAAAGATTAAGGTGGTGGGTTCTCGAATATCGGGGAGTTCGATTGCACCGACACCGATATCGTTGACTCGGCAAGGTGACTAGCACTTAGCCAAGGTTAAGTCCGGCGGTCCAGTCGGCAAGAGTACGCAGGAGTCCGCTTTGTGCACCAAGCGTTGAGGGCGTACGATAGGTCAGACCAGTGGTGCTTTTACTGGTTTTGAGGTGGGCGAGGCCCAACCCACCGCTTCCGTCTGCCACTACGGAGGTATCCTGGGAGGTAACGGCTCTGAAAGGGGGAACTAAAGGTTTGTGTACACAAAGTCGTGTGTGTGAGTTGCACTGCATGAACATCATTAACCCACCATATAGTTGCATACATAATCATTCAAAACAACCTTGACACCTAAAGTATAAGTGGAATGGGACGCTTATACTTTAGGACTTGCAAAACGACCCCTTGGTCTATAAGCTTGTGTGGGCAAGTTTATAAATCAAAGGTTAATTTCAATATATATATATTTGCTGCTGTTTGATAACCGACACCCCAACGTATAAGTGGTATGGGACACTTTATACGATGGGAGCCTTGCAAAAGATCCCTTGGCTTATGTGTACTCACATAAGTGAAGGTTTAAATTACCTTACTTATTTTCCTTCTTGTCTGACCTATTACAACACTTATTATTAATTGCTCCCCGATTACACAACTGCAAGTTAGGACCACCGTCATTTGTTTTTGACTACTCTCCACCTTCATGTCCTTCCCTTTCTTCCTCTCCGCTCGGTGCCTTAGAGCATGGGGGAAGGGGTGGGGGACGATAGGACTTAGTCTTTTTGACTGACGGGCGACCGAACACCATTACAGGGGAACGTGGAGCGCAGCACGGAGGAGCAGCCTCGGAGGTCCGTGCACTTGGAGATGGGGCAATCTAGCACCGGAGTCCAGACTGCAGGGACTGTGAGTCCCGATCTTTAGTACGAGTGTTAGTTTATTTTCAGCATGAGTGATCTTGTAGTGAGGAACTCTGATGTACCGGGCATAAGCCCCTTTATTACTTTCATTACTCTGATGTTATTTCTGTGGACACTCCCCTCGTGGAGCTTATTTATATTATATGTGATTTACTTCTATTGTGGACTGCTTTTCTCTTTACTGTTCTACTTGCTACTTGATTGTGATCGAAAAGGCCGGCAGAATCGGCGCGTTGTAGTGACTACCTTCCCGGGTGCGAAGGTGTCACCGCAAAGCGGCGGTTCTGGGCATAAGACCCCGGGTTTGATAAAAAAAAAAAAAGGGGTCTTACAAAGTGGTATCAGAGGGAAATCACGATCGAAAAGTAGCAGTCCACAAACCCTGGGTCACCCCCGCACGAGTTTAGTTTGGGGACAAACTAAGCAGCGGAAGCAGTGGTGTGCCCATATGGTGATCACATATAAATTGTCCATCTTATTAAGTTAAAAGTTTTTTTTTTCTGACGATGAATTTTCATTGCGCAGCCCCCAGTGCTGACTACACCACAGGGTGGAGCCCAGCAGATTCCGGGAGTTGTCCCACCACCACCGGTTCCTGCTCAGTTCCTGCAGACCGATATGGGGCAGACTTTGACTGCCATCTTGGATGCCTTCCGGGCCCAACAGGCCCCGGCTCCACAGCAGATACCAGGAGCCAACTGGCTCAGCATCTTCCGAGGACTTTCTCCTCCGTCCTTCTTGGGGACGGAGTCAGCAGTGCGGACAGAAGAGTGGCTGGACATCATGGAGGAAATGCTGACAGGGATACGGAGCCCGTGGGAGGAGAGAGTGCCATTGGTTGTGTCCTGCTTAGAGTCCCACGCCAAGCGGTGGTGGAAGACGGTTCTGGACTCTACTTTTGCTGAGAGGGTGGCTGCAGAGGTTTCGTGGGATGAGTTCAGGCCCATGCTGTTGGAACATTTTGTACCGCGGTCGGCCCGAGACGAGTTGGAGGACCGCTTCTTGCAGTTGAAGCAGGGTACCAGGACGGTGGTGGAGTACCATCGAGAGTTCAACCATCTAGCACATTTTGCAGACTCTTACCAGCTAGATGAGGCAGCGTACACGAAGAGATTCTACAAAGGTCTGCGGGAAGACATGAGGGATGCCCTTCTCTTTGTATCGGACGGGCCTATCACCCGTATTCTGGAGATGGCAAAGAGGTTAGAGGCAGATTGGCACACCACCAGAGGCCGGAAGCGGCCAACGGAGGATCAGAGCCGGGGAGCCCGGAACGACCAGCGACGAGGCCGTGTGACAGAGGCACAGAGGGTGGAGGGTCAGCCTCGACCGGAGGAGAGGCAAGAGCTGAAGGAACAGGTGATACTGGCCCCGCAGCCTATTCAGATTCGGGAGATACCAAGACCCCAGTTGCGGGATGTGCAGAGACCGGGAGGTGGAGCTTACACTCGGCCGGAATGCTTCCACTGCCATCAGGTGGGCCATATCAAGAGGAACTGCCCCATGAGGGGGGTACCTCCTCCAGCACCGCAGGTTGCCCCACCTGCGCAGTATTTTGGAGGCCGAGGACGCGGCCAAGGACGTGGCTATCAGGGCGGAGACTGCCGACAAGGAAGAGAGCAGGTTTATGCGTTGGATCTGGCTCAGCCTCGACACCCTGAGGAGGTGATCACAGGTACGCC
Organism: Platanthera zijinensis; assembly: GCA_039513925.1. NCBI lineage: Eukaryota > Viridiplantae > Streptophyta > Magnoliopsida > Asparagales > Orchidaceae > Platanthera > Platanthera zijinensis. The sequence goes on along the minus strand of CM077080.1, from coordinate 79,574,018 downwards.
AGCTTGTTTTTTTTTTTTTTTTAAATGTTTTCTTGTTTCTTTTGTTAAATCTCATAAAATTAGAAGACTGTAAGCTAGGAAAGAAAACTATAGTTAGGCTTCTAAAAACATTTTTTTTTATTACCCCAGGCATTGTCTTCGTCAGCGGCAAACCCGCATATACACTGTTCGATACGGGCGCGTCACGCTCATTCGTATCAGAATCCTTCATTGACGGCTTGGCAGGCGTGGAGAGATTCATCGGCTTGGCATTAAGGGTACGACTAGCTGACGGGTCCGAGCTACACACCACTGCGCATTGCAACATGGAGGCACAAATTGGCGGGAAAGCATTCGAGGCACCAGCCGCAATCCTGAGGATGCCTTCATATGATTTGATTTTGGGCATGTCATGGTTATATTGGAACCATGCCCTAATTGACTGCGTGGCCAAGAAGATTATTCTGAGGCATGGAGATTCTTCCGTCGTAATAGAAGGTATAAGACATGCCTCCTTTTCATTTTTGTCATCTATTCAGGCCGTCAAGGCCCATATACAGGGCGACGAGATTTACCAGGTTTTATTCGAGATGGCGGAGGCCAATGTTCCTGTAGCGGAGATTCCTGTTGTGCGAGATTTCGAGGATGTTTTTCCCGAGAAGTTACCGGGGCTACCCCCGCACAGGGAGCAGGACTTTCAGATTTTGCTGATGCCAGGGGCTAAGCCAGCATCTAGAGCCCCCTACCGGATGGCCCCAAAGGAGCTGGTGGAGTTTCGGAGCCAATTACAGGAGCTGGTAGAAGCCGGTTATGTCCGGCCAAGTTCTTCGCCATGGGGAGCCCCTGTGTTGTTCGTCAAGAAGAAGGACGGGACACTTAGGCTGTGCATCGATTACCGGGCGTTGAATCGACTGACGGTCCGGAATACCTATCCGCTGCCAAGGATAGATGAGCTATTCGATCAGCTGGAGGGAGCCCACTTCTTCTCAAAGTTGGACTTGAGATCGGGCTACTACCAGCTACGGATCCGCGAGGAGGACATCCCAAAGACTGCTTTTAGTAGCAGATATGGCCTATACGAGTTTACCGTGATGCCCTTTGGGCTCACGAATGCGCCATCAGCGTTCATGACTCTCATGAACCGGGTCTTCGAGTCTTACTTGGATGTGTTTGTCATCGTCTTCATCGATGACATCCTCATCTATTCGAGGACCGAGGAGGAGCACTCGAGGCATTTGGCACTGACACTACAGAGATTGCGGGAGCACCAGTTGTACGCAAAATTCAGCAAGTGCCAGTTTTGGTTGAAGGAGGTGGCCTTTTTGGGTCATGTTATCAGTGGAGCTGGGTTGGCAGTGGATCCAGCAAAAGTTCAAGCAGTCCGAGATTGGCCACAATTGAAGACAGCTACAGATGTTCGGAGCTTCTTAGGACTTGCCGGTTACTACCGGAAGTTCGTAGAAGGATTTTCTAGTCTTGCACTCCCTCTCACATCTTTGACGAGGAAGGAGACACCTTTTGTGTGGACCCCGAAATGCGAGGCAGCTTTTCAAGAGTTGAAGGAGAGACTTACCTCGGCTCCTATACTGACTCTCCCTTCGGGGAAAGAAGGATTCCAGGTGTATACAGATGCCTCCTACCAGGGCTTGGGAGCCGTTCTGATGCAGAATGGGCATGTTATTGCTTACGCTTCACGCCAGCTAAAGAAGCATGAACAAAACTACCCAGTGCACGATCTGGAGTTAGGTGCGGTTATTTTTGCGCTGAAGGTCTGGCGCCATTATCTCTATGGAGTTCACTGCGACATATTTTCAGATCATAAAAATCTGAAGTATGTGGATACGCAGAAGGAGCTGAACATTAGACAGCGGAGATGGGTGGAGTTCCTGGCAGACTATCAGTATGAGATGCACTACCATCCGGGTAAGGCAAACGTGGTAGCCGATGCTCTGAGCCGGAGAGCTACTACTTCAGGAGCAGGGCCCCAAGTCTTGTCGTTAGAGATATTGCGGAGCTTTGAAGATATGCACATCACCTTGGTATCGTCCGAAGACACCGATGTGTATGAGGAGTATTTAGCTGCGACGAGCGCCACCGACACTATTCATGACAGAGTTAGAGATTGGCAGAGGCAGGATGCCAACTTGGAGCCGATTTTCAGGGCCATAGAGGCAGGCTCAGCTGGGGACTATTCGATGCGAGGTGATCTGTTGTGCTTCAAGGGTCGGACTTACATACCGGATGGAGGGCAGATTCGGGAAGACATTATGGCAGAGGCTCATCATAGCCGATACTCTATACATCCCGGGATTACGAAGATGACGGCAGATTTGAAGAAGACACTCTACTGGCCGGGCATGAAGAAGGATATCACTTATTTCGTGACCCACTGCGAGGCGTGCCAGTTAGTGAAGGCAGAGTGCAGACACCCCGCTGGTCTGCTACAGCCACTCCCAGTGCCGGAATGGAAATTTGAGGACATCGCGATGGACTTCATTCATGGCCTACCTCGATCACGGACGGGAAACGATTCGATCTGGGTGATCGTGGACCGTCTGACGAAGGTGGCTAGGTTCATCCCGATCAGGAAGGATGACTCTGTTGGAGTGTTGGTTCGGAAGTTTGTGGAGCAGTTTGTCCGTTATCATGGCGTGCCCCGGACGATCGTATCAGATCGAGATGGTCGGTTCACATCTAGAGAGTGGAGATCAGTGCAGGCTTACCTCGGCTCCCGACTGACCTTCAGTACGGCCTTCCATCCCCAGACTGACGGGCAGACGGAGCGTACCAACAGGACACTGGAGGACTTACTGAGACTGTGCATTGTGGATTGTGGAGAGCCCTGGGAGCGGATGTTGCCGTTGGTAGAGTTCTCGTATAACAATAGCTATCAGTCCAGCATACGGATGGCCCCTTACGAGGCTTTATATGGGAGACGGTGCAGGACACCGTTATCTTGGCTACAGGATGAGGACCCGAAGATTCTAGATTCAGAGTTCGTGGAAGACACCGAGGCTCAGGTCAGACTGATCCGGGATCGGATGTTAGAGGCGCAGAGCAGACAGGCCAAGTATTATGACGCTCGGCATCGTCAGGTGGAGTTCCAGATCGGGGATCGGGTGTTCTTGAAGATTCGGCCGATGCATGGAGTTTCACGAGTGCGAGGTCAGCGGAAGAAGCTCAGTCCGAGGTACATGGGGCCCTTCCGGATCCTGGAGCGGATCGGCCCCTTAGCTTACCGGTTGGAGCTGTCACCGGAGCTGGCCGGCTTACACGACGTCTTCCACGTATCTTCGCTCAGGAGGGCTCTACTACGCCAGGAGTTGCAGATTACGGCCCCGGACGGGCCGGTAGCTTCAGATCGATCCGTTCAGGTGGAGCCAATATGGATTGACGACAGGGGGATACGGGTCTTGCGCCGCAAGAAGATCCCGCTAGTCAAGGTCCTGTGGAGGAACCACGGGCAAGAGGAGCATACTTGGGAACCCGAGGACCTGATGCGGGAGAAGTACCCAGAGTTATTTAGTCAGGTGCATCTCCTAACTCCTCAAGAGATTTTATTTGTTTTCTTTTTGTCTTAGGCTAGTCTTTTGTTTATTGGGGCTAGCCCTTGCGTATTAACTTTGGCTAAGCAATTCAACCAACATGGATGTTACAAGCTTAAGATAACTCGGTAGAAAGCTTCCATAGACTTAACTTTAATTTCGGGGACGAAATTTTTGTTTTGCTTATTGGCATTTGTAACATCCCTTTTTCAAATCAGACCCCCTAGGTGTGGCTTTGAGCATGACTCAGTCTTGGCAAGTCCTTAGTGAGCCTAGGAGACCAAATGACTAGTTGAGGCTCACTTGGGCTGCAAATAGTAAAATCTTAAAACCCTAATTTTTGGTGGCCTAGTGAGTTCAATCTGACTCCAAGGCATTCCTAGACCTATTATGAGATCAATGGGTCACCAAGACCCATTTGGGGGCAAATCTGGTGGCTAAGTTGACCCAAGTCAACTCAAGCCCTAGTTAGGCCAAAGTAACCCTTCCTTGTGTCAATTCACCCTCATTATGCCAAATCTACCATACCTAACCATACCTAGGCCTTAGAGGAGGTCAATGGGTCACTAGGAGTCCTTTGATGGTGACCCAAAAGGTTAAGTTGACCAAGTCAACCCTAAGCCCAAATCAAGTCAAACCTAGTTCAACTAGGTTAACTCAAGCTCAAGCCCTCATGTAGGCTCATGAGGTAATAGTAAGGGATAATATGGCTGCCTATAGCCTAAACCCTAGGCTAGTCAACATGGTGACTAGGAGAGAGGGTTAGGTCAATTCTTGGAAGAGTAATATAGGAGAGAGAAGATGAGAAAAGAGGGGTATTTTCATGGTAGAATGGTGAGCCTTCCCTACATTTGGTATTGTAATATTTTAATGATCATTTAGGGCTGCCATTAGGCTATTAGGAGTGAGTAAACGTGAGGGTGACTAGGAGAGAGAAAAAAATGAGAATTTTGATATTTATAGGAGAGAGAAAAGGTGGTGGAGAGTGGAATGGGTGTTTTGAAGTGTGAAGAGGCATGTGGTCGGCCAAAGATGGGCCCACAGCCACCTAGTGGCTGGCATCTCTTCCCCCCAACCGTTTCCCGGCCACCAAGGGGTGGCTCCACCTCTCTCTCTCTCCTCCCAACCTTTTCATGAAGAGGCACTTGCCCCTTGATGAAAACCGCCCCCCCCTCCCCTCTCCTCTTATATATGCTCACTTAGGAGAGAGGGGAGATTGTTTTCGAAATCAGAGCAGGAGGAGAGAGCCTTGCCGGAGCCACCAAGGAGGAGAAACGCCGCCACCGCCGCCACCATGACGTCGCGCCGCTCAACCCGCATCCATGCCCGAACTCAGGTCCTCCCCCTCTCCTCTCCTCATGCCTAGATCCTAGAACTTGTTTAGGATGGAGGTCGGGCTCAGTCAAGCCGGCCGGGTAGAGAAAAAAATCCGAAAATATCCATTTTCATGGCTATTTGGAGGGCTCGGGTAGGGCGGCGCCGCCACCTCCGGCCGCCCTAGCCGCCGGCAGTGCTAGCCCCCACCACCGGGAACTTAGGGAGGAGTTTTCCCGGTGGTGGCGCCGCCCAGGGTGGCCGGGAAGTTGCCCGTGAAAAGCACCTGCGGCTGGCTTAGTTTAGGGTTGCTGGAGAAGATGAAGTACAGGTGCCACACGATTGCATCAAGATTCGTGCGGCACCTGTGTATCAAAACCATACAACCCATATTATATTTAATTCATGATTTTCTGTTTTGTTTTATGCAGTCACACTGTAGTTGAATTTTAGGCCCCTTAAGGGCATCTGATGGAATAACTTGTAACATGAAAATTGTAGGTATTTAAAATACCTACAATTTGATATGTGTTATTAAAAATTTGGAGAAAAACTCAGGCCTGTAGAGCCATTTGAATGAGGATGTGCCCTAATCTTTAGGGCAGAACCTTGTAAAATTATTTTAGGCCCCTTATGGGCACCTACTGAAAAAGTGTATAACATGAAAGTTGTAGACATTTTAATTACCTACAGTTTGATATGTGGTGGGAAAAATTTGGTAGAGAACTCTGCCCTGTAGAGTCATTTGAATATAGGTGTGTCCTAATAAATAGGGCAGAACCCTTGTGAAATTTATTTAGGTCCCTTGGAGGTATATTCATCAAAACTGGTCAACATAAATGTTGTAGGTATTTTGAATACCTACATTTTGATATGTGATAGGAAAAATTTGGATGAGTAGGCTGACCTGTAGAGACTTTTTAGTGAAGGCTATACCCTACAAGCTAGGGCAGATTTCTGTAGGAGAATTTTAGGGCACCCCTAGGGATTTTCAGGGGATGTGACCATCAGAGAAGTTGTAGGTATTTCAAATACCTACAGTTTGATATGTGATAGGAAAAATATGGATGAGTGGACTGTCCTGTAGAGGCTTTTTAGTGAGAGGTATGCCCTACAAGTTAGGGCAGTTCACTGTAGGTGAAGTTTAGGGCACCCCTAGATGTTTTCAGTAGAAGTATCCAACAAGAAACTTGTAGGCAATCTCAATATCTACAGTTTGATATGTAATGGAAAAATATAGGACAAGGCTACAGACCTGTAGGGCCATTTTCCTAGGGTAGGTCCTGTATGTAGGGCAGATTTTAAGATGGATCCCCACACTTAACCCTTGGTCCAAATCCTTTGAATTTTGGACAGGGGCTTAATATAACCTAAACCTAGCTCCTATAAAAATTTGAAACCATTTTGGATAGTGTAACTTAGGGTTCTGCCCTAAACCTAGAAAAGCTAGGGTTAGGAAATTGAAGGGTCAAATGACCTCCATACCCTCCCAATTTTTGGTGAGGTGTCCCTGCTACATATATCTAGGTATGGATTAAATCTCAACACATTTGGTTGAGTTTTGAATAGGAAACCACCAAGCCCTAGTTTGGTCCTAGGGAAGGGTAATATGGGAAAAAGGGGACTTGTGGCAATTGGGTGGTCAACTCACCTCGACAGAGGTTGAAGTTGTGACCAATGGGTTAGGATGATCCTAAGAACCTTTGGGGAGCAAAGGAGATGTGTTAGGGTGGATTTACCCTAGGGCCCAGGTACAAATCCAGAGTGAGGACTTTTGGGGGTTTGTGAAGGACATAGGGGCAAATGCTCTTGTATGGCCTTGATTTTTGGTGGAGAGGTGGTTAATGAATATTTAACCCTCTGGTTATAATCTTAGAGAATTTTGAGGTAGCTAGGTACCTCAAATCCTAAACCCTAGTTTTAGGGTAGAAGGGCCTTTAGGGTCAAAACAGTAATTGAACTCATCTAAAAGCTATGAAACTTGAGTAGAGTGAGTTTTAGAGTGTTCTAGACACATGGTAATTTTCCTGGAGTTTTATGATTAATAAAGGTTATACTTCATGTGTTAAATGATTATTAGCCGATTTGTTGTTTTCAATTGTTTGGTGGCTTTAATTTAATTAAAATCAGTTAAAATTCTGGATTTAGATCTTGCTGATTATAACATTGATTCCTGAATTTTTATAGAACTTCATGTTGAGAGTTTGTAGAGGTTCATTCACAATCTTTTAATATGGGCTTTAGATTGTAAAAATAAATTAGGGCTTGTTAAATTGCTGGAAAATTATGAGATCTGGAATTTAAGGTTTTTAGGCTCTTGTATAGCACTGAGAATTATTTAAGAATTTTTAGGGTTGCTGTTGTAGTACTTGATTCACAAAGCCGGTTAGATTGTTAATTAGTAAATGATTTATTATAATTTAATTTCCAGCAAGAAAAATATGGAATTCTGTAAATGTTGTTTTTAATATCATACCAGCACCCTGTAATTATTTCAAGATTTTTGGAGGAATATTTTATATAGATGCTTCAATAAACAAGAACTAGATGTTTTATTACTAAATTATATTTAGGCCCCTTGGACATCAGTGTAAATTATCAAACCTTGGAAAAATAGATACTTAGGCCTACTAGTATTTACCATAGAACTTTGATGTTTTGAATCAACTAAAATGACATATCTCATGTTCAAATGATGATATTAGGCCCTTAAGAATAAATAAATAAATTATCTGATTTATTAGGAAAATATTTAATGCTTTGGATTTAGGCAAATCCTGTTAGGATAGACCCCCGATAAATAATCTGAGGTATTTGGTTGAAAAGTAGGAGTCGAGTTTTCATGAACATCATATAGTACAGGTTGGTCAGTAGATAATAACCATGAGGAAATGTGTAAACAGGGTTAGGTTGTGTTGACTTAAGGATAGGTCATGTTGGTGGATTCCTAGAAGGGAATGGATCACCTAAGGAGGTTTCAAGATCTGGTGAGAATCGAGTCAGTAAGTGTTAGAAGGTGCGCGGGTCCGACGAAAGATCGCCGTCCCCGTAAGAGTGAAGAGTCAAACCCACCCTAGGTTTAGTTTGATGCAATTTATAGAGGGAACGGGGAAGGGAAAAACAACCAATAATAATAAGTGCCTTGCGAAAGGGAACTTCGGGCCGTAATGCCGCCGTCTTGGTTCCTAGTGCCCTTTGAGAGCCCTTCACGGGGTATGCCGGGGGCAGTCCTGGGCTAACGTAAATCTTAAAACAAACGAAAGAGTAATTAGCCTAATAGGGATTCACATTGCACACACTCATTAGTTAGGGTTGGTAATGGTTAAGTCGTCCCGAGGTGTTCAAGGGGGCGCCATCCCGCGGTGCTCAAGGGATGAGGTTTGGAATTGAGCCGGACGGTTTAGTCCGGGGAGCTTAGTCTCGGTTTGTGGTTGAGCCGGACGGTTTGGTCCGGGAGCTTTACTCTTGACTTCTTATATTAACTGCTGCATGTGCATAAAAATAGGAAAGATTAAGGTGGTGGGTTCTCGAATATCGGGGAGTTCGATTGCACCGACACCGATATCGTTGACTCGGCAAGGTGACTAGCACTTAGCCAAGGTTAAGTCCGGCGGTCCAGTCGGCAAGAGTACGCAGGAGTCCGCTTTGTGCACCAAGCGTTGAGGGCGTACGATAGGTCAGACCAGTGGTGCTTTTACTGGTTTTGAGGTGGGCGAGGCCCAACCCACCGCTTCCGTCTGCCACTACGGAGGTATCCTGGGAGGTAACGGCTCTGAAAGGGGGAACTAAAGGTTTGTGTACACAAAGTCGTGTGTGTGAGTTGCACTGCATGAACATCATTAACCCACCATATAGTTGCATACATAATCATTCAAAACAACCTTGACACCTAAAGTATAAGTGGAATGGGACGCTTATACTTTAGGACTTGCAAAACGACCCCTTGGTCTATAAGCTTGTGTGGGCAAGTTTATAAATCAAAGGTTAATTTCAATATATATATATTTGCTGCTGTTTGATAACCGACACCCCAACGTATAAGTGGTATGGGACACTTTATACGATGGGAGCCTTGCAAAAGATCCCTTGGCTTATGTGTACTCACATAAGTGAAGGTTTAAATTACCTTACTTATTTTCCTTCTTGTCTGACCTATTACAACACTTATTATTAATTGCTCCCCGATTACACAACTGCAAGTTAGGACCACCGTCATTTGTTTTTGACTACTCTCCACCTTCATGTCCTTCCCTTTCTTCCTCTCCGCTCGGTGCCTTAGAGCATGGGGGAAGGGGTGGGGGACGATAGGACTTAGTCTTTTTGACTGACGGGCGACCGAACACCATTACAGGGGAACGTGGAGCGCAGCACGGAGGAGCAGCCTCGGAGGTCCGTGCACTTGGAGATGGGGCAATCTAGCACCGGAGTCCAGACTGCAGGGACTGTGAGTCCCGATCTTTAGTACGAGTGTTAGTTTATTTTCAGCATGAGTGATCTTGTAGTGAGGAACTCTGATGTACCGGGCATAAGCCCCTTTATTACTTTTATTACTCTGATGTTATTTCTGTGGACACTCCCCTCGTGGAGCTTATTTATATTATATGTGATTTACTTCTATTGTGGACTGCTTTTCTCTTTACTGTTCTACTTGCTACTTGATTGTGATCGAAAAGGCCGGCAGAATCGGCGCGTTGTAGTGACTACCTTCCCGGGTGCGAAGGTGTCACCGCAAAGCGGCGGTTCTGGGCATAAGACCCCGGGTTTGATAAAAAAAAAAAAAGGGGTCTTACACTTGTTCAGTTTCCCATAATCGATACCGAGTCGCAACTTTCCGTCCTTCTTCTTAACAAAGAGGACTGGCGCGCTCCAAGGCGACGAACTTGGACGCACATAACCTTGATACACCAACTATTCTAGTTGAGCCTTTAGCTCCGAAATCTCCTTAGGCGTTAACCGATATAGAGAGCGTGGCACGGGTTTGGCACCTAGCACTAGCTCAATCGTGAAGTCAATCTCTCACTACGGTGGGACTTAAGGGATACCATCAGGGAAACACATCAGGATATTCGGATATACCCGAGATACTATCCGATGTAGGCTTAGGCTTCGAAGCCTCCCATGGTGGAAGTAACGACGCTTGCAAGTCGAACTCCTGACTCCTAAAACGTAACCTTGCGATACAGACACTCTCTCTCTCCGTACATAGAACGACCATTAGGCAACAAAACATCCAAATCTCCCTTTACCATCGAAGGAGATACTCCGATGTGCAATACTAAACCTTCGGACAAAAGGAGTGTGAAGTTCCCGTATCAAAACTATGCCCTCGCCGGGTGACCAAAAGTCCAAAATAAGGCCTAAAACTTCCATTCCTAAGCTAGCACGCATAAGGTAACAAGTATAAGAAGTTAAATTGCTATCAATTAAACCATACCTGACATCCTTACGGTCGGCCACAAGACCTCTTGCTGACCAAGGATGTCCACCCTCGGATGGGCCGGAGTATACAGTGATGTGGTAGACTCCACTGCCTTGCCCTTCTCCTCAGCTGTTGCCTCTGACACTTCTCGGACATTGGGCATCCACTCCAACAATCCCGGGCATAGTGTCCCGGCTTTCACTAGTTATAACATGCACCTGGGGTTTGGCCTGTAGTAGCTCCGGATGCGCCAGAGGAAGGGACTAGACCCGACATCCTAGCCTTCTTGTACCACCTACGGTACCCAGATTTTGAAGTTGGCATTTTGAACACCGTCTCCTTTGCACTAGAGTCTTCAACTGCTCCTGCCATAGCTTTCAATGTCTTCTGAGCACCCTTCCGATAATCTCGGGCAAAGTGCCCTTTCTTTCCACAAGAATGGCAACTGTAAGTAGTCTGGCTAGTAGATGATCTAGCTTCTTTTCTCAGCGTTCCACGGTAAGCAGTCCTTATAGAATCTGCAGGGTTTGATACCATATTCACTGGTATTTGATGAGTTTTCCCCAACTCTACTTCCAAAGTTCTGGCCGACTCCACCAAGGTTAAGAATCCCAATAGCTTTGGTCCTAGTAGTAGATGCGCAACTCGCTGCGCAGACCATTTTAAAATCTATCGGCTATAGACTGCTCGCTTTCCCACTCAAAGCCTGGGTAGCGCCTTATCATAAGGAACGTCTACAAATAATCGTCAACTGAGTGTGCTCCCTGCAACACAATCATGTTCATATGCTGCCCTAAAGGGCCTCTACAAGTCATTTGCTCCATCACACCGCCCGGTGTTGGGGCCATCTCAGGGATAGAGGGTTGCACATTTCTTCCATGTTGTGCTTTGGTTACAGCGAACACCGCTTCAACTACCCTTCTTATGGTTTCTAAAGAAGTAGGAGTCTCAGGCACGTCGCTTGGTGTAGTACTTTTCTCAGAAAGTGTGCGTTCAGGCTGCCACGCGCCACTCCCGGACACCTATAGTCATACAAAACACCGATAAGCGACCAAACAAAATTGCAAAAACGCAATTATAGGAACACGCAGGTTCCTCAAACATGTGTATTTTCATTCCTAAGTGGACATTCATGGGTTCTTTTCATGTTATAACGATGACGCACACATATGTGCTCACCACCCCTTAAAGTGAATTCGTCCATGAATTAATTTAAGCCTGGCCGAACCCGGTAGTCTGATACCAAATTGTAACACCCCTATCTGTCACACAACATATAGCAGTAGGTCCGGCCGGGGCCCGACGCCATATACCACAGACTGACCAGTGGGTTACTCAATGAAACCATTCAACCAATACACACGTCCTACACAGAGCATCTAGTGAAAGTAATTTATTAAGTTGCAACAATAAGAACCCTGCCAACAAGCATGAATGTCCACTAACAAAAAACCTAGTAGGAATGAATTGCAAAATACACAAAAGTTCTGGCCTTAAGGCCTTATAAACTTTTGCTCAAATATAAGTGTCTTCCAGACCTCGGCACATAGGCCGGTCACACATGAGAATACAAGAAAACACTTTAAATTTAGGCCTTCGAGGGCCGACTCAGCAACCTGGGCTTTAGCCCGCTATTTACCGCTCGACTCCGCAGCACCTACAAGCACAATTCACCGCAATGGTGGCAAACAAGAATAACAGTCAGCTAAAGCTGACCAAATTATAACGATTCCGCCCACAAACCGGGGTGGCAAAGCTTCTTCCCTGCACTTGTTAGGAAAACTAGCAACATAGCGAATAAACATCACATAATAGGTGCACGCACATACGGCCGTACACCCCGTGCTCTCAGAGCACTTACTCGGCGAAGCCAGTCCGAACCCAGTCCGATCCTTGACTCCACCACCACCCCCAAGGAGGCAAACCTCGTGAGCATTTAGTCTTTTCAGTCGTAGCCTAGTCTCGATCTCCAAATCATCGGTAAGTGCCACGTTAACTTTAGGTCTCTTTAACCGAAACAGATGGAGCGGGTAGGGTTCCACCAACCCATTACTCACCCCGCCATGGCCATTTGGCCTTTGATGCGGGCCAAGCTTCCCCCAGTCCCAACTATCGATAAAACACGGTACATAGCCCCGCTATATACCTGGCTAGCTCCCAGGCCACCGAAATGGCAGAAATACATTTCTGCCCAGATTTCAGGGTGCACCTTGGGGTTTATCCCCAAGATTCCCTGATGCATTCTAACGCATAGCAACCCGAAAACAAACAAAACACACGAAGTCTTCTCTGACACAATATGCATAGCAAAACATCACTGATCCAGACCAATATGTCCGGGTAGGCTTCACACACCATGCCTATGTCCGTACTACGATTCCGGACTCTAACAAGGGGGACTTTACATATCTACCCTAAGAAATACCGCAAACTCACCGCATACTCGCGAGAGCGGGTTTTCCCATGCAAAGGAAGAAGTGCTTCACATGCTCAAGGTGAAAATCATTACCCTAGCATTTTTCCTTGGCGTCATGGAAATCTATGCGGATGAAAAACACCGCAATCTACTTGCCTCTGTAGATCCGAAGTCAGCTTACGATTTGGAGCTCCGAAACTCCGTCGGTGACCGGAACTAGCCTTCCTTTTTCCTCCTTGCTCTCTCCTCTTTATAGATCTTAGAAAGAGAGTGAATCCAAGATTATGAGGAATTTACACCCCTGAACCGGCCTTAACCCTAAGGTGGGAAGAGCTTGAACCATCAGATCCAAAAACAAGGAAATGAACGGCTTAGATTCAGCCCGAATTTACAAAACCTGGGCCGAACACGCGTTCCGGCACGCCCGTGTTCAGGTCCGTGTCACCCATTCGCCGTTGAAACCGTCGCGTCCTGAAAAGAACATGGACACCCGACACGCCCGTGTTAGGATTTACATGCCCATGTCATCCGGTACACGCCCGTGTAGCTGGGCGTATTCCCTCAACGACACAGGTCCAAAACAACCCGAGCATGACACGGCCATGTAACACGCCCGTGTCACATGTCATGTGCTAGATATGTCTTGGGAAACGCCCGTGTCCCAGGCCGTGTAACTGCCTTAGCACAAACCGCCACACAACCAAAGGAAGACACGGGTATTCGACATGCCCGTGTCGAATTTCACACGCCTGTGTCGGACCTGAACACGCCTGAGCTCAGGCCATATTTCCCTAACTCAATGATTGTTGAGTGCAAGGCTCTGAGTGACTGACACGCCCTAGGACACGCCCGTGTCCCAGGCCGTGTTCACCCCCCCCCCCTGACGATCGTTGACTCCAAAATCGTCGACCACGTGACCAACGTTGAACCCGAGCATGACACGCCCTGGGACACGCCAGTGTCCCAGGCCGTTTCACCTTTACCAAAACTCAAATTTGGCTCAAAATGCCACCCTTCACCCTTTTGAGTTTCGGGGTGTTACAGAACGACTGCTCTACTTCTTCCCTTCATTACTGACTTGATTCAGCCCAGACTTTGACTTCAGAAAAATAGTTCTTTAAGCCTGCTATTAGATCATTGTTTCTTCAAGCTTTTCTCTTCACAGCTTCCAGAAAATGTTTTTCAGAAATGATCAGCTGGAACTGTGAAGGACTACAGCTAGGGTTAGCTCTTTACTTCTACCTCTTTTTCTCTCAGAATTTACTCTAACCTTGTTATTGGTGGTGAAGATGACAACAGCTATCTTTGTTTGCTTCCAGTTACTGCAGCAAGGCTAAACCTTACTGCTCCTTCTTTTACCTCAAAAATATCTTCTAAACTCGTTATAGCAGGTGAAGATAGCTACAATAACTTATATCGGCTTTTAGATCAGCTTCAGCTAGGTTAGACCTTGCTGCTTCTTCTTCTTTAGAGAAATGTCTCTAAACTTGTCGTCGATGATGAGGATGTAAACAACTAACTCTAGAACTTTCAGATCAGATGGCTAGAACTTGTTCTTCAAATCTCTGCAACAATGGTCGAGGAAGAAGATGAAGTACAATGGTTTCCCAAAAGCTTATTTTTTCGATCTAATCTCCGTCTTTTTTTATCCGTCGATCAACAGTTATTTTGACCAGTGGTCCCCACTAATATTGACAGCTGAAACTTTACTTTTACATCCAAAAGTCATACAGTAGGCCTGCGGCGTCGTTTGTCACGTACCGTAGCCATCTCGCCTCATTTTGAATTTTGTTGACTTTGTTGACTTTTGCTGACGTCAGCATCTGTGGACTTAGTCAAATTCAAGCTCTTTAAAATAGACGTTGAGTGAACAAGCTTCACTCAATGCCAAAATACAGACAGATTTCTGTCTTACTCAGGTGTTGAGAGCATTGAGTGAACAAGCTTCACTCAATGCTTTTGGCCATAGCCAATCTTTCTGCATCTCAAGCATTGAGAGCGTTGAATGAGCCTTCATTACTCAATGCTTTTTGACTTAGCCAATCTTTCTGCATCTCAGACGTTGAGAGCGTTGAGTGAGCCTTCATCACTTAACGCTTTTTGTCTTGACCAATCTTTCTGTACCAATAGGAATTGAGTGAGCTTTCATCACTCAACGCTAAAATACTTAGCCAATAATTCTATTATGGAAGCGTTGAGAGCGTTGAGTGAGCTTTCCTCACTCAACGCTTTTGTACTTAGACAGATTTTTCTATCTTTCTTATTTAAGCTTTGACTGTGTGAGCTTGTCTTAACGCTTTCTAAAGTATGGTGTTGAGTGAATAACTTTCACTCAATGCCCGTGGACTTAGCCACTTTTCTTCCTTGCAAATAGTCAGGCTTTGACTGACTTGTCTTCTCTCAACACTTTTTGGCTTCTGGCATTGAGTGAGCTTGCTTCACTCAACGCCTGTGGACTTAACCATATTTCTTTGCATCTGGCGTTAAGTGAACTTGCTTCACTCAACACCTGTGGACTTAAACTAGATATTTGCATCTAGTATTGAGTGAGCTTGCTTCACTCAACGCCTGTGGACTTAACCACATTTCTTTGCATTTGGCATTGAGTTAGCTGTCCTCACTCAATGCTTGTGAACTTAGCCACATTTCTTTGTAGCTGGCGTTGAGTGAGTTGTTCTCATTGAATTCATGTGGACTCAGACAGATTTTCTGTCTCTCCACCTGCCTACCTTGTGACCACCTATCACCATCACTTAGATAACTTGTCTAACCTTGTTCTATAGAACATCCTGCACATGATGAGCTTAACCAACATCAAATACAACTATATTCTTAGTGTTGATGGTGATGCCTCTTCAAATCAAGTCTAGGAAACATTAAGGGTAATATTTCCAACAATAACGTTACAAGGCTCTGGGCGGGGTCAACTTTAGGTTTTGAGGCCAATAGCACATCTTAGAGGAAGGTTTGACCTATATTGACTTAAGGTTGACTTTGGTCAATTCGGCCCACTAGATTGACCTAGCCTTGAGTCCATTCCTCCATTGCCTCTCTCTTAGGGTTAGGGAAGTGTTAGTGAGCTTATCTTGAGGTGGTGAGTTCATTTAAGTGTGAATTGACCTAGGTTGACTTGTGCACATTGGGGGTGCACTTAGTCATTTCCCTAAGCTCAAGCTGAGTTAGGGGCTCACTACAGACTTCATGCAGCACTCAAGACCTAACCCTAACTCTAGGGGTTCGCGAAGTGTGGGGGATGTTACAAAAGGTGCACTAGGAAAAGGTCTCTTATTTTAGTGAAGGGGAAATTTAAAGGTAGAGGCTTATTCTGATGCTAGCTACGCAGATGACAAGGGAGACAGGAAATCGACTTCTGGTTTTTGTACCTTCATTGGAGATAATCTGGTTAGTTAGAAGAGCAAGAAACAGGCTGTAATTGTCAGATCAAGTGCAGAAGCAGAGTACAAAAACATGAATCTGACTGCTTGCGAGCTGAAGTGGCTTCAGACACTCTTGCTAGATCTGGGAGATTTTTATGATCATCCCCTACCGATGTTCGGTGACAACAAAACAACTATATATATTTCAAAGAATCCGATCTTTCATGAGAGAACAAAGCATATTGAAGTAGATTGCTATTTTATCAAAGAAGATATTATAAAGAATCAAATATGTACGTCGTTTGTTACCTCTGATAAGGAGCTAGCTAATTTCTTCACGAAGTCAATTACTTTGTTCATGGAATTTTGTAGCAAGCTGGGTATGGTTGACATATATGCTCCAGCTTGAGGGGGAGTGTTGGAACTAGAGTTTGAGTGGTTAGCCGAACTAGTCACAGCGGCTTATCTAGTCGGCAATCTAGCGGTTTGGCCTAGCAACTTATTTGGTCAGCGATTTGGCGGAGTGATCTTGCGGGTTGTCCGTTCAGCCATCTGGAGGTTTGTCACAGTAGTATATGTAGTAACATCTCTAGATGGTTGGTTTGAGGCCCCAGCAGTGCATTGGATATTAGCCGCAGCTATCTGGAGGTTAGCCGCTGCGGTCTGGTAGTTGGCTGCAGCAGTCTGGATTATGCCGCAACAATGGTTAGATGGTTTACCGCAACTATGGTCTGGTAGTATCCTGCTCTTACAGTTTGATGGCTTGTAGTAGCTGCGGTTTTATGATTAGCTGCAACCGCAGTCTAGTGGCAACCCATAGTTGCAGTCCGGCAACCTGTTCTAGTGATCTTCCAAAACTATGTGGCAGCTTTCCTTGGTTGCCTCTAAGTGTATAGTTATTTATTGTATAGTGTGCGGTTGGACCATGTCAAACTGCATAAGCCGCCCGACTTATATTTAGTCTCACATTGATTGTTGTTATCTCTCTCATCTTCCCCATTTTCTATAAATAAGGGGACATACCTATGTAATGATTATCTTTTTGGAGTAATAAAATTTGTCTTTATTTAACTCTTTTTACTACTGGGATACCCCCAGCAATAGTACATAGAGACTCTAGAGTGCACATGTGACATTTATAGAGGCGTATAGGAGGTGTGGGCCAGGTAGTGTATATACCCACCTAGTAGTGGAGACGCCCACTCCATTGCCACTGTGAGCCACGACGGTTTGTACCAAAGAGATAGCTGCCTCCGAAAAGTGGGAACTAAAGGTCTTTGTGCATAAAGTCATGTATGTGAGTTACACTTGTATGAAGCATAACATCAACACTATATTGCATATCATAACATTCATTTATCGCAGATCCTCATCTTATAAATTTGTTTGGCCACTGTCATATGATGAGTTACTCACTGGAATTCTTAACTTATAAGTTTGTATGGACATTCATAAAAGTTAAAGTACGTTTCTATTGTAACATCTCATTTTCTACTAGACCCCTAAACTTAGATTAGGTTAGGACATGTGGTGAATGAAGGTGGTTAGGCTAGGTTTGACCCAAGAAGTTAGGGTGGATTCACATAGGGCCCACTATAGGGTTCAAGTTAAATCAGGTCAAACTAGCCCAAATTGGAATCATAGGTACACATTGATCCCACCACTATGCCCCTAACCCTAAAAGAAATCTAAGTGAACCAAAAGCCACATTATTGGGTCAACCATTGACCTAAGTTGACCCAAGTCAACCCTAACCCTAATTTGGTCAAACCCACACTTATAGACCCAATTAGCCCAAGTGGGGCATCACCATGGCCCAGCCCATATTGGGTGATGCCATAGGGCTCATGATCATCAAGTGGGGCCAGCCCACTCATCAAGTTGACCAAGTCAACCCTATAAGTCAGCAAGTCAATAAATGGCCTAAAGGAAGAAAAAGGAAGGTCAAGCCATTCCAAATGGGCAAAGCCCATGAGCCAAGGCCCATGACCAGCCTAAATGGTTAATGACAGCCCCTACCCCCCTGAAATTGGAGAGAGATTGCATGCAAGGGGGTAGTTTTGGAAATTTGGGGAAAAAGAGGAGATAGAAGAGAGGGAAAATGGAGATGAAGGCCATGTGGACCTCCTCCTCTCTTCCCAAGCACTCCTCTGAGCTCCAGCAGTCACTCTCAGCCTTTTCAGCCTAATTCCACGACACATGACAACCATGGTGAAGCATCCAATGCTTGGATGAAATTCCCACTACTCAAAACACCACAACCAGCCCACTCCACCCCCATTTGACTTCACCATTAGCTTCAGAGCACTGAGAGAAGTGGAATTCGATATCTGCATCAAAGCTTTTGGTGGAGAAACGAGTTTGGGAGCAAGCTCGCTGGAGAGGAGGAATTCCACAGCCAACCGCCACCATCGCCGCCGTCGGGCCCCAATCAAGGTCCGTTTCTCCTCCTCTCCATCTGTGCTAGCCTCCTAGATCATTTAGGAGAGATTTCGAGCTCAAATGAGCTTGGATCCATGTGAGGTGTGGGAGAAAATCTCAAGCTTCTGAGCTTGCTCGGGATCGCCGGAGAGGCGATTTCCGGTCACTATTTCGCCGCTAAACGATGGCCACCACCTCAACGGAGGTGGTGGTGGTGGTAGCCGACCGTGGAGGCCAAGGGGTGGACGAGAAATGAAGTTTGAAGAGGCTCCAGGTCGAGACAATCTCGTCCCTTGGCTGGAGGAGGAAGATGAATGGATGCCCTCCATTATTACTTTAAGATTCGTGATGTCTTAATATATTAAAATTTAGTATTTTGTCACACTTTATTTTGTACCTTGCAGGCTATTTAAAGGCCTCATAAGGGAAGATTCAGAAAATGTGTTCAACATATAAAATGTAGCCCTATGTCTTACCTTTAAAAGGACACCCTAAAGTGGTAAGTTCGAGCACTATAGCTCCCTGTAGGGCCATTCTACCAAGACTGGTCCTATGCTAGGGCTGATCTTTAAATGAGTACCCAAGCCAAACCCTTAAGTTCACATGACTTGAGATTTTGGTCATGCATGTGATTAGGTCATACTTAGGTACTGACCAAAAATAGGAATTTTTGGAAAGTATTTTTCCATAGTTTTTGGAGAAATATCATTTATTAAATTAATTAAATTTTGGAGATCTACAACTCCAAATGCCCACAAATTTGGGTGGCATGACCATTGGACCATTAGATGACCATGGTAAAAATTTTAGGCCATTTTGACCTCTGCATGTTTGGGAAATCTAACATGCACGATGAAGGTATATTAAAATTTGGTGTGCGTATAATAGAAATGGGAAAATGGGAATTTAGCCCATTTGCCCTAATGCATGTCCATGAAACTCTGTACAGAGGCTTATAAGGATGAATTACACCTCCCATAGGAAGGATGAAATTTTTGGGATCAAAAACCCATTAAATGGAATTATTGGAAATTATGTCCATTTGGAAATAAAATTTCAAAATAGGTCCAATTACTTTTATAAATTATGAAAATCTGTCCCAAGCCCTAGTAGTACATCATACACCTCTGGAAAATTTTATAAGCTTGTTTGGAAACTTTTCTTTGAGTTTTTAGTAGAATTACACTATTGCTCCTTTTTGGAAATTAATTAAAAGTTAAAGAAATTATTACTGGAAAATTTTGTAAAAATTCATGTCTTAATTCTGTTATTAGAACCCTTTGTAATTATTTGAGAATTTATGGGTGAATATGGATGTTGAAAACTCAAGTAGTGGCATTTTGGTAATATTATCATTATGGAATGTTGCTAAGTCAAATCACTGGTTAGGATCACCAAATCATGTATGTTGTTTTATTATATCAATATTGATCTTCAGTAATTTTACTAGAATTTTTGGTTGTATAGTTAATGTACTTCATTTGGAAAATGGTCAAATTGTGATTTTAATCTTAAATGGAAAATATATAGAAATTTATATGGGAAAATTATAAACTCTGGTAGGCAGTCATAATTAACCTCATTGAACACCAGGAAAATTTCTTAGATCGGTGGAACCATTGTATTTAGTACATCATGTACAAAGTAACTTAGGTCACTTAATTAAAAGATTTAATTTAGGGTCTTAATTACTTAGAAAAATGGTTAAACTCTAAATGATCAAAACCATACACCATACCAACCCATGATAATTAATTAGGGACATTTATATCGCATGGGTAAATCTTAGTTCGTGGGCTGCGTATAACAAAAGTAGGTATAATCAAGGTTGTTAGGATCGCGATCCAGATAATAGGATCTTACGATCCTACGATCCAGATTTTCTAAATCGATCCAAATTTTGTAAAGCGATCCACGATCTAATCCTACCATCTGATCCGATCCAAGCTCGAAACGATCTCATCTAGGATCTCGATCCTGACAACCTTGGGTATAATACAAGGACCCACAGGGGGATAGGAAAAGTGGTTAGAAAGAGAATTTAATTGGAAGGTTGAAACCCTGGTTGGCTTCAAGTAAGTCACTACTTAGTAACGAGTGTTAGAGTACAACACCCCAAGGAGAATAACTAGAACAGAGACCGGCGGAAGATCGCCGCTCTCCCAATAATACCTCGAGTCATTAGGTTCACACCAGAGTAACAACGAGAGTTGGGTATGAATAATGGGTAAACACTAATAAGACTAAGTGTTCTTGAGAAAGGGAGCTTTGGGATTCAGCCCATAGTAGTTCCTAGTGCCCCTAAGTGCCTTTCACCGGGCAAGCCCTGGGCAGTCCTGGGATTAACCCTAATTATTAAGTGTAATAAATATTAGACAAGAGTAGTTAAATAGGCTAAGAGAACTTGTGACAATCTCACATGTGAAGGGTTGGAGGGATTCATGACAGTTAGTCCTACGAGGTGAAGGATCGAGAGGTTTATTTAAGGACGGGTTGGTACTGCGAGCTGGAGGCTCAAAAGTATGACATCAGGACGGGTTTGGTCCTGCGAGCTGGAGGCTCAGGTTGAGTTATCTTGCATGTGCATAGAAACAAAACTAGTGGCGGGTCATGCGGTACTAGGCCAATTATCACTCTGATGGCAGTACGGTGACTTTAGTGAGGTGTGAGGGTTTGAGGGGCTAGTAGGTTGTTTATACTACGGTCTGGAGGACAATCCCCAAAAACGCATACCTGACAAAGAAAGTCTGGCAGTTGGACATCATTAGTACGTAAAGACTCTAGAGTGCACCTAGGATGTGTATAGAGGCATACGAAGGGTCTAGGTCTGGTAGTGTGTATACCCGCCTAGGAAGCGGAAGCGCCCGTTCCGCTGCTATAGTAGCCACAATGGTGGTACCAAAGAGTGATGCTAGCTCCAAAAAGCGGGAACTAAAGGTCTGTGATCACAGAGTCGTGTGTGTGAGTTGCACTTGCATGAATCATAACCTGCATACATAACATACATATATATTTAGGTCATATGCACCATAGATCCTTATCATATAAGTTAGTATGAGCTCTTTTATATGATAAGTTACATTTGGAAACCTTAACTTATAAGTTTGTATGAGAATTTATATAAGTTAAGGTACTTTTGTGATGGTAGTTTAGTAGTAGTGTAGTTTACTTACTGTTCTTTACTTTACTTACCGCACTTCTTTTAAGTACTGTTCTTATTTACTTTACATTTACTATATAGAACTGCTAAAGTAAAGATATACTTGTTATTATATAACTATGAAATATTAGATCCACTGTCACATGCTATACTTTTTCTACCCTTTG
Organism: Platanthera zijinensis; assembly: GCA_039513925.1. Classification (NCBI taxonomy): domain Eukaryota; kingdom Viridiplantae; phylum Streptophyta; class Magnoliopsida; order Asparagales; family Orchidaceae; genus Platanthera; species Platanthera zijinensis. Next base: position 79,552,220 of record CM077080.1, on the reverse strand, counting down.
TTGTCCTCCGCTTTCGTCCTCCCGTTCGGTGCCTAGGAGTCGCGGGGGTGAGGCAAGGACAAAATGGCTTAGTCTTTATGACTAACGGTCGGTTGTGATCATATCATTTTAGGAACTCAAGAAGATGGAGAACCAGGACGAACAATAACACGAGGTGGTAGGACTTGAGGAGCCGATACCACATACTGCTACTATTATAGCCCGACATTAGGTGATGACGCGCGTACCGATGATAGTTTAGCTTCTGCTTAGTTGATTTGTGAGAGGGAGAGAGAGATTTGATTTGCTATGTATAGGGCAAAAGCCCTTCTCTCATTTTCATTTGTACTCATTGAGGACTATTGTATCTTTCATTTTATATATATATTATGATGATGTTGTGATGTGGACTTGATATATAACTGCTTATATTGCTTCTATTCTCAAATTGGCCTAAAGGTTAATGATCATACTAGCTATTAGGATCGGCGTCTTGCGGTGTCTACTAATCTGTGTGTTAGTGTCACCGTAAGGCGATGGTTCTGGGCATAAGACCGGGTTGCCTCCTTGGTAAGGGGAGAGGGGTCTTATAAACTGGTATCACTTGAACAAATGATCATATGAGAAAGAAGTCCACAACACTGGGTCACCCCGCTCGAGCAATATTTTGCGGACAAACTATGCAGCGGAAGCAATGGTGTGCCCATGCGTAAAAAGTCAAAGAAAATAGTCCATTTAAACAATGAGTTAGGCTAATCAAATTAGGATACCACCTTAGTTTGACTTACCAAGAGGATTTCGTAGTCTATCCGAGTCTAAAATTGACCTCGGAGATAGATTGGTTAAGGTAAGAGTATACCCAAATTTACCAAGGGAAGAATTTGATGCAAGAGTCACTGCTTAAGGCTGAAATTATGATGTCCCTACTCTACCTATTGAGTTATATTATCACTTCTTACACAAGCTGATAGGGCCGCCTTAAGGAGAATCGGTGCATATAATCTATTAATGGAATTATAGGGTACTCGTAAACTTTACCCTCGTACTGATGACTTGATTACGCAGAGACAACCACCGTGAAAAATAGCAAAGGTTGAATAAGAATTCAAGTCTCAGAAGAGACCCATTTTCTTTGGTTGGGTCACATGTTGACATTGAGAAGATTGTCGTAAATAGTAACCTTAAGAGCCTAAGGTATATAACATATCAATAAGTCCCAATATGGAACTCCAAATCAAAGATTGTTAGCCCTAAGGATTAAGGCATATATTGGATGATTGCAGTATGGATATTAAAGAAATTTAGCCCAAAATGTATGGGGGCTTATTCTTTTGTTTATTGGGCTAAATTGATAATGACTTGGATTTCCCTAGACCCTGTTTATAAAACGTTGTGTCGCAAACATAATGATCTTGGAGAATTGGTATTTGAACATTACCCGGATGACAATCGAGACTCAGATACGGATAATTGGTAAGATGATCAACCATCCCTAGAGGTTTGAGATATATGTAGAGGGTTGCCCTCTTGGATATATCACAACCCTAGAACAAGGAAAGTCGTCATGAGACGTTAGAAACTTTCTCGGGCTTGTGAATAACATAATTACTTGACACAACTTAAAGATATTGATGCATAATGACATGTTATATTCAAAGAACGAAACAAGTTGCGTATAATCCATAAGAATTCTAACAAATGGCTTTTCAAAAAATAAAATCAAAGCAGTTTCGACGACACAAAGGCCTTATGTATAACTAAAGGAGTGTGTTACCTTAACAAAGCACGTTCCTATATGCTCTAACACATTAACCTAATCGATGTAACACACGATTAATGAATATATTGTCGGTTAAGGATTTGATTAAAGAACTCAGATATACCGTAAGAGAAAGCCAAGGTTAATTGAGAATTCAGTACAAGTCAGAAGGATAGCTGAAATTTTTGCATAACTAAGGCTCATGATTATCTCATATTTAATGGGTATGATTGGGATAAGTAAACACAATGATTGATCACTGCAATCCGCACCTACCTAACATACTCAAGTCATTATGTTAGAAACATACAGATCGGGATAAAGTAACATTATGGTAATGTGAATGAGTGATTATAGGTCTTAACTATGACGTGATTGGAGCCCATCAAGTAAGGATTCAAATGTTTGCATAATTACGTTTATAACACTGGGAGTATGACGACCCTAGGAAACTTAAAATCATGTGAAGAATCATACTAAATTGGAAGATGTATATTCTAGGTATGATCTTTTGGATGTGGCTCAGATGATCTCAAGAATCAAAACAAAAGTGTTTGATGATATAATAATCGCCTTCAGAAAGATTCGGGATTTTGAGAACAACTCATGATTTTGAACATGTTACTATCCTTGGAATCAAATATTATAATAATTCGAACGATTTGAAAATACCCACTTTACGGATTACAAACGCACTATCATGCATAGTGAACTTAGAGAAATGATAGTTTCTACCATGCCATAATTTTTTGAGGTTAGATTGAAGATTACTTATACTTATTCCACACATAGTTAAGCTAACCTCGTGAGTATAATGGCTTTAGATGAGTATTCACCCATGCTTGCCTATTAAAGATAACTATATGAACATGTATTGGAAGGTTACTATGAGCATACCTAAGTTGAACTTCGAGCAAATAAAAGATTAATTTGTCAAGGAATGACATTGAAAAATATAACGACTAAACAAATTGAAATGGAGTGACTGATTAGTTGAAGCGTACACATAGGTATGATCCCCTCTATTATGATAACATCAAGAACCGGGACATGTACGTTGATAACATCATGATCACCATAGGAAAATTCATGACTGGAAAGATCAATTTTGATTTACAAAGGTGTATACGGTGAAATTACACGAGGAGTAATGAGTGTTTAATAAGATTCTCTTTATGATGAAATCGATTTGTGTCAGACCTCACCATTTTTGAAAAGATATTCTTATAAATTTATGAATTAGACTATATGTGAAAAGCGATTGAGAGTCATCTGTATCAACATCAATACCAATAATGATCGTTTGATGTATGCTTGAAATGTGGACACTCTATGAATTATGTATTACTGTTTATGTACAGATGTGATAACTCTTGAATTTGGGAGAAACAAAATGATGATCTTTTCATCACATCATGATCTCGAAAGTTAGTTAACTACTATACATAATAGTGTTGCTCTAATATGCATGATATTTTTGGGGTGATTGTAAGTTCACGTTGGGTGATAAGTAATAATCTAGGTGGACAGGAATAGAAACGATTTCTACTTATGAGATTGTTGATTTTCACATGTTTTGGTGATCATTGGTCATAAGGGACTCCAAATCCAATGTGTGATTAAGGTATATTTTAATGATAATATGTCAGGAGAGTGGGAAATATGTCCACATAATTTTGATTGTGAGTATCCCAAAATATAATGAAAATACACCTGAAAGAGACTGTTGTCTCTAGTAGAGTTTTCTTATAACAATAACCACGAGTCCTGTAGGGTAGGAAGTGTCAGACACCACTATCTTGGGTTCAGGATAAGGACCACAGGGCACTTGGATCGAAATATATTGAGGATACAGATGCTCAGATATGATTGATCAGGGATCAGATGCTAGGGGCTCAGAGTCGATAGACCAAGTATTACGATGCGGGGCATCGAATGGTAGAGATCCAGGTGGGAGACATAGTTTTCTTGAGAATACATCCGGTGCATGGTGTCTCGCGGGTGTAGAGAAACAAGAAGCTCAGCCCTCGATTTATGGCACCATACTTGATCTTTGAGCGGATTGGTCCTTTGGCTTACAGGATGGGGCTGCCGATAGAGTTAGGGACTCTGCATGACATCTTCCACATCTACTCACTTCAGAGTGCTCTCCTTCGGCCAGAGCAGCATATTACCAATACAGTAAGCTCGGTGGCACCTGATAGATCAGTCCGTTTAGAGCCAGTCCGGATCGATGACACAGCAATTTTAGTGCTATGGAAGAAGAAGTTTCCCTTGGTAAAGGTGTTGTGGACCGACCACGGACGGGAGGAGCACACTTAGGAGCCGATGGATCTGATGTGTGAAGGGTACCCGGATCTTTTTGCCTCAGGTATACTTTAATTATGCTTAAGTTTCTTAAAATTCTTGTGCATAGAAACCCCGTAGACCCGAACTTGAATTTCGTGGACGAAATTATTTTTTTTGTTAATTTGGATTTGTAACATCTAATTTTCTACTAGACCCCTAAACTTAGATTAGAGTAGGACATGTGGTTTATGAATATGGTTAGGCTAGGTTTGACCCAAGGAGTTAGGGTGGATTCACATAGGGCCCAATATAGGGTTCAAGTCAAATCAGGTCAAACTAGCCCAAATTGGAATCATAGGTACACATTGACCCCACCACTATGCCTCTAACCCTAAAAGCAATCTAAGTGAACCAAAAGCCACATTATTGGGCCAACTATTGACCCAAGTCAACCCTAACACTAATTTGGTCAAACCCATACTTATAGACCCAATTAGCCCAAGTGAGGCATCACCGTGGCCCAACCCATATTGGGTGATGTCATAGGGCTCATGATCATCAAGTGGGGTCAGCTCACTCATCAAGTTGACCAAGTAAACCATATAAGTCAATCAAGTCAACAAATGGCCTAAAGGAAGAAAAAATAAGGCCAAGCCCATTCCCAATGGGCAAAGCCCATGAGCCAAGGCCCATGACCAGCCTAAATGGTTAATGACAGCCCCTACCCCCCTTGAAATTGGAGAGAGATTGCATGCAAGGGGGTAGTTTTGGAAATTTGGGGAAAAAGAGAAGAGAGGGAAAATGGGGATGAAAACCATATGGACCTCCTCCTCTCTTCCCAAGCACTCCTCTGAGCTTCAGCAGTCACTCTCAGCCATTCCAGCCCAATTCCACGACACATGGCATCCATAGTGAAGCATCCAATGCTTTGCCTAAATTACCAGTACTCAAAACACCACAACAAGCCCACTCCACCCCTATTTGACTTCACCATTAGCTTCAGAGCACTGAGAGGAGTGGAATTCGATATCTGGATCGAAGCTTTTGGTGGAGAAATGAGTTCAGGAGCAAGCTCGCTAGAGAGGAGGAATTCCATGGCCAACCGTCGCCATCGCCGCCGTCGGGCCCCAATCAAGGTCCGTGTCTCCTCCTCTCCCTCTATGCTACCTCCTAGATCATTTAAGAGAGATTTAGAGCTCAATTGAGCTTGGATCCATGTGAGGTGTGGGAGAAAATCTCAAGCTTTTGAGCTTGCTCGGGATCGCCGGAGAGGCAGTTTCCGGCCACCATTTCGCTGCCAAACGATGGCCACCACCTCAACGGAGGTGGTGGTGGTAGCCGGCCGTGGACGCCAAGGGGTGGCAGGGAAATTAAGTTTGAAGTGGATCCAGGTCGAACAATCTCGGCCCTTGGATGGAGGAGGAAGATAAACGGAATCCCTCAATTCTTGCTATGAGATTCATGATGTATTAATATATTAAACTTTAGTATTTTGTCATACTTTATTCTCTACCTTGCGGGCTATTTTGAGGCATCTTAGAGGCAAATTCAGAAACTATGTTCAACATATAAAATGTAGCCCTATGTCTTACCTTGAAAAGAAACCCTAAAGGTTTAATTTGGAGTACTACAGCTCCTTGTACGACCATTCTACAAAGACTGGTCCTAGGCTAGGACAGATCTTTAAATGAGTGCTCAAGCCAAACCCTAAGTCCACATGACCTGAGATTTTGGTCATGCATGTGATTAGGTCATTCTTAGGTACTGACCAAAAATGGAAATTTTTGGAAAGTATTTTTCCGTTTTTGGAGAAATATCATTTATTAAATTAATTGAATTTTTGGAGATCTACAACTCCAAATGCCCCCAAATTTGGGTAAAACGGCCATTGGGTCATTAGATGACCATGGTAAAAATTTTAGGTCATTCTGACCTCCGAATATTTGGGGAAATCTAACATGCATGATGAAGGTATATTGAAATTTGGTGTGCCTATAGTAGAAATGGGAAAATGGCAATTTAGCCCATTTTCCCCAATGCATATCAATTAAATTCTGGACAGAGGCTTATAAGGATGAATTACACCTCCCATAGGATGGATGGGATTTTTGGGATCAAAAATCCCATTAAATGGAATGATTGGAAATTATGTTAATTTTGAAATAAAATTTGAAAATAGGGCCAATTACTTTTATAAATTCTGAAAATCTGTCCCAAGACCTAGTAGGACATCATACACCTCTGGAAAATTTTATAAGCTTGTTTGGAAACTTTACTTTTAGTTTTTAGTAGAATTACCTTATTTCCCCTTTTTGGAAATTAATTAAAAAGTGAAAGAAATTATTACTGGAAAATTTTTGGAAAATTCATAGAATCTTAATTCTATGATATGAACCATTTGTATTTATTTGAGAATTTATGGGTGAATATGGATGTTGAAAACTCAAATAGTTGCATTTTGGTGATATTATCATTATGGAATTTTGTTAGGTCAAATCACTAGTTAGGATCACCAAATCTTGTATGTTGTTTTATTATATCAATATTGATCTCTAGTAATTTTACTAGAATTTTTGGTTATATAGTTGATGTACTTCATTTGGAAAATGGTCAAATTGTTATTTTAGTTTTAAATGGAAATTATATAGAAATTTACTTCGGAAAATTATGAACTCCGGTAGGCAGTCATATTTAATCTCATTGAACACCAAGAAAATTTATTAGATCTTTGGAACCATTGTATTTAGTATATCATGTACAAAGTGACTTAGGTCACTTAATTAAAAGATTTAATTTAGGGTCTTAATTACTTAGAAAAATGGTGAAACCCTAAATGAACAAAACCATACACCATACCAACCCATGATAATTAATTAGGGGCATTTGGCTAAAGGAATTGGAAGTCATATAACATGGGTAAATGTTAGGCCGTGGGTTGCGAGCCTGCGTATAACAAAAGTAGGGTATAATACAAGGACTCACTACTGCGTATAACAAAAGTAGGGATATGAAAAGTGGTTAGAAAGAGAATTTAATTGGAAGGTTGAAACCATGGTTGGTGTCCAGTAAGTCACTACTTAGTAACGAGTGTTAGAGTGCAATGCCCCAAGGAGAATAACTAGAATAGAGACCGGTGGAAGACCGTCGCTCTCCCAATAATTCCTTTAGTTATTAGGTTCACACCAGAGTAACAACGAGAGTTGGGTATGAATAATGGGTAAACACTAATAAGAGAAGTGTCCTTGAGAAAGGGAGCTTTGGGCTTCAGCCCATCGTAGTTCCTAGTGCCCCCAAGAGCCCTTCACCGGACATGCCCTGGGTAGTCCTGGGATTAACCCTAAATTGCTAAGTGTAATAAACATTAGACAAGAGTAGTTAAATAAGCTAAAAGAACTTGTGACAATCTCACCCGTGAAGGGTTGGAGGGATTCAGGACAGTTAGTCTTACGAGGTGAAGGCTCGAGAGGTTTATTTCAGGACGGGGTAGTCCTGCGAGCTGGAGGCTCAGGAGTATGACATCAGGACTGGTTTGGTCCTGTGAGCTAGAGGCTCGAGTTGAGATATCTTGCATGTGCATAGAAACAAAACTAGTGGCGAGTCATGCGATACTTAGCCAATCGTCACACCGATGGCAATACAGTGACTCTGGTGAGGTATGAGGGTTTGAGGGGCCAGTAGGTTGTTTATACTGTGGTCTGGAGAACAATCCCCGAAAACACACACCCGACCAAGAAAGTCTGGCAGTTGGCCAGCATTAGTACGCAGAGACTCTAGAGTGCACCTAGGACGTGTATAGAGGTGTACGAAGGGTCTAGGCCTGATAGTATGTATACCCGCCTAGGAAGCGGAAGCGCCCATTCCGCTGCTATCGTAGCCACAACGGTGGTACCAGAGAGTGATGCTTGCTCCAAAAAGCGGGAACTAAAGGTCTGTGATCACAGAGTCGTGTGTGTGAGTTGCACTTGCATGAATTATAACATGCATACATAATATACATACATATTTAGGTCATACACACCATAGATCTTTATCATATAATTAGTTAGTATGAGCTCTTTTATATAATAAGTTATATTTGAAAACCTTAACTTATAGGTGTGTATGGGCATTCATATAAGTTAAGGTACTTCTGTGATGGTAGTTTAGTAGTAGTGTAGTTTACTTACTGTTCTTTACTTTACTTACCACACTTCTTGTTAGTACTGTTCTTATTTACTTTACTTGTACTATATAGAATTGCTAAATTAGAGATATACTTGTTATTATATAACTATGATAGATTAGATTCACTGTCACCTGCTATGCTTTTTCTTCCCCTTGTTGTCCTCGGCTTTCGTCCTCCTGCTCGATGCCTAGGAGTCGCGGGGGTGAGGCAAGCACAAAATGGCTTAGTCTTTATGACTAACGGTCGGTTGTGACCGTATCATTTTAGGAACTCGAGGAGATGGAGCACCAAGATGACCAATAAGACGAGGTGGCAGGACTTAAGGAGCTGATACCACATACAACTACTACAGCAACCCGACGTTAGGTGATGACGCGCGTACCGATGACAGTTTAGCTTCCACTTAGTTGATTTTTGAGAGGGAGAGAGAGATTTGATTTGCTATGTATAGGGCATAAGCCCTTCTCTCATTTTCATTTGTACTCATTGAGGACTACTGTATCTTTCATTATATATATATATTATGATGATGTCGTGATGTGGACTTGATATATAACTGCTTATATTGCTTCTATTCTCAAATTGGCTTAAAGGTTAATGATCGTACTAGCCGGCAGGATCGGCGTCTTGCGGTGTCGACTAACCTGTGTGTTAGTGTCACCGTAAGGCAACGATTCTGGGCATAAGACCGGGTTGACTCCTTGGTAAGGGGAGAGGAGTCTTACATCTATAATGGTAGAGTTGATGCTCTTTACTTCTTTTCATACTTGGTGCACCTTACTTGCTTGTCATTTATTAATATTACACCTCTATAAAACTGCAAGCTTAGATGATATGATATATTGTGTACCTTACATTTTTTTCTTGCTAGTTAGTTTCACAGACACCTGCTTGTACTATTACTGCTACTATTGTACCTTTTCCTTCCATCCTTCTGCCCAGTACCTAGGAATCATCGGGGTGAGTTGGTGTCACCGCAAGGCGGCGGTCTTGGGCGGTAAGACTCCCCTCGGTTCGGTGTTAGCGGACTCGGGGTAGGCTCACAAAAGGGGTCTTATAACTAGTATCATTTGAGCAAACGATCATAAGAGAAAGAAGTCCACAAAAGCACTGGGTCACCCCGCTCCAGCATTAGTTTGGGGGAAAACTAATGCGGCAGAAGCTATGGTGTTCCCATGTATGAAAATCACACTTATTGTCCACTTAGCAATGAGATTAGGCCAATAGCTTGTAAAAGATTAAGTTCATGACTGACCGAAGAATCTCAAATGTGAGAAAAAAGCCTTTGTAGTTGCGAGAAGAAAGAAATACAGATCTTGAATATTTTGAGCATGATTTTAGTAAACTATTGGATAAAAGAGGAATAATCGAAACAAAATAAGAACTTCTAAAAATCTTGTGCTAGTGCCACACCTCTGCCTAAGGCTCCGTTTGGGGGGACTTATTTCCACCGGTCAAGCGATCACGACCGCATGTATCGGACCTTAATTAAAATCCGATATATGCGGTCGTGACCGCTTGACCGGTGGAAATTAGTCCCCCCAAACGGAGCCTAAGTTAGTTGCTAGATTTCTCTATGGCATAATCTCAAAATAAATCCTATTTTCATTGTTCGAGATCGAAGGGGTTGCTGTTTACAGTTGTAGATGACAAAATAATGAAATTTTTAAGGAGATATCAGTATGACTTTACTAGATAAGATTGAGAATAGTCTTTGGTCAATTGGGAGAAATAATGGGGCTGGAAGCTATTGAATGAATATTTCATCCGTTTTCAATTTCATGAGGGGAGAAAATGATAGAAAATAGTTGGTCGCGTACTGTTAGAAATTTAATATTTAAATTTGTTGCGGTCTAACTTGGTGTCCCGGTCAGATCGGAATACTTGGACCATCTTAGCTCTCGGAACGGTCAAGCGCGTGCACAGTCAATAGAGTAGGTTGGTTGTACACAAGCGGCTTTAATGTAGAAAAACCTCTCAACTGGGTAAAAAACCACGTGACCGGATCTGTGCCGGTCAAAGTCCATTATCTTCGGGTTGTTACAACTTGTTCGTGAAGTCGAGAGTGATAGACTACCTCTCGTTACATCTTTGGGGGGTAAGAGAATACTTAGCATGCGGTGGACGACAAGCCGTCGCACCGAGGGTTGTTACAAATTGCGCTACGCGCTGGTGGTCTTCCGATAACAGCTTGCCAATTTCTAAACACAGGAGCGGAGCGTCTGAACTCTCGATTGCGGGGCCACTTGAGTCTTGAGAGATTCGGCTTCGTCAGGTAACTTTAACTCGACTCGCGTGTAGCTCGGATGCGGCTCGGGTGAGGCTCGGGAGCGGCTCGTAGGAGGAATTCGGCAGAGCTCCGACCTGAAAAAGAAGAAGATTCAGATGAGAAAAGGTCAGAAATGAGGAGGTCTGGGGCTCCTTTTATAGGCTCTGGGTGGTGGTTATGCGGCTATCCGCACAACATAACAACCTTCATAATTGTTTTTAGTATAGTTTAAATGTGTATATTTTACAATTTGGCGACCACTTAAATAAATTATATAAAATATTAATTAAATCTCCCCTCCCCCACAAATTCGGCGGTTAGTGGGAGGTCATGCGTAAATCAGACGGACGGGAGTGTTCGCCGACAATCGGACGGCGGCTGTGGAACTCCGCGGGCGGCCGGCGAACTTGCCGCCAAGTTTGTCGATGAGGGGAGGACCGCTGACGGCGGTCGGGACGGTGCGGCCAAGGGATGGGGTGGCCCGGGCGGCCGCCCCCTAGGCAATGCCGGCGAACACGAAAGGGGGTGGCCCGGGCGGCCTCCCCCTTGGCCGCACCGGTGGCCAAGAAAGGGGGTGGCCCGGGCGGCCGCCCCCTTGGCTGCAATGGTGGCCGGGAAAGGGGGCGGCCCGGGAGGCCGCCCCCTTGGCTGCAACGGCGGCCGCAAGAGGGGCGGCCCGGGCAGCCGCCCCCTTGGCCGCGCCGACGGCTGGGGAAGGGGGCGGCCCGGGCGGTCGCCCCCTTGGCCGCATCGGCGGCCAGGGAAGGGGGCGGCCCGGGCGGTCGCCCCCTTGGCCGCATCGGCGGTCGGGGAAGGGGGCGGCCCGGGCGGCCGCCCCCTTGGCCGCGCCGGCAGCCGGTGAAGAGGGCGGCCCAGGCGGCGTCCTCCTTGGCCTCTCCGGCGGCCCGAGTGCCCCACCCCCACCCCTACCTGGCCGCGCCGACGACGGGGGAAGGGGACGACCCGGGCGGCTGTTCCCTTGGTCATTCCGTTGAGAGAGAGGGAAGGAGGCCGACGTCCGGGGAGGGGACCGCCCGCCCCCGACGAGGTGGGGCTCTCGGCAGTTTGCCCATTACGCGTAATGGGATCGACACAAGGGGATCGGGCGGATCACGCGCGGTGATCGTGCGCGCAGTCGATCCCAGGATCCCACTTTCTTTGAGATGGAAATCATGGGTGTGCGGTTATGTGCACACCTGATTTATATAAAATGGGGGTCATCCCCAACAATTACGCCCCAGATTCTTGTTGTGCTAGATCGCTTCGGACGATGGAGAGCAAGGATCTTTCTCTGTTTACTTTTACTGTGGCGGCGATGGTGAACAGTGGTGGACTTGAGGCGGCGAGTGATTGCACCCTGCAAACTCGGGTAAAAATGTTAGTATATTTTATGGTGCATGAGTGGCGGCGAACATGCCTGGGGGAGGGAGGCGTCGCTCTCGTAGTCGTGACGGTGTGTGTGGACATGTGTGCGAGGTCGCGCGTGGGCGTGCGCAATCTCAGTCGCCCGTGGGCATGCGGGCGCAGTTGCATTCACGATAGCGTGCGGGCGCACCAACAAAAGTACACATGGGTGCGCCCGTATGGGCACGCGCGCTCACTGCACGCGCCTGGTCGGGCACGCGGGCGCGCGCACGGGTGTGCGTGCTTTGTGCATGTGCGTGTGTGGGATTGCGCGCACGGTGGCCATGCGCAGGCACGCGCACGGGGGTCTGTTGCATTGTTATGCGTTTGTAGGGGGCGTAAGCATGTTACAAATATTTTGGGCTCTTATCAGGTGACTTTCCTTTTATGTGTGATGAGGGTGGATGATGTTTGATCGGACTTCTTTGTCTGATTTTGTTTTTGATTTTTGCGACAGGACTCGAAGCGTACCGCGAGGCCGATGCGTCTTCACTCCTCTCTTACCGAGGATCTTGTTGCAATTGGAGAAGGAGGTTCGGTCTACCTTCCGACCTTGAAGTGAAGATACTGCGTGCCGAGGAGAGGGTTAAAAATCCTCCTTGTGGCTTGTTGACGATCTGCGAGACTACCTTGAGATTAGGATTCTTGTTCCCTCCGTGCAAGGACGTGGTTAAAATTCTGAAGTTCTGTGGTATGCCAATTTCCAAGTTTACTCTCTTGGGGGTAGTACACCTCATGGTGTTGGTTGTCTTGTTTTGTGAGCATGGCAGGAAATTTTCCCTGGACTTCTTCCGAGATTGGTACAACGTTCGTTCATATGGTGGTGAGCATGTGGAAATCCATAGCAACAAAAGTTCATTGACTTTGAGGTTCGGACGAACCGCCGTCATGGAAATACTTTGTTTGGTTATGTAAGGAACTCTTGGGGCTTGCCGGAGCTCTGGGACACACTACCTGATCGTTGGCGTCGTCAGAAGGGGAGAGAGCGGGAGTTTTCTCCAGTGCTTGGATTTTCAGAGCCTCGGGAGTTGGCAAACCATTTGTTTAGCTTTTATTCATTTATGGAAGCGAAACGCTTGTTGCGGTGTGATATTTCTTCAGACTTTGGGCAGATTGCTAAGACATCTTTGGTTTGCAATCGAAAGCGAAAGGCCATTGCAGTTTCTCGAGGTAGCGGTAGTGCGGCGCCTTGCTTGTCTTCTATAGGCATTGACTCTCCTTATGGTGGCTGTGGTGGTTCGCCTCTCGAGGTACAGGTAATTGGATCATCTTCCCTAGTCTTTACCTGCGGAGGCCGCGGCTCCAAGGCTATCTTCTTTCTTGAAGGCGATGAACAAAGTGGTAAGCGAGCTTGATTATTTTTAACTCTTCCCTATTGTCATATCATGCTGACTTCTCTTCATCTTTTCTTTTGCAGATCGAGGCTCAGGTTCACATTACTGTCACTTGGAATGATCATTACGTGAGCTTGAAGGACGGGTATCTGGCCCTCCAAGAGAAGTTTTGAGCTATGGTGGGCTCTCGGGTTGCTTTAAAGGATGATCACGAGCGGGACATTTCTCGATTTCGTTGGATTGGGTCGGAGATGAAGGCGGAATTGGAGAAGACTCGAGCATCTCTGGAGGTGGAGAAATCGTTGGTGGAAAGGACTACTTTAATGCTGAAGTGTGCCCAAGAGGAGACTTCTCGTTTGGAGATGGAGCTTTGTGCGGAGAAAGCCCAAGTGAAGGAATTATCTTCTGATAGCCGCATATCAGAGTTGAAAGTTGCTGGTATTGCGGAGTACATGGAGTCTCTGGATTACATGCGGGATCGGTGCTTGATCGGCGAGGAAGTTCGCGATGAGATCTGGAGCGAGGAGGTGGTGCCTCGAATGGAATACTTTCGAGAGTTGGCCCTCAGGCGTGGAGTCTCGAAGGCTTTTTGACTTGTTGGCAGGAGTTTGGGATGCATTGTATCCGGCCTTAGCTTCGATGATATCTCTAGCGACGAGAGCTCTGATGTTGACGTGGTTGATGTGTAGCGACACTGTTTCCCTGTATCAGTGTATGTTTGTATTTTTGCATTTCTAATCTGGTGACTTTTTGTATGTCGTCTTTAGTGTTTGACGGATCTTGATTGGCACCTTTGCGCATGTACTTGTATGTAGCTGTGATGATTATTCTCTTTTTCTTCTTTTTGTCTGAGTGCTTTTTTGACTCGAGGTGTTCATTTGTGGTAGCTGTAATTGCATTTGTAGCTGGTGAGTAGCCTAGTTCGCACGAGGATCGCTCGCGGCTTAGTTTGCACGAGGATCACTCGCGACTTAGTTCGCATGTGGATCACTTGCGGCTTAGTTCACATGAGGATCACTCACAGCTTTGGTTGCACGAGGATCACTCGCAGCTTAGGTCGCATGAGGATCACTTGCGGCTTGGTCATGAGGGGGACAGGCCCTGACAACTTCCTGGCATAGAAAGGCATGTTCGGTGAATAGATTTTGTATTCAAACCGCATGCACAGTCTTACCTTTTGCACGAGGATCGCTCGCGGCTTAGTTCGCACGAGGATTGCTTGTGGATTAGGTCACACGAGGATCGCTCGTGGCTTAGTTTGCACGGGGATCGCTTGCATCTTAGGTCGCACGAGGATCACTTGCTGCATAGGTCACATGAGGATCACTCACAGCTGGGTCATGAGGGGGGAAGGCTCTGACAACATCCTGGCATAGAAAGTCAGGTTCGGTGAATAGCTTTTGTATTCAAACTGTATGCGCAGTCTTACCTTTCGCACGAGGATCACTTGCGGCTTAGTTCACACAAGGATTGCTCGCGGCTTAGGTTGCACGAGGATCACTTGCAGCGTAGTTCGCACGAGGATCACTTGCAGCTTAGTTCGCACGAGGATCACTCACGGTATAGTTCGCGTAAGAATCGCTCGCGGCTTAGTTCGCGCGAGAATCGCTTGCAGCTTAGGTAACACGAGGATCACTCACAGCTTAGTCTCACATAAAACTAGTCGGACATTTTTGAAAAGGAAACATAATACTTCGTATAAGAAATAGTTCATACTAGTTCGGGTTTGTGGCTCCCACAGTAGCTGGTTGGGGGACAATGACAGAGTGAGAAGTTTTATAGTTCTTGGAAAAAAGTGGCGGGAGCGGATTTGGAAGACGCTCAGGAGTGATTGTTACAGTATCGTGGTGTGATCACAATCGGCTTGGATGACGAGAAACTGTACATCATAGGTTGCTTGCTCAGAATCTTCTCCAAGAGTGATGGGAAGGATGATGGTACCAACGATTGGTACAGAAGTGCCCCCCGGGATCCGTGCGCTTGTTGATTCCAGTTTGAGGCTACCAGTAGTCAGTTTGAGCTAAAGTAATGTTGATAGGAACAACACGTTCACTGTAATCTCTTCATCTACCAAGACCCGGTCTAATTTGACTGGCGGCTCGCCAATGCCAATGGTTATGCTCCTCGAGTTCTGATCATGAGGCTGCTTCTTCTTTGCTAGAAATTGGTCGACTATGCCTAGGTTGGCGAATCACTGATTCTCCTATCTTAGATGATTGCATTTGTCTGTGTTGTGCTCAGGTACCTGGTGATATTGGCAATACTTGGATGAATCTCCTCGAGCCTGGGCGAGCGGCTTGGGCTTATGCGACGCTGGGTGGTTATGAATTGCTTGGAAAATCTTGTTCTAAGGGGCATTTAGTGGCGCGAGTTCTCGGTGTCGGCGTGGCTTCTTTACTGGGCAGGTGTCTGCGCATTGCTTGCAGCTTCACTTATGCTCCTAGTGCGATTCACTTTCTTATTTTCTTTTCTGAGGTCCATTATTCGTCGAATTTCTGATGTCTTCCTTGTTTTGTCGGCTATCCGGGTAGTGATATTGGGTGCCTTGGGTTAATGTTGTCGGAGTGGGGGAACTACTGGTACTTGAGAACTCTTTTTCTATATCATACTCCGTGTACGGGGTGTCTTGGTAATGACAAAGAGTTCTTCTGGTGGGGGTGACCCATTCTGCACGAATAGTGGTGCGGGGGACAGTATTACTTCTTAACATATGGCGAGTATCATGGCTTGGAGTTCGTTCATTTGGGTGGCATTCTTGGCGAACAAGCCCTCGAGCTTGCCCATCGTTGCTATTTGGTTAATTTTGTCGATGAAGAAGGGGGCTGACTCAAGGCACCCCTCGGGGACTAGCCCTTCGATGGCTCGAGTGTTCTTTTTTCCATTGAAGTTATCTCTTCGGGAACTGCTGGGTTGAAAGTTCTATCTTGAGTACCACTGTGTCGGGGGTACAATCCTCTGAGGATGTTGGGAACTCGTTTCCCACGGACGGCGCCAAACTTTTGCGGTCTAACTCGGCATCTCGGTCGGGCCGGAATACTTGGACCATCTTAGCTATTGGAATGGTCGAGTGCGCACACAGTCAATAGAGTAGGTAGGTTGTACACATGTGGTTTTAACGTGGAAAAACTCATCAACTGGGTAAAAAACCACGTGATCGGATCTGTGCCGGTCAAAGTCCACTACCTTTAGGTTGTTATAACTTGTTCGTGAAGTCGAGGGTGACAGGCCACCTCTCGTTACAGCTTGGGGATGAGAGAACACTTAGCACGCGATGAACGAAAGGTCGTCGCGCCGAGGGTTGCTACAAATTGTGATACGCGTTGGTGGTCTTCTGATAGCAGCTTGCTAATTTCTGAACATAGGAGCGGAGCATCTGAACTCTCAGTTGCGGGGGCCACTTGAGTTTTGAAAGATTCGGCTTCGTCAGGTGACTTTAACTCGACTCGCATATAGCTTGGATGTTGATCGAGTGCGGCTCGAGAGCGGCTCGTAGGAGGAATTCGACAGAGCTCCAAGATGAGGAAGAAGAAGACTCGGAGGAGAAAAGGTCAGAAATAAGGAGGCCTGGGGCTCCCTTTATAGGCTCCGGGTGGGGGTTATGGTGGTTATGCGGCTATCCGCATACCATAACCACTTTCATAATTGTTTTAGTATAGTTTAAATGCGTATATTTTATTATTTGGAGACCACTTAAATAAATAATATAAAATATTAATAAAATCCCCCCACTAACCCGGCGGTTAGTGGGTGGTTACGCCTAAATTGGACGGCCGGAAGTGTTCCCTATGATCGGACGGCGGGTGTGGAACTCCGCGGGAAGCTGGCGAACTTGCAGCCATGTTCGTCGGTGAGGCGAGGACCGCCGACGGTGGCTGGTATGGTGCGTCTGCTACCCTTGGTTGCGCGCCGGAGGCCAAGGGAGGGGGCGGCCCGGGCGGCCACCCCTTGGCCGTGCCAGCGGCCACGAAAGGGGGAGGCCCGGGAGGCCGCCACCTTGGCCGCGTCGGCGGCCAAAAAAGGGGGCGGCCTAGGCGGGCGCCCCTCTTGGCCGCATCGACGGCCCGGGCGGCCGCCCCTTTGCCGTACAGGCGGTCGGGGAAGGGGCAGTCCGGCGGTCACCCCCTTGGCCGCACTGGCGGCCGGGGAAGGGGGATGCCCTTGGCCATGTCGGCGGCTGAGGAAGGGGGTGTCTCAGGCGGCCGCTCCCTTGGTCGCGCCTGCGGCCAGGTAAGGGGGCGGCTCGAGTGGCCAGGTAAGGAGGTGGCTCGGGTGGCCGGGGAAGGGGGCGGCTCGGGTGGCCGCTACCTTGGCCGCACCGGCGGCCGAAGAAGGGGCGGCTGGGGCGGCCGCCCCCTTGGCCACGCTGGCGGCTGGGGAAGGAGGCGTATTGGACGCCCCCACGGCCGCGCCGGTGACCGGGGAAGGGGGTTGCCCGGGCGGCCGCCCCCTTGGACGTGCCGTGGCGAGAGAGGGCGGCCGGTCGGAGGCCGGGGAGGGGGTTGGCCGCCCGCCGCCGGCGAGGTGGGGCTCGCGGCGGTTTGTCCATTACGCGTAATGGGATCGGCGCACGGGAGATCGGGCACGGTGATCGCACGCGCGATCGATCCCATGATCCCACTTTCTTTGAGATGGAAATCACGGGTGTACGGTTATGTGCAAACCTGATTTCTATAAAAGGGGGGTCATCCCCAACAAAAATGTTACAAAGTAAATATTATTGGATCCAAGTCGGTCTATGGTGTTTGGGCTCCTCATTTTGATGAAAAAGTTCTAAAATAAAAATATGGAGGGAATCCAAATTTTAGAGGGAAGCATTCATGAAGAATGGTTGAAACCTTTGAGTCTCACATTGCTTAACGCCACTCTTGAGAGTGAGTATATATCTAAATTCACCTATTCTTATTTGTTCAAAAGGGCATAAGGAGAAACTATTAACTACACGTGCGCGCGCATGCACCTTACCAGACCGGATCTGGATTTCAGAATTGGGATTTAGGAAATAATTGAATCGTATTTTTTTACAAATAATTTTGACACTTTTGTATCGTAAAATTTTTGAGTTACGTCGACATGCATCGACTTCTCCGAGTCACGCCGACTATGTTGCGTCGAATTCTCCAGCCTGCGTCAATATTCGTCGAATAGTACTCAACGCATGCGTCGACTTCCGTTGCTTCAGTTTTCCTTACGTCAATAAGCTTTTGATGCATATGTCGATAATCTTTCGATGCATGCAACGATTAGACCTTTGTCAACCTGCATCAACTTGAGTAGCATCGAGTAGATCTCGACGTGTGTCGACAGGTACTCGATGCACCTTGCATCGACTTCTCCTATTTACGCCCGCTGCGCGTATTTTATATCCACTTCTTTTACGCATTTTCTCCCCATTACTACAATATGTTGGAATTCTAAAGTTCCTCTGCACGATTAAAAACTTACTAATAATAATGGTTGAAATTTATTACATGAAAAAAAATTCTTGTCGTTTTACGAGACTCATTTATAAGAAATTTTCTAATTTTGTTTTAGGATGCTCTGAGAATTTTTAGTTGCTCTTGATCTCTCACTCTTATGTCGATCTTCACCGTTATTCCATTTTCTTGACATTTGCTTCATCAAGTGAGAGTTTGGGTGATCTGTGTTTCTTCGGTATCCGCGCACATCGGAGTTTTGAAATCTAGCTGGGTGTTGTACCTTGGAGAAGAGAGCATCAGTTGAAAGCCCTGTCGGAGGGTGATGCAACTTCTTTATGGCAGTGACTACACGCCTTACCCATGCTCGATTCTAAACTATATACTAGTTTGTTTTTATTTCTCAACTCTTCTGTTTATACTAGTTTTAAAATCGTGTTTTCTAGATCTGGATTATTATTACTATTAATTGTTTTCAAAACAAAAATTATTCATTATTGTGAAATATAGATAAAAATATTCCTACATTCTAATAAAATTGTAGATCTATATCATATAATCTCTTATGAAAGAACTGTGTTGGGCTATTATCTCATAAACTGCCTAGTGCTAGTGATAGCTCGTCATTGGGTATTCCTTGGGAAGTCCTAGAATAATAAAGTAACTAAAATCGAAATAAAAAAAATGATGTTCTCTGTTTTCATTCTTAGATGCACTATAATTTATTGTTTGTATTTTAAATTTCAGAAATCTCTAATGACATCTAGATCTGAAGATTCAGCCAGGATCAAACCCGAGAAATTTAATAGAAATGGTTTTCGTTGTTGGTAAGATCAAGTAGAATATTAACTTAATACCTTGGGTTTATTATCGATCATTTTTATACTCTTTCTGTTGAAACTAAAAACCTCAGCATTGCAGCTGCAGTTGCCTCTTCCCTTCTATCGTCTTCATCCTCAAATGTAAATACCGTCAGAATGTACGTTAGACATATCCCTTATATAGATCCCATAGATATAGAGTATCATTACCAAAATAGAATCCTTAGTGCCTTATCAGACAACCTTTACGATGTCTTTCTTCAATATCGTATGGCTAAGGATTTGTGGTATGATCTTGAAGCACGCTATAAACTTTATATTGCAGGTATAGAATGCTATAATGTTTCAAATCTCCACAAATTTAAGATTGATGTCTCCAAGCCTATCAATCCTCAACTCCATCAATTGGATGAGAGGTTGTCCAAGATCCAAGCCAATGACTCAATTCTTTTTGAAAATTATTTAATAACACGTCTCATCGACTCTCTTCCTAATTCTTGGTCCGACTTTAGCACTAGACTATGGCATGACCAATCCAACCTCATTTATATTAAAATCCAAAATGATATCCGTATAGAGGAGGAACATAAGAATAAAAATTCTAAAAACCCCAAAGACCTGCTCCTAAAATAAATCTGGCTGAATCTCATATAAACCATTCTTCTTATCACACTTCAAAGCCAAGAGAAAAAGCCATAAGAAACCTTTCCATCCAGGTTCCTGCCATCAAAAACCTAGTCATCCCAAACTTGGATCTTCAGACCCAAACCCAGGTAAAGGGAAATGGTGTTTTATCTGCGGTCGTACAAATCATTTATCAACCAATTGCTTTTACAAGAAGACTGAACCCGTGGTCGGCAAATCCTGTTGCTCCAAGCCTCAGGCCAACATGATCCAAGCACCAAATCAACCTATCTTTAGGTTATATTATACTCCTGGTATTCTTCTCACTTGTTCATCAAATTTGTGGCTTGATTACAGAGAAAATGTTCGTACTTGTTTTGATCATTCTTGCTTTGCCACTTTTCAGGACATTAGTGGAGGAAGCGTGATCTTAGTAGATGTTTTTTTGACACAAATACTTGGATGCGGACGAGTGGATCTTAGGTTGACATCCAAGAAGACACTAACCTTGTATGATGTATTTTATGTGTCGAAAGTTAGGAAGAATCTTGTGACTACATATCTTCTAGTGAAGAAGGGTTACAAGATAATTTTAGAATCACACAAAGTTGTAATAACTCTTAATGGTAATTTTATCGACAAATGATTTGTCTGTGATGGTTTTTTTAAATTGAATGTTGTTGAATTGGAAGTTAATCAAATTTCATCATCTTTAATTCCAAGATCCTTTTCTGATTTTTGGCATGCTAGATTAGGATATGTGAATTCTGATTGTATGAAAAAAATGATGTCCTTAAATCTAATTCCTAAATTTAATAATGCACAAAGTGCTAAATGTGAAGTTTGTATGCAAACCAAATTTTCTAAAAAGTCTTTTAAATCAATTGATAGAACTTCAAGACCCTTAGAGATAATTCACTCGGATGTGTGTGTCTTGAACCGCCAACCTACTAGAGGTGGAAATAAATATTTTGTAACCTTCATAGATGATTTTATCAAATATTGTTACATATATTTATTAAAAACTAAAGATAAAGTACTTTTATATTTCAAGATTTTTAAAGCTAAAGTAGAAAATCAATTAGGATCCTCCATCAAAATTCTTAGATCTGACTGAGATGGAGAATATACTTCGAATGAATTAACCTAATTTTTCCAAGAACATGTGATAATACATCAAGTGATTGCACCATATTCACCCCAATCGAATGGTGTTGCTGAATGTAAAAATCAAACCCTAATGAACATGGTCAATGACATGTTAGCCGAGTCTGGTGCCCTAGAAAATTTTTGGGGAGAAGCGTTGCTCACCTCTTCTTTCATTATTATTAGGATTCTATCAAAGCAAAGTGATAAAACCCCTTATGAATTATTTAAATTAAGATATCCAAACATTCAAATTCTTCGAGTGTTGGGGTGTTGTCTAAGGTAGCGATTCCCAAACCAAAAACAAAGAAAATAAGACCTAAAACAATAGACTCCATTTTTATAGGATATGCATCAGATATTAATACTCATACATTTCTTATAACCAACTCTCTTATTAGTGAAATCTCTAATAATACTTTTATAGAAGCTTGAGATGCAGTTTATTTTGAATATAACTTCACATATAAAATGAATAACTCATCTCAACCTTCTACTACCTCAACTCAACTTTCTTCTTCTATAGACCCATTTAAAAATGATGAACTTAGAAGAAGCAAAAAAGTTAGAACCGAACAAACCTTTAGGGAGGACTACTTTACTTATTTGAAGGAGAACTTAATTTATATGAGGAAGTTGTGACCTCATCTAATTATCCATTTCGGAAAGAAGTCATAAATTTAGTAATTAATACTATACTATAGAATAAAACATGAATTCTAACTTATCTACCTCCAGGTGCTAAAGTCATAGGTTGTAAATGGATTTTTAGAAAAAAAACTAAATCTGGATAGTTCTATAGATAAATATAAGGCTCGTCTTGTTGCTAAGGTCTATACTCAAAAACAAAAAATATATTATTTAGACACATATGCTCTCATAGCTAGGATCACATCTCTTCGTGTTCTAATCACCTTAGCTTCGATCCATGAGATGATCATTCATCAAATGGATGTCGAAACCACCTTCTTGCATGAAGATATAGATGAAAAAAGCTTACATAACTCAATCAGAAGGTTTCGTAGTTAAAGGTCAAGAAACCAAAGTTTGCAAACTAATTAAATCTCTTTCTGGTCTAAAACAAGCCCCTAACCAATGACATCAAAAAATTTGATTCTGTAGTCTTATATTTTGGATTTAAATCTAATGAATTTGATAAGTGTATTTATGTTAAACAAAATCAAAATGAAAGTATTTTGCTTTGCCTCTATGTAGATGATATCTTAGTATTTGAGAATTCAATCAAAATTGTTAATGATACCAAAAATAATTTATTATCTAAATTTGAAATGAAAGATTTGGGTGTAACAAATATCATTTTAGAAATAAAATTATCAAAATCTAGTACTAGTGTATCATTGTTTCTTTCTCACTCGATTAAGAAAATGCTATATAAATTTAGTTTTTATGAGTCCGCTCCTACATCTACTTCTTACGACGTTAGCATAAAACTTTATAAAAATATTGGTGAGCCTATAAATCAACATAGGTATGCACAAATGATAGGATTATTATTATACATAACTAACTGCACTAGGCCCGATATTTCATATGTCGTAGGCCGGTTAAGTAGATATACTAGAAATCTCAGTGATGATCCACTACTAAAAAACAGACTTTTAGCCACGGCAGATTTCCGTGGCTAAAAGTCCAAAACCGTGGCTAATAACTATTAGCCACGGCCTACCCACGGTAAATGGGCGTGGGCAATACGAGCGTGGCTAATAGTATTAGCCACGCTGAATCTGTGGCTAATAAGTTATTAGCCACGGTTCAATTGTCGTGGCAAAAAGTTCCTCATTTGCCACGGTTCAATTGTCGTGGCTAAAGAGCCTGTAATAAACCTAACATAAAAAAATATTTTGCCGCCCTCCGCCGCCTGCCCGGCGCCGCCCCCGCCGTCGCCGCGCCGATTTTATTTCAAATAATAATTTTGAATGAGCTATATAAACCTCAAATCGAGCTTTTTATTGGCGGTGTGGGACTAAAAAAACCCGACTTTTTATCACGGATTAGGCTTCCGCGACTAATACTAGATTATTAGCCACGAAACAAGCAAACCGTGGTAAAAAGTCAGGTTATTTGCCACAGATTAGTCATCCGTGGCTAATACTAGCTTATTAGCCACGGAATAGGAACTGTGGCTAATACTTCAGTATTAGCCACAGTTTTCCCCCGTGGCAAAAAACCGTTGCTAAAAGCCCTTTTTCTAGTAATGGATCTTTAATATCATTAACTAGAATATTTAAATATCTTCATGGAACAGTAGAGTATAGTTTAGTATATACATGTTTTTCTGAAGTACTAGAAGAATATTCATATGTCAATTAGGTAACTAATTTGTTAGACAAAAAATTCACAACCGGTTATGTATTCCTCCTTGGAGGAGCGGTCATTTTATAGGCTTCTACAAAACAAACTGTTATTTTAAGAAGTTACATGCAATCCGAGCTTATAACATTAAACATTACATGCGCCGAAGCAGAATGACTCAAGAATTTACTTTCTGAAATGCCTTTATTAGAAAAGCCTATTCCTGCTATGTTTTTGGATTGTGATAATAAATTTATTATTGATTTAATTGCTTATAACAGTACTAATTCCAAAATAAATAAGTTCATGAGAATCAGGTACAAATCAATGATGCAAAGAAGAAAAGTAGTGATGTCATCCAATTATGTAAAGTCAAAATTAAATCTGACTGATAATATTACCAAGGGATTATCTTAAATGGAGATTTTATTGTCATTGAGGGGAATGAGGCTTAAGCTCACATGATTTGCTGCCAATAGAGGATACCCAACCCATGTGATTGGAGATCTCATGAATTTGATTCAATGTGGTAGAAACAAAGTTGTTGATATAGCGTAGTTGGGAGCACAAATTTAAAGATTGAGAAATTCTTCTCTCCATTCCGATAATGTTGTGTTCTACGTAATAGTTTAGAATGAACTTTAAGTTCTTAATGATTGCCAAAGACATATATCTTTTCAACATACTTGCTACAAAATCTCTTGAGGCACCACTTATGTGGGGTTAGTCGTGAGGCCGCGACTGGGATCCGGGCCGCACTCTAATAACCCTCATGAAAAATCTAGGACTATACATGCCCATTAACGCGCCCACCGCCATAACCCAAAAACAACCAATCTTTTGTGTGCTTATCTAAGTTATCTGTCAAAAGTTTATAATTCAAAGCATCTAGCTCATTATACTCTTTAGTAGAGGAAATAAGTACTTAGTATAGGTTGAAGACAACCATTCCATCTATACTCATTGCATTAGATACAACTTATTGAAACAAATTTGTATTTAATTTTATTTATCATTAGTAATATCATAATTTATGAACTTCATTTTAGTTTTTTGCTTTTGTAAAGGACGGTTGGAAATTTAATATTTAAAATGTTATAAAGTAAATGTTATTGGAGAAGTTGGTGTTTAGTATTTGAACTCCTCATTTTGGTGAAAAAACTCCAAAACTAAAAGATGGAGGGAATCTAAATTTTAAAGGGAAACCTTCTTGAAGAACGGTTGAACCTTTTAATCCCACATTACTTAACACCACTCTTGAGAGTGAGTATATATCTAAATTCACATCTTCTTATTTGTTCAAAAGAACATAAGGAGAAACTATGAACAACACGCGCACGCATAGGTATCGCACCGGACCGGATCAGATCCGGATTTCAAAATTGGGATTTGGGGAATAATTGAATTGAATTGTATTTTTTTATAAAATAACTATGACACTTTTGAATCTTAAAATTTCTGAGTTGCGTCGACATGCGTTGACTTCTTCGAGGTGCGTCGACATGCTTCAACTTCTCCAAGCTGCGTCGACTGTGTTGAGTCGAATTCTTCAACCTGCGTCGACATGCGTCGAATAGTACTTGACACACATGCCGATTTCTGTTGCTTTGATTTCCCTAGTGTCGATAAGCTTTCAATGCATGCGTCGATAAGACCTCCGTCGATCTGCGTCGACATGAGTAGCGTCGAGTAGATCTCGACGTGCGTCGACGGGTACTTGACGCACCTTGCGTTGACTTCTCATATTCACGTTTGTTGCACGTATTTTATAACCGCTTCTTTTACGCGTTTTTCTAGTCATTACTGCTGTACAATAGAATTCTAAAGTTCCACTATACGATTAAAAACTTACTAATTATAACCGTTGAAATTTATTACATGGAAAAAAAATTCTTGCAGTTTACGAGACTCTTTTATAAGAGATTTTCTGATTCTGTTTTACGGATGCTCTGAGAATTTTCAGTTGCTCTTTCTCTCTCGCTCTTATGCCGATCTTCACCGTGATTCCATTTTCTTGACGTTTGCTTCGTCAAGTGGGAGTTTGACTGCTCTGTGCTTATTCGGTGTCCGCGCACATCGTAGTTTCGGGATCTAGCTGGGTATTGTAATTTGGAGAAGTGAGCATCGGTTGAAAGCCCTCTCTGAAGCTGGTGCAACTTCCTTAGGGCAGTGACCACACGTATTACACAAGCTCAATTCTAAATTATATGCTATTCTGTTATTTTTTCCACCACTTCTCTTTATACTAGTTTTAAAATTTTGTTTTATAGATCTGGATTATTAGTATTATTAATTGTTTTCAAAAAGAAAAGTATGCATTATTGTGGAATGTAGATAAAAATATTTCTACACATACGACACCCTGATGTCTTCCTTGTGCTGTCTAACTTACGAAAAAATTTTAGGGACGGGTCTCGTTCCCAAATGTCGGAACGGGTTTAAAATACAGTTGCACTTCAAGAGAAAAATACAGTTGTACTTTAAAAAATACAGTTGAAGTTCAAAATTAAAGTACGACTGTATTTTAATATTGAACTTTACAACTGTATTTTTAGGGTACAACTGTATTTTAGTATTTATTTTCAACTGTATTTTAAACCCGTTCCTACATTTGGCAACGAGACCCGTCCGTAAAAATTTTCCCTAACTTACACATGCCCTTCTGTGTGAATTTTTTTAGAGTGCTGTTATAGGCACACCAAATTTGGTTATATGCAACCAAAATATAAATGCAGCCCAATTTAGATATTTGTACACCAAACATATAATTTCACACCAAAAACAGATTTTTAAAATGAGTGCAATTTAAATTACAAAATCACTTAATGGGCACCCACCATGCTTTTGAGCTTTTATAATTATATCATTATCTAGTACTTTTAGAAATTTCAAGGCCAAAAAATACAAGAAATTTGTAGCAGTAGTTAAGACAAAAATTAAGTTAACAAACATAAGATTCATAAAAGTCCATTAGACAAAATGAGTTAGTCAACTCTTAAACATCCACTATGGTAGCATATCACATCAATTTCTTTTCAATCGTCTCGACCTGCATATGCTAAATTTACATAACAATTTTAGTATGAAACACGTGACACAAAAAATAAAAGATACAATGTTATATCTCTACCTATTGTTTTACTTCTTTGCGATGAACATCCAAATGTAAATGTGATACTCCAAATGTCTGCACAAAAACTTTTATATTAGTATTATTATAAAACTTAGTTGTTAGTAAGAATATTTGATAATAAAAAGTTTACCTCATATCAGGGATCCGCCAAATTAATTACTTCTTCATCTTGTTTCTTTTCGTGGAGAACTCTATCGCTTGAGATGTAATTAAAGTCCCACTCATCTGCTACTGGATCATGATATCTCGTCCACATAGAGATCACTGGCGGTAGCGGGCAACCATCGCGCATCAACAAGTGAATGTAGTGGTTATTATTGACAAATCCAATAAAGATAGTCTTCCGGCTTGTTGGAGGGGCAGTGTGTAAAGGTAGAAATGTGAAAGACTGAAATTTTGAGTAATGAACTACAGCCACATTGTAACATGATGCGATCACCAATCCCATATCCGGCATTGTCATCCACTTGTACAATGGAGCTGGAACCGAAGTACAATCCAAAGATAGCAATAGTTCTACACATCTCACATTTCCAAATAGATTGTTGTATTGAATTTCATGACTTTTCATCTCTTCTGCTAAGTCCTTTCGCACTTGAAACCAATTATCACTCATATCTAGTGCATTGTTAACCACTCGATAGCCACAATGTCCATCACCAACTACATTTACTGTATCTGTTATATGAGTAGATATGTATGAAGGCATTTCCTTATTTGTATTCACCACCCCTATCACAACCTAGAAAAACTCTAGGTTTAGGCCTTCCATCAAGCTTATCTGCTCTATGTATAACAACAACAAATCCAACTTGTTTAGCAACATTACGAGCCCACTTAACTAGGTCATCTTTGCTAGGAAAAATTGTATCTGTCACAAAGTGATCCCCGACATCTACTGAAACCATTCTATATTTGTGCTCAACTACCGACAATGCCTTCTCCACATTCATTTTAAGCTAAAAAAACAAAAAAAAATTTGATAAACAACATAATCTAACCAAAGTGATCACAAATATACAACTTTAAACCAAAAATAATGTTTTTCAATCAAAAAATGGAGGTACAAAAATAACATAAACATTATACCTTGATAAAGACCGGCTAAGTGGAATGGAAGAGAAACACCTTCAGATTGGAGAAGAAACGAAAATCTGGAGGAAAAATCCGTCCAAAGTTAGAAACCCTAACCACATGGAGAGCCTTAAATCCTAAAAAAAATACATGGGAGAAAAGATTTTGAACTCTTACCAGTAATCTCCCTGATTTCTCCGGCGAAATAGGCGGCCACCGGTGGGGATTAGGGCTTCGGCGAGAAAGGGAGGAAGAGGGCTTCGGCCGGCTGCAGTTCGCGAAAAAGAGGAGGCCGCCGGTGTGCAAGTACTGCTGGGAGAGAAGACAACCGGCCTCCTGCAATTTTCCGGCGAAATAGGCGGTCGGCGGTGGGTATTCGGGCAATGGCGAGAGAGGGAAGCGGAGGGATTGCGGGCGGCTGCAGTTCGCGAAAAGGAGGAAGCCGGTGTGCGGGTATTGGTACAGGAGATTAGGTTTTAAGTGGTTCACACCGGTTTTTTTGGTGTGTCTATAACCAAATTTGATGTGCCTATAATAGCACTCAATATTGGTGCGCGTACCTATTTTTGTTTGACGGGGACATTAATAAAAATTAGCTCTATATATAAAAAACATTAAAAAGATAAAAAAGTTTGCCACGTCATGTCTCGGGCAAGACATTTTTGTGAATGTTTGTTTCGGGCAATAACAGAAAGTTAGACGGAGCTTCCTGAAGATATTCTCAGGTAGCCTTGGCCCAAATATTAAATGACATGCTACTCTTTCATAAGCTCAAATTTAACTTACGAGCAATATTTTTGAATGTAAATGACAACAATAACAAATACGAATTTAAGAGAAACAACACAACTTTATAAAACAAAATTTCTATTTTGAGAAAAAATCGTAATTAGGGTTTAACTAACCTCCAACATTTTCGTTTTCACCTTCTTCATACGTTGAAACCCATCATCAACTCACCAAAACATTTGTGTCTAATTTATGATTAATTTTTGAACTCAAGCTACACATGTTGAAGAATGATCTCAACCGTCCCAATTAATGCCCCATGGCTTTTGCTTTGTCCCCATGCTCTGTTTGTGTGGCTCCAGGCTCTTAATTTCTCTGCTTCATCTCTTTGTTTTCCAACACCATTTTAATTAAATGATGTTAGTTGTTGAAATTTGTTTTTAGGTTGTATATATGCCTAATTGTGTTGTAATGAAAAATAAAGTAATGCAATGTGCCGCTTTCTCTATCTCTCATTCTCCTCTCTGTGTATGCCTTGAATATGATTGCAATTTCCTTATTATAGTGGTATCAGAGCATTCCTTCATCCGTGGCCTCATCATCCTCATCATCTACCACTTCCTTTTCTTCTACACCGTACCCATTTTTACAGTGAGCAGTATGAGCATTAGAGTATCAAAATGAAGATGGCCTTAATCTCTAATGATCTCCGGGACATCATCGATCAAGGAATAACCACCACAGGGAAAACCATGGATGGAATTCCCCCCAAACCCAGCAAGGAACAAATCATGAAAGATGCTAGAGCTCTTAAGCTTATCCAACTTGGAGTATCAATTGAAATCTTTGCACGCATCATGGGAGCCCAGACAGCCAAAGGCGCTTGGGACATCCTCAAGCTAGGAAGAGTTCCAGGGATCACAAAAGCTCATCTCCATCAAAGTGCAAACTTTATGGAGACAATTTGAAGCTCTCAGGATGAACGAGAATGAAGATATCCAAACTTTCTTTGCTCGAGCTACAAACATCACAAACCAAATTCAAAACTTCTGTCAAAATCTTGAGAAATCTCACAAGAAAATTTGATCATGTTGTGGCAGCTATCGAAGAAGCTCACTCTCTTAACAACCTTCCTCCAATCCAACTAATGGGATCACTTCTCTCCCATGAAGATCGGATCAAAAACTCTTAGGTCTCCCTAGAAGAATATCTTCATGACAAGCTCTTTCTTACCCAAACTAAAGTAGCCCCCAAACCACCAGCGAAAGAAGAAAACCCAAAACCCATCATCAATCCCCCCACACCCTCACAATTTCCCTCCACAACATTCAAATTCTGGATTCAACCCATATCCCTATCCTAACTTTCCATAGACCACATATCCTCTATTCTTCAACTATCCATACCAACATTCACCTCCTTTACCCTTTGACTACACAGAACTATCCACCCAATCCCTAGAATTCCAATACTCATGGTCATGGCAGAGGAAAGCCTTCCTCTAGTCAAGGACCTCCTCCTAATCATCCCTCATCCCCTTACTGTTTTCTATGCAAAAGCACCATCTCATATGAACAAAGACTGTCAACTCAAGTGCAAACGATGCAGGAGGCAAACTCATACTGACAAAGACTGTTGGTATCAAGATGAACCAAAAACTGTTGATGAAACTCAGCCTGAATAAATGTTCTACATCAGCCAAGAAAATGAGGACATTCACAATGACTGTTGGTACATTGCCAGTAGGTGCTAAAGCCACATGACCCATGATAGAAACTCCTTCTAACTCAAAAAAAGCCACAAGTCTAAAGACTTTATGGGAGATGGAAAAGCTCAAATAGTGGAAGGAAAAGGGACCATTTCATTTATTATTACCATAGGAGAAAATAAACTCATAACTGATGTCTATTATGTGCCTAAGCATGCTCAAAATCTGTTGAGCGTGATACAACTCACTCAGAAAGGGTACTCCATCACTTTCAACAACTATGGTTGCAAAATCACTCATGAGTCCACTCTTCTAGAAGTTACATTCATTCCCATGTCAAGCAACGGAGTCTACCTCTTCTACATGAGTGGTCCTCACACCCAAGCTCTCTATACTTCCTCTTCCAATATGTCGAAGTGTTGGCACTCTCATCTTGGACATCTCAACCACCAATATATACAACAAATGAGACAACATAACATGGTAAGTGGCCTTCCAAACATCTCATTTAAAAAAAATTATGAGCATTGTCAAGAAGGAAAAACTCATCGTCTCCCTTTCCCAAAATACTCAACATGGAAGAGCTCTAGTCCACTTGACCTCTTGTATGTTGATCTTTGGGGGCCTTCCTCTACTCCCACTCAAGGTGGAGCTCATTACTTCATTCCCATTATTGATGACCACTCACGATTCATATGGATATTTTTTTTGCAAAATAAATCCTAAACCTTTGATCACTGCTTCAAATTCTCCAAGATGATTGAAAACCAATTGGACTACAAGATAAAATGTGTGAGAAGTGATTGTGGAGGGGAATTCCTATCCTCAGAGTTCATTTCCTTCTGTTAGGATCATGGCAAATGGAGAGAGCTGACTGCCCCTTCTCCACTCAACAAAACGGAGTGGTTGAGCGCAGAAACAGAACCATTCTTGAGATAGCTCGATCTTAACTTCTCTCAAAACAAATGCCAAAGGAGTTATGGGCTGATGCCTGCTTCACTGCAGTTCATCTGCTCAACAGATCACCCACCAGATCCCTTAACAACATTAATCCCTATGAAGTTCTATTAAAACACAAGCCCAATATTCATCATTTAAGAACCTTTGGGAGCATTGTCTATCATCTCATTTCCAGCAACAAAAGAGAAAAGTTAGAAAGAAAGACACTAAAGTGCATTTTGATTGGCTATAGCCTGGAAACAAAAGGTTACCGTTAGTATCACCCTCTAACAAAAAAACTAATTATTTCCAGGAATGTAACCTTTGATGAAGATGGAGAATGGAATTGCCAGCCAAAAAATGAGAAAAATCAGCATGTGGTGGCTGTTTGTGACCCTATCATAGTTGACGAAGCCATCCAACACACCCTAATACGTGACTCAGATTTGTCCACCTCAAGTGATCTAATGAAGACTGGTGAAAATTAAGAAGTGAAGGGAACTGATGAAAATGAAGAAGTGCAGAGAATAGATGTTGATGCAGAAGTGGGCCAAAATCCTGCAACAACAAGTTATAGGGAGTCAACTAGACATGGGAAGATGGAACTAAATGATCAAACTGATATTCTCATGATTACATAAGAAGGTGTGAAAGATGTTGCACTAGTCAAGGGGAGCATGAAGCTAAGAACAAAGTGGAGTAGGAGACAGAGCAAAAAGGAGAAGGAGGCTATGAAGTCAATTGTCTATACTATGAGAAGAAAGATTATGCAAAGTTCTGAGTAAAAGATATGGAAATAAGGGTGTGAAACTTTAATTCATAAGTTCAGAAAAAATTAAGAACAATTTTCTATAAGACCACTAGGATTTCATTTTATTAATCTTTTTCTGATGAAAGTTTTCAGTTGCCGTCTTATGCTTGTGTCTATTGTTTTTTTATCAATGTTATAACTCATCTATTTACTTTGTGATTTTCTATAAAATCACTTTAAAAATTCTCGAAAATTTGTTAAGCAATATAGTATGATTACCCATATTGTATCGTGAGGGTAATTAATCATAGATATCTTAGGAAGTCTGTTTAGTTAAGGGCATGAGGTAGTCACACTAAAATAGAGAATAAATTCAAGATAAGTCAATATGCATTGACTAGAAGTCGACGCAAATGCCGACTAGAAGTCAATGTCACTTTAACTAAAAGTCAGAGCAACCTCAAAAGTTAAGTTGACGCAATTTTAAGACAGAGGACAACGCATCCATCGATATGATATTGACGCTAAGTCAACAAAGATTCTTTCTAAAGGTAGATCTTGATATAACTTCTATTGGAAGTTGACGTAGTGTCGAGTAATGCTAAATATGGAAATAACAAAGGATTTGTATAGGCTTATTTATAGGAAGTTCTTATGGAATTCTTTCAAATACTTTGAGCTGTTGGAAGAAGAGCTTAATGGAAAGAATCTTCCACCAATTTTAGATGATTATATATGGAAGAAATTTGAAGAGATATTCAGAATTCAATAAGGTAGATTTAGAAGAAAATTATATCATTCTTTCTAAAGAAATCTACCAAGAAGCATAAGAATTTTAATTGATCCAAGAGGAATATACTCAGATAATAGAGAAG
Organism: Platanthera zijinensis; assembly: GCA_039513925.1. Lineage (NCBI taxonomy): Eukaryota > Viridiplantae > Streptophyta > Magnoliopsida > Asparagales > Orchidaceae > Platanthera > Platanthera zijinensis. The sequence goes on along the minus strand of CM077080.1, from coordinate 79,519,494 downwards.
AAGAGATACAATACAACAAATAAAGAAAAAAAATATTAATATTGATAGAGTCGATAACAATTCTTCTTTTGCTCATCTTCCTATATTTTCTTCTCTATTGCAGCTACAACAAGAAAAATCAATCTTATGTGGATCCAAGTCTTATAATCCTTGCAACTTATTCTCAAGGAAGGATTCATCATATTGAAGGGATCCAGAACACTTAGACAGTACTAAGATTCTTACTAAGAGAGGACTCATCTTGAAAACTTTTCTTCAAATTCTTTTTTCCTTACTCTTCTCTTCTTATATTGCAGAGTAATGAGTCTTTAGGACCCCTCTTTAAAGGATTTAGTCACTGGATCTGAGAGTCTCCTTATCAAAAGACTCAATCAGTACTTGGCTCATGATCTCCTTATCAAAAGATTTGGTCTTTGGTTGAGGATATACTTATCAAAAGATCTAGTTGTTGGTTATGAGTGTCTCCATATCAAAAGACTCAGGAAATATGATAGTGTATTCCTACCAAAGTGATAGAAGAGTGATTGTACCAAGATTTTGGGGAATCATTATAATTTTGGTGTCTTCTGTGTTGTGTCTTTTGATGATTATTTGTTATATTATGTTTTTATTTACTGCATTAATTTTTTGGTTTGCCTTGTGTGGATGAAAAATCCGTGAATAGGTTAAAAGTAGTAACAAGTTTAAATAAAACTTTTAAATGTCTATTCACCCCCTCCCATTCTAATGAATTCTCTGGGGTTTACTCGACATTTCACGTATTTCAGTACATATGGCGAGTATCTAGAAAAAATAACAACTTACAATTCCGAGAAGCATTAATGATGTGTTGTGAGTTAAGGGTCTGGAAACTTCAACTAGTTTAGAAAAGCTTGCCATCCTCAAAGTAATAAGGGTGTGTCGTGAGTCATCACATAATCCTTTATAAAGTTTTTACACTTTTCCACCTCATCAGATATGGTGGTACTTGTATACCGACTCAAAGTTGTAAATAACTGCAAGTAGCCTTCCACATTCATATCTCTTTGTTGTATTCTCAATAATTTCCTCTAAAGTGTCAGCCTTGTTGTTGTCAGGACATAATGCTTCAGGGAAGTTCCCAAATATTCTTTCTGAAAATCTAAGTGGGAAAATGTCTAGGGAAACATCTTTCACTCTCCTCTGACCCCCTCATCTTTTATCACCTCCTATCATGAAGGCTACAAATGATATTTCTCTTTCTTTTAAAGTCTTTACTTCCTCTGGAAGCTCTTTAATCCTCACTGGTTAGTCATATGTATCAGTAAGTGTGTCAACTCACTTAAAGGTACGAGGATGGAAGTCTAAAAAGTACTTCTATTGGTGGCCTCTCTGCCCACAAGCATGCATTACTATGGGCTCATCACACCCGAAAACTCCTTTTGGTGTGACAGGAGCCTCACCAGGCACAACTTTAGTGGCTTGAGCTTCACCACTTCAATCATAACCAATCTGCAGAACTTTGTGGAAGACATGTTTGGGAGAACTGATGTAGTGTTACTAATATTTAGGAAATCCTCTAAAGCTCTTGATGTTCCTACTTCACAATCAACACCCAAGTGTAAAGATCACATCATGTTAGATTATTTTATATAATGGAACATCAATCACATAAACACATATGGTCCCAATAATCAATCTTATGTGAACTACTCTCTTAAGGGTTTTGATACACTAGACTACTCTCTATTTATTTAGAACCCCTAAAACTATCTATGATGCCAAATTAAAAGACTTCCATTGTAATGACCATAAAGTATGAGTCCAGCTAGTCCCCACAACATACACTCTTCATAATAGTAACACTATAAAGTTATATAAAATAGCCTTCATAAAAACTAAATAACTAGCACAACGAAATCAAGAAACATAACTAAGATTATCAACATTCTATCATATAGTATCAAAAGTGTTTTTGACATTATGGCCTTATAAACATATTGTAACACCCCAAATTTGAGGAACTCAGAGCAGATCGACGAAATTCTAGGATCGTCGAAGGACGTTCGACAAACGACGAGTTCTGGCCGTTCGACAAACGCCGAGTTCTTGGCCATTTATCGAGCTATGGCTGTTGGACAAGTACCGAGCTCTGGTCCGTTCGTCGAGCTCTAGCCGTTCGACAAACGTCGAGCTCTGGGTCAATTGTCAAGCTCTGGGTCATTCATCGAGCTAAGGCCAATAGCGACTCAACGAACGCAGAGTCATTCTACGAATGCAGAACCATTCGATGAACGCAGAGCCGTTCGACGAAAGTAAAAGGCTGATGTGCAGAGCAATTCGATGAAAGTCGAAGGCTGAGGGTGGAGCCGTTCGATGAAAGTCGAAGGATGATGTGTGGGCTGTTTGACGAAAGTCGAAGGCTGAAATGTGGAGTTTCGTATTTTGAATTCCTAACCGTCCGATTTCACATCAAAGTTGAACCAAGGGCCCAGGATCCTCTGCCCAAAGGGCTTAAGAAGGCTGAGTGGGATTTCTCCCTCATTTTTTTCTTCTCTTTTCCAGGTGAAGGTTAGGTTTTGAGAGTTGGAGAGCGGAGGAGGAAAGAGAGCTTTCTTCACCATTGAAGGAGCTTCAGAGCTCTAATCGTCGTTCCGAGGCCATATCCGTGGAGAGGACGTTGAGGCACTCATTTTCATCCATGCAAGGCAAAGATTCCATGGCTAGGAAGAGGGGTTGTAAGGTAACGAAACTTCTCCTCTTGGTTTTAGGATGCGTGCATGACATCTACTCTTTTCTTGCTTTCTTTCAAGCATTTTTGGCACCGGATCTCTCAAGTGAGAGGGATTCGATTTGCCCTGGATCAAGAGGATCCACCGGGTCAATTGTGTCCATCCCCGGAATGATATTGCATTAGAAATCTGCTCCGCTAGTGGATTAGGCATTGTGGGTGAATCCGTAGTCGCGACCGTTAGTCCGACTCGGTGATTTTGCATAGCGAGCCTTAAGGATTTTATTACAAATTCGTTGTGGAAAGATGCCATTTGTGATGTATGATCCACTTATTTCACGCGAGTACGTGTAGTCAGAGCCAGACAAGGTTAGCTGCGTTGTGATGGTAGATGTTTTCTTTGGATCACGGGAACGTTACAGTATGAAAGGTTGATTAGGGTTGGAAGGCTATGTTTTGTAATGTGCGAAGGCTTGACTTTGTCTTTGTGGTTGGTTGGCTAGCCTGTAATGAGCAAATCATGTGTGGAGAGTGTCTCGATGAGATAGGTCCCTTCTATGAAACTAATAAAAATTCCAAGCACTCTGCAAGCCCGAGCAATGAAGCCCCGAGCGAGTGGTGTCCTGTGAGGGTTCTTAGTATCGGTTTGTTTGTTTAAGATGGAATCCTGATGAGAGAAGTTAGAGTTTGCAGGCAAGCCCGGGTTTTGAGACCCATGAGCGGGTGGGGCCTTGGCAAGAGTTCTGTGTGGCGGCTTGTATTCCGTTTGGGAAAACTGGAAGTACCCATATGCTTGCGGCTTGAACGCCGAAGGGGAAATTGGAAGTACCTGACTGATGATGCGTGATGATGTGTTAGATTCATATGCTCTAGGGTTCCTTGGTTGAAACCCAGGATTGCATACATGCTGTATTGTAGACCCTCTTTTTATTTATGCTTAACTTAGAAACATATTTGGTTAATGAGACATCCAAACCTATTTTATTGCTTTGCATGTTTTGTTATATTGCATACGAAGTGCTGACCTGCAGGGTAATGGTGTACCCCAGGGTCCGCTAGGAATGGCCGGGAGGAGATGTGTTGGTTACACAGTTGAGGTTAATCTTTGCTGACCCACGTTACAACAAATTTTTACAGGACAAGGATCGCAAGCAGGTGCAAGCTCGCCCGCCAAAAAGGCATAAGCCTCATGAAGTGAACCTTTGTTTGCTTATGTTTTGATGCTATGATATGATCCTTGAGATGTAATCCGGCTTGCATGCTGAGGTAGCCTAGGTGTGATTTTGCACATTGATAGGATTATTATTCAGTTTTAGACTTATGTTGTGTAAGGCCTTAAGGCCATTTTGATACTCCTGGTTTGGTGGATAACTTCTAGTTTTGTTTGTATGTTTTTGCTGTTTTATTATGAGTTTTGAGTTAGATAGTTTTATATCATCTTTTAATGCTTAAGCTGTGACGTTTGTATATTATGGGGCCCCGGCCGGACCCATATTATACAGTCATTATAGGGGAGGTGTTACAATTTGGTATCAGAGGGAGGTTAGTGTCCAAGGTAAAGATTCGTGGTAAAATGTCGTAATTAGATCGTATAGTGAAGTTATCTACTTAGGAGTATCGCAATACTATGAGTGTCCTTGTGTCTAGTTTTGCGACTAGAAGCTGATTTTTTTTTACTTTGCTTTTGCGAAGGGTGCAATCAACGAGGCGTGGATGTCAAGGACATGAAAAGAGCCTTGGGCGAGCAGTGCTACTACCCCAGGTTCTTTGGAAATGGGGGTAACCCCAGCCGATTTCTATCGCATGCTCGCAGAAGCAATGGTGGCAGCCCAAGCTACCGCAGCAACACAAGTTGTGATCCCTGTTGTGCAGGTAGCAACTCCTGCTACCCCGAATGTGGCAACAATAGTGCCGGGTGGAGGTTCTAACAAAGCAGAGCCTTTGGCTGAAAGAGCGGTTGTCGGGAAAGGAGACTGACAAACGAAATATTTTCTTAGTTTCCACCCTCCAACATTCAAGGGGGTCGACACGCCAACTAATCTGGAGTATTGGTGGGCAAGGATTCAAGAACTTCTGAGGGCTATAGAGACGCCAGAGGAAAAGAAATCTGAGTTTGCGACCTTCATTTTGGAAAGAGATGCTAAGTTGTGGTCGGTGAGCCATAGCGGCCGCCAGTTTCCTAGACGCACCCCGTCCATTGAAGAGTTTGGGAATGCTTTCTTGAAGAAGTATATTCCAGCATCGACAAGGCTGGCCCTTCAGAGGCATTTTCTTCACTTGGTGCAACGGGACAAGACGGTGGACGAGTATGTTTAGGAGTTCACTCGTTTGGGTAATTATGCTAGGACGACCATGGCTGACGATGAGGAGAGTGACAACCTCTTCTACCATGGGCTGAGGGAGAATATGAGACAATCCCTCATATCTATGAATAACGCTGGTTTCAATGAGCTGGTTAAGGCTGCCAAAACGTTTGAAAGCGATATGGAGTGAACCCAACATCGTAAGGTATTTGCAGCCAAGCATGGAGAAAGGAAGCCTTCTCAATCGCAAGGGAGGTCTGAAGGGAACAGGTGGAAGAAGAAGCCTCATATTTTCAAGCCCGGTGAGAAAAGTAACATGACCTCTGGAGGGTCTCGCTTCAAGGGACCACCGTCATGCTTTAAGTGTGGCAAGCCAGACCACATAGGTCGTTTATGTACTGAGGGTGGTGCTAAGAAGGAGCCAAGGCAGGAACAATCTGTGCGGCCTGGCCCCAGCACCGCGAAAAAAGGAAACATGACGGAGTCTAGCGCTTATCATTTTCAACCCATACAACCAAGGGCTTATAACCTTGGGAAACAGGAAGCGATCTGCCAACCCGATGTGGTGACAGGTATGCAAGTTTAAGTTAATCTTTTAGTTTAGACTTTCAAAACTGTTTATGTATGTTGCCTATGTTTTAGGCATTTTGTTTGTTTCTGGATACACCGCTAGGGTATTGTGTGATACGGGAGCGTCGCACTCTTTTCTTGCAAAAATCTTTATCCGGAGGATTGGAGTTGAGCCATTTTCGTTGGATGCAGAGTTGAAGGTGTGCATGCCCAATGGGTCATCCATGACTATCGGGACAAAGGGCGCATTTGTTGGAGTCTGCGCGGATTTGACTTCATGTTGATTGCAGTGGTTCTACCGTTGGTTGAGTTTGATGTGATATTGGGAATGGACTAGCTTGTAGAGCAATATGCCAGTATTGACTGCCTGTCTAAGATGGTGACCCTGAGATGTGAAGGTCAGACAGACATTAAGTTTGAGGGCCTTAGTGGAGTGGCATGCTCCCTGATTTTGGCCATGCAGTTGGTGCGGGCAGTTAACCAGAGATGAGTAGGTCTTATAGCATTGTTGGAGGTTCGTATTTCTAGGTTATCACTTGGGGAAGTTCCGATAGTGGCAGAGTTCGAGGATGTGTTTCCTGATGAGCTTCCTGGAGCACCTTCTCGACAGGAGATTGATTTCTCGATTGAGTTAGTGCCAGAGTCTAGGCCAGTGTCACGTCCTCCTTTTAGGATAGCACCAAAGGAGTTGGCCTAACTCAAAGTATAGTTTTAGGAACTGTTGGAGCAGGGGTATATCAGACCCAGTTCTTCACCATGGAGCGCGCTAGTGCTGTTTGTGAAGAAGAAAGATGGTAGTATGTTGTTGTGCATAAACAACCGAGAGTTGAATAAATTGATTGTCAAGAATAAGTATCTGATTATTCAGATATATGACCTGTTCGACCAGTTGGTGGGTTCAGTGGTGTATTCTAAGTTGTACTTGAAGTCAAGGTAGTATCTGTTGCGGATTCGATACGAGGACATACCCAAGACAACTTTTGGTACGAGGTATGGTCACTTCGAGCTCTCGATGATGTCGTTCGGGTTGATAAACACGCCATCTGTGTTCATGGATTTGAGGAATTGATTATTTCAGGAATACTTAGACTCTTTTGTTGTCTTCTTTATAAACGATAACTTGGTGAACTCGAAATCGGAGGCAGAGCATGAGACTCATTTGAGAATAGTCTTGCAAGTATTGAGAGAGAACCAGCTTTATGTAAAGTTTTTGAAGTGCAGGTTCTAGTTAGAGAACGTGGCATTTTTGGGCCATGTGATTAGTGGTGATGGAGTGGCGGTGGATCCGGCGAAAGTTGAAGCCATCATGGATTGGCCGATTTTGAGAACCGTAGCAGAAGTCTTGAGTTTCCTTGGACTCGTTGGGTACTATAGAAGGTTTATGGAAAACTTTTCGCGGATAGATCTACCTCTCACTTCTCTAACTCGTAAGGACTAGATGTTTGTGTGGACTCGGGAGTGCAATCAGGCGTTTGATACTTTAAAGGAATGCGGATGATAGCTCAAATCCTAAGTCTGCCTAAAGGTACTGAAGGATTTCAAATTTTCAGTGACGCATCAGGATGCGGTTTGGGTTGCGTGTTGGTGCAACATGGAAGTGTGATAGCCTTTAGGTCTAGGCAGTTGAAGCCTCACAAGAGGAATTACGCCATTCATGACTTGGAATTGGCGGCGGTAATTTTTACGTTGAAGTTGTGGCAGCACTATGTGTATGGTGCGAAGGTGGAGATCTTCACGGACCACAAAAGCCTGAAGTATCTTCTAGATCAGAAGGACTTGAATTAGCGGCAGCGCAGATGGGTCGAGTTCCTTGGAGAGTACGAAGTGGCGATTCAATATACACCAGGCAAAGCCAACGTGGTGGCAGATGCCTTGAGTAGAAAATACTCTTGGAAAGGGAGTTGGATCGAAGCTCATGATGAGCGGTTGGTGCGGGACTGAGAGTCCCTTGGCATCGAGTGTGTAGCAAGAGGCAAGTCTAGCATGGCTCGTTTGAACTGGATTGAGTTGCAAAACGACTAGTCTAATCGTGTTCGGGAAGAAACTAGTTTGGATGATGAGTTTTAGCTGCTTGTGGTGGAAGCTCAAAGGGCGAAGGTAGTGCCTGGGAGATGATTGATGGGATCTTGAGGAAGGACGGAAGGATATGTGTACCGCAATTTGGCAAGCTCTGTGAGGAGTTGATTTTTGAGGCTCATTTTACGAAGTAATCCATTCACCCGATTAGTATAAAGATGTACTTGGATATGAAGAAATACTTTTGGTTGCCTGGTCTGAAGCGGGACGCAGCTTCTTACGTGAGTCGGTGCCAAACTTATGCCTTAGTGAAGGTCGAGTGTCAGAAGCCGAGTGGGTTCTTGAAGCCTCTTCCTATCCCTGAATGGAAATTTGATGACATCTCCATGGACTTTGTGCATGGCTTACCTCAATCACATTAGGGTAACAACGTGATTTGGGTGATCATGGATCACTTGACCAGAGTGGCCCATTTCATCCCAAATCGGAAAGAGGACAGCGTGGAGAAGCTGGTAGAGTTGTATGCTCGCAACATTTTGTGACTACATGAGATTCCGAAGAGTATTGTTAGTGAGTGTGATGGGCGTATCACGTCCAAAGACTGGAAGTTGGTTCAGAATAGTCTAGGAACGAAGCTTAAGTTCAGTACGGTGTTCCATCCACAAACAAATGGACAAACATAAAAAACGAATCGTATAATAGATGATATGCTGAGAATGTGTACCCTCGATTTTGGGAAGAAGTGGGAAGATCACCTCTTCATGGTAGAGTTCGCCTATAACAACAGTTACCAGGCAAGTGTAAAGATGGCGCCATACGAAGCTTTGTATGGAAGGCGGTGTCAAACACCGATGTCTTGGATAGAGGCGGGAGACACCAAACTTTTGGGAAAAGAAGTGGTGGCTGATGCTTGTGAATTAGTGCGGACCATCCAGGAACGCATGAAGGTTGCCCAGGACCGGCAAGCAAAATATTTTAATGCTCGTCATAGTAACGTGGAGTTCGCGGTAGGCGACAGGGTTTATCTCAAGATTAAGTCGTTCAAAGGCATTTAACGGATTCGCCGACTCAAGAAGCTGAGTTCGAGGTTTTTGGGATTGTTCAAGATTATAGAGTGTATTGGAGAAGCAGCTTACCTATTGGCGTTGTCCACAGAGTTGAGTGGATTACATGATATCTTCCATGTCTAGGTTTTGAGGAAATACTTGGTGGAGGCTAGTGTTGTGGTCAAGTCAGCAATAGTGCCGGTAGAAGAGGACCTAAGGACGAAGGTCCATCCATTTAGCTTAGAGGATTCAGAAGTTCGGCAGCTGTGGAATAAAGTGGTTAAGCTTGTAAAGATGCGTTGGGACAACTGTGGGTGAGATGAGTTCTCTTGGGAGCGTGAGCAAACAATGAGCGAGGACTTCCCAGAACTCTTTTCGTCAAGTATATTGCTTGTATAATGTTGTTGTAATAATGTTTGAATTAATTGTAACATATTTCTTGCTGACTTCCTGAATGAAAAATAATTTCGAGGATGAAATTCATGTAAGGGGGGAGGAGTTATAACACCCCAAATTTGAGGAACTCAGAGCAGATCGACAAAATTCTAGGATCATTGAAGATTGTTCGACGAACGACGAGTTCTAGCCATTCGACGAACGTCGAGCTCGTGGCCGTTCGTCGAGCTCTGGCCGTTCAACGAACGTCGAGCTCTAGGCCATTCATCAAGCTTTGGCCGTTCAATGAACGTCGAGCTCTGGGCAGATTGTCAAGCTTTGGGCCATTCATCGAGCTCAGGCCATTAGACGTTCGACGAGCTCAGGTCATTAGCCGTTCGACGAACATATAGCCGTTCGACGAACGCAGATCCGTTCCACAAACGCAGAGCCGTTCAACGAACGCAGAGCCTTTCGACAAACGCAGAGCCGTTCGACGAATGCAGAGCCGTTCGAAGAAAGTTGAAGGATAATTTGCGGAGCTATTCGACAAAAGTCGAAGGCTGAGGGTAGAGACGTTCGACGAAAGTTGAAGGCTGATGTGTGGGCCGTTCGACGAAAGTCAAAGACTGGAATGTGGAGTTTCATAGTTCGAATTCCTAACCGTCCGATTTCACATCAAAGTTGATCCAAGGGCCCAGGATCCTCTTCCCAAAGGGCTTAAGAAGGGCTGAGTGGGATTTATCCCTCATTTTTTTCTTCTCTTTTCAGAGTGAGGGTTAGGGTTTGAGAGTTGGAGAGCGGAGGATAAAAGAGAGCTTTCTCCACCATTGACGGAGCTTCAGAGCTCCGATCGTCGTTCCGAGGCCATATCCGTGGAGAGGACGTTGAGGCGCTCATTTTCATCTGTGCAAGGCAAATATTTCATGGCTAGGACGAGGGGTCGTAAGGTAACGACACTTCTCCTCTCGGTTTTAGGATGTGTGCATGACATCTACTCTTTTCTTGCTTCCTTAAAAGCATTTTTGTCACCGGATCTATCAAGTAAGAGAGATTCGGGTTGTCATGGCTCAAGAGGATCCATCGCGTAGATTGTGTCCATCCCCAGCATGATATTGCATTAGAAATCCGCTCTGCTAGTCGATTAGGCATTGTGGGTGAAGCCACAATCGCGACCGTTAGTTTGACTCGGTGATGTTGCATAACGAGGCTTAAGGATTTTGCTAGAAATATATTGCGACAAGATGTCGTTTGTGATGTATATTCCCCTTATTTCACGTGAGTACTTATAATCGGAACCGGACAAGGTTAGCTCCTTTGAGACGGTAGATGGTTTCCTTGGAGCACGAGAATGTTATAGTACGAAAAGTGGATTAGGGTGGGAAGGCTATGTTTTATGATGTGCGAAGGCTTGACTTTGTTTCCGTGGTCGGCTGGCTAGCCCGTGACGTGCAAGTCATGTATGGAGAGTGTCCCAGTGAGACAAGTCCCCTTCTATGAAACTGACAAGAATGCCAAGCATTGGGCAAGCCCGGGAAATGAAGCCCACGAGCAGGTGGGGTCTGCGAGGCTTCTTAGTATCGGTTTGTTTGTTTAGGACAGAATCCTGATGTGAGAAGTCAGAGTTTGCAGGCAAGCCCGGGTTTTGAGACCCACGAGCCGGTGGGGCCTTGGCAAGAGTTCCGTGTGGCGGCTTGTATACCGTTTGGGGAAATTGAAAGTACCCATGTGTTTACGGCTTGAATACCGTAGGGTAAATTGGAAGTACCTGATTGATGATGCGTGATGATGTGTTAGATTCATACGCTCTAGGGTGCCTTGGGTAAAACCCAGGACTGCATACATGTTGCATTGTAGGCCCCCTTTTTATTTATGCTCAACATAGAAACATGTTTGTTGAATGAGACATCCAAACCTGTTTTATAGCTTTACATGTTATGGTATATTGCCTACGAAGTGCTGACCTACGGGGTGATGGTGTACCCAGGGGTCTGCTAGGGACGGCCGGGAGGAGATGTGTTGTTTACACAATTGAGATCAGCCTTTGCTGACCCACATTATAACTAATTTTTACAGGGCAAGGATCGCAAGCAGGAGCAAGCTCGCCGGCCAAAAAGTCCTAAGACTCATGAAGTGAACCTTTATTTTCTTATGTTTTGATGCTATGATATGATCCTTGAGATATAATCCGGCTTGCATACCAAGGTAGCCTAGGAGTGCTTTTGCACATAGATAGAATTGTTATTCAGTTTTGGATTCATGTTGTGTAAGGCCTTAAGGCCATTTTGATACTCCTTGTTTGGTGGATAACTTCTAGTTTTGTTTGTATATTTCCGATGTTTTATTATGAGTTTTGAGTTGGGTAGTTTTATATCATCTTTTAATGCTTAAGCTGTGGCGTATGTATGTTGTGGCGCCCTGGTCGGACCCATATTACAGGGTCATTACAGGGGAGGTGTTACAATTTGGTATCAGAGGGAGGTTAATGTCCAAGGTAAAGATTTGTGGTCGAATGTTGTAATCAGATCTCGTAGTGAAGTTATCCACTTAGGATTCTTGCAGGACTATGAGTGTCCTTGTGTCTAGTTTTGCGACTAGAAGTTGATTCTTATTTTACTTTGCTTTTGCGAAGGTTGCAAGCAACGAGGCGGGGATGTCGAGCCCATGCGAAGAGCCTTCAGTGAGTAGTGCTACTGCCCCAAGTCCTTTGGGCATGGGGGTAACCCTGACCGATTTCTATCACATGCTCGCAGAAGTAATGGTGGTATCCCAATCTGCCACAACAGTACAAGTTGTGACCCCTATTATGCAGGTTGAAACTCCTGCTACCCCGGATGCGGCAACAGTCGTACAGGGTGGAGGAGCTAGGCAAGTAGAGCCTTTGGCTGAAAGAGTGTGTAACACCCCAGAAATCTCAAAATATGTTTGTAAATAGTTTTGGGTTGGAGGCTGTTAGACACGGCCTGGGACACGGGCGTGTCCCAGGGCGTGTCGGGGGTACACGGCCTGGGACAGGGCGTGTCCCAGGGCGTGTTCAGCTTAGTCGACGTTTGATAGTCGACGATCGTCGAGCCTGGGACACGGCCTTCGACACGGGCGTGTCCCAGGGCGTGTCCGACACGTGTCCGTTCTGGGCGTGTCGCGGTGTCAATTAGTCAGTCAGCGGTCGTCAAGCGGCGACACGGCCTGGGACACGGGCGTGTCCCAGGGCGTGTCTCTCAATAAAATCGGAAAATGGCCTGTTTGAGTCAGAGTGGTACACGGCCTTGAACACGGCCGTGAACACGGCCTTGAACACGGCCGTGTCAGGTTTGACACGGGCGTGTCTAAGCCCGTGTTCTGGTATCTTTCGAGTCAGTTGCTAACCGACTGGGGAACACGGCCTGTGACACGGGCGTGTCACAGGGCGTGTCAGGCCTGTTGAAATATTTTTCAGAGCAGATCTCGGCCGTTCGTTTCCCTCTATTTGGATCCTGTGGTCCAAAGCCTTTCCAGCTGCTATAAGGCCGTGGATTGAGATAAACTCTCATTCTCACTTAGCCTTTAAGAGAGGAGAGCTTGGAAGAGGAGGAGGAAGAGCTTTCCGGCCGCCGGTGGAGCTTCGTCGATCCGAATCGAGAGCCGTGTTCAGCGTTGCGGAGGCAAGGCCGCTGCGGTGATTTCCATCCGGCTAGTTCTTCCATGGCGCCGAAGCGATCGTCAAGGGTAACGATCTTTCTTCCTTGGGCAGGTGAAGCCCTTTGTTTATGCATGTGCATGGGATCCTCCATCAAGAGATGGAAAAGCGTAAGCGATTCCAGCACGTGAGTCTGCATCTAGAGCCGGAAGTATGTAGTACGGCATAGGCATGCTGTGTGAAGCCCATCCAGACGTATGTCGGGATTGGTGATGTTTATTGTGAACCGGAGAAGACTCTGTGTATTCATCGTTTAGCCTACGGAGATGGTGAGGACGATGTGCTTGGTGTGAAGGATGCTTTGCATAGCTCCTTTGGTTGCATGCTTGTTAAGAGCTGGTTGTTGGAGTGCGGACACCTCTGAGTGGGTGGGCGCGTGAGGTCTTCAACAGGGGTTTGGAGGCTTATGCCCATTCCACCAAGTGGCTATATGAGAACACCTCTGAGTGGGTGGGTGCGAGAGGTCTTCAACAGGGGTTTGGAGGCTTATGCCCATTCCACCAAGTGGCGATGTTAAGATCGGGTGAGCGGTCGATTGGTAGCAAAGCAGCAGGGCGAATTCCCTAGGCTTGTTACACTATGGGGGTAGGTCGACTGGTAGTGCTCACGGGTTTTGGTGAGGTGCGTACCTCTGAGTGAGACGGGTGCGTGAGGTCTTCAACAAGGGTTTGGAGGCTTATGCCCGCCTACCAAGTACAAACCATAAAGGTGCCCTGAGTGCACGGAGCGCCTGGCATTGAGGCCGGCGTTTGTGATGTTGTGTGTGCTATATATATTGTGATTGCTATACATGCAGGAAGGAACCACTACCCCGGGTAAGGGGTGGGGTCGTTATAAGTGGTCAGCTGAATGCTGACCGTTGCTTTGTTTATCACCCATGGGGTGGACGTCCATATGCAGGTGTTGCGGGCTGATTGGATTGAGCGGGCAGAAGCCCATGCTGCTGGTAGGCCCTTGAAGGCTGTGCGAAGTGTTAGATTTCATGTGTGGCCGGCCTGCGTGCCGATGTATGAAATTATATGTGTGGTAAAGAGTAACTTGTAAGGCCTTAAGGCCGTGTGCGGTGTTCTCGTGTAAACATTCCTGGTGTTATATATAAATGTGATATTTATATAGTGTGGACATTCATTGATATGAGTTCTATAACTTAAAATCTTCCGCTAGAATGCTCTGAGTTAGGATGCGTGTATAAAGGTTTTTGATACTCTCAAGTGACTCTCTCGTCTGTCTGTGTAATATGGCGTGGGGCCCCGGCCGGACCCTCTGTTATATTCCATGTGACGAATGGGTGTGTTACAATTTGGTATCAGAGGGAGGTTGAGTTGGGAGCGCATAAAGTGAACTCAAGAATGTCCACTAGGAATGTGTGTGTGTTTCTATTCGGTGAGTTTGCCGTATTAGCATGGAAAGTAATGCTATCTTGTTCACCTATAGGTGACGAGGAGTGGAGCTGGGCAGTCAGAGCCCCAGCGTTCGGATGAGAGTGCGGCACCAGCTGAGGTGCCTACACCTCCCCCTTCTGCGGAAACGGTGCGCTTAGTTGCGGAGGTGATCTTTGCCATGCTTCAAGCACAACCATTCGGGCAAGCGAGGCCTGCTGTGGCGCCAGTACAGGTTGGTGCGAGGCAAGAGCATATTGAGGTTCCGGTTGCTGTGCAAGCAGCGGACGAGCAACTGAAGCAATTTATGGAGTTTAATCCGCCTACGTTTGTCGGGACGACGTCTCCAACAGAGGCAGAGGATTGGCTCTCCAGAGTGAAATGAATCCTAGTTGCGCTCAGGATTAGTGAGGAGCAGAAAGTCCCGTTAGCCACTTTCCTACTGGAAGGAGAGGCGAGGCTTTGGTGGGATGAGATCGAGTTGCACCAGTTGAGAGGTAGAGACCTGGGCGACATATCGATGGACGAATTCTCCGGATTATTCTGGGCAAAATACTTACCAATATCGCAGAGAATTGCAATGGAAAATGAATTTCAGCGTCTAGTGCAGGGTGATAAGACCGTAGACGATTACCTGCATGAGTTTACCAGACTTGGTCGGTATGTGGCATCGACGTTTGCGGAAGAGGCGCGAAAGACGAATAGGTTCTATGAAGGACTGCGTGATGAGCTGCGGTTGACTCTCCCGAGTTCAGTGAACCAAGGATTTCAAGCGTTGGTACATACCGCTAGTGCGCTGGAGAAGGATTTGAAGCAGGTGCGGGAGAAGAAGAATGCGGCAGTGGAAAAGTCCGAATTCAAAGTTCCGCAATCAGAGCAATCAGATTTGAGGAAATGTGATAAGAAGCGGTTCAGGCCTGCTGAACAAAACTCGGATGTTGCGTCAGGAGGTACGTTTGAGCAAGGACAAAATGGGCCGCGTACATGCTTCATTTGTGGGAAGCCGGGGCATATCGCCCGATTTTGCTGGAGTGGTGGTGAGAAGAAGGCAGGTGCGTCCTATGACGAGAAGGGCAAAGCCGTGGTAGAATCATCTACATCGCGGGCGCAACCTCGAATTTACACTCTTGAGTTGCAGGAGCCGCAAAGTGCAAACCAAGCAGAACAGCAAATCCGTGCTTTGGAATTAATGGAAACCGCGAAACGGATTCTGCGAGATGCGGAGAAGCCGAAATAAAGTGGAGTTGCACTTTATTATCTTTTGTTGTATGTATGTATGTATTTCTGTTTGTGACAAACAGTTGTGGTGGTACGATTCCATGGGGCGAGACAAGCTGCGGCCTCTGAGCTCTCAACCTGGATCGTTTTGGTTTGTATCGCAACAGCGTGGTTGTGTTGATACTTGTGCGTTGCGCTAAATTTCGGGACGAAATTTCTATAAGGAGGGGAGGATTGTAACACCCCAGAAATCTCAAAATATGTTTGTAAACAGTTTTGGGTTGGAGGCTGTTAGACACGGCCTGGGACACGGGCGTGTCCCAGGGCGTGTCGGGGGTACACGGCCTGGGACAGGGCTTGTCCCAGGGCGTGTTCAGCTTAGTCGACGTTTGATAGTCGACGATCGTCGAGCCTGGGACACGGCCTTCGACACGGGCGTGTCCCAGGGCGTGTCCGACACGTGTCCGTTCTGGGCGTGTCGCGGTGTCAATTAGTCGGTCAGCGGTCGTCAAGCGGCGACACGGCCTGGGACACGGGCGTGTCCCAGGGCGTGTCTCTCAATAAAATCGGAAAATGGCCTGTTTGAGTCAGAGTGGTACACGGCCTTGAACACGGCCGTGAACACGGCCTTGAACACGGCCGTGTCAGGTTTGACACGGGCGTGTCAAAGCCCGTGTTCTGGTATCTTTCGAGTCGGTTGCTAACCGATTGGGGAACACGGCCTGTGACACGGGCGTGTCAGGCCTGTTGAAATATTTTTCAGAGCAGATCTCGTCCGTTCGTTTCCCTCTATTTGGATCCTGTGGTCCAAAGCCTTTCCAGCTGCTATAAGGCCGTTGATTGAGATAAACTCTCATTCTCACTTAGCCTTTAAGAGAGGAGAGCTTAGAAGAGGAGGAGGAAGAGCTTTCCGGCCGCCGGTGGAGCTTCGTCGATCCGAATCGAGAGCCGTGTTCAGCGTTGCGGAGGCAAGGCCGCTGCGGTGATTTCCATCCGGCTAGTTCTTCCATTGCGCCGAAGCGATCGTCAAGGGTAACGATCTTTCTTCCTTGGGCAGGTGAAGCCCTTTGTTTATGCATGTGCATGGGATCCTCCATCAAGAGATTGAAAAGCGTAAGCGATTCCAGCAGGTGAGTCTGCATCTAGAGCCGGAAGTATGTAGTACGGCATAGGCATGCTGTGTGAAGCCCATCCAGACGTATGTCGGGATTGGTGATGTTTATTGCGAACCGGAGAAGACTCCGTGTATTCATCGTTTAGCCTACGGAGATGGTGAGGACGATGTGCTTGGTGTGAAGGATGCTTTGCATAGCTCCTTTGGTTGCATGCTTGTTAAGAGCTGGTTGTTGGAGTGCGGACACCTCTGAGTGGGTGGGCGCGTGAGGTCTTCAACAGGGGTTTGGAGGCTTATGCCCATTCCACCAAGTGGCTATATGAGAACACCTCTGAGTGGGTGGGTGCGAGAGGTCTTCAACAGGGGTTTGGAGGCTTATGCCCATTCCACCAAGTGGCGATGTTAAGATCGTGTGAGCGGTCGATTGGTAGCAAAGCAGCAGGGCGAATTCCCTAGGCTTGTTATACTACGGGGGTAGGTCGACTGGTAGTGCTCACGGGTTTTGGTGAGGTGCGTACCTCTGAGTGAGACGGGTGCGTGAGGTCTTCAACAAGGGTTTGGAGGCTTATGCCCGCCTACCAAGTACAAACCATAAAGGTGCCCTGAGTGCACGGAGCGCCTGGCATTGAGGCCGGCGTTTGTGATGTTGTGTGTGCTATATATATTGTGATTGCTATACATGCAGGAAGGAACCACTACCCCGGGTAAGGGGTGGGGTCGTTATAAGTGGTCAGCTGAATGCTGACCGTTGCTTTGTTTATCACCCATGGGGTGTACGTCCATATGCAGGTGTTGCGGGCTGATTGGATTGAGCGGGCAGAAGCCCATGCTGCTGGTAGGCCCTTGAAGGCTGTGCGAAGTGTTAGATTTCATGTGTGGCCGGCCTGCGTGCCGATGTATGAAATTATATATGTGGTAAAGAGTAACTTGTAAGGCCTTAAGGCCGTGTGCGGTGTTCTCGTGTAAACATTCCTGGTGTTATATATAAATGTGATATTTATATAGTGTGGACATTCATTGATATGAGTTCTATAACTTAAAATCTTCCGCTAGAATGCTCTGAGTTAGGATGCGTGTATAAAGGTTTTTGATACTCTCAAGTGACTCTCTCGTCTGTCTGTGAAATATGGCATGGGGCCCCGGCCGGACCCTCTGTTATATTCCATGTGACGAATGGGGGCGTTACAGAGTGGTTGTCGGGCACGGAGAAAGACAAATGAAATATTTTCTTAGTTTCCACCCTCCAACATTCAAGGGGGTCGGCACGCCAACTGATGCGGAGGATTGGTGGGCAAGGATTCAAGAACTTCTGAGGGCGGCAGAGACGCCATAGGAAAAGAAATCTGAGTTTGTGACCTTTATGTTGGAAGGAGATGCTAAGTTGTGGTGGGTGAGCCATAGCGGTTGCCAGTTTCCTGGACGCACCTCGTCCATTGAAGAGTTCGTGAATACTTTCTTGAAGAAGTGCATTCCTACGTCGACAAGGCTGGCCATTTAGAGGCAGTTTCTGCACTTGGTGCAGTGGGATAAGATGGTGGACGAGTATGTTCAGGAGTTCACTAGTTTGGTTCGTTATGCTGGGATGACCATGGCTGATGATGAGGAGAGGGATAACTTCTTCTACCATGGGCTGAGGGAGAATCTGAGACAACCCCTCATATCTATAAAGAATGCTGGTTTCAATGAGCTGGTTGAGGCTGGTAGAACATTGGAAAGCGATATGGAGCGAACCCAATGTCGTAAGGGGTTTACATATAAGCAGGGAGAAGGGAAGCCTTCTAAATCACAAGGGAGGTCTGAAGGGAACAGGTGGAAGAAGAAGCCTCATCCTTTCAAGCCCGGTGAGAAAAGTTACATGGCGTCTAGATGGTCTCACTTCAAGGGACCACCGTCATGCTTTATGTTTGGCAAGCCAGGCCTCATAGCTTGTTTCTATATAGAGGGTGGTGTTGAGCAGGAGCTAAGGCAGGAGCAGTCCGTGCGGTCCGACCCCAGCACCGTGGAAAAAGGAAACATGACAAAGTCTAGTGCTTCTCGTTTCCAACCCATACAACCAACTTATAACCTTTGGCAAGAGGAAGCGATCCTCCAATCCGATGTGGTGACAGGTATGAAAGTTTAAGTTAATCTTTTACTTTAGACTTTCAAGACCGTTTATGTATGTTGCCTATGTTTTAGGCTTTGTGTTAGTTTCTGGATACCCCGCTAGGGTATTATTTGATACAAGAGCATTGCACCCTTTTCTTGTGAAAAGCTTTATCCGGAGGATTGGAGTTGAGCCATTCTCAGCGGATGCAGAGTTAAAGGTGTGCATGCCCAATGGATCATCCATGACTACCGGGGCGAAGGGGCATATTTTTTAGAGTCTGGGCGGAGTTGAATTCATGTTGATTGCAGCGATTCTACCGTTGGTTGAGTTTGATGTGATATTGGGAATGAACTGGCTTGTAGAGCAGCGCACCAGTATTGACTGCCTATTAAAGGTGGTGACCCTGAGATGTGAAGGGCAGGCATAAGTTAAGTTTGAGGGCCTTAGTGGAGGTTCATGCTCCCTGATTTTGGCCATGCAGTTGGTGCATGCAGTTAACCAGTGAGGAGTAGCTCTTGTAGCATTGTTGGAGGTTCTCCTTTCTAGTTTATCACTTGGGGAAGTTCCGGTAGTGGCAGAGTTCGAGGATGTGTTTCCTGATGAGCTTCCTGGAGCACCTCCTCGACAGGAGATTAATTTCTCGATTGAGTTAGTGCCAGAGGCTAGGCCGGTGTCACGTCCTCCTTTTAGGATAGCACCAAAGGAGTTGGCCGATCTCAAAGTACAGTTGCAGGAACTATTGGAGCAGGGGTATATCAGACCCAGTTCTTCACCATGGAGCGCGCCAGTGCTATTTGTGAAGAAGAAAGATGGTAGTATGTTATTGTGCATAGACAACCGAGAGTTAAATAAACAGACTCTCAAGAATAAGTATCTGATTCCTCGGATAGATGACCTGTTCAACCAGTTGGATGGTTCAGTGGTGTATTCTAAGCTGTACTTGAAGTCAAGGTACTATCAGTTGCGGATTCGAGACGAGGACATACCCAAGACAACTTTTGGTACGAGGTATGGTCACTTCGAGTTCTCGATGATGTCGTTCGGGTTGACGAACACGCCATCTGTGTTCATGGATTATATGAATCGAGTATTTCAGGAATACTTGGACTCTTTTGTTGTTGTCTTTATCGACGATAATTTGGTGAACTCCAAATCGGAGGCGGAGCATGAGACTCATTTGAGAATAGTCTTGCAAGTGTTGAGAGAGAACCAGCTTTATGCAAAGTTTTCAAAGTGCGAGTTCTGGTTAGAGAAGGAAGCGTTTTATGGCCATATGATTAGTGGTGATGGAGTGGCGGTGGATCCGGCGAAAGTTTAAGCCATCATGGATTGGCCGATTTTGAGAATCGTGGTAGAAGTCCGGAGTTTCCTTGGACAAGCCGGGTACTATAGAAGGTTTGTGGAAAACTTTCCGCAGATAGCTCTACCACTCACTTCTCTAACTCGTAAGGACCAAATGTTTGTGTGGACTCAGGAGTGTAATTAGGCATTTGACACCCTGAAGTAAAGGCAGATGATAGCTCTAATCCTAAGTCTGCCTAAAGGGACTGAAGGATTTCAGATTTTCAGTGACGCATCAGGATGTGGTTTGGGTTGCGTGTTGGTGGAACATCGAAGTGTTATAGCCTTTTGGTCTAGGCAGTTGAAGCCTCATGAGAGGAATTACCCCGTTCACTATTTGGAATTTGCGGCGGTAATTTTTACGTTGAAGTTGTGGCAGCACTATGTGTATGGTGCGAAGGTGGAGATCTTCACGGGCTACAAAAGCCTGAAGTATCTTCTAGATCAGAAGGACTTGAATTAGCGGCAGCGCATATGGGTCAAGTTCCTTGGAGACTATAAAATGGCGATTTAGTATACACCAGGCAAAGCCAATGTGGTGGCAGATGCCTTGAGTAGAAAATACTCTGGGCAAGAGAGTTTGATAGAAGCTCATGATGAGCGGTTAGTGCGGGACTGGGAGTCCCTTGACATCGAGTGTGTAGTAAGAGACGAGTCTGGCATGGCTCATTTGAACTGGATTGAGTTGCAAAATGACTTGTCCGATCGTTTTCGGGAAGCAAATAGTTTGGATGATGAGTTTCGGCCGCTTGTGGTGGAAGCTCAATGGGCAAAGGTAGTGCCTAGGAGATGATTGATGTGATCTTGAGGAAGGATAGAAGGATATGTGTACCGCAGTTCGGCAAGCTCTGTGAGGAGTTGATGTTTGAGGCTCATTTTATGAAGTACTCCATTCACCCAGGCAGTACAAAGATGGACTTGGATATGAAGAAATCCTTTTAATGGCCTGGTTTGAAGCGGGACGTAGCTTTGTACGTGAGTCGGTGCCAAACTTGCGCCTTAGTGAAGGTCAAGTGTCAGAAGTCGGGCGGGTTCCTGAAGCCTCTTCCTATCCCTGAATGGAAATTTTATGACATCTTCAAGGACTTTGTGTTTGGCTTACCTCGATCACAGAAGGGTAACAACATGATTTGGGTGATCGTGGATCGCTTGACCAAAGTGGCCCATTTCATCCCAAATCGGAAAGAGGACTGCGTTGAGATGCTGGTAGAGTTGTATGTTCGCAATATTGTGCGACTACATGAAATTCCTAAGATTACTGTTAGTGATCAATATGGAAGTATCACGTCCAAATACTGGAGTTTGGTTCAGAAGAGTCTGGGCACGAAGCTTAAGTTCAGTACGGTGTTACATCCACAAACCGATTGACAAATAGAAAGAAGTAATCGTATAATGGAGGATATGCTGAGAATGTGTACCCTTGATTTTGGGAAGAAGTGGGAAGATCGCCTCTTCATGGTAGAGTTCGCCTATAACAACAGTTATCAGGCAAGTGTAAAGATGGAGCCATACGAAGATTTGTATGGAAGGCAGTGTCGAATACTGATGTCTTGGACAGAGGCGGGAGACACCAAACTTTTGGGAAAAGAAGTGGTGGTCGATGCTTGAGAATTGGTACGGACCTTCGAGGAACGCGTGAAGGTTGCCTAGGACCGGCAAACAAAGTATTATAATGCTCACCATAGGAATGTGGAGTTTGCGGTAGACGACTAGGTTTATCTCAAGAATAAGCCATTCAAAGGCGTTTCACGGATTCGCCGACTCAAGAAGCTGAGTCTGAGGTTTTTGGGACCATTCAAGATTATAGAGTGTATTAGAGAAGCAGCTTACCGGTTGCCATTGTCCACAGAGCTGAGTGGATTATATGATGTCTTCCATGTCTTTGTTTTGAGGAAAGCCTTGGCAGAGGCTAGTGTTGTGGTCTAGTCGGCAACGGTGCCAGTAGAAGAGGGCCTGAGGATGAAGGTTCGTCCAGTTAGCTTAGAGGATTCAGAAGTTCGGTAGCTATAGAACAAAGAGGTTAAGCTCGTAAAGGTGCATTGGGATAACTACGGGCGAGATGAGTTCTCTTGGGAGCGTGAGCAAACAATGCGGGAGGACTTCCCAGAACTATTTTCGTCAGGTATATTGTTTGTATAATGTTATTGTAACAATGTTTGAATTGGTTGCAACATCTTTTTTGTTGACTTCCTGAATGAAAAATAATTTTGAGGACGAAATTCTTGTAAGGGGGGAGGAGTTGTAACATCCCAAATATGATGAACTCAGAGCAGATCGACAAAATTCTAGGATTGTCGAAGGCCGTTCGACGAACAACGAGTTCCGGCAATTCAACAAACGTCGAGCTCTAGGCTATTCATCGAGCTCTGGTCGTTCGGCGAACGTCGAGCTCTGGGCCGTTCATCGAGCTCTGGGCCGATTGTCAAGCTTTGGGCCGTTCGTCGAGCTCAGGTTATTAGTCGTTCAACGAGCTCATGCAATGAAGCCCACTAGCGGGTGGGGTCCTACGAGGGTTCTTAATATCGGTTTGTTTGTTTAAGACGAAATCCTGACGAGAGAAGACAAAGTTTGTAGGCAAGCCTGGGTTTTGTGACCAATAAGCGGGTGGGGCCATGACAAGAGTTCTATTTGGCAGCTTGTATACCGTTTGGGGAAATTGAAAGTACTCATTTGTTTGCGGCTTGAACGCCGAAGGGGAAATTGGAAGTACCAGATTGATGATGCTTGATGATGTTTTAGATTCATACGCTCTAGGGTGTCTTTGGTGAAACCCAGGATTGCATACATGCTGCATTGGAGGCCCCCATTTTATTTATGCTCAACTTAGAAACATGTTTGTTGAATAAGACATCCGAACCTATTTTATAGCTTTACATATTATGGTATATTGCATACGAAGTGCTGACCTGCAGGGTGATGGTGTACCCCGGGGTCCGCTAGGGATGGTCGGGAGGAGATGTGTTGGTTATACAGTTGAGGTCAGCCTTTGCTGACCCACGTTACAATAAATTTTTAAAGGGCAAGGATCTCAAGCAAGAGCATGCTCGCCGACCAAAAAGGCCTAAGCCTTATGAAGTGAACCTTTAGTTGCTTATATTTTGATGCTATGATATGATCCTTGAGATTTAATCTGACTTGCATACTGAGGTAGCCTTGGTGTGCTTTTGCACAATGATAGGTTTGTTATTCAGTTTTGGACTCATGTTGTGTAAGGCCTTAAGGCCATTTTGATACTCTTGGTTTGGTGGATAACTTCTAGTTTTGTTTGTATGTTTCCGCTGTTTTGTTATGAATTTTGAGTTGGGTAGTTTTATATCACCTTTTAAATACTTAAGCTGTGGCGTTTTATTATGTTGTGGGGCCCCGGTCGGACCCATATTATACGGTTATTACAGGGGAGGTGTTATAATTGTAACACCTCCCCTGATACCAAATTGTAACACCTCCCTTGATACCACAGCTTAAGTATTAAAAGGTGATATAAAACTACCCAACTCAAAGCTCATAATAAAACAGCGGAAACATACAAACAAAATTAGAAGTTATCCACCAAACCAGAAG